>JAOANR010000010.1:15900573-16500573 GCA_030278955.1 Hygrophila difformis | reverse complement strand
GGTGAAACATATGGTTTTGAGATTTTCATGTTTAACCTGTAGGCTAATATCATCAACCTCAACTTGTGGTTTAAGAGGCTTTGATAACTCGATCTTAACAACAATTCTTGCATATTGACCCTTAGCCAAAGTATCGGTATTGAAATCAATTGTAAGAACCTCCCCAATGAGTGAAACGATCCCATACATACAGTTTCTGCTATAAAGAAATAAGGGGATATGATAATGGCCAGAAATGACCATTATTTTCAATCCATTTCCGTGTCTTAGACGGGCATTTGATCGCATTCCAGTCTTACATTAAATAAGAAAGCAGTTGAATTGGACTGATTTATGCATAATTGTAAAAATAATAGGCTGGTGTGAAAAAGGCATAAATAGGTAATTTTATTACATATTTATGTTAGAAAAAAATCCAAAAACATGAGAAAAGGAAAAGAAAAGAAAAGGGAATATAAAAGATGGGAAAAAGAAAGAAAAGCCCACAAAAAGAACATTTTCGGCCCATCTGGCCCAATCCAGCAGGCCCAGGGACACCTTTGTCGCGGAAGCCCCTTTGTCGCGATGCATGGTTCCGCGACAAAGGAGGGTTCCGCGACCAAGCAAGCTCAGATGAAGGAGGAGACCAGCCAGATACCTTTGTCGCGATACCTTGGTCGCGATGCCCTGTTCCGCGACAAAGGTCTATTCCGCGACAAAGATGCACCGTTAGAGACACAAGACCCAGTCAAGAAGCTTTGCCACATACAGTGTGTTCCGCGACCAAACTTGATGCTCCGAGACAGAGCTGTGATGTGTGTGATGTCTTGAGACACAATGGGCTCAAATCAAGGCCCATGAGCTTAGGGTTCCCCCTCTATAAATATGAGGTGTTTCATTTGAGTTAGAGGTTGGAAGAATTTTAGAGAGAACATACACTCTTGAAGACAAGTTGGGAGCTCAGTTAGTTTAGTTTAGTTTAGGGTAGTTTAGTTAGGTTTTTCTTGTATTATTTAATTTATGCATTAGTTAGAGGTAGTTCTAGCATTTGTAGTTTAGATAGCCAGTTTTTACATCTTGTTTCTTGTTCTAAACTTTTGCTTAGGGTTTAGTGATACCCAAAATCATGGGTATTCACAAACCCACTTAATAAGATGGGAATTCATTCTTGAAAAGTGTCCCAAAAATCATGAAATGGGTCTCACACCCCATGGATCTTACTGCTTTTGTTTTCTTTGGATCATTTGATCCTTATTTTGCATTTTAATATCACTGCTTGGTGACTCTTCTTTGGATAATGTTGCATGCTTATGGGTGATCGAGCTCAAATTAGGGTTTCTTAAGTTTTAAGTTTGTTTTATTTCTATTTTGTTTAAGCATGTTCTAGCTAGATTCAAATTTTGTTTTGTCATTTTTAGCTTAGTTTAGCTTTTGAATCTGAAATGAGTGAGATCACACACAATGCATGCCACTGTTCCACTTTACTTTTCTGACATGTGTCCTGGACACACCTTTGTCGCGGAACAACTCTTGTCGCGGAACCACGTTCCGCGACAAAATGATACTTTGGCGACAAAGGTGCCAAAGAACACTTGTTATCCATATTTTAAAACCCTTGGTCGCGAAACAACTCTTGTCGCGGAACCACGTTCCGCGACAAAATCCTTGATTAGCGACCAAGGAACCAAATACTTGTGATTTTATTCTGGAAGGGCTTTGTCGCGAAGCAACATTGTCGCGGAACCACGTTCCGCGACAAAACCTCTTGTTCCGCGACAAGAATTATGCCCTTGTCCAATTTTCAAACCCTTTGTCGCTATACCACCTTGTCGCGGAACCATGTTCCGCGACAAAATTTTTGCTTAGCGACAAAGCAAACCCTAATTTTCAAAATTCCATTTCTCTCATTTCCCACCCTTTGTCGCGAAACCCTTGTCGCGGACCACAAACTCTACTCCGCGACAAAGTGGCACCCTTTTTGCCAAATTTTTATTCTTCATCTTCCTCATTAATTAATTGAACCTTTATATTAATATTTTGAGGTTGAAATCCAATGATCTCAACCCATGATCATTTTGGTATAAAGAATTTTGTTCAACTCCACTAAAAGATTCTTCTACAAATGATCAAACTCTAATGATCTGAGTATATAATCCGGACTGTAATTATTTAATTATGGGATGAGTGATTATTTAGACATGAGGAGTATTTATGGAATCACCTCCATACCCTGCATGAGAAACCAATGTCTCTCATGCAAGATGACCCAAAAATATTTTCTTTTATTTATTTTGTCTTTTCCGTGTTGTGTGAAACAGCTAGTAAGGAATATATCAGACTAATGTTGGTAGGTAATCCCACACGGATAACTAGCTCGTAGTCTGAATACTAATTACTAGATGTTATTTTGCATGGTCTGGATAGTGGTTGGTGGAAGCCTTGGCGGTTTGTCCATCCGGGATTGTATAGCTGCTCAGCTGACTCCTATCTGGATACAGTTTATTTTCCGTATCTTAATTTCAAACATGAATTTCGAGTTGTATTATTACCAAAAGATGTCGATCAACATTGCTTGAATAGTATTACAGTAAGAAAACATGTAGGTTTCTCCCTCATTTCACAGATAGTAGGAATTTTGATGATAGCGATCACTGGTCATTAAGATCTTCTGCTGTCTAAAATCATCCCACCTGGAATGGTCAGGACCCGGATAGCAGATGTTTGCAGTCCGGATTATCTTGATTATTCTTGTCATCTTTTTAGCCAAAATAAATTCTTCTCATCTCCGGCTATTTCATATCTGTGTCTCACTTCTGTCTAAACCTGTAACAACCCGAATATTATGTATCCCAAATAATATCAAACAACAAAACACAATGATACAATCGCAATCAATCAAGCGATCAATAAGTCGCGCAACTTCGGGGACGAAGTTGATTCTTAAGGAGGGTAGATTGTAATACCATAGAAATTGCCCGAAATATATATATGAATATATATTTTTTTTGATTAATTCATTAAGTAGATTTTTAGTCAAATCTATATATATTTATATGTTCAAATATTTGCTTAAAGATTAGTATATTATTTTCAACAAAACATACTTTGAAAAATTATATATATATTTGTCTTTTCAAATAAATATATGGATTTCAATATCAAGTGTAATAAGTATATGGTTCATAGAATATTTTAAATCCATATACAAGTTTATATACACATATATATACCTTGGTCTTGAAATAATCTTTCCAAACATGTACACATGTATATACATGTATATATTCATATGTTTAAATTATAATGAGAATTATCTATTTTCTATATATTCTTAATTAATCATTCTACCCATATTTTTATTTATGGAATTATTCTAGAATGTCATAATATAATTGGGAATAATTTGACTATTGTTTGAAATTGTAGGGTGGAGTATTAATCATATCTTGTCATTTTCAAATAAGGAATATATTCCTTTTTGGAGCTATGTATGACTTACAAGATCACTTAATTTTTATTTTAGTATATATATAAATATATATACATATTATTCTTATTATTATTATAAGGTATTGGGGCCACAATTAGAGTAATAAGGATTGAATTATGAAGTGATAAAGTCTATCACACCATTACCATTAGGATACAAGCTGACAGAAATTTTTAGCTATAAGAATCGAATTATTTGACCTACCTACAGTGGGTATCACTTAAAGTGTTCAACACAAAAGTTGTTCCAAATTGTGTCTAGATTATGCACGTCAAATTTTAGAATTTTTGGCCAAGCCATTTAGTCCCAGCATCTCTGTCTTTGGACATATACCATAGTGAGTGCCAACTTTGTTAGGTTGTGCATGTGACTCCTATGTGACTTGTGACTTGTGACTTGTGTCTCCCATGTGACTTGTGACTCCTATAACACTCTAGGGTGGATAGAAGTCTTGTGAAAGTTTATTTAATACCCTCATTTAGCTACCAAAGGCAGCCATTTGGATTCCACTCCCATCATTGCAAATTTTAGAAAAACTTGAGAAAGTGTTGGTGGAATTTATGAGTATTCTTCTAGTTGGTCAAGCAAGGAAGGCTTTCTTCAACATCCAATCTCTTCATCCAGTAGGTAAGGATGTTTTTAAGTTCACATATCTTGTTTAGATTGAGATCTTTGGGTAGATAACTAAGAATCTCTCTCCATGTGTCCAAAACCTAGCTTTGTGGAGGAATAGCAATGGAGTTGTGGACTTTGGACATCCTAAAGGCTTGGATTTGAGAATTTCTTGATACCACTTCATAGATGGTAAGTTAATCTTCTCTACTTCAAGTCTTGGAGATCCCAATCCAAGTTTTAAGTGTACAAAAATCGAAATCCATCATCCTTACCCACAACCGCAAATCTGTCAACTAGGGTTTTTTCATAACTAGTTTCTGTTGTCTCGCATTTTTGACTTAGATCCGAGCATTTTTGGAAAATCTTTCCTAAAGGAAAATTGTTCCTAACATTCTAAAGATGAGATCTGTAAATTTTCATAATTTTTGGAGTTCATTTGTTGACCCAAATTCGATCTGGTATTCTGTTCTAAGTTGCTGTCAGATTCGGTTTTTAAAAGAAGTTCGGTTTTGTGGTGCTTTTTAGATCAGCCTATGTTGGTTATTTTTGGTTGATGTCTTCAGGAGTTTTGTTCCATATTGTGTCTAGAATGTCTCCGTCAAATTTTATGATTTTAGAAACTCTCTCGTAAAAGTTATGAATTTTTGAACATACTATGGTCTGATTCCCTGAAGCTTTTAAAATCCTTGGATCAGGGTTTTCTGAAATCGATTTAAATGGCCTATTTAGAATCCGAATTTGAAGATGCCTATTTCTATGAAAAATGTTCATCTTGGTGTTTTCTAGTTCCTGTAAAAGTTTCGGAATTTTTGAAAATGATTTGCTATATTTCCAAAGGCAATTCTGAATTCTGCCACAGTTTTAAATTCTTCCGGTAGAATCCATGTTGTGTTCTCGATGAAGATGAGTTGATTCTCACTCTTTTTCAAATGCGTAAATTTTGAAATTATTAAAATGTGGATTTTGAAACTTTGTGAAATATGATCGAGTGGGATGCTTTAATTATTTCTTGAGGGTAAGTGCACTTGGTGGAGCTCGTTGGGCCGCCCCCTCTTGTAGCCAAAACGGCAAATATGGTTATTATGGTTTAGTGATTGTAAGAGTCTATACTCCTAAATGTAAATCAGGTTTCCTTATTGTTTTAAGATCATAACCATCATCCTAACTTATGAATCTTCATATTCAAACACAAATCGGAGCCAAAGGAAGAATAAATCGGGTGGAAGAGATTCGTTCGTGACATCCCGTGGATTCCGGACGACCTCGTGACCTCCTAGACATTATCCCCACTGTAAGTTAACCTTACTATGGTTTTGGGTGACTTAAAATGCAACCAAACATAGAGATTTAGAAACTCTAAAATCTGTCAACAAGAAAAACCCCCGGCGCAGCGTTTTTGTATGAATTTTTCGAACCCTTAAAAGTCTTCAAACGGAAAAACTCAAAACATGAAAAACGTTCTTAAGACATAGATCTAACTTCTGTAAAAGTTTCATAATTTTTCATTGTGTTTTGTTATCTGAAAACGGCCTCCAACAAACCTGCCCTACAAGTCAAATTTGAAACTGTGACAGATTTGAAATTGGACCAAAACCCCTACTTCAAGAGTTCAAACCTAAAAACTCAAAACTAGGATTTTGATCCTAAGATCTTAAGCTATACTGTGTAAAAATTTCAGAGATTTTCATCGAGTTTTGATACCCCAAATCGAGTCGGACATATTCTGCGTTTTAAAGAAATTTCAAAGGTTGACAGATTTCATAACCAATCTTGATGAGCTTATTTCTATCATATCTAGTCCGAACCAATCTTCATGATCTAAACAAAAGTTGTATATAATCATGTCTAGTATGTGCATATAAAATTTCAGAATTTTTGAAGTTCATTTGATATGTTAAAAAGTCAAATCTTTGAGAGGTATCAAACCTGAATCCTGACAGCATACTATTTGTGTAGAAAACTTGATTTTTGACATGCTTCCCATCGTTTTTCCGAAAAACTCAAAACATGAAAGTTGTTCATTGGGATGTTTTTGAGCTACTGTGAAAATTTCAGATCAATCGCCTAAGAAATGGATTTTTAAACTGAAAAGGCGTAAACTGTGACATCGATCGGTTTTAAACTTGTGAGATTTTGAAATTTCTAAACAAACGATCGAAATCTTGTTATATGATAAAGATATATTTTTGGAAATCCCGTTACACTAAAGTTGAAACGATATCGGTTACATTGGTTACATAAAATTAGGGGGTGAGTGCTCTGCAGGGTGCCCTCCTAATTATTCATTTTGTGCCAAAACGGCAATGATTACTACGCGCGAAAGATTGCCAAAACGGCATCTTATATTTTTGGGCCTATCCTCTCGGGTGTATCCGTATGGGTTACTCGAGGCTCGACGGAGCGGTACTGGATATGGCGTATTTGGTCACAAGAGACCAACGGCCTACCCTCTCGAGTGTATCCGTATGGGTTACTCGAGGCTCGACGGAGTGGTACTGGGTATGGCGAATCGGCTGCGGCCGCCGGAATACCGGCTAAATGAGATATGATACTTATGAAATTGGCTGAGGCCGCCGGATCACCGGCTAAATGATACTATTGATATTGGCTGCGGCCGCCGGATCACCGGCTAAATGATACTTTTGATATTGGCTGCGGCCGCCGGATCACCGGCTAAATGATATATTGTTGAGATGATGGCGTAACGGGAAATAAATTAAAAAGGCTCAGATTTTATGAAATTGGCTGCGGCCGCCGGATTGCCGGCTAAATTAAATATTGTTGAGATGGTGGCGTATCGGGGAGAATTTTTAAAAGCTCAAATTTTTATTTACTTACTTACGGCATTATTCATGTTTTTAAATCATGTCTTAAATAATTGCCCATGCTTAAGTTTTTAATTATGAAATTAAATGTGTCTTTAAAGTATGCAATTATATTCGCATTTTTAAAATAAAATATTTTTATGCATGACAAAAAGTTTTATCTTAACTATGCCGTGCAAATCATTTTACTATGTAAGTTGAATCATGATCACGTGGAAATCTTTATTTTAAATCATGCCATTTATTTATTAGTGGATGATTAACTTAAATTGTGTATTACCTACAAACATCTTTTTATTAAATTTAATTAAAGGATTTGAAACCCCTAAATCATGCTATGTGTTAACTTACTCAGCGCGTTTTTGCTGACCCAAACCATTTATCCCCTTTTTCTTACAGAGTCTGAAGATTATGCATCGTCATATGCATACATGGGAACATTTGGGGAAATCTCTATTTTAAATCCCTGCATTTAATTACGACTTGCATGAACGGGACTGTTTAACCCGTGTTTTAGCCATGTCGGCCCTTATACTTTATTTCCGCTGCACAATTTATATTTCCGCTGCAACTTTGATGTATTATCTTTAAATTATATATGAATGGGCTGTTTGAATATTTTAAATTCTGAAAAACCATAGCCTTGCATCTCTTTAGTGAGCTCGGAGAAACCGTGTCTTGCTAGGGAGGTGTGGCGGTGGCATCCCGGCCTGGGTTACCAAAACCGGGGTGTTACAAGTTGGTATCAGAGCCCAGACTATTTTAAAGCTATTTATTTTAAAGAAAATATCTGATACCAAAGTTGGTATCAGAGCCCAGAATATTTTAAAACTACTATTTTAAAGAGCCCGGAATATTTTTTTTAAACTATTATTTTTAAGTATTATTATTCTTAAAGTTATTATTTCTAAATTATTAATATATTTTAAAGAGCCCAATTATTATTTTGAAGTTAAAGTCCAAATTTTTAGCCCAAAAATTTTTAAGAAGCCCAAGAAATTGTATTTAGCCCAATACTTGTATTTTTAAATAAAGCCCAAATGTTTATTATTTTGGCCCAATATAGAGGCTCAAGACTTTTATCTACTATTATTATCTTTAAATTTTAAAAATATTACCTCCATGGAATAAATTTATTTTTAAAATCCATGGAAGATAGATATAAATAAAATATACATTAGCTTCGGGGGGATTGCATTGCATTGCATTGCATATATACATATGTATTTATACTAACTCTTTTTATTATCGGTGATAAGAAACACTCCTACCTCAGAACTCGATATGACCTTGACTTAGGAGCGTTTGCTAAAGACTAACTTTGCCTTAGTCCTAGATCTTGATCACTTAGGAACTCATCTTCGCGTGCTTCTATAACAGAAAATGGCACCTAGAAGAAAACTGAGGAAGGATCATATACGATGATACCCGAACCTGGTTGTGAATAATACATAGGCAGTTATGGGGACATAACTGTAATCTTAAGGCGGGGAGGATGTAACAACCCGAATATTATGTATCCCAAATAATATCAAACAACAAAACACAATGATACAATCGCAATCAATCAAGCGATCAATAAGTCGCGCAACTTCGGGGACGAAGTTGATTCTTAAGGAGGGTAGATTGTAATACCATAGAAATTGCCCGAAATATATATATGAATATATATTTTTTTTGATTAATTCATTAAGTAGATTTTTAGTCAAATCTATATATATTTATATGTTCAAATATTTGCTTAAAGATTAGTATATTATTTTCTACAAAACATACTTTGAAAAATTATATATATATTTGTCTTTTCAAATAAATATATGGATTTCAATATCAAGTGTAATAAGTATATGGTTCATAGAATATTTTAAATCCATATACAAGTTTATATACACATATATATACCTTGGTCTTGAAATAATCTTTCCAAACATGTACACATGTATATACATGTATATATTCATATGTTTAAATTATAATGAGAATTATCTATTTTCTATATATTCTTAATTAATCATTCTACCCATATTTTTATTTATGGAATTATTCTAGAATGTCATAATATAATTGGGAATAATTTGACTATTGTTTGAAATTGTAGGGTGGAGTATTAATCATATCTTGTCATTTTCAAATAAGGAATATATTCCTTTTTGGAGCTATGTATGACTTACAAGATCACTTAATTTTTATTTTAGTATATATATAAATATATATACATATTATTCTTATTATTATTATAAGGTATTGGGGCCACAATTAGAGTAATAAGGATTGAATTATGAAGTGATAAAGTCTATCACACCATTACCATTAGGATACAAGCTGACAGAAATTTTTAGCTATAAGAATCGAATTATTTGACCTACCTACAGTGGATATCACTTAAAGTGTTCAACACAAAAGTTGTTCCAAATTGTGTCTAGATTATGCACGTCAAATTTTAGAATTTTTGGCCAAGCCATTTAGTCCCAGCATCTCTGTCTTTGGACATATACCATAGTGAGTGCCAACTTTGTTAGGTTGTGCATGTGACTCCTATGTGACTTGTGACTTGTGACTTGTGTCTTCCATGTGACTTGTGACTCCTATAACACTCTAGGGTGGATAGAAGTCTTGTGAAAGTTTATTTAATACCCTCATTTAGCTACCAAAGGCAGCCATTTGGATTCCACTCCCATCATTGCAAATTTTAGAAAAACTTGAGAAAGTGTTGGTGGGATTTATGAGTATTCTTCTAGTTGGTCAAGCAAGGAAGGCTTTCTTCAACATCCAATCTCTTCATCCAGTAGGTAAGGATGTTTTTAAGTTCACATATCTTGTTTAGATTGAGATCTTTGGGTAGATAACTAAGAATCTCTCTCCATGTGTCCAAAACCTAGCTTTGTGGAGGAATAGCAATGGAGTTGTGGACTTTGGACATCCTAAAGGCTTGGATTTGAGAATTTCTTGATACCACTTCATAGATGGTAAGTTAATCTTCTCTACTTCAAGTCTTGGAGATCCCAATCCAAGTTTTAAGTGTACAAAAATCGAAATCCATCATCCTTACCCACAACCGCAAATCTGTCAACTAGGGTTTTTTCATAACTAGTTTCTGTTGTCTCGCATTTTTGACTTAGATCCGAGCATTTTTGGAAAATCTTTCCTAAATGAAAATTGTTTCTAACATTCTAAAGATGAGATCTGTAAATTTT
Source organism: Hygrophila difformis (assembly GCA_030278955.1). NCBI lineage: Eukaryota > Viridiplantae > Streptophyta > Magnoliopsida > Lamiales > Acanthaceae > Hygrophila > Hygrophila difformis. The sequence continues at coordinate 16,490,470 of JAOANR010000010.1, read as the reverse complement.
CATAATTTTTGGAGTTCATTTGTTGACCCAAATTCGATCTGGTATTCTGTTCTAAGTTGCTGTCAGATTCGGTTTTTAAAAGAAGTTCGGTTTTGTGGTGCTTTTTAGATCAGCCTATGTTGGTTATTTTTGGTTGATGTCTTCAGAAGTTTTGTTTCATATTGTGTCTAGAATGTCTCCGTCAAATTTTATGATTTTAGAAACTCTCTCGTAAAAGTTATGAATTTTTGAACATACTATGGTCTGATTCCCTGAAGCTTTTAAAATCCTTGGATCAGGGTTTTCTGAAATCGATTTAAATGGCCTATTTAGAATCCGAATTTGAAGATGCCTATTTCTATGAAAAATGTTCATCTTGGTGTTTTCTAGTTCCTGTAAAAGTTTCGGAATTTTTGAAAATGATTTGCTATATTTCCAAAGGCAATTCTGAATTCTGCCACAGTTTTAAATTCTTCCGGTAGAATCCATGTTGTGTTCTCGATGAAGATGAGTTGATTCTCACTCTTTTTCAAATGCGTAAATTTTGAAATTATTAAAATGTGGATTTTGAAACTTTGTGAAATATGATCGAGTGGGATGCTTTAATTATTTCTTGAGGGTAAGTGCACTTGGTGGAGCTCGTTGGGCCGCCCCCTCTTGTAGCCAAAACGGCAAATATGGTTATTATGGTTTAGTGATTGTAAGAGTCTATACTCCTAAATGTAAATCAGGTTTCCTTATTGTTTTAAGATCATAACCATCATCCTAACTTATGAATCTTCATATTCAAACACAAATCGGAGCCAAAGGAAGAATAAATCGGGTGGAAGAGATTCGTTCGTGACATCCCGTGGATTCCGGACGACCTCGTGACCTCCTAGACATTATCCCCACTGTAAGTTAACCTTACTATGGTTTTGGGTGACTTAAAATGCAACCAAACATAGAGATTTAGAAACTCTAAAATCTGTCAACAAGAAAAACCCCCGGCGCAGTGTTTTCGTATGAATTTTTCGAACCCTTAAAAGTCTTCAAACGGAAAAACTCAAAACATGAAAAACGTTCTTAAGACATAGATCTAACTTCTGTAAAAGTTTCATAATTTTTCATTGTGTTTTGTTATCTGAAAACGGCCTCCAACAAACGTGCCCTACAAGTCAAATTTGAAACTGTGACAGATTTGAAATTGGACCAAAACCCCTACTTCAAGAGTTCAAACCTAAAAACTCAAAACTAGGATTTTGATCCTAAGATCTTAAGATATACTGTGTAAAAATTTCAGAGATTTTCATCGAGTTTTGATACCCCAAATCGAGTCGGACATATTCTGCGTTTTAAAGAAATTTCAAAGGTTGACAGATTTCATAACCAATCTTGATGAGCTTATTTCTATCATATCTAGTCCGAACCAATCTTCATGATCTAAACAAAAGTTGTATATAATCATGTCTAGTATGTGCATATAAAATTTCAGAATTTTTGAAGTTCATTTGATATGTTAAAAAGTCAAATCTTTGAGAGGTATCAAACCTGAATCCTGACAGCATACTATTTGTGTAGAAAACTTGATTTTTGACATGCTTCCCATCGTTTTTCCGGAAAACTCAAAACATGAAAGTTGTTCATTGGGATGTTTTTGAGCTACTGTGAAAATTTCAGATCAATCGCCTAAGAAATGGATTTTTAAACTGAAAAGGCGTAAACTGTGACATCGATCGGTTTTAAACTTGTGAGATTTTGAAATTTCTAAACAAACGATCGAAATCTTGTTATATGATAAAGATATATTTTTGGAAATCCCGTTACACTAAAGTTGAAACGATATCGGTTACATTGGTTACATAAAATTAGGGGGTGAGTGCTCTGCAGGGTGCCCTCCTAATTATTCATTTTGTGCCAAAACGACAATGATTACTACGCGCGAAAGATTGCCAAAACGGCATCTTATATTTTTGGGCCTATCCTCTCGGGTGTATCCGTATGGGTTACTCGAGGCTCGACGGAGCGGTACTGGATATGGCGTATTTGGTCACAAGAGACCAACGGCCTACCCTCTCGAGTGTATCCGTATGGGTTACTCGAGGCTCGACGGAGTGGTACTGGGTATGGCGAATCGGCTGCGGCCGCCGGAATACCGGCTAAATGAGATATGATACTTATGAAATTGGCTGAGGCCGCCGGATCACCGGCTAAATGATACTATTGATATTGGCTGCGGCCGCCGGATCACCGGCTAAATGATACTTTTGATATTGGCTGCGGCCGCCGGATCACCGGCTAAATGATATATTGTTGAGATGATGGCGTAACGGGAAATAAATTAAAAAGGCTCAGATTTTATGAAATTGGCTGCGGCCGCCGGATTGCCGGCTAAATTAAATATTGTTGAGATGGTGGCGTATCGGGGAGAATTTTTAAAAGCTCAAATTTTTATTTACTTACTTACGGCATTATTCATGTTTTTAAATCATGTCTTAAATAATTGCCCATGCTTAAGTTTTTAATTATGAAATTAAATGTGTCTTTAAAGTATGCAATTATATTCGCATTTTTAAAATAAAATATTTTTATGCATGACAAAAAGTTTTATCTTAACTATGCCGTGCAAATCATTTTACTATGTAAGTTGAATCATGATCACGTGGAAATCTTTATTTTAAATCATGCCATTTATTTATTAGTGGATGATTAACTTAAATTGTGTATTACCTACAAACATCTTTTTATTAAATTTAATTAAAGGATTTGAAACCCCTAAATCATGCTATGTGTTAACTTACTCAGCGCGTTTTTGCTGACCCAAACCATTTATCCCCTTTTTCTTACAGAGTCTGAAGATTATGCATCGTCATATGCATACATGGGAACATTTGGGGAAATCTCTATTTTAAATCCCTGCATTTAATTACGACTTGCATGAACGGGACCGTTTAACCCGTGTTTTAGCCATGTCGGCCCTTATACTTTATTTCCGCTGCACAATTTATATTTCCGCTGCAACTTTGATGTATTATCTTTAAATTATATATGAATGGGCTGTTTGAATATTTTAAATTCTGAAAAACCATAGCCTTGCATCTCTTTAGTGAGCTCGGAGAAACCGTGTCTTGCTAGGGAGGTGTGGCGGTGGCATCCCGGCCTGGGTTACCAAAACCGGGGTGTTACAAAACCCGCCTTATATTTTGGGTTATTTAATTTTACACTTCTCTATAAATTTATGCATGATATTATTATGTAGATATTGTGGTCATTATTATTTTGGGATCCTTCCCTTGGGCATAGAAGTCGGGATTTAAATCAGATGACTCACAATGAACTTCCAACAAAAAGTCATTTATAAAATCCGGATCTGAGTAAGGGATAAATTCCACAGTTATGACTAATTTATATCCGCCTGGGGTTGATTTTGGGAAATTAGAAGCAGAGTCAGCGATTAGGTCTCACCTAGACTGAAAGGATCTGTGTTTTAATTGAGAGTCTAGTACGTGATAGGGAATGATTTTCAAACATCTATTATGTTCCAAAATTGCTGTGTGTTGGAAATCTGGTATTAAATATCACACTGAAAAGGGATCTACTTGGATTCAAATACGGGGTGATAGATAATTCTAGAGGAACAACACATAGGCCTTGGTTATTCTCTAAGATAGGGTTGAGTTCCTTTCAACTGCTATCCTCCTCTGCCAATGCCTATTCTTGAGTCCTGAGTGAGTGCATCCGGAACGAACTAATCTGTTAGTTCGTTTCATTAGTTTGTATCTCATAACCACCCGAAGGAAAGTGAACACTTCAAGCGGTTCACTGAGATTAGGAAATTCTTGATCCACGCCAGTTATCCTGACTGGGGGCTTTCTTTTACTACCAAGGTCAGACTTTCAAAAACCCCCGAGTGATAGGATTTTAAACGCTTTCTTTACCGCTTTCTTTTAACTGCTTTCTTTAGAGGTCACTCGGTTGTATTGAGAGTTGTGTAACTGCTACTAGGACTGAGAGTTAAGGGATAGTTTAGGGCTTAATTAGAATCTTTGGGTGTGACATGGGGGAATGATAACAGTACTTGACACTTCAATAAATGATTTGTCAGGTGTTGCTTGTCCACCACAGATGGCTAACATACTCTTGCAAGGCATTGCAAGGGGAGTTATAAGTTTGTGGTATCTTAGAGTTTGTTTTCTTAAGAGCATGTGAACTCTTACTGTAAGTACCTGTCTGTTAAAGGGAACATGGTATAGAGAGCATGAAAAATTGGATAACTGAATGGATTATCCCAAGCAAAGATCTGTGTAATAAAATGGAAGTTTAATTATGTTTCATCTGAATCTTGTCCAATCTTTATTATTTTCTCCCTGTCCCTTCTGTCTCAATTTAAATTCACTTTCTTAGATAATCTTAACCGCTTTCCTAGAATAAATTTATCGCTTTCTTAGATTGAATTTAATTCACTTTCTAGAATAGTTTTATCTGCTTCATTTAATCGCTTTCATAGTTTAGATTTAAATTCTGTTAAGTAGTCGATAGTCAACACACACACTTGAATCGAGTAACCGAGTGGAAAATCTTAGTAAACGATGTGGGCCCTGCTTCTATCGCACATCCTCCAGTGAACGATCCGGTCTTACTATAAATTACTGCAATTTTTGATACCGTGCGCTTTCGGGCCACAGTTTCTTAAACACGAGTAATAAAAACGTGATAACCTATAAATATATCCCTACTCACAACTCCGCCATCATAAATTGGTTTCATTAAATAAAACCTAAACCAGGATTATGATTTTTTCGGAAAATACTCATGTAGTGGAAATCTGTCAAAAGTTTCATGGCAGGGAATCTCATGGCAAGAATTGATGAGAAGTATCATGGCACATATGCCAGGGACCCTCAGCGTGACAGGCTGAAGGTCAAACTATCCCGGCTGTACCATGAGATTTGTCAACAGTTTCATGACAGAGAGGACCACAGCGCCATTTGAAATTAAAGCACCACACATGAGTAATGAAAAGAATAGCAAGCTTGATATATCCCTAAACCCCTTCCCATGAATCATAACTCTTTCCTTTTAATAAATTTAACCTGGTATATTTCAGAAAATACTCGTGTGCGGAAATTGTCAAAAGTTTCAGGATATTGGGAAGACGGATCCAAATAATTGTTGTTTCCATTTTATGAGTTCTAGGTTTAAAGTGTTCATCCCAGGGCTGAACATGGACATAATTGCCCATAATTGTCCAGGGACCTCCAGTCAGGCATGAAAAGCATCTACTTGATTCTGGAAATTCACCATGCAGAATCAGAACCTGGCCACATCTTTTCCAGACGAGATTTAAGAGTTCTGTAGGGGACTGATCTGCCAATAATCTTCAGGACAACAGCATGTGCCCATTGCCGGAGTAATCTTACCTTGAAAGCTTTGGATAAAATTATTTGGGGAACCCCATTGTTAACGGTGCGAACCATATCATCTGGATCTCCATTTAAGTCGTTGATGATATCCTCTATTTGGACATAATGCACTTCTGAACCTTTTCTAGCCATATCTCGATATGAGGCTTTCTTTATAGGTGGGTCTTGCTGATCCGAGGGTTCGCCCCCTTGATTTTCCGTCATATTGGTGTCCATTCCGACCAAGGAGGGTGGCAGTTGGTGAAAGACTGAGGATGACAGAGGGAACAAAGCAGTTTGGGGAAAAGAAAGATTTCTTAGAGCATCAAGAATGCAACTCTGGACCAGATCGTGTGTCCTTTTTTGGGGTCTTAAATCAACGGAAAGAATATCAAATAAGAGAACTTCAAGAAATTTTGAATATTCAAGAGTGTTCTTGCAATCCCAAAGCTCTCGGACGGCCCTCAAATGGACAGTTGATAATGGCCAAAATTGACCATTATTTTCAATCTATTTCCGTGTCTAATACGGACATTTGATCGCATTCCGTTCTTAGTTAAATAAGAAAGCAATTGAATTTAGCAGATTTATGCAAGTTTGTATAAATAATAAGCTGGTATTGAAAAACACAAAAATATGGTTATTTTTATTAATTTCATATTAAAAAATCCAAAAAACATGATAAAAATATTAAAAATCCCACGTTTGATAATTATGGTTTGTAATGTCTGTTCGGTGGAACATGGGTCCATTTAACGGAGTACAACCAAATAATCTAGTGGAATAAATATTATATTTATATTATTTTTACATTTTGATGTATATATTTATTCATTTCTTAGGTTTATCTCTATTTTCATTTTCTGTTTTCAGTAAAAATAATTGGTCCACTAATCTCTCTTAATTTTAATTAATTGCAGGTGAATTAATCAATTTGGTCCAAAATTATTAATCCAGTCCAGTTTCAATCGGCCCAACACTTCCAGCCCAACATTCCCATGACTTGCATCTGGCCCAGTTAGCCCAAATACTCCATAAGCCCAAACCACCAAGCCCATCTCCAATGGCCCAACCCTAAAATTTACCCTAACCCTAACCCTAATCCGGCGCCGCCAGCCGCCGCCGACCGCCGCTCCGGCGAGGTTCCGGCGCCGCCGCCCTTCTCCAACAGCCACCCGCTTCCACCTCCATCCCGTAGCCCCCTTGCCACATCCGACCACCACCAACATCAAACCATCTCCGCCGCCTCATCGCCACCATCTCCATCCTCCGATCACCTTCCGCCAGACAGTCCCAACACCGCCGTCCCTCCGCCTTGCCGCCACCATTTCCAACCCTTCCTCTGCACCTCCAGCCACCATCTCACCTTTTCCGGCCGCCGCCTCCATCTCCAATCGAGCCACCGCCGACAGCCCCAACCTCATCCTCAAACACAGAAAACAAGAACGAAGCAAAATGGAAAACAGAACGAAAGAGAGAGGAAAATGGAATGAGAGAAGAAATTAGGGAAATGGAGGAAGAAAACTCGGAACTGGGTGAGGAAGAAGAAGAACCAGTAGAAGAAAGAAGATGGAGAAAAATGAAGAAGAAAACTGGAATCGAAAACTGGAACAATAAAAAATGGAGGAAAGAGGATGAATGAAAGAGAAAAGGAGGAGAGAGAGCAAAAATCAAACATTTTGTCGCGGAAGCAGTGCATCGCGACCAAGTGCTCCGCGACCAAAAAAATGCTCCGCGCCCCAAAAAATTGCTCTGCGACTGTGAGAGGAGTAAGACACAAAAATTGTGTCGCGGAACAATGTTCCGCGACAAAGTGTACCGCGACCGCGACAAAGCCTTCCCCGACAGAGACAGCCTTCCGCGACCGCGACAGACACAGGAAAAAAGAAGCACAGCTCCGCGACAGACTGCTCACTCACGTGACCACTCCAATTCAAATTCCCATGTGCTCAAAACCTCACAAGGTCCCTGGAGTTGAAGTCCCACAATACATGGATTCTTTGTCTCTACCCCCTGGACCTCGAGCTCCCGCCCCCTCCTGCGCGCCATCTTGGAGCTAAAAAGTGTTTTGTCCCTAGCCAATTTGTTCCGCGACAAAATATTTGTTTAGCGACCAGGTGGGCTTTGAATGGGCCTAGGGCTTAATCCTACTCTATAAATATATCCTCCCACCCCCTTGAACAGTAACCTAGCTACACTTAGTTTTCTTTACTGTTCAAGGAGGCACCACTGTGCTCTCCAAAATTAGTGTAGGTAGATGTAGTTTAATTTATTTTCATGCCATGTAGAGATAGACTCTAGTTTAGTGTTAATTTATGCTTTGTAATAAATTAGTGTAGCTAGTGTTCACTTTTATTTTTCCAGTTTTATATTTTGTAGTTTGTGGGTTTCAAACACTTAATTAATGAGTGCATTTTGAACCATGTTTTGGTATTGTAGTTAGGTTTTATTGCTTTCCTTATTTAATAAAATGCATAAACATTTGATATTTACCCTTGATAGATTTAATGTAGGTTTCCTTTTATTTTATTTTTACTTCTAGTGCTAGCATAGTGTGTTTGTATTTTTGCTTTATGCACTAGTTTTAGTCTTTTTCTTATTCTTACTTTACTGTTTATGTTCTTTTTAGTTTTAGGTATTTTTCTTACTTTTTATTTTCTCTCTCCAGTGCATTAGATCTAAAAGGGCTAGTGTTAAAGTGTTTATGCATATTCATATAAAAATTGCATATTCCTATATTGTATTGCATCACATTGTAACCCCACGGGTTGCAATGTAATTTTCCCCGTTGTGATCCCACGGATCACAACGCACTCCCCCGCAATGCAATATTAGGTGTCATGCTGCCAAAATTTTTAAAATCCTTTGTCGCCATACACTTTGTCGCGGAACCACGTTCCGCGACAAAACCCATGTTTAGCGACAAATGACCAAATTCTTGCATTTTGTCTGCATGGCTTTTGTCGCGGAATACCCTTGTCGCGGAACCACGTTCCACGACAAAATTTTATTCCGAGACAGAAAATTATGCCTTGCCATTAATTTTGAAACCCCTTGGTCGCGATGCAACTCTTGTCGCGGAACCACGTTCCGCGACAAAATCCTTGATTAGCGACCAAGGACCCAAATACTTGTAATTTTCTTCTGGGAGGACCCTGTCGCGGAACCTTTGTCGCGGAACCACGGACCGCGACAAAATCCTTGTCCCGCGACCAGGAATTATGTCCTTACCAATTTTCAAACCCCTTTGTCGCTATATCCCTTGTCGCGGAACATGAATTTTTTGTTTAGCGACAAAGCAAACCCCAATTCTCAAAATATCCATTTCTCTTATTTCCCACCCCTTTTTCGCGAAACCTTTGTCGCGGAACCATGCTCCGCGACACAAACTCTATTCCGCGACAAAGTGGCACCTTTTTGCCAAATTTTTATTCTTCATCTCACTCCATTAATTAATTGAACCTTTATATTAATATTTTGAGGTTGAAATCCAATGATCTCAACCCATGATTAATTTGATATAAAGAACTTTGTTCAATTTCCCATTAAAAGATTCTTCTACAAGAAATTAAACTCTAATGATCTAAGTATATCATCCGGACTGTAATTAATTAATTATGTAATGAGTGATTATTTAGACATGAAGAGTAATTATGGATTTAATTCCATACCCTTGCATGAGAAACCAATGTCTCTCATGCAAGATGACCCAAAAATATTTTCTTTTCTTTTATTTATTTTGTCTTTTCCGTGTTGTGTGAAACAGCTAGTAAGAGATATAACAGACTAATGTTGGCGGGTATTCCCACACGGATAACTAGCTCGTGGTCTGTATATTAATTATTAGATGTTATTTTGCATGGTCTGGATAGTGGCCGGTGGAAGCCTTGGCGGTTCGTCCATCCGGGATTATAATAGCTGCTCAGCTGACTCCTATCCGGATACAGTTTTATTTTCTTTATCTTAATTTCAAAACCTGAATTCAAGTTGTAGTATTATTAAATGATGTCGACCAACATTATTTAAGAATTATTACAACAAGAAAATATGTGGGTTTTTCTTCCATTCACAGATAAAAGGGAGCTGAATGACGGCGGTCACCGTCACTTGGAATTCCATTCTGTCTAAAAATCTTTCCATCTGGAATGATTAGGGAACTGGACCACAGATAACTGCAATCCAATTAACCCTAATTATTTTGTCATCTCTTTAGCCAAAATTCTTCTCACCTCCGGCTATTTCATCTCTGTGTATCAACTTCTGTCTAAACCCACCTTATATTTTGGGTTATTTAATTTTATACTTCTTTATAAATTTATGCATGATATTATTATGTAGATATTGTGGTCTATACTATTTTGGGATCCTTCCCTTGGACATAGAAGTCTTGATTTAAATCAGATGTTTCATAATAAATTTCCAACAAAAATTCCTTTATAAAATCCGGATCTGAGTAAGGGATAAATTCGACAGTTATGACTAATTCATATCCGACTGGGGGTTGATTTTGGGAAATTAGAAGCAGAGTCAGCGATTAGGTCTCACCTAGACTGAAAGGATCTGTGTTTTAATTGAGAGTCTAGTACCTGATAGGGAATGATTTTCAGATTTATTATTTTTCAAAATTGTTGTTTGTTGGAAATCTTGTATTAAATATTGCACTGGGTCAGATTCCACTTGGATTCCGATAAGGTGTGACAGATAATACTAGATGAACAACATTCGGGCCTTGGTTATTTTCTTAGGTAGGGTTGAGTATTCTTTCAACTGTTATCCTCTTCTGCCAAAGCCTATTTTTGAGTCCTGAGTGAGTGCATCCGGAACGAACTAATTTATTAGTTCGTTTCATTAGTTTGTATCTCATAACCACCCGACGGGAAGTGAACACTGCGAGCGGTTCACCGAGATTAGGGAATTCTTGATCCACATCCGGTCATTCCGACTGGGGGCTTTCTTTTACTACCAGGGTCAGACTTTCAAAAACCTCCGAGTGATAGGATTTTAAATGCTTTCTTTATCGCTTTCTTTTAAATGCTTTCGTTAGAGGTCACTCGGTTGTATTGAGAGTTGTGTAACTGTTACTAGGACTGATAGTTAAGGGATAGTTCAGGGCTTGATTAAAATCTTTGGGTGTGACATGGGGGAATGATAGCAGTACTTGACACTTCAACTAATGATTTGTCAGGTGTTGCTTGTCCACCACAGATAAATAATATAACTTTGCAAGGCCTGTAAAGGGAGTTATGAGTCTGTGGTATCTTAGATTATGTTTCCTTAAGATGCATGTGAACTCTTACTGTAAGTACCTGTCTGTTAAAGGGAACATGGTACAGAGAACATGAGAATTAGCTAACTGAAGGATTATCCCAAACAAATATCTGCGTAACAAAATGGAAGTTTAACTGTGTTTCATCTGAATCTTGTCCAATTTTTATTATTTTCTTCCTGTCCCTTCTGTCATAATTTAAATCCGCTTTCTTAGAATAATTTTAACCGCTTTCTTAGAATAATTTTATTGCTTTCTTAGATTAAATTTAATTCGCTTTCTAGAATAATTTTATCTGCTTTATTTTAATTGCTTTCATGACTTAGTTTAAATTATGTCAAGTAGTTGTTAGTCATATCACAAACTTGAATCGAGTAACCGAGTGGAAAATCTTAGTAAACGGCGTGGGCCCTGCTTCCATCGCACATCCTCCAGTGAACGATCCGGTACTTACTATAAATACTGCAATTTTTGACTCCGTGCGCTTTCGGGGGCACAGTTTCTTAACACGAGTAAATAAAAATGTGATTTTTCAGAAAATACTCATGTAGTGGGAATCTGCCGAAAGTTTCATGGTGTAACACCCCGGATTTGATAACCCAGGCCGGGATGTCACCGCCGCATTTCCCTAGCAAGGCACGGCCTCCCGAGCTCGCTAAGGAAATGCAAGGCTTGTGGGTATGAAAAAGATTTAAAACATTTCAAGATTTAGTCCGGAAATTTATAATACTTAGTACGGTAGTAGAAATTATCACGTGCGGAAAATAAATAAAGAAAGTGCAGCGGAAAGTAAAATCACGGCCAACATGGCCAAATCCTCGGGTTTAACAGACCCGGTAAAAACAGTACGATGCAGAAATTTAAAATGTCCATTATGATTTCCCCCAAGTGCATATGCAATGCGTCACTCGACGTACTCTGTAAAGAAAAAAGAAATGACAACGGTTGTCAGTATAAAAATATACTGAGTAAGTTAATCCCTAACTACAAATAAAAGGGGTTACAAGTGTTTAAACCTAAGATTTCGCTTACCGTACGAGAATTTAAAAATATACATGATTTATTTGCAGCGGAAAAACATGATTAAAGAACTTAATTTAAAAAGCGAAATTTAAAGCATAATTTAAGATGCGTAAATTTTAAATGCATAATTAAAGACAGGATAAATACGATTTAAACATAAAGAAACACTCACACGAGTCTTTTACTTTTCATCCCGTAAACTAAGAAGAGGACACCATACCGGGAGATCACTAACGAGGCAATCTCAACATAGGACCACTAACGAGGCAGTCCAAACAATGGGAGACCACTAACGAGGCAGTCTCAAAGATAGTAGGACCACTAACGAGGCGATCCAAAAAGATAGTAGGACCACTAACGAGGCGATCCACAAATACAGCGCGCGAGATCACTAACGAGGCAATCTCAGATAGTAAGGAGACCACTAACGAGGCAGTCTCAAAAATAATGATAGTATGAAGATCGGCTCAGCCTAGTGAACGGGATTTTTCGAAAGTTCGTATTTCAAAGTTATCAAATGATCGATATCGCGTTTTCATAGTTCGAGTTTTCTCAAGTTCGAAAAATCCTATTCGAGGCAGTTTACGCCTTTCTTAATTTAAAATTCGTCTTTTCCCCAAAAATTCTGAAACTTTGCCAGTAATTCAAAATCACACACACGAACAACTTTCATGTTTTAAGTTTTTGGAAATAAGGTTCCGAAGTGAGTTGAAATTTGAGTTTATTGCAAAGAATAATTTATGTCTTGAAAACTGTTTCCGTCACAGGTTCGTGCAACGCCGATTAAAAATTCATTTCAAAACCAATCGATGTGAAATTTTTACAGTAACTACACGACACATTAAGGAACAACTTTCATGTTTTAAGAATTTGGAAATAATGAATTCTTGGCACTCAAAAATCGAGTGCAACTCACTGCATACTCATGGCCCTTAAAACGAATTCAAAACAGTTCTAAAAACTTGGCCGTTTGACATATCAAATGAACACCAAAATTCGTGAAATTTTATAGGCATAATCTAGACAAAATTATCTACGACTTTTGTTTAGAAATGCAAAGTTAAATCATTCGAAAAATGGGTGAAAAACATGCATCAAGTTGAATGAAGGAATCTGTCACAGAATTAAATTGTTCGGTTCGATACAGAAAGTTCATGGCGAAAATTGGGATAGCAAAACTTAATGTCAACGGCTGAAATTTGGACACAAGATAGATAAAGGTCTTAGGAACAACTTTTATGTTGAAAAGTTTTCGGTTTGGATTCCCGAAGGTCGAGTTTTTGGCGAGTCTTTAAAATTGGACGAAAATAGGGTTTTTGAAAACCGATTTTTGTTACAAGCCTATATCTCGAGATTTAAACAACAAACAACCACGAAAATTTGTGAGTAAGGTTTTAACTTACTTAGGATGATGATAGGGTCGCTGGATTGGGTTTCCGGATGTCCTAGGGTCACGACGAACGGCCAACTTCTCCGATTGCTTTTTGTTCGTTTTCCGACGGGAAATCGTAGTAAGGAAATAGTGTTAGAATTCGAGTTTCTGAGACTTATGGACGAATTGAAACTTTGTACAATAGCTTACCAAGAGTCTAGAGGGCAGGGCTTGGTTCCTTTCGCCTTGCCGTCGCCGGAATACTTGCCGGAAGGTGAGTTCGGAGAGGTTTCGACTTGGAGAGGAGTTTTGGAGGTGTTTAGGGTTAGGTTTTCTGAGAGTGAGGGGGAGGGGCGCCCCAAATCTGATCTTATGCCCTTCCCCATTGGTGTGATCGACTTGCCATTGATGGAGGTCGGATTTTTGGCAAGAAAATCGCCATGGAAGGAAAGTTTACACCTCCTGCACCTCTGGCGCGCTGGTGGCGCGCACATAGGCCTTTGTGCGCGCGGAGCACGCGTGGCCTGCCCTGGAGGCGCGACGCCCTTGGCCGCGCGGTGGCCGCGCGGCGGCGCGCGGGCAGCGCGGGCCGGCCGGACCGGCCGGTTCGGCGGTCCGCGTGTTTCGTCGGGTCTTCCCTCGCTTTCCCCTATCGGTTTTCTACGTGTTAGCTCGATTCCCTGGGTCGTCTTCGTTTCGGAATCTTCTCCTTAATCTTGTTACGAGTCCGGCTTATCGCTCGCAACATTTCCGGGTCCTACTTAGCCTAGTCTAAATTGGTTCCAACATCTCCTATCGTCCTTGTGATCTAATTCGGGATGTACTTTGTGATTTATTTCGTGACTGAACTTAGAAATTAGTTCTAAGCTGCCTACGTACCCTGTGAAGGGATCAAGTCATGACGTAGTTCAAAACAATTTGAATTTGTTTTTCCTCGGGTGTTACACATGGTAGGTAATCTCATGACATGAAATCATGAGAAGTATCATGGCACATATGCCGGGGACCCTCAGTGTGACAGGCTGAAGGTCAATCTATCCCGGTTGTACCATGAGACTTGTCAAAAGTTTCATGACATGAGAGGACTGCAGCGCCATTGAAATTAAAGCACCCCACCTGAGTAATAAAAAGTGGCACTCTTAATATATCCCTAAACCCCTTTCCCATGAATCATAACTCTCTTCATTTAATAAATCCAAACCTGATATATTTTATTGAAAAATACTCGTGTTAATGAAATTTGTCAAAAGTTTCATGGCGCCGTTGCCGAGGAGAATGCAGCGTCGTTTATTAAGAGAATTACACTCCTGATTACTCATAGTTAGTTTAGTGTTAGTTTAGTGTATTTATTTCAGAACAGAGAAGTACCCTCAAATCAATTAAACATTTAGAGTACTAAGACTCAAATGTGAGGATGTTGATTTGAGGGGAAAACCTAACCAATTGGGTATTTTTGCTTGCAGGAATCATGGAGCCATCGAAATTGGTGTACGGAGTTAAATGTGGAAGTGTAGCATTGGGGCTACACTACTTTGATTTTTCGTTTAATTACACTTCGCCAATTGCAAAATCTAGGATAATTAAACGAAAAATCAAAGAAAAAGGGAGAAGTGTAGAAGTGGAGCTACACTAATTCGCAATTGTAAATTGCACAACACGTGAGACTCACGTGTTTGTCATCTCCGCCACATCCGGACCACGAAGCTCAACCGCTGCTCCATCGCTCATCCACCTCAACACCACCACTGCACTGGGGAAACCCTCATCACTGGTGAAACAACAAATGGAGCAGCAGATCTTCGGACTACCAAGTGCTCACCACCATCGGACAAGCCACGGCCATCATCTCACTTTCCGTCGCCCCTGTCCCGACTGAGCATCTAAAGAGGTTCCCGGTTGGATTAGTTCTGTAATTGACCGAAGATTATATCCGGAATTCAAAGAAATTTAAAATCCGGAATAATTTTCGCAAGCACGGAATTAATCCAACCTAAATTTCTGCAAGTCAAAATTATATATACATATATATATTTATATATATAAACCTCTTGTACATATTATATCAAATAATTCGGGTATTAATCAATTAACTCACATTTAGAGTACTAAGACTCTAAATGTGAGGATGTTGATATTTTTGAGAAAACCCGATAACTTCTTCTATGTTTGCTTGCAGGAATTTGTGGGACCACCAAAAAGAAAATTAAAGCTGCAAAACAGGTTTCCGGTTGGATCGATTCTGTGGTTAATTGAAAGTATTCTTGGAATTTAAAGCAATTTAAAATCCGGAATAACTTCTATAAGAACAGAATTAATCCAACCTAATTTTTGCAAGTAGATTAAATTTTATTTTATAAAATTCAAAAATGTGATTGAACAATTTTGATGAAAATCAGAATTTTTCTTAAGTATTGGGCATCGAACAATCGCCTTGTTCGACGAACCAAACGATCACACATAGCCAAAATCGTTGAACATTTAATTGGTTTGACGAAAAAGGCTATCGGAATTATTTTTCTATCTTTTATGTTAATATTTTCCCCCTCCCTCCCTCCTCTCTTGTTTTATTTTGATTTTGATAATTTGTTTAAGTAGGAATTGATTTACTCACATTTCGAGCAAGGCTCAAAATGTGAGGATGTTGATTCTTCACTTTAAAAAAAAAAAAGTGTGTTACTTTTCTTTTTGTTTATTATTATTATTTTATATTTAAACCCAGTGCAAAGCATGTATAAATCTGTCAAGAATTCACATATTTGATTTTGGTTTATGATTAAATTTTCAAACTTTTAAATTGGGATAATATAATTGAAGACATGCATGATATGAATTTTTGAGGTTTTGAGCTATAAAAATTTAATGATATAATCATCTTGTTGGGTAATGAGTCCTCATGTTGAGAATTTAATTGAATAGATTGTAAGAATTTTTTCAAAGATTAGATTTAAGAATATTGTATGACATGAATCAACCATTCCATGTGAGATTTGAGCCATGAGTCATTTTTACTCATTCTTTTCTTTGATGTGTGAAAATCATTTTGATTAAAGGAAACTAGAACTTGCGATTGGGACCGATTCAAGACCATGCCATATTCCAAAAATCGAGCATATGATCGAGGCACTTAGAAAACCCAAAATTTTTGGCCTTCTTTTGAATTCCAAACCCAAAAATATTTTCCCTTTAGGATTAACCACTTTGAGCCTTAAAGCCTATTTTTCTTTGAAGCCCTCTATATTATTCCTAGCCTTCTAAAAAGACCAAAAAATTCGAACCCAAGTGTGCAAGAATAAATTTTATCAAGGCATTACAATTTTTGATCATCAACAAAAATTTCAATCGGTATGAGAGAAGAAATTAGGGAAATGGAGGAAGAAAACTCGGAACTGGGTGAGGAAGAAGAAGAACCAGTAGAAGAAAGAAGATGGAGAAAAATGAAGAAGAAAACTGGAATCGAAAACTGGAACAATAAAAAATGGAGGAAAGAGGATGAATGAAAGAGAAAAGAAGGAGAGAGAGCAAAAATCAAACATTTTGTCGCGGAAGCAGTGCATCGCGACCAAGTGCTCCGCGACCAAAAAAATGCTCCGCGCCCCAAAAAATTGCTCTGCGACTGTGAGAGGAGTAAGACACAAAAATTGTGTCGCGGAACAATGTTCCGCGACAAAGTGTACCGCGACCGCGACAAAGCCTTCCCCGACAGAGACAGCCTTCCGCGACCGCGACAGACACAGGAAAAAAGAAGCACAGCTCCGCGACAGACTGCTCACTCACGTGACCACTCCAATTCAAATTCCCATGTGCTCAAAACCTCACAAGGTCCCTGGAGTTGAAGTCCCACAATACATGGATTCTTTGTCTCTACCCCCTGGACCTCGAGCTCCCGCCCCCTCCTGCGCGCCATCTTGGAGCTAAAAAGTGTTTTGTCCCTAGCCAATTTGTTCCGCGACAAAATATTTGTTTAGCGACCAGGTGGGCCTTGAATGGGCCTAGGGCTTAATCCTACTCTATAAATATATCCTCCCACCCCCTTGAACAGTAACCTAGCTACACTTAGTTTTCTTTACTGTTCAATGAGGCACCACTGTGCTCTCCAAAATTAGTGTAGGTAGATGTAGTTTAATTTATTTTCATGCCATGTAGAGATAGACTCTAGTTTAGTGTTAATTTATGCTTTGTAATAAATTAGTGTAGCTAGTGTTCACTTTTATTTTTCCAGTTTTATATTTTGTAGTTTGTGGGTTTCAAACACTTAATTAATGAGTGCATTTTGAACCATGTTTTGGTATTGTAGTTAGGTTTTATTGCTTTCCTTATTTAATAAAATGCATAAACATTTGATATTTACCCTTGATAGATTTAATGTAGGTTTCCTTTTATTTTATTTTTACTTCTAGTGCTAGCATAGTGTGTTTGTATTTTTGCTTTATGCACTAGTTTTAGTCTTTTTCTTATTCTTACTTTACTGTTTATGTTCTTTTTAGTTTTAGGTATTTTTCTTACTTTTTATTTTCTCTCTCCAGTGCATTAGATCTAAAAGGGCTAGTGTTAAAGTGTTTATGCATATTCATATAAAAATTGCATATTCCTATATTGTATTGCATCACATTGTAACCCCACGGGTTGCAATGTAATTTTCCCGTTGTGATCCCACGGATCACAACGCACTCCCCCGCAATGCAATATTAGGTGTCATGCTGCCAAAATTTTTAAAATCCTTTGTCGCCATACACTTCGTCGCGGAACCACGTTCCGCGACAAAACCCATGTTTAGCGACAAAGGACCAAATTCTTGCATTTTGTCTGCATGGCTTTTGTCGCGGAATACCCTTGTCGCGGAACCACGTTCCGCGACAAAATTTTATTCCGAGACAGAAAATTATGCCTTGCCATTAATTTTGAAACCCCTTGGTCGCGATGCAACTCTTGTCGCGGAACCACGTTCCGCGACAAAATCCTTGATTAGCGACCAAGGACCCAAATACTTGTAATTTTCTTCTGGGAGGACTTTGTCGCGGAACCTTTGTCGCGGAACCACGGACCGCGACAAAATCCTTGTCCCGCGACCAGGAATTATGTCCTTACCAATTTTCAAACCCCTTTGTCGCTATATCCCTTGTCGCGGAACCATGTTCCGCGACAAAATTTTTTGTTTAGCGACAAAGCAAACCCCAATTCTCAAAATATCCATTTCTCTTATTTCCCACCCCTTTGTCGCGAAACCTTTGTCGCGGAACCATGCTCCGCGACACAAACTCTATTCCGCGACAAAGTGGCACCTTTTTGCCAAATTTTTATTCTTCATCTCACTCCATTAATTAATTGAACCTTTATATTAATATTTTGAGGTTGAAATCCAATGATCTCAACCCATGATTAATTTGATATAAAGAACTTTGTTCAATTTCCCATTAAAAGATTATTCTACAAGAAATTAAACTCTAATGATCTAAGTATATCATCCGGACTGTAATTAATCAATTATGGAATGAGTGATTATTTAGACATGAAGAGTAATCATGGATTTAATTCCATACCCTTGCATGAGAAACCAATGTCTCTCATGCAAGATGACCCAAAAATATTTTCTTTTCTTTTATTTATTTTGTCTTTTCCGTGTTGTGTGAAACAGCTAGTAAGAGATATAACAGACTAATGTTGGCGGGTATTCCCACACGGATAACTAGCTCGTGGTCTGTATATTAATTATTAGATGTTATTTTGCATGGTCTGGATAGTGGCCGGTGGAAGCCTTGGCGGTTCGTCCATCCGGGATTATAATAGCTGCTCAGCTGACTCCTATCCGGATACAGTTTTATTTTCTTTATCTTAATTTCAAAACCTGAATTCAAGTTGTAGTATTATTAAATGATGTCGACCAACATTATTTAAGAATTATTACAACAAGAAAATATGTGGGTTTTTCTTCCATTCACAGATAAAAGGGAGCTGAATGACGGCGGTCACCGTCACTTGGAATTCCATTCTGTCTAAAAATCTTTCCATCTGGAATGATTAGGGAACTGGACCACAGATAACTGCAATCCAATTAACCCTAATTATTTTGTCATCTCTTTAGCCAAAATTCTTCTCACCTCCGGCTATTTCATCTCTGTGTATCAACTTCTGTCTAAACCCACCTTATATTTTGGGTTTATTTAATTTTACACTTCTTTATAAATTTATGCATGATATTATTATGTAGATATTGTGGTCTATACTATTTTGGGATCCTTCCCTTGGACATAGAAGTCTTGATTTAAATCAGATGTTTCATAATAAATTTCCAACAAAAATTCCTTTATAAAATCCAAATCTGAGTAAGGGATAAATTCGACAGTTATGACTAATTCATATCCGACTGGGGGTTGATTTTGGGAAATTAGAAGCAGAGTCAGCGATTAGGTCTCACCTAGACTGAAAGGATCTGTGTTTTAATTGAGAGTCTAGTACCTGATAGGGAATGATTTTCAGATTTATTATTTTCCAAAATTGCTGTTTGTTGGAAATCTTGTATTAAATATTGCACTGGGTCAGATTCCACTTGGATTCCGATAAGGTGTGACAGATAATACTAGATGAACAACATTCGGGCCTTGGTTATTTTCTAAGGTAGGGTTGAGTATTCTTTCAACTGCTATCCTCTTCTGCCAAAGCCTATTTTTGAGTCCTGAGTGAGTACATCCGGAACGAACTAATTTATTAGTTCGTTTCATTAGTTTGTATCTCATAACCACCCGACGGGAAGTGAACACTGCGAGCGGTTCACCGAGATTAGGGAATTCTTGATCCACATCCGGTCATTCCGACTGGGGGCTTTCTTTTACTACCAGGGTCAGACTTTCAAAAACCTCCGAGTGATAGGATTTTAAATGCTTTCTTTATCGCTTTCTTTTAAATGCTTTCGTTAGAGGTCACTCGGTTGTATTGAGAGTTGTGTAACTGTTACTAGGACTGATAGTTAAAGGATAGTTCTGGGCTTGATTAAAATCTTTGGGTGTGACATGGGGGAATGATAGCAGTACTTGACACTTCAACTAATGATTTGTCAGGTGTTGCTTGTCCACCACAGATAAATAATATAACTTTGCAAGGCCTGTAAAGGGAGTTATGAGTCTGTGGTATCTTAGATTATGTTTCCTTAAGATGCATGTGAACTCTTACTGTAAGTACCTGTCTGTTAAAGGGAACATGGTACAGAGAACATGAGAATTAGCTAACTGAAGGATTATCCCAAACAAAGATCTGCGTAACAAAATGGAAGTTTAACTGTGTTTCATCTGAATCTTGTCCAATTTTTATTATTTTCTTTCTATCCCTTCTGTCATAATTTAAATCCGCTTTCTTAGAATAATTTTAACCGCTTTCTTAGAATAATTTTATTGCTTTCTTAGATTAAATTTAATTCGCTTTCTAGAATAATTTTATCTGCTTTATTTTAATTGCTTTCATGACTTAGTTTAAATTCTGTCAAGTAGTTGTTAGTCATATCACAAACTTGAATCGAGTAACCGAGTGGAAAATCTTAGTAAACGGCGTGGGCCCTGCTTCCATCGCACATCCTCCAGTGAACGATCCGGTACTTACTATAAATACTGCAATTTTTGACTCCGTGCGCTTTCGGGGGCACAGTTTCTTAACACGAGTAAATAAAAATGTGATTTTTCAGAAAATACTCATGTAGTGGGAATCTGCCGAAAGTTTCATGGTAGGTAATCTCATGACATGAAATCATGAGAAGTATCATGGCACATATGCCGGGGACCCTCAGTGTGACAGGCTGATGGTCAATCTATCCCGGTTGTACCATGAGACTTGTCAAAAGTTTCATGACATGAGAGGACTGCAGCGCCATTGAAATTAAAGCACCCCACCTGAGTAATAAAAAGTGGCACTCTTAATATATCCCTAAACCCCTTTCCCATGAATCATAACTCTCTTCATTTAATAAATCCAAACCTGATATATTTTATTGAAAAATACTCGTGTTAATGAAATTTGTCAAAAGTTTCAACAGTGCAAGCATATAATACCGATTAATGCTTAAAACCAACAATATTATCCAAATAACCACAAACACACACAAGATTAACAAATAAAATCCTAACCCTAGAACTCTAAGCTCTCGGCCATGGTGGGTAATGTTATTCTTGATGAAATCAGGAATGAGTGGTACGTTTAGGAAGCTTGGAAGATGAGGGTCAACGATATGCAAGCAAAACACAAAAACAATCAACCCATGACCTCTAAGTTTGATCAAACAGTGTACGTCGGTAGGGGAAAATGAAGAACAAAAATGTTTTTGAGATTTTGGATTTTTAAAAGATGAAATGGAGGGATAAATCGATCCAATATAGGCTCTAATACCAGAAGATGCCATGGATCGGGATTGGATATGATTTATGAGTTAAGAATGGACCCGGTTGAAATGGAACTGGATAGTGAGAATACCTCTTTGGATATCCCAACCTTGGAATTGTCTAACACATAGATGTGTTCCTACTATTCCCTCGATCGAAACCCTCAAGGTGGCAATAGGATTGGGCACTCCTCGATGCTCAAAAGGAATTAACCAACAAAGTGCATATTCGGAGGTGACCTTCGAATGCTCTCGGTAATGAACCAAAGTGAAGAAAACACTCTTAAGTGATAATTTCATATATTCATTCAAAGGTGAATGGCAAAGTGTTAGGGAGGTTATATATATAGTCAACCCAAAATACAAAGGTTTCAACAAGCTGAGTCAAGAATTAAACAATCGCAACAAAAACCCTAGGCTGGTCGTCGCTAGGCAGGATCCATCGTGAGAGGTCACGTTACAAGAGGGGGTCTTGCGACGGGAGACTTATTCTTCAGGGACCAGTCGTTGTTAGGCAGGATCCGTCGTGAGAGGTCACGTCGCAAGAGGGGGTCTTGCGACGTGAGGGCACGTCTTGCGACGGTAGACTTGTTCTTCAGGGACTGGCCGTCGCTAGGAAGGATACGTCGTGAGAGGTCACGTCGCAAGAGGGTGCGACGTGGGCCGAGTCTTGCAACGAGGAAGGGGCTTGCGACGTGGAGGGAGTTCTGTGGGGTCCACCGGGCTGTTTCTCTCCTCTGCTTGTTTAAATGTTCATGTGCATGCATGCACTTGTTGAATTACAGATACAATACTTAAATAAATGTTCGGTTTCCGGTGGGGTTCTGGCCAATGTCTGGCGACCGACATCCGACTGCTTCCGGTCACTGCTGGGTTTCCGGATCCAGTGAAGTGGGTCCGGAGTCTTCCTCGATTTGAATCAACATCTTTAAACCCATCCTTCCAGCTTTGGCCTTTAGCAGTTCCTCTTCAAAATTCCGATGCAACATCAGCTCAGCAATTCTGGATATGAATCTTCTGGAACGTTGCTGGGACACCGATCCTTCGGGAAAAGTGGGAATCAGTAGTGCTCTTGTTCCGGCTTCCATGCCCGTCCCTTTCTTAAAGAAAATCTTAGTTTCGTCAAGCCTTCGCCTGAGCCCCAAAACCAAACTCCCCCTGAAAACAGGCAGGCCATCAATCGCAAACCTGGACCCAGCGAGCCATTCTGGTTTATCATCCAATCAGTATAGAGCTCCCGTTTGGAATATAAGACCACTTTTCTAGCAATGCAGAATATCAGAAACCACCTTGCGTCTCCATCAACCATCATATATGCTTATTGGCAATGTAGAAGCTTATCCCCCAATGCTCACCACGAAAACTAGCCAGAAGATATATGTTGGTAGAAAATAAAATCTCCATTCATTAATTAATGCTCAAGAAAACTAATGATCGGTCTTTTAACTTTCCACCTTAATCCCTTATTGCTCTGTATATTTTTCAATTTGTTTATATGGTATAGTCGTCTTTTATGAATAAAAATTTAATGCCACCCAAATTATAAAAATAATAAATGGCCCTAATCTTAAAGTTGTATTTAAAGTTGCATACACCACCCACGCAGTTAGGGGTGGACAAAATATTTCGTAGAATCGTTGAACCGAATAGAAATCGATTCATTTTTAGTTAACCAAGGACCCCAGTTCAAATACAGATACATATACTTTAATTTTTTGCCGAATAATCAAATCGAACTGAATATATTTATTGTATTATAAAAAATTATATACTGTATATATTATACTCACATATTAGATGGTATATTATATAAAAATAATATATATCATTACTTATTTAATAAAATAAATTTTAAAAAGTAAAGAGATGGTATTGATTTTTCTGTCACGCTCTTCTTGGCGCCACCCATTTTGAATATTTTTTTTAATAAAAAAAATTGACACTCAAGTATCGGGGAAATGAGTAGTTGGAATCTATGCAACAAAAACTATAAAGGAACAAAATGAATGACCACTTGGTCAAGTCTTTATCCTCCAACCCAATTATATGTCATTATTTACACTTCATTTTAACACAGTTATAATGAGCCCTTCATTAATAAACGGGTAAATCACTCAAAATGAAAAATGGGATTAGATCGGATTAAATAATCAATCGCACAAAATAAGCATGGCCTTAGTGATTAAATTCCTAGCCAACTCTATTGTCTATTGCATATACATTATAGTAGTCTTAAATGCCTGAATTATATAGATGTGTACCAGAAGAGTTAATTAAAACGGCGTGGGAATGTTACGACTTGTTTATTTTGTTATAAAAACCCGGTAGTTCAATTAAGGCCATAAACCATTTGGAAATGATGGAGAAAGGAAAACAAGAAGCTTCTTACAGTCCAGATCTACAATTTGAGAGCAAAAATGACAATGGGGAAGTTGATGAGGTTGTTAAAAGCCTTTCCCTTATGAGAAACATAGTTGAAACACAACATCCATCCTGCAAGGTAATATAACAACATCGATAAATAAATTGTCGGTTTTTCGTATTTTCCATTTTGTTATGTGAGTACAATCTTTCTATAATACAGTACTCTTTTATTAACGTTGTCTTTAATGATATTATAGGATATAGATGATTCAACGCTAAGAAGGTTTTTGCAAGCGAACGATCTTGATGCTGAGAAAGCTTCAAAAATGTTTGTGAACTACTTGGAATGGAGACAAACTTTTGTTCCAAAGTGTTTCATTACAGAATCCGAGATTGCTGATCATATATCGCAGAAGAAAATGTTTGTGCAAGGATTTGACAAGCAAGGACGCCCGGCTGCAGTCTACTTTGGTTCTAAACATTTTGCAATCAAGGGAGGGGAGGATGGTTCCAAACGTACATCTTCGTTTATACTAACTTTTTTTCAAAGATAATTGAATATTTGGTATTTGGTAATTAACTTACATCAATCTGTACGTTTGATTTTCTATTTGTCAAATGTTCTTATTTTTGTTGCGTTTTCAGGATTTTTCGAGTTTGCCTTGGACAAACTATGCTCAAGGTGTGTTGCTTTCATTTCTTATTCCTCCCCTATATATGCCTCCAAGGCTCTAACCACGAAGAATAGTAGATAACATATTTTCCTTGGTATTTTCGGTAACAAAACTATTTAAATATTTGAAAAACTATCAGGGAAATTACTAATATCATAAATAGAATTCAGGCTTGACTTAATTGACAACTCTTTACCTTCTAGCTTTATGGTTTCGAATCCCTATCTGAGGCTTCATGCCTCATGTACAAAAAAGTACACTATTTAAGTTAAGAACATATACTACTCCCTTCATAAGGATTCCCGAAGGACAAGAAGAATTCATCATGATAATGGACCTTCAAGGATTTGGATACTGGAACACTGATGTTCGTGGAAGCATTGCAAATTTTTCCATCTTACAGGTTACAAAAAACAAAACCTACATCTATATCCTGAACTCTCTCTCCGTATGTTCAACTAGTAAAATCCTACCAACTATTTTATACTATCACAGGACTACTACCCAGGAAGGCTTGGAAAATGTTATTTCCTACATGCATCATTTGTGTTTATGACAATGTGGAAGCTTATTACCCCAATTCTCCACAAAAATACCACCGAGAAGGTAAAAAATACAAAATAGGAAAGAAAACTGTCACACTTGAACTCCGCGCTTCCTTTGTATTTTTCCTGTCAACTAAACAATTACCAGTATTTTATCTCCTATTATGTAACTATATACTACTACTATTTATGTAAAATTGATCATTTGATGTGTTCTTTTAATTCTTCCATGTACAAGATTGTGTTCGTGGAGACGGAGAATGTGCATAACACTCTAAGGGAGGATTTTGACGAAAGCCAGCTTCCTGAAATCTATGGAGGCAAACTGCAGTTAGTTCCTATTGAAGAGTGCTAGTACGTTGTGTGGAGTTTGCCCGACATTGGCTATTGCTACAATTTCTATGTGCACAAGATAAGAAAACTGGCATATACCGACTATATGCAAACATTATGTAGCAATTAATGTGTGCATATGTGCAAGATGCAAGTAGCATGAACATTTTGCGCGCTTCTGTACCATGGAAAACCTAGTGTATGTGAGGAAGATCACATGATAACTAAAGATTATTATCAAAATAAATGCAATAACATCAGTTTTTACTTAAGAGAGCAAATTTGCCGTGCAACTGTGCAAGCATCAGTTTTACTGAACCTAGCGAGTTTTCTACAGGGTGTTAGTATTCTCGAGTCCTTCAGCCACCAAAGCCAAGCCGTGAAGGCAAAGATGTTGGAAAAAAAAAACATTTCCCTTATACGGTGAATAGGGACTCTTCTAAATCCAGTTGATAAATTAATATCCAAAGTTATAGAATATTTGGTGATAAATATATTTTCAAGAGTAAATTTGCAACTTTAAGATTTCTAAAAACTGTTTTTACTTTTACTTCATAATAATAACAAACACAAGCCGTTATGGGGCAATAAATTTTTTCTATTTTTTGTTCAATATTTTATTATTAGTAAGGCTAATATAAATCACCTATGTTAGCGTGCGGATGAAAAGCCAGTGCGAAGGGCTTTCACAAGGCATTGATCAAATTTATAATCCAGTGGTTTATATTAATTGTAAGGGTAATTTTGCCAGTTTGATTATTTTATCATTTTGTAAGGTTAAAAATAGTATAGATAGCATTCATTCTCGTGTCCAGACGTACTGCTATTTCTTTATTTGGATTTTATAAAATTTGATAGGATATTTTGATTCCTTGTATCGAGCAGATGGATTTGCATATAAAGAACGTCTAAATCCGAATTCATATGAGAAAGTTAGAGCCATTCGAAGTTTGTTGCGCAGATTTTGTTGTATTGGCTTCATCGCTGAAATTCATAGGTTATGTCGCTAAATTATAAAGTCCCCGTCGCTGAATTTCATACGCCCCCGTCGCTGTATTCTATTGGACCCGTCGCTGAACTGCATAAGCTTCATCGCTAAAAACCGCAATGAACTTCAAATGGCTCTAACTTTCTCATACGAACTCGGATTTTGGTGTTCTTTATATGAAAATCTATCTACTCAATGCAATGAATCTAAATATTTAATTAGATTTTAGAAATTCCTAATAGAAAAATAGCATATTCTCATAACAACGAGTAATAGATATTTTTAAGGCTTCAGCGACATAAATAGAATATTTCAGCGACATACGATACATACCTCAGCGACAAAAACCATACAATTCAGCAACACATCATATATAATTCAGCGACATAGCCTATGCATTTCAGCGACTAATTGTATTCATTTCAACGACATAGTTCTATGTAGTTCAACGACATCATTATATGAAAATCTGCTATTTTTCTATTTGAAATTTCTAAAATCTTATAGGATATTTAGATTCATTGAATTGAGTAGATAGATTTTCATATAAAGAGCGTCCGAATCCAAGTTCATTTGAAAAGTTACAATCATTCGAAGTTTATTACGTAGCCTTTGTTGTTAAAATTATGTCGCTGAATTGTATAGGCCATGTCGCTGAATTCCATAGGCAGTGTCGCTGACTTGCTCATGCTCCGTCGCTGAGGCGTAAACGCTCTGTTACCGAAAATCGCAATTAACTTCAAATTGCTCTAACTTTCGCAAATGAACTCGGATTTGGACGTTCTTTATATGGAAATTGATCTACTCGATGCAAGGAATTTAAATATCTCATCAAATTTTAGAAATTCAAAACATACAAATATGGCCTCCGAATATGGTATGTAGAATTATTACTCAATTCACCAATATTAGTATTTCTTTGACAAGTATATCCTTAATCAATAATAGTCATTGGATGAAAATAAACGGTCATAATCTCTTTCTGCACCATAGAGTCATATTTTTATCTGTATGGCAACTGTATCCATTATAAATAACTTTGTAATCTAGAAAGTGTAATTAGAAGTTTAGAACCTTATCCGGTGCAAGTATTTTCATTTAAATATTTATTTCCCAGCTTATTCATTCTTTTCCGATGTTATTCCTATTTACCAGCCATGCGGGATGCCGTATTTATGTAAAAACATCATACTGGATATATGAGAAGAAAATAACTAATTAAAATTTACATTTATCTTCACCAAATTCTCCTCCTTTTTCGCTTACATTCTTCTTAATATTCTCTTCTTATTTACATTTTTTTCTCATACAAAATATTAATAATGCTTTCCCTCCTTTTTTTCTTTTTCTTTTTTTTTTCTCTTATCAAATAAAAAAATCATCAAATAAAACTCTGTGTGAATGGATCTTACAGTACCTGGATCATTCATGTGTTGTTTTCTTTTATGTACAAGATTCTGTTCGTGGAGAAGAAGAATGTGCATGCCATTCCGAGGAAGATTATCAACGAAAGCCAGATTCCCGAGATCTATGGAGACAAACTGCAGTTAGCTCCCTAGAGCTGTAAACGAGCCGAACCGAACCGAGCTTCAAGTGTTTGAGCTCTGTTCTTTAAGCTTAACGAACGAACACGAACCGAGCCAAAAATCATAACGAGCCAATTTGCATGTTTGAGCTCTGTTCGTTTAACGTTCGTCGAGCTCAGTTAACGAACCATTTATTTTATTAATAAATTTATTTGTTTTAGAATTAAATTAGGTGTGAAAATGTAATGTATATTGTAATATAATTTATGAGAGAAATGTGAAATTAATAAAAATAAAAAATGGAAAGAACAACTAGATAAAATATTTATTTTTTATAATATATATTCCATTAAAAAAGAATTCTGAACTATTCGCGAACTTAACGAACGGACACACAAACCAAATTATGTATTTGAGCTCAGTTCGTTTAACTTACCAAACGAGCTGTTAACGAACGAACATGTGTCGAAACGAGTTCAGCTCACGAAATGTTTGTTTTATTTACAGCTCTAGCTCGCCATTCTCAAGGGTTAGTACTTTGCACAGGGTAAAGCCAATATGGGCTCTTGCTCTTATTCATGTGTCAACAACATACGAAAAGTGGAAAATGCTGAGTGTACTTAAACAATAGCATTGTGTGTTACATATATGCGCAACGTATCTCTAACATCTTCCATACACTTATGTGCCAAGGAAGTTCATACACTTACTTGCCAAGGAAGTTCAACTTTCAGCTTTCCCATCATTGGAGGATCAAACCAATAATATATTTGAGATCAGTGTTGTCAAATAACCGCCATGGCGGGTGGCGGTGGCGGGTTTTGAGCTGCCTGCCACGCCTTACCAGGACTTGCCACGGCATAGGCATATGCCGTGGCGGGGATGGCGGCTGCGATGGCCCATGGTGGATTTTTGTTTTTTTTGCCTTTTTTTCTTTGGGCCATCGGTCCAAACCAATCCAAGCCCATTTCTTTTAGCCAAATTAGACCAAATAGAGAAGAAACCTCAAACCCTAGCAGCAGTCGGCCTCCAGCAAAAGGCGGCGACCACCAGCGACCTCCGGCGAGCGGGGGCAGCTCCGGCGAGCACCCAGCATTAAGTTCACTCAGCCTGCTTTTTTCGTCTTCTTTTCCCTTTATGTTCGTGGGCGGTGCTCAGTGCTTTATTCTTTGTTTTTCTTCTCCCTGTGGTGTTCATTCTTGGGGTTTTAAGTAAGTGCTCTGTCTGCTATGTATCTTTGTTGCTTTTTTTTTTCTTTTTTTTTCTTCGCGAGCAGTAAGTAAGTGCTCTCTCCTATGTTTGTTCTGTTTTGTTTATTCTCTCAATCTCTCCCCCTGTTTTTGAATGGTTTATTGTTCATTTTTTCAAGTAAGTATTTATGGTGCTAAATATGTGCAGAATTATTTATTAATTATTTTTATGTGCATAATATGGTGCTAAATAAGTTTGCAAAATTCAAGTTTGCCCACTGCCGTGTAATTGATTAAACCATTTGACTCGGTTTAAGATTTTTTTTTTTTGGTGTTTAAGACTTTTAAGTATTTTACGAAATTTATTCTGAATGTTTTTATTAATTTTTTCCTATTTTTTAGTCTTTTATTAGTATTTTTATAATTAAATTTATTTTTTAGTTTAATATATTTGGCGTCCATCATAACCCGCCACGCCATCCGCCATAACCCTAAGGCGGTATTTTGGCTTTCCGCCATCGATGCATTGTTTGAGATTATTGTCGATATAATACAATCAATTCACATTTTAAGAGAACAAATTTATCATACAAGATTCATTTACTGAACCTGGTGAGTCTTCAGCAGGGTCTTTAAGTATCCTGAGTCATTGAGCTACCATGGCAGATGCAAGTCAGACTGATACACGAAAAAGGAATTTCAAAACGAAATTACATGCTGCCTTTAACTGATACACCGTATTCCAGTTCAACAGCTACAATTTGATCATGAATTAAGATGTCATGAGAAATTTGGAACACATCCTATGACCTCAACTTGGTTGGCGTCAAAGGTGGTTGGCATCATAGCACCTCCAGCATGCATATGTTTTTAAGGACCAGAAACATGCCATGACGCCAAACCTATCCATGACCTCAACGTGGTTGGCGTCATAGGGCTGGTTGGCATCATACATGCCTCAGGATGCAAAATTAATTTTTAGGCCAGAAATCCTTGACGTCAAACCTGCCCTATGACCTCAACGTGGTTGGCGTCATAGGGCGGTTGGCGTCATAGATGTTCCAGAACGCACCAAGAATGATAAAAAAAAATGCAGAAAATATACTTTTAGGCATTTTTATGAGCTTAATGATTGAAATATGCTAGAATGAACAGAACAAGAGCAAAATAACAACAGAATAAAAATAACGAGCAACCTACACTAAAACAGTAAGCATACACCACATTCATAGCCCATATCAATGCTTCCAAACATATTCTCAAGCATTAATCAATCAAACATGGAGCAAATAATAATAAGAAAAACAAATAAAAGCCAAATGACCAAAATGAAAATAAAGCATTAAGATCCATGGATTATAATATCTATTTCATGATTTATGGGATATTATGACAAGATTGAATCCCAATTTTATAAAAATGAGCTTGATAATCACCATTAATGGTTTATTCAAACCCCAAATCAAAATAACAAAGGTTTAGAACAAGAAGAAATTATGGAAATGGCTACCTAAATCTGAAACTAAGCTAACATTAAAAGAAACTAACAAGAAATAAACACTAAACTGAGACAGAATTTAAATAATACAAAAAAATACTCCCTCCGTCCCACTCCAAGTGTCTTGTTACTGTTGGACACGGGAATTAAGGTAGAGTTGGTTTGTGAGTATATGGTGGGGTCCACATAGTTGTTGGAGGGAAAAATTATTTATATTTATAGAAAGAAGAAATTTGTAATGGGACATCCAAAAATAGTAAGCAGGACATTTGGAATGGGACGGAGGGAGTACTAACTAACTACCTACGAGAATGCCTTCTGAAAAATGTCTTCAAGAGCAAGTAAGTGAGTGTCCTTAGCACCTGGAGATCATGCCCTATTTATAGGCACAAAACCCTAGGCCCATGGGCCTTATTGACGTGGAACACGCATTAGGCATGACTCGGGAGCATGCTTGACGTCAACCGCCTTATGACGCGGAACTCCCACTAATGACGTGGAACATGCTTGGCGTCAAGGAATGGTTGGCGTCAAAGGGTCTCCAGCTCGATGACCCAGTGGTCCCTAGCTTGGCAGCCCATGACGTGGAAGGTTTGACGTTAAAGGTGTCTGCTCGACGTCAAAGGTTTCTGGTTTCAGTCATGGCTTGCAACTCCGCCCATGACGCGGAGCATTGGCGTCATGCCTTTGCTTGACGTCAAAGGGTTGGTTCATGCCTTAGTTCCTGGTTTTGCTCGGCCCATGACGCAAAGCTCTTAGTCCATGACGCGGAGCATTGGCGTCATACAAGATTTGGCATCAAACCTGTAAAAATGTATTTTTGTGGAATTTCATTTTCTTTTTCCATCTTTTTCTTTCCTTTTTTCTTTTCTTTTCTTTTTCTCATGTTTTTGGATTTTTCTAACATAAATGTGTAATAAAATTACATATTTATGCATTTCTCTTACCAGCTTATTATTTTTACAATTATGCATAAATCAGTCCAATTCAACTGCTTTCTTATTTAATATAAGACCGGAATGCAATCAAATGCCCGTTTCAGACACGGAAATTGATTGAAAATAATGGACATTTCTGGCCATTATTAGTCTCCCACCGTCTCCCTCACTTCTCCATTCAAAATTGTAACCGGCCTCCCCCACTGCGAAAATGAAACCGCCGAAGCAAACACCCCCACGAGCTTGAAGAACGGGCTAAGGCATTGAAAGAAGCGACGCTCCAACCTCCATTTTGGAAAAAAAGTTTCGAGCGTTGGTTTTGGGTTTGAAGACTGAAAAAGGCTCGGTCTTTTAAGTTGCCAACATACCCAATTGAAGAGGAAGCTCGGTTTTGTTCCCAAATTAAGGTATGCAATGAAATGGGCTTTGTGAAGTTAAGGTTTACGAGTATGTGCTTACCCTTTTTGTTGCTTCGTTTGAAAGATTAAAATTTGAATTTTTTAAGGTTGTGAACAGTCGGTTTTAGGGTTCATATAGGGATTTGCAATTTTTTTTTGATACCTGTTTTTGGTGTTGCTCGAAAACTAGAGATAATTTTGGATCGATTTAGGGTTGTGCATAAACCGGGTGTTGGCTTACCCATTTGCATGATGCAGTTCCGCGGTGTTTTGTTTGTTGCCTTTTCTTCCTTGCATGATTTGTGGGAATATTGTT
The DNA here is from genome assembly GCA_030278955.1 of Hygrophila difformis. NCBI lineage: Eukaryota > Viridiplantae > Streptophyta > Magnoliopsida > Lamiales > Acanthaceae > Hygrophila > Hygrophila difformis. Next base: position 16,458,320 of record JAOANR010000010.1, on the reverse strand, counting down.
ATATCGCCATTAGGGATTTCTGTATTTTTGAAATTGTTACACCGGTATCATTTGTGCATAAAACGGGTATAATTTCTGTTGTGCATAAATAGGTGTGAAAAACGGGTATGAATTGCTGATATGATTTATCCTTTACTGCAATCGATATTGGGTTCTGCAAAATGTTCTATTTGATTCCGGTTAATGTTGCTTGAAAAAGTGTGGAGTTCTTATACAGTTTAGGGAATGTTGTTAAAGTGAAGATGCATTGTTGTTCAGCCTGCAGTATACTATGTATTTGCCAAACTGGATAGCAGTATATTACGATTTGAACACCAGTAGGATTTGTGCATGACCCCTGTATGAATTTTGTTGACAGAACTATAGGAGATGCCGCCAAAATGTAGCAGGAAAAGCACGAAGAAGAAGTCAGAGCAAGAGGAAGCCGGGAAGGCTTCAATAGTAGCCCGGTGTACAATCACAGTCCTTCAAGACGCAATGAATTCAATTGAGGGGACAATCACTGAAGCACAGTGGGAATCAATAAAATCCACTCCATTCCACCATTTTGCCAAGCTGCAGGGTGTATACAGCAGCAAGACGATGCTGCAGGCATTGGTGGAGCGCTTCAACGGCAATTTGGGTGCATTTGTTTTGGACAGGGATTTACCGTGCCCTTCGAGGCATAGGAATACTCAGTTGTGTTGGGGCTGCAGTACGAAGGGATGTGCCATGCCAGGATGTATATTCACCCGTGGTGCATGCCGCCGTCTGAGTTCAAGCAAAAGTATTTTCCAAAGGGCATAGCTCTGAGAAGGCCGGATTTAGTGGAGCTAATGGTAAGCTTGGTTGGCACGGATAACATCGGGATTTCGTGAGGGCATACGTTCTCGTGGTCTTTGCCTGCATCCTGTTCCCGACCTCGTCCCTGACCCTCCCCGAATTTCTTGTTCACCACGTGGACAAGTTGAAAAACCTCGTGGAATATGGTTGGGGCGTGGCCACATACGAATTTTTTGTTCCTTCGATGCGGCTCCATAACGAGAAAGGGAAGGTGTATATAGACGGCTGCACCTTTGGGGTGTTGGTGAGTTTTTAATAATAATGTTGTTACCTATGCAAAAACATTCTTATAGAGCCAGAACACCCATTTCTCATTGTTTTTATACCATTGTTCGCATACCCGGTAACGTATCTCAATCACTCTGTTTTTTTGTAAGGATGGCTCTATGAGCAATTCCCGAACATGGCCGATCCACTGGTCGAACCGATTATCCCCCGATTTGTCAGATGGAAGGAAACTCACCGAGACCTTGTTGAATGTCGTGAGGATCTCGGACAGTTGAGGAAATAGAATCTTCGGGCCTTCTGCATCAGCGAGAGGGAGAAAAATTTTTTTAAACCTGTAGTGCCGTGCCTGCCCCCATTAGGGCGAAAATTCCCGAGGAGAAGGCCATATGGGATGAGATCCCCGTAAGGGTGAAGACGACAAAAAAGAGGAAGCTGAAGGAGGAGGAGAAGAAAGATGAAGAGGAGGAGAACAAGTTGAAGGAGAATGTGGAGACTGAAAAGGAGCTGGATGAGAGAAAGGGAAAGGTAAATAAATCGGTTTTATCATTTTGGTCTGTTGCACCGAGTGCATATGAGGGGTGTTTATTCTCCTGTTACATGGTATGAGTTTGTCATAATGGTTGTATTGTCTGTTTTTTGGACAGATTGAGGAGGATTTACCAAGCGACGAAGCAGAGACCAGCGAGGATGAAGAATATATGTCAGATGATGACACTGATGAGGAAGCGAAGAAGAAGGCCGAGGTCAAGACGGCAAGCAGTGACGGATCTGAGTACGAGGGAGAGTCTTTGGAAGGCAGCGACAGTGATGAAGATTACGTTAATGAGAAGGTTGCGCGGGCAGTCGCATATGGCAAGCAGGAATCTACCGGGACGGCAAAAAATACAACAAGTATGGTTGAGGGAAAATTGGAATGGCGATGAAAATTTTTGGGCCATCTCATGATGAGGTGGCAACGGCAGTCGAGTGAATGTTAATTCTCTCTCGTTCTATACCATCACCGTTTGATCCGCTTACACTTAATCCGTTGTTTACAGCTAAACAAGAAGCGTAAGCGGGATCCCCCACTGTACACACCGGAGACACACAGCAAAAAACAACATGTTAACCGAATACTAGACCTCACCGGCCCTTCTCCGGAAAAGAAAAATCTGTTGCGCGTATGGACTTTGAGGAGGAGACCTGTTATCGGTATTCAAGCAGGCGGGGGTATGCCGGCGCTGACAGTCTATCGACAGAAGAGAAATGGATTCTGGACGGTTTATCGACTCCCCAAAAGGAGGTATTTTACTTTTTATTATCTAGTATTCTTGTTTCTTGGTATTAGTATATGTAATACTTTGAAACGATATTTTTTTCCTTCGCTTACTGGGATTAATTTATTTATGGATTGTTCGTTTGGTAGTGGATTTGTGTGGAACCAAGGCATCTACCACGTGCTACCTTCGAGTATTCTGCTGCTGCTTTTTAATGAGGCAGTTTGCAATGACCTCGTTGGCAATTACCTTGCTCTGATATGCAGCCAACGGTTTCGCAATGCTAATGATATAACCACGAGGGTGGGGTGCATTAGTCCGTATACGACGATCAGTTTTTTTATTATTGTATGCTTATGCACCTTCACATTTATATTGCGACCTAATGAAAAAACCTACATTAAACAGACGCGTATATTGGCGTTGGAGAAGAAGGGGGAAGAGCTTGATTTTGATGCATTCAAGGAGAGCTATAAAACACTTTGGCAGTCGAGGCGCGATGAATTCGAAAAGCTTAGCATTTTGATCACAGACGGACTTGACTGTGTGCTGCTGCCCGTGACGAAGAATTATCACTGGTTCTTGGTTGTGTTGGACCTTAAGAAGATGGAGATAATAATTCAGAACTCTTTGTGGCCGGCAGATAACTCCATTGCAAAGAGAAAAATTGTAAGTCACCGTGTGTCAATTTATCTGGTATCCAGCCCTATAGGTTGAGTATTAGGTTTTTGAGTAATTGGTATACGTCTATCTGACGATTCGTATAACGTGTGCTCTACAATCGGTATTTAATTGTGACCCACAGGCAGAGTTCTTTGTGTGGTACTTGAACATCAAGCATGATTTGCAAGTGAATGAGGACATCATGTTAAGAAAGACATGCAGGCAGCAGGGAGATACGACTTTGGACTGCGGGGTGCATGTTATGTGGTGGGCTGAGGTATTTCTGCTGAATGATACTGCATTCTGGGCCATGGAGCCCACTGTTGATATGAAGTTGCACGGTGCTAAAGTGGTGTTGCGACTTCTGAATGATGCAATGGAGTGGACTGTTAAGCAGGCGGCGGAGGAGGTAGTGTTGACCCAGCCCACTGCTGGGATTAGTTGATAATCAGGCGGAACCAAAGGTGTCGGACCCCATTGTTGAAAATCAGGCGGAACAAACGATTGAGGATCAGACGGATCCTATGGTGGGCGAAAAATATGTTGGGGATCACACAGATCCAATGGTGAGCGAAAAATTTGTTGACGATCAGGTGGATCAAATGGTGGCCGACCCTACTGTTGACAATTCGGCGGATCCAAAGGTGCCCGACCCCACTGTTGTGGATCAGGCGGATCCGAAGGTACCCGACCCCACTGTTACGGATTACGCTGATCCGTCGGTGCCCGACCCCACTATTGAGGATCACGCCGATCTAAAGGTGCCCTACCCCACTGTTGCGGATCACACCGATCCAAATGTGCCCGATCCAGCAGAGATTCACTGTACGGTCCCACTTGCTATATATGCTCTAGCTGTTCTGGGGTTGAGGCACCATTTTCCGAACCAAGAAATTTCGCTTATGCCCCTCAGACGGCGAAGACTGATGCCACTGTTGAGGCCACACCTGCCCGTCCTCCTGCTCCTGCCCCTGCCCATCCCGCGCCTAGACTTGATGATCCTGCCCCCCATGGTCCAACAGCTGATGCCGAGGATGTTAATACTGCCCTTCCTGATGTAAAAGATGATGCCCCTTCTGATCCCGTGTCGACAGATGCTGCCCCTCCATCTCATGACCCGAAGCTTGATGATCCGTGTCTTGGTAAGGCTTACTAATGACATTGGTTGGTTAGTTGTATAACAAGCAGCTACATTACATGCATTTTAACACTACACTCACAGCATCGTGCTTCTTTCTGCCCGGTTCATCACATTCATCTTCTCAATCGCCTGCCCCTTTGCCCGATTCAAGCTGTCCATCCTTCTCACATCGCTGTCATTCATGATCTCCATCGTGTATCCCCTATCAAGATCGTCGTAATGGAATGTTTGCGTGGTTGAACATACCTCTCGCCATTTTTCCGTCACCTTGGCGTACAAATCAGCGAGAGAATCGCCGTCCCTAATCCGCACAAGATGAACTTCAGAGTTATAGAGACAAAATAGCATAATCTCTTGCTCGCGCGATTGCTCATCACTGCCGTCCATCTTCCTCCCAAGTTTCTCCTATCTCCAACCCTAAAAATTTGGTATTTTCACTCTCAAATTTGAATATTGATTTAGTTTAAATTGGTGGTGCCTGAACATGTATGTATTTAGTATATAGGTTGGAATACGCAATGTATTTGTTATACTTGTCTTATACTTATAGTATTTTAACCCTTGGGCATTTAATAATAATTTCCCCTTTTTCTTTTTATTTTGGGAAAAAGAAGGGGTTTTTTTTCGGGGGGATGGAAGGAGGCCGGAGCTTAACCCATCTACTTCATTATCTATAGAGTACTATCTTTTTCCTTTGCTTAAGCTGCTCATTATCTATTATCTTTAGCACATATTACTATTATAATTGCAACTAAAATTAAAATTATAATAACATTCTAAATGTAAAATGTTTTTCTTTCATAGAGATGACAATAGGTCGGATTTGGGTCGGGTCCGCCAAGTCCCAAGACCCGGTGCGGTGAAAGGGTTTAGCTCGGTTCCAGGTCTGATTCGGACCCATTGCCATCCTTACGTATGGCAACGGGTTGGTTTTTGGATCTTTTTTTATAAGCTTGGGTCTTATTCGGTTCTGGTTGTTCCGGACCCATTGACATCCCTAATAACAATATTTTTACTCAATTCAAAAATATTTTCTCAATTTCTTTTTTATAATTTTTTTCTGTTCTGATTTACGAATATCAAGTAAATATGTTGCTCCGCAAATTGAGCATGAATTGAGGATAAAAAAATGGAAAGGAAAGTGAGCCTTAATCATTTTTTATTGTTTGATATAGTATTAATGCTTTATGCAATTATTCTTCTAATATAGAAAAACTAACTATTCATTTATTTTTTATTTTTTTCTTAAAAGAATTGCAATGTTTTTATTTCCTTTCTGCCTAGTAGTCCCAAAACCCAGGCATTAAGCCAATGATCGACTGTCCCTGCTCAAAATAGGGTCGAAAAAACATCTCTATTTGCCCTTATTAGAGAATGGCTTTATTTTATGTACGTCCTATTACACTTAAGGCCAACTGCAGCGTTAACTTCATTATACTGAAGAAACGGAGACGGAAGACGAAAGAATAAGAGAGAACAAAGCCACTTATTAGAGCCAAACTTAGAGTAGGGCGTATACATGTACTAATCAATGTCAATAAGCTCTTTGCGGTATGGGGAGAGAGCTGCTCTGCGAAACTGGGCGTATTGGAATAGATAGGGCTTCGCACCTCTAGCCCTTGTGGTGGTAGACTCTATTTATCCGCTTATTGGAACCCATCAAGTATGGGATGTCAGGAAGTGTGTCCTTTTAGTCACTCTCGCGAACTTTATTGAGATAGGTGAAAAGAGATTGAATTCAAGCCAGCAAAGGCCTAATAATAAATAAATTGCTCTATCTCATTTTCTTTATACCATTTGATTGCATCATCATGCCTATCAAAAAGATACTCCGAAGGCTTCGAGATCGAGGTCTCATTAGCCGGGAGAAAGTTCAACAACAACTATAGCGCCCTAGTAACTAAAGAGATTTCTATCACTCTGTAATAGAGAAGAAAGAACGAATATATCTTACGAAATTTCGTTAGTGTAGCTTCCTTAGCACAATGTTTAATTGCTTTTCAAGCACTGACGCGCCAAAATTAACCGGAAAGTACTTTGATGGCTTCTTTAGGCGCCGTAAAGCGAGGAGTTGAGCCTGAACTAGCGAACCGAAGTCACTTTCGTAATTGGTCGTGTATTAGCTGATGATATATATATATGGGCACACGATGTATAAGGCCGGGTTCCTCTTCTCCTGACTACATAACTAGGGCAATGTTATAAAATTGCCCATCTATCCTAGTTAAGTGAACCTTAAGCTATGCTCTGAACTCTTACGTGAATAGATTTTGAAGTTCCATCTTTATTTGTCTTTTATTTGTGTGCTTAGAACGTGAAAAGCTAGTCTATGATAAAGAGCCTTAACGGCTGAGAATAGATATTTCACAATAAACATGCCATGCATCTCATGAAGTGATTGGGGGAGATTCAGTCAATGCCATCAAACGGCGGCTCAAGAATAGCCTATCAAAAGGAGACCCATCCCATCCCCGACTGGGAGGCATCTACCTCATCTCTAATTTTAAATCAATGGAAAGGTTCAGGAGAAAAAAAAATCAACGGAAAGAAAAATTGTTAGTATTGACAAACAACTTTTTAATAATATTTTAATTTTTGGTTTATTTAAATTCAATTGTGTATTATTTTATTTTGTCTATAAGTGAGTGGCGGATCTACGAAATTAAATTCGGTAGGTCATTTTTAGTTAACTAATATAACTAATTTTAATATAATAATTATTGTAAAAAAATGTTACATACAAAGTAATATTTTTTTTGGAGGAGCCATTAAAGTAATATGAAATACACAATATCAAGTACTATTATATCGTAAGAACTACGAGTTCTTATATTTTGATATCGTCATACAACAACATCAATACTAACTTTTTCTTGAGATCATCCCATGAGATCATCAATACAACATTTATCACTCATGGGAACTTATTTCCACGATAATATCTTCTTCCTATAATGACTTGTTTTTATAGGGCTGTATTCAATCCAGAGTTTATGGATTTTAAAAAGTTGGTGGATTTAGAGTGATTGATTTTGTGTAAACTCCATGTAGAGTTTGGTTAGAGTTTGACTGCCTTTTAGAAATCTTGGATTGTTTAGAGGGATTTTCTTTAGTTATATTTTTTAAGAGAATCCACTAAAATCTATAAAGATTTAAAATCTATGCACGGTTGAATACCTCAAAATTTTTGAAGACTTTTTAAAATATGTATTGAATACACCTAAATTTTTAAAGACTTTTTAAAATCTAAATTGAATACATCCCAACTTTAAAAGTCCAAATTTTTTTACAGATTTTGGATTGAATGGACCCCCTTTAATTTCATATTAGGAATCTCCACTTCATACTATTTGATTTTAAATAGTGTATAACTCTTTCCATGAGATCATCTCATCCATTATCCCTCAAATTTTGAAAATTTTTCTTAGTTACTTCAACCATGGATATCACATTTAAATCCTTATACTTTTTGCTATAAGGCCAAATTTAGTTCATTCGTAATTGGATATCTAGCTAACGCCAAATGTGCCACAAATCTGATATTAAAGAAAATGGGTATATAACTCAACTTTGATTTTGCCATTCATGTCAATAACTTCCTCAATGACATCGAGTAACTTAAAAACTATAAATACAAATATAAACTATATATAAAATTGTTTTAACATGTGAATTAGTATAGTATTTTTTTTAAAAAAAATTAGTTTTTTTTTTTTTAAAAAAATTCCCTTATTGCGGGTCAATTGACCCACCTTGACCAATGCTACATCTGCCAATACTATAACCCTCGAATATCATAAACCACCTTACGTGTACATCATACATACTTATTTCCCACAATGCTCACAGAGGCGGATCTATATACATCCATGTGGTAGCACAGGATACCACTTAAATTGATAAAATTATTATTTTAAGCTAAACTTTTTTACATGTTCTATTTGGCTTGGTGCAACCACTTAATTTTTATGGTGATACCACTATCTATCAATTCCAACTTAGTTTTTCTCATGTTTTTTATGTTGTGACTATTATTCCTAATTTTTGTGATACCACTCATAAAATTTTCTGAATCCGCCGCTGAATGCTCACCACGAAAACTAGCAAGAAGATATACTAGATGTTGGTAGAAAATGAAATCTTCATTCATTAATTCTCAAGAAAACTAATAATTGGTTTAACTTCCACCTTAATCCCTTATTGCTCTCTATATTTATTGCGCTCTATATTTTTCAATTTGTTTATATAGCGGGAATGGGGAGTTGGTATAATGGTTATGTTCCTGACTTCTAACAATATAGTTGGGAGTTCGATTCCTACCCAATCCCCTATCATGTCCCTGACTTCCGACTTTATCCCCAAGCAAAAAGGTGTGTTGGAACTCAAGCCACACAATACAAATGGGGTAAAAGGGGAGGGATAGGGGACCGGGTGGGAATCGAACCCCCGACCATAAGGTTGGAAGTCAGGGGATATGACCACTAGATCAAGTCTCCATTCCCAATATTGAATTTTTAGAATTTTTACTTATATCGAACTTTAGTTATTAATAGTTTAAATTGTTCATTGAACTACGTGAAAAATGGGTTTTAAAAAACTTATTATACAGAGGAAATACAATCAAGTTCCTGTACAAGCAAATCAAATGTCTGGATGTACAAAATGATGACCATGTTGGTAAATAGTCACCCACATAATTGCACATGATCTGGTTTAAAAATTACCAAATCCAGTCAAGAAATTATTCATCACTTTTTATTAAGTATTCATTATTTTACCCTAAACATCACTTTTCATTAACTATCAATTCATCACCCACGGTAGGTGCTAGCAACAACACACAAGCCATACCCAAGGAAGTATACCATTATTGTTTAATTTTTTACGTATAAAATAAAATAAATATTAAAATTAAAGAGATGTAGTATTTATCAAAATATGCCACTATAATATTGATTTTTCTGTCAGGGTCTTCTTGGCGCCACCCTTTTTGAATATTTTTTTAAAAGAAAAATCAATTGACACTCAAGTATCAGGAAAATGAGTAGTGATGCATGTAACAAATATTATAAAGGGACAAAGTGGATGGACTTGACCACTTGGTCATATCTTCATCCTTGAACCCAATTATATGTCATTATTTACACTTCGTTTTAACAAAGTTATAAATTTATAATGAGTCCTTGATTATTAAAGGGGTAAATCACTCAAAATGATAGGTGATTAGATCGGATTAAATAATCAATCCAACATGATCGCACAAACTAAACATGGCCTCAGTGATTAAATTCTTAGCCAACTCTATTGGCTATTGCATATAGATAATAGTAGTCTTAAATGCCTAAGTTATATACATGTGTACCAGAAGAGTTAATTAAAACGGCATGGGAAAGTTACTAGTATTGCACCATTGCACACATGCACGCATTGCACACAGGCACGCATGCCGATACACATTTTCAACGATTAATAATTTAAATTGTGTACAATAAAAAATTATAGAAAGTTGATATTCGAAAATTAAAAGTTTAGACGAATCTAACAAGATCTCATTTGACTATGTTTTTTCTTCCATAACTATGATAAAAATTTGAGACAATGTTGAACTGTGAATAGTGCAAAAAATAGCAATGTTGCAAACCTAACAAAACGGAGTATTAGTTTATTTTGTTATAAAAACCAGTAGTTCAATTAAGGCCATAAACCATTTGGAAATGATGGAGGAAGGGAAACAAGAAGCTTCTTACACTCCAGAGGTAGAATTTGTGAGCAAAAAAGACAATGGGGAAGGTGAGGAGGATGTTAAAAGCCTTTCCCTTATGAGAACCATAGTCGAAACACAACATCCATCCTGCAAGGTAATATAATAAATCAATAACATCGATAAATTCTCCTTTTTTTTTTTACTTCCAATTTGTTATGTGAGTACAATCTTTCTAAATACAGTACTTTTTTCATTAACGTTGTCTTTAATAATATAATAGGATATAGATGATTCAACGCTTAGAAGGTTTTTGCAAGCGAACGATCTTGATGCTGAGAAAGCTTCAAAAATGTTTGTGAATTACTTGCAATGGAGACAAACTTTTGTTCCAAAGGGTTTCATTACAGAATCCGAGATTGTTGATCATATATCGCAGAAGAAAATGTTTGTGCAAGGATTTGATAAGCAAGGACGCCCAGCTGCAGTTTATTTTGGTTCTAAACATTTTGCAATCAAGGGAGGGGAGGATGATTCCAAACGTACATCTTCGTTTATAGTAATTTTTTTTTTATGATTATTGAATATTTGGTATTTGATAATAAACTTAAATCAATCGTAGATTTGATTTTCGATTTGTCAAACGTTTGTGTTTTTGGTTGCATTTTCAGGTTTTTTCGTGTTTGCCTTGGACAAACTATGCTCAAGGTGTGTTGCTTTCATTTCTTATTCCTCCCCTATATATGCCTCCAAGGCTCTAACCACGAAGAATAGTAGATAACATATTTTCCTTGGTATTTTCGGTAACAAAACTATTTAAATATTTGAAAAACTATCAGGGAAATTACTAATATCATAAATAGAATTCAGGCTTGACTTAATTGACAACTCTTTACCTTCTAGTTTTATGGTTTCGAATCCCTATCTGAGGCTTCATGCCTCATGTACAAAAAAGTACACTATTTAAGTTAAGAACATATACTACTCCCTTCATAAGGATTCCCGAAGGACAAGAAGAATTCATCATGATAATGGACCTTCAAGGATTTGGATACTGGAACACTGATGTTCGTGGAAGCATTGCAAATTTTTCCATCTTACAGGTTACAAAAAACAAAACCTACATCTATCCTGAACTCTCTCTCCGTATGTTCAACTAGTAAAATCCTACCAACTATTTTATACTATCACAGGACTACTACCCAGGAAGGCTTGGAAAATGTTATTTCCTACATGCATCATTTGTGTTTATGACAATGTGGAAGCTTATTACCCCAATTCTCCACAAAAATACCACCGAGAAGGTAAAAAATACAAAATAGGAAAGAAAACTGTCACACTTGAACTCCGCGCTTCCTTTGTATTTTTCCTGTCAACTAAACAATTACCAGTATTTTATCTCCTATTATGTAACTATATACTACTACTATTTATGTAAAATTGATCATTTGATGTGTTCTTTTAATTCTTCCATGTACAAGATTGTGTTCGTGGAGACGGAGAATGTGCATAACACTCTAAGGGAGGATTTTGACGAAAGCCAGCTTCCTGAAATCTATGGAGGCAAACTGCAGTTAGTTCCTATTGAAGAGTGCTAGTACGTTGTGTGGAGTTTGCCCGACATTGGCTATTGCTACAATTTCTATGTGCGCAAGATAAGAAAACTGGCATATACCGACTATATTCAAACAGTATGTAGCAATGTGTGCATATGTGCAAGATGCAAGTGTTGAATAATAAACTCACCTAACTAAGCGTGCTCCAGCCGCCGTCCCCGACAACGCATGCTCCCGCCGTCGTCAAAAAGAGATGCGCACGCCGTCGTCAAAGTAGCCGCCTTGTTTGATTGCCATTGTCAAAACTTGCGGATCCATAGTTTTTCAACAATGGTGTATTTTATTCTTTACTTTTGTAAATCTTCAGGCTATAAATAGCCGTGTAATCTCAGTGAAAAAAATGAAGAATCGAGTTTTAAGAAATACAAACTTTAACTCCTTCTCCCCAATTCAAAATTCCAACAGAATTGGTATCAGAGCCTGAGCGATCCAAACTCAGTGCAAAACTAACTTGAGTATAAACGCTCAATAAAAAGATTTAAATCGTTACCATCTCCGGCGTGCTCCAACGCTGCCCACAGCCCCTGGCAGCACCTCCACCGAGCCCATCTGCGCCAGCCGTTCACCGCCGCACCGGCGCCTCCAGCAGCCTCTGCGCGTCGAGCGCCGCTGCCCATTTGTGACGCTGCATCACCACCACCAGCCTCGAACGGTTGAGCACAGCCTGTGTAAACCTCCTGCTCTTGCTCCAGCAAGCACCGGCGTTGTCACTGCGCCCGCCGACCTCTCCTGCTTCCGCCCGCTGTTCCGCCAGTAGCCCTGCTGCTGTCACCACCGAGCACCGCCCAGACCGGCCTCCGCTGTGCACTCCAGCGTTTTCTCATCAAGAAGAGAAAGAGATTGGATTCAATTCCAATTAAAGGGTTGAAGAAATACTGAAAGTCTGTCCCTGCCTACATTAAAGTAGTTGTGGAGGTGGAAAACCGACAAGGCCTTTAATTTTTCAAAAAGTTAGTGTGTTGGTTAGTGCATCTTTTTTTTAAAAATCAAGGTTAGTGCGCTATTAAAAAAAAAAAAAAAGAAGAAGGTAGTGTGGCCGACAAACTTTTTTTTAAAAAAAAAGGTTAGTTTAAAAAAAAAAAAATAAAAGTTAGTGGGGTATATTTTTTTAAAAAAGTGTGGGTTGGTAGAGAAGAATTTGTCAAATTGAAAATTTTGGAGAAGGAAGCTGCGCAACAAAAAGGAGATATTGTTCACAATGGCGTCAACCAGTTCTCTTCAATCACAGGTGCCCAAATTGACAAAAGAAAATTACAGGATGTGGAGTATCCAAATGGAAGCCTTGCTCGGATCCCTTGATGTCTGGGATATGGTGGAAACAGATTTTGCAGAGTTGACATCATCAATAGAAGATGACGATCAATTGAAGGAGATAAAGAAAAATGAGAAAAAAGCCTTGTTCACAATATACCAAGGCATAGATGAAGCCACATTTGAGTTGATTTCTACAGCAAAAACATCAAAGGATGCATGGGAAATTTTAAAGAAAGCCCACGATGGAGTAGATAAAGTGAAGAAAATCCGGCTCCAATCTTTGAGAGCCCAATTTGAAACTCTACAACAAAGCAGATCAGAAGCCGTCTCAGATTACTTCTCCCGAGTAATTTCCGTTGTTCATCAAATGAGACAGAATGGCGAAGAGATCAAAGATGTTCGTGTTGTGGAGAAGATCTTGAGGTCCCTAGACCCAAAATTCAACTTTATCGTTGTTGCCATCGAAGAATCAAAAAATCTCGAGACAATGACAATTGAAGAATTAATGGGCTCTTTACAAGCCCATGAGCATCGACTCTTCAAAAAGGGAGACGAACAATCTTTGGAGCAAGCACTGCAAACGAAATTGTCGTTTAAAAGAAATAATGCTGTAAGAGGAAGTTCACAACGTGGACGTTATCAAGCACAAAGAGGAAGAGATGGCCGAGTCAACAATCGCTATGATCAGAATCGAATCAATAATGGCGAAAATAATGGAGGAAATGAACGTGGCCAGAATACCTATCGAGGCCGAGGACAATTCCGAGCCCGTGGTCGTGGACGTGGCAGAAACTTTGGAAGATTTGACAAATCAGAAGTTCAATGCCATGTATGTAAGAAATTTGGTCATTTCGCTAATGAATGTTGGTACAATGCAGACAACAACAAAAATGAGAAGGCGAATCTCATTGATAAAGAAGAGAAGGATGGTCCAGTTGTACTAATGTCTTGCAAAGAACCAGAGCCACCTCAAACAGTCACATGGTACATGGATACAGGTGCATCAAACCATATGTGCGGAAGAAAGGAATTCTTTTCCAAACTTGATGAAAGACGAATGGGCAATGTCACATTCGGTGACCTGTCAAAAAGGCCAATTGAAGGTAAAGGAGATATTACCTTTGAGTTACATAATGGAAAACATCTATGCATTTCTGATGTTTATTATGTACCTGAAATTAAAAGTAATCTGCTGAGTGCTGGCCAATTGTTGGAAAAGGGATATGAAATCCAAATGAAAAATTTGGCTCTTAGTTTGCGAGATAAGAATAACAGGTTGATCACACATGTCAAGATGACGACAAACAGGATGTTTCCGCTGAAGCTCACTATAAATGACTCAAAATGCTTGAAGTCAACCACTGTTGAAAGCGACAAGTTATGGCACCTCCGGTATGGGCATCTTAACTTTGATGCATTGAAATTGTTGCAGAAAAAGAATATTGTGACAGGAATGCCGCAGATTGAATCCTCCAACAATGTTTGTGAGGTTTGTGTCATGGGAAAACAACATCGACACACCTTCAAGAAGTATGGCGCGAGAAGAGCTAGATCGCGACTTGAGCTAGTACATTCTGATGTTTGTGGACCAATTACTCCAGTTTCTATTGGTGGAAACAGGTATTTTCTTACCTTCACAGATGACTACAGTGGAAAAACATGGATCTATATGATGAAAGAAAAAAGTGAAGTTTTCTCTAAATTCAAGGAATTTAAAAACCTTGTTGAGAAACAAAGTGGGTGCCAATTAAAGTGCCTACGAACAGATCGTGGTGGAGAATACACATCTCGAGAATTTGATCGTTTTTGCAGAGAGCATGGGATATCACACCAACTCACGATGCCATATACACCACAACAAAATGGTCTTTCAGAAAGAAAGAACCGAACAATTTTGAATATGGTTCGATGTATGCTGAAAGAGAAAAATATTCCCAAAGAATTTTGGGGTGATGCTGTAAATTGTTCTGTCTATCTGTTGAACAGGTCCCTGACAAAGAGAATTGGAGACATAACTCCTGAAGAAGCCTGGAGTGGGAAAAAGCCAAAAGTTGATCATTTGAGAATTTTTGGAAGCATTTGTTTTGCAAAAGTGCCAGAAGAAAAGCGTACAAAGCTCGAAGATAAAAGCCAAAAATGCATTTTTCTTGGCTATGGTGAAAATTTCAGCGGGTACAAACTGTACAATCCCGTAACCCGCAAAGTGGTGATGTCAAGAGACGTTATATTCAATGAGGATCAAACTTGGAGATGGAATGAAGATGAGCAGACCAAGCATGTTCCTTTTGATGATGAACAGGAAAAGCAAAAGGAACCGCAACAACAAATGGAGGACATGGTACCTGATCATGTTGAAGTTGAAAGCCAATCCTCTGATGATAGTCCTCTTGTGAGAAGAACAAGAAGAGTCCAGGACATATATGACTCCAGTGAGCAAATTGATGATGAATTCAATAATTTCTGTCTGTTTGCAGGTCTTGACCCATTGACATTTCAAGAAGCCTCTAAAGAAGTTAAGTGGCAAAAAGCTATGGAGGAAGAAATTCAAGCCATTGAAAAAAATAATACATGGGAGCTCACATCACTTCCTGACAAACATCGAGCAATCGGAGTCAAATGGGTGTTCAAGACAAAAAGAAATGCAAAAGGAGAAATTGAAAGGCACAAAGCCCGTCTCGTTGCAAAGGGGTACAATCAAAGATATGGAATTGATAATGAAGAAGTCTTTGCCCCAGTTGCCCGGCTTGAAACAGTGAGGCTGCTCATTTCACTAGCAGCTCAAAAGAAGTGGCAGATACATCAAATGGATGTTAAATCCGCATTTCTGAATGGAAATCTTGAAGAGGTTGTCTATATTGAACAACCACCTGGATTCATAATTGAAGGCCAAGAAGACAAGGTGTACAGGTTGAAGAAAGCGCTCTATGGATTGAAGCAGTCACCAAGAGCTTGGAATTCAAGAATCGATAAATACTTTATCGAAAATGGATTTGTAAAGTGCCCATATGAGCACTCCCTATATGCAAAAAGAAACCTGTCTGGAGAATTCTTATTGGTATGTCTATATGTTGATGACATTATCTTTACAGGTAACGATAAGGCCTTGATCCAGGAGTTCAAGAAATCAATGGAAAAGGAGTTTGAAATGTCCGACCTAGGGTTGATGCAATACTTCCTAGGCATTGAAGTCAAGCAAGATGAAGAAGGAATTTTTATCTCACAAGAAAAATATGCAAAGGAGATCTTGAAAAAATTCTCAATGGAAGATTGTTGCAGTGTCGACACACCGCTGGAAGTTGGCACCAGATTGACTAAAGAAGGAGAAGGAAACCCAGTAAATCCAACCTACTACAAAAGTCTTGTGGGATGCTTGAGGTACTTAACCTGCACACGACCTGATATCTTGTTTGGAGTTGGTCTTGTTAGCAGGTACATGGAAACACCAAAAACTTCACACTTGAAAGCTGCGAAAAGAATTTTGAAGTACATCCAAGGAACAATAAATTATGGCATGCTATACTCTACAAATCAAAGCACTGAATTGGTTGGATTCAGTGATAGTGATTGGGCTGGAAGTAAAGAGGATCGAAAAAGCACATCAGGGTTCGTGTTCTACCTCGGTAGAAATGCATTCACTTGGTCATCAAAGAAGCAACCCATTGTCGCGTTATCGACTTGTGAAGCAGAATATATTGCTGCTGCTGCATGCGTCTGTCATGCAATTTGGCTGAAGAAATTGCTTGGAGATTTGAAAATACAACAAGAAAGTGCAATCAAGATTCATGTCGATAATAAGTCTGCCATTGCTCTTGCAAAAAATCCAGTGCATCATGAACGCTCAAAACACATCGACACCCGTTTTCACTTCATACGGGAACATGTAAAATCAAAAGAAGTGGAGCTGAAGTATGTCAGCTCAAGTGAACAAGTCGCAGACATTTTTACAAAAGCATTGAAAGCTGAAACCTTCCAGTACTTGCGGAAGAAGCTGGGAATCCAAAATTTCAAGAGGATGAGTTTAAAGGGGGGAAATGTTGAATAATAAACTCACCTAACTAAGCGTGCTCCAGCCGCCGTCCCCGACAACGCATGCTCCCGCCGTCGTCAAAAAGAGATGCGCACGCCGTCGTCAAAGTAGCCGCCTTGTTTGATTGCCATTGTCAAAACTTGCGGATCCATAGTTTTTCAACAATGGTGTATTTTATTCTTTACTTTTGTAAATCTTCCGGCTATAAATAGCCGTGTAATCTCAGTGAAAAAAATGAAGAATCGAGTTTTAAGAAATACAAACTTTAACTCCTTCTCCCCAATTCAAAATTCCAACAGCAAGTAGCATGAACATTTTGCGCGCTTCTGTACCATGGAAAACCTAGTGTGTGAGGAAGATCACATAACTAAAGATTATTATCAAAATAAATGCAATAACATCAGTTTTTACTTAAGAGAGCAAATTTGCCGTGCAACTGTGCAAGCATCAGTTTTACTGAACCTAGCGAGTTTTCTACAGGGTGTAATTAGTATTCCAGGGTGTTACTAAAACATTGTTTTATTATTAGTGTCCCAAAATTTTTTGTTACGATATTTTATGGGGATAGTTAGTACTTATTTACTACAGGGGTATATTAGTTTTTAAAATTATTAGTTTTTAAAGTAAGTGTAAAAAAAAAAAAGGAAAGTATGAGATAAATCATGAAACCAGTGAAGTACGTATTTATTTTAAATACATAAATTAAAAAGAATATTAAAATAGGCCACCAAAAAGAGATATTTCATCTTTTAGCCCTTCGCATGGCTCGTGTGCCTCACGCTGCTCGAACTTAGCATTTTTCCATACATTTTGGCCTAAATTCGGGTCCAAAATCTTCTAGTGGTCCATTTCCCTAAATTAAAATATTGTGACCCAAAAGTTGAAATGACTCGTTCTGATAGCCCAAAAAATTCATTCTGGTAGCCCAAAAAATTATTACCTCTTTAATATATATTTAGAAAATTAAATGAAGTGGTCATGAATTCTAGGTTTGCATACACCACTGCAACCATGGTTGTTGGCTTGTTGCTTCTGCCATGTCGCATCTTATTGCACTTGTCATCCTTCATTTTTGTGTTTTCTAATTCAACGAATTTTGAGTTAATGCCAATAATAAATATAATCCATTTCCTATAATTAGATATCATGAATCATGTTTTTCACTAAAAGAATTTTTTGTTCTAGTGACCAAATCATTTTGGTAAAGTTCGGTCACTAAAGAGGTTAATGACTGAAATTCGTTACTTGAGCTACCGAAATTTGTTAGCTATCACAATTTTAGCGACTGAAATACGCAATTTTTCTAGTAGTATATTTCAAGCTACCTTCGAGTGTTGTCAGGCTCTTCTTGGCACTACTATTTTTGAAAATATATATACATACTCAAGTGTCGAGGTAAATGCTGATGAGCCCATGCAACACAAATTACACAGAAACAAGGGTGGAGTAAAAAATCAAACCCCAAATAATAAGGTCAGAAATTAGGGGACTTAACCACTTGGTCAAGTCCTCGTCCCAGCCTTTTCGAATATTTCATTCTCTCAAATGCAGTTCTCAAATTATTTTAAAAAATCTCATTTTCCAATAATATACTTTGGGTGTTCACATTTAATAATGTGGCGATGGATTAATTAATTACACCCAACCCAATAATGTGTCACTACTCACTATTTATCCCTCATTTTAACCCATAGTTATCATGGGCACCTGATTAATCAGTGACACTAATCACTCAAAATGGATATGTGATTAGGTCGGATTAAGTAATCAATCCAACATGGTCGCACAAAATAAAAATGGCCTTAGGGAGTAAATTCTTACTCAACTATATTGGCTATTGCGTATAGATTATAGTAGTCTCAAATGCCTAAATTTTTATAGATGTGTACCAAAAGATTTAATTAAAACGGCATGGGAATGTGAATACTGTTTTATTTAGTTATAAAAATCCGTAGTCGAATTAAGGCCATAAACCATGTGGAAATAATGGAGAAAGGAAAACAAGAAGCTTCTTACACTCCAGTGCTACAATTTGTGAGCAAAAAAGACTATGGGAAAAGTGATGGGGATGTTAAAAGCCTTTCCCTTATGAGAACCATAGTTGAAACCCGACATCCATCCTGCAAGGTAATAACATCGATAATTTCTCGCTTTTTGTCTTTCCATTTTGTTATGTGAGTACAATCTTCTTAAAAATACCTTTTTATTTATTAATGTTGTATTGTATGATATTATAGGATATAGATGATTCAACGCTAAGAAGGTTTTTGCAAGCAAACGATCTTGATGCTGAGAAAGCTTCAAGAATGTTTGTGAAGTACTTGCAATGGAGACAAACTTTTGTTCCAAAGGGTTTCATTACAGAATCCGAGATTGCTGATCCTATATCGCAGAAGAAAATGTTTATGCAAGGATTTGACAAGCAAGGACGCCCGGTTGCAATCCTTTTTGGTTCTAAACATTTTGCAACCAAGGGAGGGGAGAATGAATCCAAACGTACATCTTCGTTTACAGTATTCTTTTTTACGATTATCGAACATTTGGTTATGATAATAAACTTACATCAGTACTAAGTTTGATTTTCAATTTGTCAAATGTTTGTGTTTTTGGTTGTGTTATCAGGTTTTTGCGTGTTTACCTTGGACAAACTATGCTCCAGGTGTGTTGCTTTCATTTCTTCTTCCTCCCCTATATATGCCTCCAAGGCTCTAACGATGAAGAATAGTAGATAACATATTTCTCTTAGTATTTTCGGTAACAAAAATATTTGAAAAACTATCAGGGTAATTAATAATATTTTAAATAGGATTCAGGATTGGCTTAATCGACAATTCTTTACCTTCTAGTCTTATGGTTTTGAATCCCTACCTAACTATAAAAGGCTTCATGCCTCATGTAAAAAAGAAGTACAGTATTTAAGTTCTAGAACATGTAAACTAAGTTCACTAGTTTTTGATGTAATTCATAAGGATTCCTGAAGGACAAGAAGAATTCATCATGATAATAGACCTTCAAGGATTTGGATACCGCAACAGTGATGTTCGTGGAAGCATTGCAATTTTTTCCATCTTACAGGTTACAAAAAACAAAACCTACATCTATTCTGAAATCTTCGTATGTTCAACTAATAAAATCCTACCAACTACTTTATATATTACAGGACTACTACCCAGGAAGGCTTGGGAAATGTTATGTCCTACATGCATCGTCAGTGTTCATGACAATGTGGAAGCTTATTTCCCCAGTTCTCCACAAGAATACCATCCAGAAGGTAAAAAATAGAAAAGAAAACTGTCACGCTTGAACTCTCTGTTTCCTTTGCATTTTCCTGTCAACTAAACAAATTAGCAGTATTGTCTCTCCTATGCTGTAACTATATACTTATGTAAAACGGATAATTTGATATGTTTTTTTAATTCTTACACGTACAAGATCGTGTTCGTGGAGAAGAAGAATGTGCATAACACTCTAAGGGAGGTTTTTGACGAAAGCCAGCTTCCTGAAATCTATGGAGGCAAACTGCAGTTAGTTCCTATTCACGAGTCCTAGTACGTTGTGTAGAGTTTACCCAACATTGGCTTTTGCTACAATTCCTATCTATGTGCACAAGGTAATAAAACTGGCCTATGCCAACTATATGTAAACAACAGCAATGTGTGCATATTTGCAAGACGCAAGTACCATGAACATTTTGCGCGCTTCTGTACCATGGAAAACCTAGTGTGAGGAAGATCACGACATAATAACTAAAGATTATTATCAAAATAAATGCAATAACTTCAGTTTTTACTTAAGAGAGCAAAATGTGCCGTGCAACTGTGCAAGCATCAGTTTTACTGATCTTAGCGAGTTTTCTACAGGGTGTTAGTATTCCAGAGTCCTTCAGCCACCAAAGCCAAGCTGTGAAGGCAAAGAGTGAAGTATATATAATTGTGAATAGGGACTCTTTTAAATCCAGTTCACAAAAATTAATATACAAAGTTTTAGAATATTTGGTGATAAATATATTTTCATGAGTAAATTTGCAACTTTAAGATTTCTAAAATCTCTTTTTACTTATACTTATTAATTATAACAAACACAAGCTATTATGGGGCAATAAATTTTTTCTGTTTTTTTTAATATCTTTTATTAGTAAGGCATTATAAATAACTTTGTAACACTAGAAAGTGTAATTAGATTTTAGAACCTTATCTGGTGCAAGTATTTTCATTTAAATGTTTACTTCCCAGCTTATTCATTCCTTTCCCATGTTATTCCTATTTACCAGTCATGCGGGATACTGTATTTATGTAAAAACATCATACTCAATATATGTGAAGAAAATAACTAATTAAAATTTACATTTATCCTCATCAAATTCTCCTCCTTTTTCACTTACATTCTTCTTAATATTGTCTTCTTCTTTACATTTTTTTCTCAACCAAAATATTAATAATGCTTTCCCTCCTTTTTTTTTCCTTTTTTTTTTTCTCCGAACACAAGAATCATCAAATAAAACTCTGAGTAAATGGATCTTATAGTACCTGGATCTATCATGTGTTGTTTTCTTTGATGTACAAGATTCTGTTCATGGAGGAGAATAATGTGCATGCCATTCTGAGGGAGATTATCAACGAAAACCAGATTCCCAAGATCTATGGAGACAAACTGCAGTTAGCTCCCCATTCTCAAGGGTTAGTACTTTGCACAGGGTAAAGCCAATATGGGCTCTTGCTCTTATTCCTGTGTCAACAAGATAAGAAAAGTGGCAAATGCTGAGTGTACTTAAACAATAGCACTGGTGTTACATATATGCGCCACATATCTCTAACATCTTCCATACACTTATGTGCCAAGGAAGTTCAACTTTCAGCTTTCCCATAATTAGACAATCAAACCAATAATATATTTGAGATATTTTCGATATAATAGAATCAATTCACATTTTAAGAGACCAAATTTATCATGCAAGATTCATTTACTAAACCTGGTGAGTCTTCAGAAGGGTCTTTAGACTTTAAGTATCCTGAGTAATTGAGCTACCATGGCAGATGCAGAGTCGGTCAGAGTGTCAGACTGATGCACGAAAAGTGAATTTCAAAAAGAAGTTACTTGCTGCCATACACTGATACACCATATTCCAGTTCAACAGCAACAATTTGATCATGAATTATGATGTCGTGAGAAATTTGGCAGAGGCTTTTAGATTCCTTCCAAGGATTATTCTCATAAACACCAACCAAATTGCCTTAGGATTCCTACCTTTCAAAAGGTCATTAAACAACTTTATTTAATGAACCGTTTACAGACACAATGTCAGTTCAGTTCTGATGGTTATCACGATCATCCAGTAGGCCCTGCAAGTTAATGATATGCCTCAGATATGCAGAATATAATATATTCATACACTGGGCAACAAATTAGATGAACTTTACTCGCAAGCACAGGTCAAGAATTGGCAGCATGATTCTCTTTAAATTCTGAAGTGCTGGCTGCTCAGATTTCCCAAGAAAGAACATCAAATCTTAGCTCAAGAATCAGGATCTCATTATAAATTACCACATTTCAGCTACCAATAGTCACCACAGGTACAGGAGCCCCTTTCAAACCTATGAAAGCGAATCCTATCCCTCACTGTTATAATTCTATGCAATACCTTTGACACAATTTTCATCCAAGAGTGGCAATCGGAACAAGTCCGCAGGTTTTTGGAAATTAAAATTTCAGTTCCGGGGCTAGATTTCAGGATCGCAAATGCCAAGGCCAGTTTTTCACTGTGATAGCTTAAATTTTCCTCTTTTTCTTCTTCTGATATATCCATCAAAACCAAGTCACTGGAGGAGGCATACCCTTCTGTTCTGGTGCAATGCATCAAAGCTTCCAAGATTTTGTAGATTAATTCGATTTCAGGGTGTGATCTATCGCCTGCCTTGAAGTGATGAATGGTACCATTCAATTCAACCCAGCTTTTGCCAACACTCTTACGCACTCCCTTCTTTAGCATGCGACATCTCAATGCCTCTGCATTACCCCATTTCTTGGCAGCACAGTACATATTTGACAACAATACAAAATCTCCACTGCCGAGTTGCTTTATTTTAGAAATGACAGCTTCACCCAACTCAGAATTGTTGTGAGTTCTACAAGCACTAAGAAGCGCCCTCCATATGACAACATCAGGTTCCATTGGCATTTCCTTGATAATTGCATAAGCTTCTTCCAGAAGACCAGCTCGTGCAAACAGGTCAGTCATTGCACCATAGTGCTCAAGCTGTGGCTGAATCGAATAGTCATTTTTCATCATATTAAAGTATTTGCATCCCTCTTCAATAAAACCACTGTGGCTACATGCTGTTAAAATTCCTACAAACGTTACATGATCAGGTGAAATATTTTCCCTTTCCATAGTATTGAATGCAGAAATTGCATCTGCAGTACGACCATGCATTGCTAAACCATTTATCATTGCATTCCATATGGAGATCTCTGTACTTTGAGCAGAATCAAATATGGATTTTGCTGTTTCAATTCTTCCACATCTCGAATACATGTCTATCAGAGCAGACACCAATATATAATTCAGCTCAATTCTTCGTTCCATCATCAAGGCATGAACCCACTTTCCATGATCAAGAGCTCCAAGCCTAGAGCATGCAGTTATGACAGATGCAAATGTAAAGCCATCAGGTTTGATTGTTGTTCGTAACATCTCTTTTAACATTCCAATTGCCTCCAAAAAGAACCCACCTTTGACACATCCTCCAATCATTGAATTCCATGTGACCACATCACGAGCAGGCAATGCAGAAAACAGTTTCTTAGCAATATCAATTTCCTCAATCTTCAATAAACTCTCTATCAACAGGTTGGCAGAGACCACGTCAAAATTATAAAATCTGGTTTCACCAAGGAGTTTGAGAGCAAGTTTGGGCTTTTCACAAGCTACATAAACTCTTAATAATGTTGGTAAAAGTAATGGGTAAGCTCCATATCCATGTTTAATTACCTTACCATGCACCACAATTGCAGTTCTATACTTGGAGGAAACCTTGCACGATTCAAGAATGTGCAAGAGCATTTGATCATCTGAAAGATATCAGCAAGGGAAGGGATAATCACTTTAAAATCTCACAAAGCCAAGTAATGCCCCATTTTGAGAATATATACCTCACATAAATTCAAAACATTGTAAATACCATCATCTCTGATGGTTAAGTGAACAATTATGTCAGATAATTCTTCGAAAGGAAGAAATAAATAAATTAAGTTATTATTCAGATGGGAAGAACATACGCCAGTCACCAGTGTCTCAATTTCATACTCTTAGTATAAAGTCTATAAAGCAACATCCTAAATGCCAGTGTACAATATCAAATACACATACCACCAAATTTTCAACACATGCAACCTTCATATAATACAAAATTAATCTAATGCCCCGCCGTGCAAACTTTGTTGTATCAGCAACAAAAGGTACAATATTTAAATGAAAACTCCTAATTTTTTAAACACGATCAATCTTGCCGGGTAAGGAAAAACAAAATGAAAAACTCTAAAAACAAGCAAAGCGTTTACAACGGAGGAAAACCCATCAGACGTCAAGTAAGGTTAATGTCCACCAAAGAATTTTGCTGAGTAACAGGACACATATAGCAGCACTTAATTCGGCAAAGACAGAAACAAGAAAGGGAGGTAAATAACCTGCTGCTGAAGAAATGATTTGCGGTGAAGCAACACTAGTCTCCTCATGACTTCCATTCTTGCAACAGCTCCACTTTGCGGTCTGCGTGGTCGGAGGCTTACAGCCGAGTATGAATTTGGGGCCGAAAATTTAATTGGGCCGGCTGGCCTGGATTTTTAACGGCCCAAATAAAGCCCAACCCATCAATTTGATTATGTTCAGGTACCTGATTAGGGTTGATATCGAGTCGAGCTCGAGTATTTGAGTTTGAACTTGACGCAGATATTCGAGTTCGAGTTCAAGTTTGGGTATCATCGAGGTCGAGTAGCTTGCGAGTTTTTTTTTTTTTTTTTTGCTAAGCTCGAGCTCGAGTCGGTAGCTTAAGTTTGAATTTTATTTTATCTTTTTCTTAACATTTGATTTTGAATTTTTAACCATAGCCAAAAAAGACACCATTTAATTTGATATTAGAATATTTGTGTTGGTTATGGTACAATTATGATAGAACTAAAATTCTTTTAAAATATTTTTAATTTTTTAAAAGTGACTATTTTTCCTCATTTAGATATTTTAAATAAGTTATATATTTTCTAATAGAATATAGAGTGGAGTGTGAGGGAAAGTATGATATCAAAATTAATTAAAATGTGTAGCAAGGTTGTTATCGAGTCGAGCTCAAATGCTCGAGTACTAAAATACTAAAGTTTGACGTGATACGAGCTCGAGCTCGAACTTGAGTCGAGTAGCAATAGTCGAGTACGAGTCGAGTCCCAGGTCGATTACGAGTAGCACTACTCATTAATCACCCTTATAACTGATACTAAGTGGGGTGATACTAAATCTGGAAAAAAAAATAAAAAAATTGAAATTTTAAAGTTCAGTGTCTTGAGTTTTATTTATTAAACATTATGGAAGACATTATGGTATCATTACTTTACAAAATTACAAATTATAAATGCCCAAAATGAATGCAGCAACCAACCATGTATAGATTATAGTATACAGAGCATCAACCCTTCATCCACACAGTAATTTCTTGATTATGTGTCCTTCTGGTTGCAGCTATTTTTGAGCAACCCTCACTACATATAGTATAACTCAAGTAATTTTAAGAGTGGTCCGTACGTATGTGGTTGGAAGACATCATCCACATTGCAATAATAACAGCACTAGTACATCGGATCCCATCAGATACATGAGCCCTTTCAGGACGAGTGAGTAGGATATTTGGACAATACATCACCCCATGTACTCACACCCTCTGTTATCTCTTTCATCACACACGCCACCTCATCCGTGTTAACGCGAATCTGCTGCCTGCTGTCTCTTTCTCGGATGGTCACCGATGTTGTAGAATCAACTGTAACTGCAAAGGGAACTCCGAGCTCATCTGTCCTTGCGTATTTCCTTCCAATGGTTGTACCTGAATCATAGATTTCAATACAATTTACTTGCTTGTTCTAGTGTTGTAAGAAAGTTTCTAGTATGTTTTGAAGTAGGGTAGTTTATTGGAACTCCTGATTTCCTGAGGTGCTTACCAGTCATATCGATTTTGTGTGAGATCCCAACAGCAGTCAGCGACCTGGCGATTCTTCTGGCAGCTTCTTCATATTGTGGATCCTGAACCAAGGGAAATACAGTGCATTTGATCGGAGCTACAAGGGGAGGGAAACGAAACACGCTCAATTGTTCATCCCCATCTTTGCTAGGCCGCGTATAGAAGGAATGCTCGTAAAGGCAGTATATAATCCTTCCAATGCCAAATGATGGTTCTATCACGGATGGAGTGAACACCCTTTGATGTTCCTTTTTCTTCTCCTTGGAGATCGACACCATGTTCTTCTTTATGGTCACCGATTTGTCAAGGGTACATAACTTAAACTCTGCTTCTCCATTCGCGTCCAAAGTTGCTTTCAGCTCCATGGCTTCCTTTTCGTTCATTGCTTCTAATGCTTCCACGACCATCTTCTGGGTGCCCTTGAAGGCGAGACCGAGCTCTTTCTTAACCGGAGTTATAACGAGTTTCTGAATATTGCAAGAAAAAGACTTTTTTCAAAATGCAGTATCAAATAAGTTGGTATGGGGATTGAGCAACGGATGAATTACAGACCTCGACTTCTCTAGATTGTAGAAATTTCTCATATGCCACCAAAGCAGAACCACTTTTTTCCTGCAAATTAAACGAAGAATGAATCCAAAAAAGATCAGAACCTCTATGGTAGACGATGATTCGTGCAGTTGAAATGGAGCATGGACTTATTTGGAAACTACGAAATTTTATATGGACTAAGTACTCCTTCACTTTGATCAATTAAATGTGGCAGATGCATACACAAATTGACCACAACTCTTACAGTGTGAGCACGTAAATCGTATGCTGATCTATCAGCAATACCAACGCATTCAATCCAACCATAGGAGCATTCAATTTCAGCATCCCAACAATCAGCAGCATAGTGTGCCATCTCATTCGCCAGGTGCTGGCGAAACCTCAACCGATCTCTGTCAATTCCAAGTTCTGTCAAGAATAAGAACACCCGCCCAATGAAATAGCCTAGTGTTTCATTGTTGATAGTCCCCTGAATTTACACAAGTACTGTATTGATTAAGTTCAACACAAAAAAATAATCCCAAAGAGTGGATTAAAACCAACAAGATAGGTACTACTGATGGACCAACCTGAGTAACAGCTTCGCCAACGGGAATTCTCCTCGCTGCACGGCCAGACACTTGATCTTCTCTAGGAAACATAAGAAATTCCAAGTTTGCAACTTCAGAAAATTTGGGATGAGACTTGTCATCAGGATCAACGAAGTGTTCAATTTCTGCCAATGTAAATTCACGAACTCTCAAAAGACCTTGCCTTGGAGAGATCTGTAAAATTCAGTGCACATCATACAACATTAGCATCTGGAAAAGGTACCACATACATAGCACATTCATCTAAGGATCCCTATAAATATTCAATTCATGTTTAAGAGGCATTTCACATTAGTTCCCAAGGCATCAGAAGTATATAAGTATTTCAGACCTCATTTCGAAAAGCTTGACCAATCTGTGCAGCAGCAAAGGGAAGCTTATTGCCATTGTAGTAGTATAAGTCCTTAAAGTTCACAAAAATACCTTGAGCTGTCTCTGGCCGCATGTACCTGCAGGCGATTCGGATTCAGAATATCAATTGAAGGGGACAATACAATGCAATCAATATGATAATACCCTTACAAAGGTGAAATTGAAACACTCACCCTGGGGTCAAGCCAGATGGACCAATTGATGTTTGAAACATTAGATTGAAGGGATAGGGGTTGGAGAGAGAGTTCCTTGTATCTGGAGCAGTGATGCCATAAGCTTTTATCTTAGTGCCAAGCTCTTCAGCAGAGAGGTCGTCCAATACTGCAAGCACGTGTCTCAGTTCCGCTGACTGCTCAGCACTAAGATTTTGGTCCCTCTCGAGCTTGTCTTTGCAATAATCCTTAAGCAAATGGTCTGCTCTGTAACAAGATCCAGTCTTGTCATCTTTAACCATAAGATCAGTGAACTTGTCAACATGACCAGATGCCTTCAACACAATTTCAGGTGTAACGCAGGGACAGTCAACTTCTAACATGTTCTCTTCAAGGACAAAATGCTGCAAGATATGAACAAAGGTTGAGAATTCAAACCAGGGGAATGGCTTGAGTAAATAAGGAAAGGAACAAAGAAAATACATAGAGGCCTTCACAACATGAATACCATGTCTGATGCAATAACAAAGCTAGGTCAATTAGCTGCAATTCAAAATCTTGCAACACAATCTGAACCATACTCATCATAAATAAATTACAACAGAATGATAGAAGCACTTTCTCAGGCATCCAAACTCTTTGTGCTTGTACATATGAATTCGTTATATAAACTATAACATCAACTGCATACTGTATACTATATGCTCAGGTTCTCCTATTTCATACTGCCAAGATTCTAATATATTCATATAGCGCACCAACTTCACTGGAAGAATACACAATCACAGAGTACATCATCAACGAAAACGCAAAAGAAAAAAAAAAGGCAAAATTTGAGCAAATGAGAAATACAAGTGCAGACCTGACGCCAGAAGGCGAGGACGTTGGCCTTAACGGCGCAACCGGGGGGCCCAAAATCGTAGAGGCCGGCAACCCCGCGGTAAATCTTGAAGGAAGGGATATAAAAGAGGCGGCGTTCGAGCGTGTTGATGAGGGCCTGTCGAAAGGCCTCTCTGTTCTGGGATTCCTCCATTTCTGAGTTTTCAGTTTTCACGACACGGATGGCACAGAATGAAAGAGAATTCCCAAAGCCCAGAGCCTCAGAAAGGGGATTGGTTGAATTAGGCGTGGAATGTGAATACATACATAAGTAATAAAAAAGGAATGAGTAGTAGTGGGGAGTGGGGGACCGGAAGAGGCCGAGAAGAAAACAGTTGGGAGAATGGAGAGATTCTTTGTAGTGAAGCATTAAAGATCCCAACTTGCCAAGTTGCAACTTGGTGGGCAATTGGGAGTTGGCCGTCTAAATCAAAATGTCCAAGAATTTTGGATAGTATTTTATCATTATTACAGTGCATTTTACTAGTATGTTTTTTAGTTGACACAAACATGTGTTTAATTTGGAAGAGAGCTAACACCGGTTCTTCCATCACAATAAAACTCGTTCTAAAGCCTCGAATGCATCCCAAACCCAACTTGACTGCAGCATGTGTCTTCTGCTAGGAGTTGATGGCATGAATTGACAGCAGGAGGAAGGCTAAAACCAAATTGAATAAGATAAAAGACACAGTAGATAATTTATTGCTATTCAATGTTAAAAGTCAGAGATCCATTTACTTAGAGGTAAAATAATTGCTTAATTCATTTATATGTTCTCACTATTCTCGCACAACCAGTCAACCATAGCCGTTTAAATAAGTGAGCCGGGCTCAAATAAATTTAGTGCTTGTTGTATATTATCCACGTCGACTCAACGTCATTTTTGTATGCCTTCATCATTACTTTACTATAATTAGTAAATTTAGTCTTCATTTAGACGGTTGAAGTGGTTATAAATGTTGGCCATCATTATATACATTTTGCAGTGAGAAATGAAAACAAGTATTACTACGACATATGATTTGTTCGGTTGTTCATGTTCTATATATTACTAAACTGTATATCTAAATACACTGTCATATACACATTTCGTATTATATATACAATCATAGAAGGTTATATTATTTATAACACGTTATCAGCACGAAGAGACTCTGCTGAAGTTCTACCGAGATTTTAGGTATAATTTTCTATCGGTACTTTTTCAATATAATTATGGCTAACATTTCAAAATAGGAATTGCTCCGTTATGGGTTTCTGAAGATAATTACATTTCCTGGGCATGGGACGTTAATATGCACTTGGTATCAATGGTGTTGAAAAATATTATTGCCCCTGATAAAAATCAACAGGCCAAGATCGAGTAGACTGCACCAAACAAGCTTGCTCTTAGTCCTAGTGATGAATACCAACAGGGTCCATAGATCTTAGTTTGGTTATACCAACAGATCTTATGGGTCTTTAGTCTGGTCATGTACCGACAGAGCAACTGCTATCATATATTTCTGCCATCAGTTTGATGAGTTTTTAAAGTGATAATATGTCATACTTAAAAATCCACAAAATTGTGGAAAATATTCTTCGATCACCCGAAGATGATCGCAATATCTCTCTTGGCTGAATAAAGTGGAGTAATAAAGTATTATGGATCCAGGATAACAAATGTTCGTTCATCCCTTGAAGAGAATATAACTGATTCAAAATATCTAAGGTGCTTTCGATGGAAGATTTAAATCTACTAAAATGGAGGTATATTTATTTACTATTTCCAATAAGGAAGATTTAAATCTACTAAAATGGAGGTATATTTATTTACTATTTTCAATTTCATTATTATGACTAACATGCATGATTGGATTCTATCGAAATAGCCATATTTCGGGCCAATGATATGGAAATGAAACTGGCTTTAGTGAGCCTAAAAAATATTATGGAGATAAAAATATCACACTTGGCTTGAGAAAGCAAGTTGTGTTATTGGCCAATACTAAGCCAGAATCAAATAAATTTTGGCGCGAATCAAATTGTCTTTGCAATGACGAAATGTTGCTAAAAACCCCAAAAGAGGATATATATATGTGCCTAGTTAATTCGGATGAATTATGAAATACTCAAAGAGGTATTAAAAAGGCTATTACTCCTATTTATGAAAAGGCTATTGAAGATCCACTAAAATGTGGAAAATTTATACGATCATTGATGTTCATTTTGACTTTCTTGGCTGAGCAACGAAAATATTGCTGAAAATTATGAATTCAAGCCAACAAGTGATTAACCTTTCCAAAAGAGAAAGTGACTAAATATGATAATCCAGAGCGTAATTATTGCTATGCCAATGTAAAATATTGACCAAAACATGATCGAAATTGAAAACCGTTAACCCATATTGGCGAAAAATATAAATGTAAATTTCCCGGAATTAAATAAATTGTTCATATGATGACAAAAGGCCTTTTAAACCCAAAAGAGGTTTAATGTCATTATGCCATGAAATATAAATTATTGTGATATCGAAAAAGTCGTTGGACATTAAAATGTCACCTGGCTATTAATTCTCAAAAGAGTAAAAATTAAAGGCCAGTTTTTGGAATGGGCTATATTGATCATGATTATTCACTTGATAATAGAAGTGAAATATAATATCACGCACATGAGATTAAATAAATTCATTGAGCACAATATTGGTGCCAAAGAAAATGAAAATTCATGTATTTATTCCCTTTTATAATCTCCCTTTGTGTATATAAATTATACACTTGTGTTTGTCTTATTGGAAAAATAAATTTGGATGCCAAATAAAGCCAGAGATATGTGCCTCATCGAAAGTGCTATTATGCACGTTATACTGAAATGCAATAGCCATTATCCCAATTGAAGATGGAAAAAACCCACTGCTAATAAAGTCAGTAGAGTTCAAAAAGACTCTGGATGAGTCATTGTCTATCTCCTGAAGGAGACTAAAAATTGTGCTTGAAAACGCAATGTTATTGAGAAAATCTCGAAAGAGCTT
This sequence comes from Hygrophila difformis, assembly GCA_030278955.1. NCBI lineage: Eukaryota > Viridiplantae > Streptophyta > Magnoliopsida > Lamiales > Acanthaceae > Hygrophila > Hygrophila difformis. The sequence continues at coordinate 16,426,836 of JAOANR010000010.1, read as the reverse complement.
ACTAAGCTTCAGTGATATTCGGAAAATTGATATCATTGTAAAACACTGAATGAGGCAATAAGGCTATCTTTTGATTACTCAAATCATGATGCAAATAAATTTGTTAAAGGAAATTGCATCAGTATTCTATGGCATGTACTCTACAAATTAGAACCGAGTGTCGCTGAAATATCTCATGTGATAGACCTGAAGTCTTACTCGGAACGATCGGTTTGGGCATCCTCTTAAAAGCATTATGCTGAGGTGAATTATTGGAGATTCAAATGAATCTATATGCATTGTTTGCACATATCATTAAATTGTGAGCACAATGAAATCCAATAAAGAAAATAAGATTGGATAGTGACACTGTTTTAATCGCGTGCAAGCCAGGCCTGGCTAAAGTATATACCAAATTAAGTAATAATTAAACTGCACGCAGGTATGATAAGGTCAAAGTTACCTACAACCGTTTGGGGACATGCTATATAACAACGTTCGTGAAAATAAAGCTGACAGACTATCATTAATTCTCTCTCCTAATATTGATATAAACCCAATGTTTAATAATTAAAGATATTTAGGTATACGTCTCCGTTATGCCACCCTAATTGGGCTCCCAATGACGATTGGGTACCAAAATTTTGTAATTTTATATCAGGTTTGCAAATTATTATTTTCCAACATTAGGGAGAGATGTGGATCAACCAAAAAAAAAAAAAATTATTATGATTACAAAGAACTATATGTTTGCATAAATTACAAATTCACTGCCAAGCATATCATGTGGTTAGAATGGTTACTAAATCCCATATATCAGCATTGCCCAATGAAAACTTGTTGCCCGAGTAAAATGCTTGTTGCACAAGATAATCACTTGGTGTTGAGTATGTCCTAAATAGACCAATTACAAATGTGAAACATAAATTTCTTGCACGCCAAAAGTGCGGTAAATCATCTGGTTCCAAAGGTAAAAAATCCTCGAGGTTTACAAATTTTAGAAAGTAACAAAATTGCTGAACACAAGCTCTAGAACAGAGCAAATAGCTCCAAGAGAGCAGGCCCTTAAAAGGAATGAGATCTCACTCAGTTGTCACAAATAAAATATTTGGAACACAGATCAAATTACATTGCAAACCTATCTTGGTTGATAAATATCGAGTAAAGAAAAAATTAATTTTATGTGTAATTATGCACATTATCTATCAGCCTCAGCAAAAGTTTAATAAATAAAGGTTATCTGAATGAGCCTATATGTCCTTGTGTTTTTATAAAGAAAAAATGGGTCAGAGATTGTAATCGTTGCAGTCTATGTTGACGATTTAAACTTAATTGGAGCTCCTGAAGAGCTGAAAAAGACAGTTGAATATCTGAAAAGGGAGTTCGAAATCAAGGATTTCGGAACAACGAAATTTTGCCTTGGCCTGCAAATTGAACATTTAGAAATGGGTATATTTGTTAATCAATTAGCTTATACCCAAAATGTATTGAAGTAATTTCGAATTAAATATGCTTATTCGCTAACTAATGACTCGTTGTTCGAGCAACTGATCCTGCAAATGATCTATTTAGGCCAAAAGAAGATGATGAAGAACAACTTAGCCCAGAAGTGTCATATTTAAGCACAATTGGCACGTTAATGTATCTTGCAAATAGCACGCGCCCTGATATTGCGTTTGCTGTTAATTTAATCGCAAGATTTAGTTCTTGCCATACTCAACAACATTGGAAAGGGATAAAACACATATTTCGCTATCTCCAGGGAACAATTGATCTTAGTTGTTTTACCCAAAAGACTCCCGATTTGAGTTAATTGGCTATGCCGATGCAGGTTATTTATCAGATCCACACCAAGCCACTCAAAAGGCTATATCTTTATGTATGGTGGAACTACCATCTCATGGTGATCTATGAAACTAATATTAATGGCTACTTCATCAAATCATGCCTAAATATTAGCAATCCATGAGGCTAGTCGGGAATGTATTTGGTTGAAGTCAATGACTAAACATATATAGAAAAATTGTGGTTTAATCTTTGAACCAAAAAATCCCCCCAACAATTTTATTTGAAGATAATTCAGCTTGTACAACCCAATTGAAAGGGGGTTTATATGAAAGAGATAGAACTAAACACATTTCACCAAAAATTTACTATACCCATGATCTTCAAAAGAATGGTAAAATTTATGTGCAACAAATGCGATCGGAGGAAAACTTAACATATATATATTAACCAAAGCATTGGCGACTGCGACATTCGAGAGGCTCGTAAATAAAGTTGGAATGCGACGACTTCGAGATTTAAAATGAAGTCCAAATCAGGGGGAGAGATAAATACAAGAATACTGTATTCTTTTTCCTTCATTAGGATTTTTTCCCCCCCACAGGGTTTTTTCATAGTAAGGTTTTAACGGGGCATATCACTTGTATAAAGGCATACAAGGGGGAGTGTTGTATATTATCAACGTCGACTCAATGCCATTTGTGTATGCCTTCATCATTACTTTACTATAATTAGTGAATTTAGTCTTCATTTAGGCGGTTGAAGTGGCTATAAATATTGGCCATCATTGTATATATTTTGCAGTGAGAAAAGAAAACAAGTATTACTACTGACATATGATTTGTTCGGTTGTTCATTTTCTATACATTACTAAACTATATATCTAAATACACTGCCATATACACATTTCGTATATATATACAATGATATTTTATAGGTTATATTATTTATAACAGTGCTCGATAAAATTTTAAGAAATTAAATTATTCAATATTTATTGGCTGTAATGCAATTTTTTTTAAAAAAAAATTGCCTCAACCAAATGTGCTTTTTTTTGGGCAGAAAATTAAGTGCACTTGTTTAATTGTTGATATCTTAAAATGTGTAAAAGTAAAAAATTATACTATAAAAATATATCCCCCCCAGGTTTTTTTTGTGATACATTTTAATATACTTTTAACGTTTAAATATCTTAAGTTGTATAAAACAAAAAATTATAAAAATTTGATATTCTAAATCTATGCGATTAGAAGAATCCAACAATATCTCAATTGACTATATTTTAACTTATATAACTATATTAAAAACTCGAGCCAAAGTTATTCAACGAATAGTAATTATTATGTAAATGTGCATATAACACTTATGAAAATGGATTAAGTATATTTTAAAACTATGTGATTATAAGAATTTAACAAGACTCAATTTCATTATTTTTAGTTATACAATTTGCAATAAAATTGAGTCAAATTTAAATAATAAATATTGTCAAAAGGTTAAATGAATACTTTGAATGAAACAAATGGAATATGTATTAAAATGTTTAACAAGCTCATAAAATGAGTTTTGGCTCACTTTCAAACTCAAAAATTCGAATCTACCTATAGTTAGTTTCGAACTTTAACTTGGTTTGCTTCGTTAAAAACTCGAGTTCTACTGGTTCGTTTAATCTCAACAAGCTTTCTTTACCACATTCATGGTATATTGCTTAACATATATCAGAGAGTTTGGTTACCACAATACATAGTATATTGGTTACCACATAGTCAAAACTATATGAGAGTGCAAATATAAAATTTTAGTATGGGTCTTTTTAAAATGTAACGAAAATAAAAGGTTGCCCGATCTATGATGAACTCATACATATATGTATCCATATACTTGATATAATTAAAATAGATTGAGTAGCTTGGGAATATAATCGATGTGATGTAATAAAGTAAGCTATTTTATTTGTTAAATTCGAATTTTTTGTTCATATTTTCCATATTTTCACATGTTGAGCAGGCAGGGTAATATGAGTGTAATTAATAATACAATAACAATTGATAAGTGATACTCTTTTTTGAACTTGAAAAAAAAAAAACTAAAATTTGGTAGATGAATATATTATTTATTTAAAAGTATTTCAATTGTTATATATATTCAAACACATTTTTTAAAAAAAAAAGTTTTCCAAAACCAATCCCAACACAATAAAAGTTATTTTTGCTTCTACTTTTAAAAAGGTTCCCTTACACCCCATTGGCCAGTTATCACGAGTTACAACTTGCAACATAAATACTCTTTGCCTTTTTTGTGAAAATAATTCGAGAAAAAAACTATTCTTTTGTGTCTATAAATAGGAAAGGTAGTAATTTAGAAAATTGAAACCCTACTACATATGATACGTCCTCCCCTGTCGGCACTGGTCGCCTGCCCTAATGAAGTTTTCGATTTGCCGAATTCTCCAAGTTTACAGACCAAATAAAGGCCGCATAGATCTGCCGCGCTTCATTTATCTGGTAAATTCTCAAGAATTCCTCTCTTGCTTGTACATAATCGCAGTTTTTTCTTAGTCCCTTTTAATTTTGTGTCTTTTTTTAACATTTTGATGTTCATTTTTTTTTTTTTTGTTCTTCGATGCATTGCAAAAGCATTGTTTGTTATTTAAGATGGTAAAGTGTCATTGATGTAAGAATTACTGCAGAAAGAGTTTGGATACAATCACTACGGAAACCGTGAATAGAAAGTAGAAACCTGCTGCCGTTTAACCAAGACCAATAAATCAAATAAAGCTACAATCTCAAGAAAAATAATAATAATAAAACTTAGAATTTTGCTTATGCCATGAAATTTTAGAGCAGTTTGAGGCATTGATTTTAAATTGCATTTTTGGAATGGAAGTTGATATATCCTCTTTCATTTATTTTATTTTGTGCACAGCTTTAATATGCTTCAGTGGATATTGAAATTTTAAAATAAATAAGTTCTGATAGTAAAAACATGAAAAAGCTTTAGATAATAGCACATTAGATAGTCACTGCAAGTTCCAGAAGATTTTAGTTAAAACCTTTTTGCACCCAAAATATTTGATATAATCGCACATTAGATATTTCTTACGTAATTCGTAGAATGAATGTATAGATTCATGCCGTGATTTTCATGATGATTGTATATACACTGGATAAGTATAATCTTGTTTCACTTTTGTTGCTTTCCCATGATCAAACAAATCCATTTGTAACTCATAAATTATGCAAGAATGTGGTTAGCATTGTTGACCTTAAGTTTATTGGGATAAAGTAAATTTGTTCCACTTTGTCGCTTGTCCATGATCGATCATATCCACGTGCGATCTCATACATATGCGTGAATGTGGTATAATAGCTATAAACGTGGACATTAATTTTAGGTGGTTTACTTGAGCGTGGAAAAAGGATCTTATGCATTTATGATACATATATCTCATTCTGAATATTTTTTCCATTCTTGCTTTCGTGGAAATCAAACATTTAGGTGCCCGTTCCTAAAGTTGGAGGAGACAAGTTGTGCATTGGCTTATTGTACCATAAAGAGACTACTGAAAATGCAATATCCCCTGCGGAAAGTGATCTTAAAGCATCTCTTTTTGAGATGGTAAGAATAAAGAATTTTTTTAAATCACTTATAATAGTTCTTTGCAATTAGTTGTGCTGCTTTTGCCAGGAAATCAACATCTATGAATTATTATTATTATTATTATTATTATTATTATTATTATTTTGATCAAGGATGTAATCAAATTGGGTTTGCTCTCTTCCGTCATGGAGATGAATGAATGGTGCCTAATTCAAGAGCAATGAAGTAGTTTGAGAACCCCATGAATTCCCGACATAGAGGTTAATAAATCTATCTCTCACTCATTTTCAGTTTCTGATTTACTGGTCTATGATCCATGTGCTAACATTCATTTTACTGTTTTGGTTGTCTCTCAGGTGGATGTCCGCTTGGTTGAAGAGGCAATATGTCAATTGTGATTGGATAGCCAGTTTGGAGCCAATCGATGCCCCTTGCTAGTCTATCTATTGCCTCCCTCCTATGACTTATCCACAATCACCGACGGCCCTGTCCTGTAGCAAGTGCCCCCTTGCTATCTGTTACTGGATTGCATATGCCAATTGGATGAATTGCTCTCCATGGGGGATGCCTTAACAAGGAGCATGTGAATTTCTTGTGCTCCAAATCATCTGTTCTCGGGCATGATTTGTAGAGATTCAGCACCTGCTCTTGTAGGTTGTTTCCTGGTATGTCGGATTGACCTTGAGGAGAACACATCCATCTTCCGGGTGCCTTCCAATGCATTTCAAGTATTTGCTGAGTGGATTTAACTTGTTCAGGAGGATGCTTAAGAGGAATTGTTGTCTCACGTATGATTATGTGAGGCTTCTTTAGAAGGAAAGGATTTGGACATGCTTGCATTGACTGGGGGTTTGTCGAAACCAGGACAGGGAGGAGGCAATGTTTTGGTACAGGTTTGTACTGCAGAAATGCGTGGAGTATGCGAAGTTGTGGCTGGAGAATTCACAGCATGGAAATTAATTGTGCGGTTCCAGGGAGAAGCTAAACAGCATTATGGATTCTGAGTATGTTAAATTTTTTCGAAGGAATGAATGCCTTCTAAATTCTTCCATAAATTCAAATATTTTCATCTAAATTGTATACCAAGAAAAATAAAATCTTTTCATTTAAATAATTATTTGAAAAATAATAAGCAAATAATATTTTATTTTAAATTTGTAGTGTTTGTATATTAGTTTTAAAACCTAAAATTACATAACTGCCATAAATGATGGCAATTGCACTCACATGGATTGTTAAATGTCTTTATTACAATACACCAAAACAATTCCTCTACAAGTGTCCGTAGAGAGTGGCTTTATTTGCTTATATATACACCATTGTAATACTCCCATTAATATAAGAAAACAAGTTACAATAATTGATTTCTCTTGTTTCCATTTTCTCTCTCAGACTCTCTCTGCCTTATCTATTCTTCCATATTATTTCTCTTCAATTACCATTGCTTTCCATCTCTCTTTCTTGTATTTCTTGTTCAACTTGAGCAATGGCTATATATATATATATAATTATTCACAACACATTATCAGCACGAGTAAACTTTGTCCGGATTACCATTTGAGGTATAATTTCTTATTTCTAAACTTTCAATAAGATTATGGCTAACATTGCAAAGTAGGAATTTGATCCCTTAACCGTTGAAAGAAGTAATTATATGTCTTGGGCCCGAGATGTTAAAATACATCTTGCTTCAATGGGTTTAGAAGATACTATTGCTGAAGGCAAAAATCCCAACCGTCACAATCAGGCAAAAGCCATGATTTTCTTGTGCCATCATATCGAGGAGGCACTGAAACTGGAGTATGTGACTATGGAATCCCCACTGACATTGTGGGAAAAGCTGAAAGAAAGATATGATAACCTTAAAAAGTCTGTGCTTCCAAAAGCACATGATGACTGGCAAAACCTGAGGCTTCAGGACTTCAAAACAGTCCGGGCTGTGTTCGAAATTACGGCCCAATTGCAATTATGTGGGCAAAAGATATCTGAAGAAGAAATGTTTGAAAAAACGTATTCTACGTTTCACGCTAAAAACTCAGTATTGAGTGAGCAATACCGTCAAAAAGGTTTTTAAAGATATTATGATCTTATCACCTGCTTATTATTGGCTGAACAAAACAGCCTATTGCTGTTGAGAAATCATGAATCTAGGCTTGCAGGTACAAAACCGTTTCCTGATGTGAACACAGCTCAATCAACGAAATATGTGCGTGATCGTGGGCATTTTAAAAATCAAAATGATGATCGTGGCCAAAATCGGTATCACAATCGAGGCAGAGGTGAATCATCTCGTCAAAATAATTATCGAAATAAGCCTCAATTTGAGCAAAATCGTAGATATGATACCAGAAGGCCTTACAAACCACAATAAAGAAATTATGCAAGAAAAAATAGATACAATAATGAAATCTGTGATCGCTGTGGAATTAAAGGCCATCCGGCTCAGAAACGAAGTTGAATCACACCATAATGCCCACGATGATACATATGATGATATTTTAAATGATAATATCACGCACCTGGAAGCTGATGATTTTGTTGAGCCAGATACTGTTACTAAATAAAATATTATATAGCTATATATATTTGTATTTCTATTATTCCTATATAATATAAATTTTATATCTTGTACTTCCATTTTATAAACTCATGTATAATATAAATATGTTTTTGCATTAATAATATTTATATTGCTGATGTTTAATTATCTTCTTATATTCTTGTAAAGAAATGAATGCTTTCAAAAGTCGGAGATGATATCTGCCTCATTGACAGTGCAACAACGCATAGCATTTTGAAAAGCAAAAGCATTTCTCCAATTTAAAATTGGAAAAGACCGCAGTGAACACTATAAGCGGTAATACAAAATGCATTGAAGGCTCCGGTAGAGCTGTTATATTTCTCCCTGAAGTGACAAAAATGGCGATTGAAAACGCCTTGTTCTCACGCAAAGCTCGAAGAAATTTACTGAGCTTCAATGATATTCGAAAAAATGGATATCACATTGAAACTTCAAAAGAGGCAGATCACGAGTATCTTTTGATAACTCGAATTGAAAATGGCAAAAAAATTGTAAATGAAAAATTGTCATGTTACTCCTCTGGCTTATACTATACAAAAATATGTGCCGCAGAAATACATAACCTAGTAGGCTTGAAAGCTACTAGTGAATTTATTACATGGCATGATAGACTTGGGCATCCCGGCAGTGTAATGCTAAGGCAAATTATTGAAAATTCAAATGGTCATACATTGAAAAGGCAAATGATATTGAATCTAAATGAGTTCCAAATTGTGCAGCCTGTTCACAAGGGAAATTGATAACCAGACCATCTCCAGTAAAAGTGGGAATTGAACCCCCCTACATTTCTAGAAAGAATTCAAAGTGATATATGTGGACATATTGATCCACCGTGTGGACCTTTCAAGTACTTTATGGTACTAATTGATGTGTCATCACGCTTGTCACACGTTTGTTTAATATCAACTCACAATTTGACATTCGCAAGATTACTTGAACAAATTATACATCACATGCATTTGATGATTTCTGCATGTCGATTGGAATTACTGTTGAACATCCCGTGCCTCATGTGCACATGAAAAATGTTCTGGCAGAATCATTTATTAAGCGATTGCAATTAATTGCAAGACCCTTGTTAATGAAATCAAAACTCACTGTTTCTGCTTGGGAACATGCTATATTGCATGCAGCAGCACTTGTAAAAATAAGGCCGACAAGCTATCATGCCATTCCTGTATACAAATTGAGTTTGGAAAGGAGCTCAATATATCCCATTTGCGAATTTTTGGGTGCGCGGTTTATATACCAATTGCACCACCACAACGTACAAAAATGGGACCTCAAAGAAGGTTGAGCATATATGTCGGGTATGAATCACCCTCGACTATTAAATATCTTGAGCAAAAATGGGTGATTTATTTACTGCAAGATTTGCAGACTGTCATTTTGATGAAACTCAATTCCCGATATTAGGGGGAGGAAATGATCAACTGAAAAATGAAATATCTTGGCAAAGTCCATTTGATTTCCTTGATGCTCGTGCAAGGCAATGCGAACTTGAAGTTCAAAGAATTGTGCATTTTGCAGGGAATTGCAAATCAATTACCCGATACTTTTAATGATGCTGCTAAAGTCACAAAATCATATATTGAAGCAGCAAATGCACCAGCTAATATAAATATCCCAGAATGGCAAATTCCGAGTGCAAATGAACCTATTGCATGCCTGAAGCGTGGTAGGCCTTTGGGTTCCAAGGATAAAAATCCACGAAAGAAGAAAATTATCCATATGGGTGATAAATCAATCACCGATGATACTCCTGAAGGAGAAATTGATTCAACCCCCGAAAAGGTTGAACCTGAAAACATTCACCCAGATAAAAATGAAGTTATTGAAACTTCTTTCAATTATATCAATACTGGGAAATGTTGGAACCGAAAAGAAATAACCATTGATAATGCTTTTGCATACAACGTTGCACTCGATGTAATGGAAAATAACGAGGATCCTGAACCAAGATCAGTTGAAGAATGTCGGAAAAGAAATGATTGGCCAAAATGGAAAGATGCGATTCAGTCTGAGCTGGACTCACTGAATAAAAGAAAAGTATTCGGCCCTATTGTCCAAACACCAGAAATTTGAAACCTGTTGGCTACAGGTGGGTGTTTGTGAGAAAGAGAAATGAAAACAATGAAATTGCCAAATATAAGGCAAGGCTTGTAGCCCAAGGTTTTTCCAAAGACCGGGAATTGATTTTGAGGAAACATATTCCCCGGTTATGGATGGAATAACATTCAGGTATTTTATGAGCCTGGCAGTACGAGAAAATCTTGAAATTAGGCTGATGAATGTTGTTACTGCTTATTTATATGGCTCATTGGAAAATGATATTTATATGAAAATACCTAAAGGGTTTAAGTTATCAGAGTCTTATAACTCAAAACCGAGAGGAGCTTATTCCATCAAATTGCAAAAATCCTTATAAGGGCTCAAGCTCTGGCCGAATGTGGTATAACCGCCTCAGTAAAAGTTTGATAAATGAAAGTTATACAAATGACCCTATCAGTCTTTGTGTATTTATAAAGAAAAATTGGTCAGAATTTGTAATGATCGTTGTCTATGTTGACGATTCAAATTTAATTGGAACTCCTGAAGAGCTGGAAAAGACTGTTGAATATCTGAAAAAAGGAATTCGAAATCAAGGATTTCGGTAAAATGAAATTCTGCCTTGATCTACAAATTGAGCACTTGGAAAAGTGCATATTTTTTCATCAATCAGCTTATACCCAAAAGATATTAAAGCAATTTCGAATGGATTATGCTCATCCGTTGAGCAATCCAATGGTCGTTTGGGCACTTGATCCTGCAAAGGATCCGTTTAGGCCAAAAGAAGATGATGAAGAGCAACTTGGCCCAGAAATACCATATTTAAGCGCAATTGGCGCTTTGATGTATCTTGCAAATAACACGCGACCTGATATCTCATTTGCAGACAATTTACTCGCAAGATTCAGTTCTTGCCCTACTCAACGACATTGGAAGGGCATAAAATACATTTTTCGCTATCTCCAAGGAACGGTTGACCTTGGGTTATTTTACCCAAAAGACTCTCGACATGAGTTAATCGGCTATGCCGATGCAGGTTATTTGTCAGATCCACACAAAGCCAAATCTCAAACAGGCTATATCTTTATGTGTGGTGGAACTGCTATCTTTTGGAGGTCAATGAAGCAGACTCTAACTGCTACTTCTTCTAATCATGCCGAAATATTAGCAATTCATGAAACAAGTCGAGAATGTGTTTGGTTGAGATCAATGACTCAACATATATTGAAGAGTTGGGGGTTAATCGTTGAACCACAAATGCCCCCAACAATTTTATTTGAGGATAATTCGGCTTGTATAGCCCAGTTGAAAGGGGGTTATATCAAAGGAGATAGAACAAAGCATATTTCACCAAAATTATTCTACACTCATAATCTTAAAAAGAATGGTGAAATCGATGTGCAACAGATTCGATCAGAAAATAATTTAGTGGATCTATTTACCAAGGCATTGCCGACTGCAACATTCGAGAAGCTCGTGAAGAAAATTGGAATGCGGCAGCTTCGAGATTTAAAATGATGTCCAAATCAGGGGTAGCACTAGATACAAGAATACTGTACTCTTTTTTCCTTCACTTGGATTTTTTTCCCACTGAGTTTTTTTCCTAATAAGGTTTTAACGATGCATATTCTTTATATTGAATACATTCAAAGGGGGAGTGCCATAAATGCTGGCAATTGCACTCACATGGACTGTTGAATGTCTTTATTACAATACACCAAAACAATTCCTCTACAAGTGTCGGTAGAGTGGCTTTATTTGCTTATATATACATCATTGTAATACTCTCATTAATATAAGAAAACAAGTTACAATAATTGATTTCTCTCGTTTCCATTTTCTCTCTCAGACTCTCTCTGCCTTCTCTATTTTTCATATTATTTCTCTTCAACCACTGCTTCCCTTCTCTCTGTTTCTTGTATTTCTTGTTCAACTTGAGCAGTGGCCATATATATATATATATATATATATATATATATATATATATATATAATTCTTCACAACAATTACATAATTTTTATTTATATACAATTTGAGTTAATAAAAATGTGTCTTGTTTGGAACGCTTGGAATTTTAATTGTTTCGCGGGGGAAGGTGACCAATATTTTTTCCTCCTAAGCAGGTGGTTCAATGGCTTGGAATTCCCGCAGGCTTTATGGCGTGTTGCTCCATGTAGACGGGGTATTCCTTTGGCAATCCAGGTCGGGCGGGTTTGGGAGTGTATTGCGTGATGGTAATAGCACGTGGACAGATGGGTTTTCCGGTTCTATTGGGATTGCCTCCAACTTGGTGCCTAGGTTGCATGGTATTTGAATGGCATGCGCTGGCTTCTTCAGCGGGGGAATGAGAGTGTTTGGTGCTATTTGGATTCTTTAGGAGCCTTGCGTCTTATTTTGCCCCATGTTGATGCTTCCCACTCGTTGTTTCCGTTGGTGAGAAGCATTGCGGACCTCCTTGCTCACCATTCCGAGTTTCATATTTTCAGAGAAGATAATTTTGTGGCTAACGCCATGGCCAAGTATGGAGCATGCTCTGAGGAATTTTTCATTCTCCTTTACTGATGTTTCTCATTTATACATATATCAGTGCATATTTTAAACTATTAATAATTGGAATTTGGTATAAGTCAAAATTCTAAAAATTTGATGTATAAAAATTACAAGATAAGATGAATTCAACAAGATGTCACATGGCTATATTTTTTCTTGTATAACAAAAGTACAATAATGAACAATAAAAAACGTAAAAAAGTTACCTTTTTTTTAAAAAAAAAAAACGAAGGGAGTATATACCCATATATAATAGAATTATTATTTATTTTTTCTTCTCTAACCCAATTTCAAGTCCACAAATCTTTTTCAAATTGTCTCTAAGCTCCTATAAATCTCTAATTGTGAATATTTCTCTCTCCAATTTTGAAAAGTATCGACTAGGCAATCATTTAATCATTTCCAATAACTATGTTCTATTACAAAAATAAGACCCTTATAATATCTTAAAGTATAATTATAAATTTTCAATGTTTCTATAAAACAAGTATAACAATATATAAAAAAATTTGAAACACAAAAATTAATATTTATTTATTTTTAATTAAGTCATGCACCGAAAAAAATACTGTCTATATGAAAAAATGTATCAACACCTATGTATTTCTTTACAAATGAGTAAAAAAAAAAAATAACAAAAAACCACAATTAAAACTTTTTGCAGAGAAGAGTCAATTTGAACCACGCTATTACATGTACGAAAGATCAAAAGAAAATTATAACTATATGAAAAATGCTAAAAAAATTAACAATTAAATGAATTTTAAAAACATGGGTTCCCAAAAATTGAAAGTATTTTATTAGCCGCCATTCATACGACTAGGATCCCCATAAATAATTTGTTTGGGTCCGCCTCTAATTGTGTTTTTGGCATATACCAGGTATCCATATTTATAAAATCAAAATATAATTTAATATTAGTTATTTTATTTTACAACTTTAAAGTATTGGTCACCCGTAAACATTAATATGATTATCAGATTATGGTATGAAAATTTATTCCATTTTGAATACTCATGGATCTCATATCCATTTTCTTCTTCTTCTTCCTCTTCTTTCTTCTTCTTCTTCTTCTTCCTCTTTTTTTTTTTTTTTTTTTTTTTTTTTTTTTTTTTTCCTGAATCTGAAGAGAAATTAGTGGTGAGGACTTATGCCGCATTAAAAATGAATAGATGTGACGGATAGGGGGCCAGATGTAAAATCGAATTAGAAGTCAGGGGCTTCACCACTTGGGCAAGTCATCATCTCCTCCTATCGGGTCATTTTATTAAAGGATCTTATATTATACTCCCTCCGTCCTATTTGTATTATCTCATTTAGTCTTTTTACACTGTTAATAGTATAAGTTTGCCTTAATTTTATGTTGCAATTATATAAGAAAAATATAGTCGAGTGGGATATTGTTAGATTCATTTTTTTCGCATAGTTTCATAATATATATTTATAGAATTATCAACTCTACACATTTTAAGATATTAATTATTAAATAAATACATTGGACTGCGTGTTCAAAAGTTTTGAGACAATACTAATGGGACGTGGAATATTTTTTTGATGTTTTACAGGATTTTTTTATATATGTTTTAAAACTACTAAGTTTGGTTAGATTGCGAATCACAAATTTTTAATCAAAATTTCAATTGAATAAATTTATACTCCCTCCGTCCCAATATACTTGTTTTGTTTGACTTTTTGATATTGTTCATTGTTTAACTTTCGCTCAATGTTATTGCAAATTAAATATATATTTGAAAAAAATAGTCGAGTTGGATCTTGTTAGAATCGTAAAATTATGTAGTTTTAGAATATGTATTTTACATAATTTTTTATTATACATATTTTAAGATATTAACGATTGAAAATGTGCAGAAATGAAACAAGACATGTTAAATAGGACGGAGGGAGTAAATATTATTTTGCTATAACATACAAAGTATTTAAGTGCTTATTTTTAAACTAATAATTTTTCTCTGCATAAGTTATTTTATGATATACAAGTAATAAACAAAGTTTAAGGAAACACAAGAAAAGATATATTGATGAAATATGTTTAAATATTTAAAATTCTACTTATTTTATATAATTTAAAGTATATTTAATTTTTTTAAATATGAAATATTTAAATTTATAAAATAAAGTTGATAAAAAAGTATAGATATAAAAAAATAAATACGAACTCTTTGAAAGAGAATTATTATTTCATTCAAAACCATAAAATTCCACCGACACTAGTAAGGGTGTTTGGATAAGCTGTAACAAAAGTGATTATCTGATTATTGTGTTTTCAAAACGCAAATAATCAGTTTAACCATTAAAAATTGATGCTGCAAATCTGATCAATTTGCATTTTGAAACTGCAATAACCAGATAATCAGTTTTACGTCGCTTATTTGATTATTCCATTCCAAATTTCTTCCCCAACTAAATGCGGATGTCCTCCTATTTATATCTAAAATTTCTTTTGAAATTTTGGATAATCTCTATACCTTTTTGGTAAAAAAAAAGAGAAAAAAAATTGGGATAAGAACCCTATCCAAATAACATTAAATAGAGGATGAGGACTAGCTCAAGTGCAAAGTCCCTGACTTCAAACCTTAGGTTGGGGTTCGATTTCTCAGCCGGTCATTATTTCTTTATAATTTGTGTGGCATAGACTCTCGGGAATGGTTATGGTACTACCAATGTGAATGGTAGCACATCAAGACAAATCATCTCAACCATACAAAAATATCCAATGGCTATAAAATAAAAAGGGTAGAATTGTCAAATATAAAGAATTATATATTTAGTAATAAAATCATTCACAAAATCAATTTAGTGATTTCTATGTTGTGAAACTTTCAGATGCTGCTGCTGTTGTGAAATCATTCACAAAATCATTCACTGTTGTGAAACTTTCAGATGCTGCTGCTGTCAGTAAATTGTCAAAAATGTGAGGTAGCTGCTGCGATAAGAAAGGCCCGGAAAAGAGGACATATTTTGGAGGAAAGATGATGGTTGCATGGAACAAATCAAGCCCTCCGTTTAAGCTTTACTGGTGAGATCGGTGCATTTAAACTCTCTCGAATATGTGCATAAGTAGAGATATCCTTGGCATTCGAGAACCTATTTCAATCATTCATGTTGAGCCTGCATACTTTCATCTCCATGCATCGAAATTGAAAAGGGCAGTAGGTGGAATTCCCATGGACTCTTTTTATCCCCAGATTCTTTCACTTCACCATTGTTAGTCATGTTGTGAGTATACTTGAAATTTCCTTCTTTTTACCCCTGCTCTATTCCCAGATCTTTTAACCACATCATAATAGCCATGCTTTGAACATACTTGATTCCTGCACCTATGTCTGCCTCTAGTTATAGCCATAAAGATTTTTGTACCCTGGGGAGTTCTGAATTTGTCTGTTTGTGTTCTTTGGAAAATGATATCGATGTTGCAAATTGGTTATGGAAAATAGAGGGATGGAATGTTGGGAATTGTGGGTGGATGTGAGGATTGTGATTGGTTCTTTTGATTGGAAGTACAGATTAGTGGTGCTACGAGTCAACCCCTGGAGAGCAATTTCTAGCTGAATGTTCATTCTCTGATTATGGAAAGAATATAGAAATGAAAGAAAAAAAAAGATAAAAAAAAGAGGTAAAAAAAAAGTGAGAGAATCAGATAGTAAAAGAAGTCATAAAGATCATGGTTTGCTGAGGGAAGTCTTGAGATTCTGGATGTATTGGGGTTGCTTCAGTAAGAGTATTATGGGGCTATTGGGGAGAGAGTATTTGTAAGTGTTGTTCGATCTTGTTTCTTTTTGAATGGTTTGGTTTTCATCTTGCTGAGTTCTTTTAGCAACTCGATTTGATTCCTAGTGAGAACACTAACGGACAGATCCTTAATTCCTCTTAGCCATTCATTCTTTCTCCTTCCCATTGCTGTGGTCCCGTTCTTTCTTCTAGTCTTGGCCCTTTGATTGATGCATTGGTGCTGAACATTAGTAGCAGGGGAGATGTGCAGATTGAAGTAGGGGTATGGAATGCCATAGTGACTCACTACTTGTGAAAATGGTTCTTGAGATTAGAGAATGTTGATGATGGTGACGTCTTCGAACGATTGTGTTTCCTGATGTTGTTGTGGGTATGGGAAGGATTCTGTGCGCACTCCGATATCAAATGATAAATCCGGTTTGAAAGGGAGTGTGGGTTCTGAAGCTGTTCGGTATCTTCGGGAAAAGGAAAGACGGGCTAGGGATAAAGTCTTGTACTATGCTACTGGAAGAATGGCAATAACTGATGATATGTTGGGAACATACTTGAAATCCGCTTCCGAGAATGACATTTCTGCTGCGGTAGAAACAAGACATGATTTCTGCTAATTAGGGGTTTGGGGGGGGGGGGGGGGGGGGAATCCGAGTGCAACATATTCTCAGGGAGCGAAATCGGATTCATGGGCAAGGCAGGGAGCAGCTGGTGAGGAATGGGTGGAGGACTGGTTTTAATGTTGGCTGGAGTCTGCAACAGTGATCGACTGATGTCCTCTCATCAGGTCACTTAGATTTTCCTGAGCAACTGGACTGAAAGATCACTGGGGAAGAATCGGTGCAAAGAGTGAAGGGATCATTGAAGCCTGACATTGAAGTCGGTGTGGTTTTGATTCTGTGTCACAGTTTGCTTCTAGATCATTTGGTTTTATTATGCTTGCCGTTTGTCATAAAAGATTAGTCTGTGATTGAAGAGTGTGGTGTAAAAATAGATGGACACAGATACTGTGTTACTGTTGGTTTGGAAATGAAAGCTTTATTCCCTCAAAAAAAAAGATCATATAAAAAATTTGCATAAGTTAGCTCTCTTTTAACACAATTCATGACATAATAATAGAGAAATTATCTTTATCCATCTCTTTCACTCGTCAGTCTTTCGTTCCTTTTAATTTTCTATTTTTCTATTTTGAATTTCTAAAATATGATCGAATATTTAGGTTCCTTGCATCAAGTAGATAAATTTTCATATAAAGAACGTCCAAATCCGAGCTCATCTGAGAAAGTTAGAGCCATTTGAAGTTTGTAATATAAATTTTGTTCTATATACTACGTCGTTGAAATGCATAGACTATGTCTCTGAATTGTAATGTCTCTGTCGCTGAATTGCAAAGGCTCCGTCACTGAATTACATAGCCACCATCACTGAAATGTAAAGACTGTGTTTTTAAAAATCGTAATGCACTTCAAATTGCTCTAACTTTCTCAAACGAACTCGGATTTTGACTTCCTTTATATGAAAATCTACATACTCGATGGAATGAATCTAAATTTCCCATCAAATTTTGAAAATTACAAATAGATAAATATCAAATTTTTAAAAGAAAAGATATCTTATGCTCGTTGTTTTGAAAATATAATATTTATATGTTTAGAATTTCTAAAATCTGAGAGGATATTTAAATTCCTTGAATTGAGTAGATAGATTTTCATATAAAGAACGTCCAAATCGGAGGTCATTTGAGAAAGTTGGAGCCATTTGAAGTTTGTCACATAAATTTTGTTGTATTGGCTACGTTGCTGAAATGCATAGGCAATGTCGCTAAATTATAACACATCCGTTGCTGAATTGTAAAGCCTCATTTGCTGAATTGTAAAGCCCTCGTCTCTGAATTACATAGCCACCGTCACTGAAATATAAATGCTGTGTTTATGAAAATCACAATAAACTTCAAATGGCTCTAACTTTCTCAAATGAACTCGGATTTTGACATTCTTTATATGAAAATCTATCTACTCGATGCAAGGAATTTAAATTTCCTATCAAATTTTTGAAATTACAAATTGATAAATACCAGATTTTCAAAGGAAATGATATCTTATTCTTGTTATTTTAAAAATATGAAATTTATCTGGTTAGACTTTCTAAATTTTGGTAGGATATTTAAATCCCTTGTGTTGAATAGATATATTTTTATATAAAGAACATCCAAATCCGAGCTCATTTGAAAAAGTTAGAGCCATTTGAAGTTTGTCATAAAAATTATGTTGTATAGTCTATGTCGTTGAAATGCATACTCTATGTCACTGAATTGTAAAGCTCCCGTCGCTGAATTGCAAAGCCTCCGTCGCTGAAATGTAAATGCTACATTTTTTAAAATCGCAATTAACTTCAAATGACTTTAACTTTCTCAAACGAACTCGGATTTTGACGTTCTTTATATGAAAATTTACCTACTCGATACAAGTAATCTAAATTACCTATCAAATTTTAGAAATTTCAAAAAGAAAAAGTAGATTATGAGGGAGAGAGAAGTATGAGCATGAGAATTGAGAAAAATAAATAGAGATTATTTGGATCTTATTGAAATTACAATAGTACTCTTTGTATTAATCTTAGCAATTGATTTCAATATTTCATCAATGGCTTGGAGTACATCAAGAGACATGGGTCTCCGCACCCTAACCAACACCTAGACTCTCACCATTCTTTCTCTGACTTCGACTTCTAAAAAAAAAAGTTAATGATATTAAAATATATATATTTTTTCCTTTTATATAAAAAGATGCTTTCTTCTCTTCCCAAAAAGATGCTTACCGGAAATTTTAAAAAAATGCTTTCTTCTCTCCCAAAAAGAAAAAAATGCTTTCTTCGAAAAAAAAGGAAAACTGTTGTGAAATATTTAAATATAAGGTATATAAGTATGAGAGTAGTGGCGAGATAATGATGATTATGGAACAAATTTTTTTTTTCATGTATACCTCATACGTACAAGTACATATTTATAGATAGCTTAATCAATGATGAGTCATCATGTGGGATGAATAATGTAGCTTAAATGATCACACGACATGCACAATAGGATGACTAATTATGTTAAATAAGTGCCACGCATCGTCCATGAGTCATCACACTCCCCCTTGCATGCCTTTTACATAAAGAATATGCCTCGTTAAAACCTTACTAGGAAAAAAACCCTGTGGGAAAAAAATCATAGTGAAGGAAAAAGAGTACAATATTCTTGTATTCATAGCTCCCCCTAATTGTAACATCACTTTAAATCTCGAAGCCACCGCATTCCAATTTTCTTCACGAGCTTCTCGAACGTTGCAGTCGGCAATGCCTTGGTCAACAGATCTGCTAAGTTCTCATCTGATCGAATTTGTTGCACATCAATTTCACAATTCTTTTGAAGATCATGGGTGTAGAAAAATTTTGGTGAAATGTGTTTAGTCCTATCTCCTTTTATATAACCCCCTTTCAATTGGGCTATACAAGCCGAATTATCTTCAAATAAAATTGTTGGGGGCATTTTTGGTTCAGTGACCAAACCACAATTTTTCAATATATGATTAGTTATTGACCTCAACCAAACACATTCTCGACTAGCCTCATGGATTGCTAATATTTCAGCATGATTTGATGAAGTATCCGTTAATGTTTGTTTCATAGATCTCCATGAGATAGCAGTTCCACCACACATAAAAATATAGCCCGTTTGAGATTTGGCTTTGTGTGGGTCTGATAAATATCCTGCATCGGCATATCTGATCAATTCATGTCGAGAATCTTTTGGGTAAAATAACCCAAGGTCAACTGTTCCCTGGAGATAGCGAAAGATGTGCTTTATGCCTTTCCAATGTCGTTGAGTAGGGCAAGAACTAAATCTTGCGAGTAAATTAACAACAAACGCAATATCAGGCCGCATGCTATTTGCCAGATACATCAATGCGCCAATTGCGCTTAAATATGGCACTTCTGGGCCAAGTTGGTCTTCATTATCTTCTTTTGGTCTAAATGGATCCTTTGCAGGATCAAGTGCCCGAACGACCATTTGATTATTTAACGGATGAGCATAATCCATTCGAAATTGCTTCAATATCTTTTGGGTATAAGTTGATTGATGAACAAATATACCATTTTCCAAATGCTAAATTTGTAGACCCAGGCAAAATTTCGTTGTTCTGAAATCTTTAATTTCGAACTCCCTTTTCAGATATTCAACTGCCTTTTTCAACTCTTCAGGAGTTCCAATTAAATTTAAATCGTCAACATAGACTGTAATGATTACAAATTCTGACCCATTTTTCTTTATAAAAACACATGGGCATATTGGGTCATTTATATAACCTTCATTTATTAAACTTTCGCTGAGGCGATTGTACCACATTCGGCCCGATTGTTTGAGCCCATAAAGTGATTTTTGTAATTTGATGGAATAAACTTCTATGGGCTTTGAGTTATAATATTCAGGTAATTTAAACCCTTCAGGTATTTTCATATAAATATCATTCTCCAATGAGCCATATAAGTAAGCAGTAACAACATCCATCAGCCTCATTTCAAGTTTTTCTTGTACTGCCAGGCTCATGAGATACCTGAAAGTTATTCCATCCATAACCGGGGAATATATTTCCTCAAAATCAATTCCTGGCCTTTGGGAAAATCCTTGGGCTACAAGCCTTGCTTTGTATCTTGCAATTTCATTATTTTCATTTCTTTTTCTCACAAACACCCATCTGTAGCCAACTGGTTTTACATTTTCAGATGTTTCGGCTATAGGGCCGAATACCTTTCTTTTGTTCGATGAATCCAATTCTGATTTGATTGCATCTTTCTATTTTGGCTAATCATCCCTTTGCCGACATTCATCAACTGATTTTGGTTCAGGATCACCGTCATCTTTCATCATCTCAAGTGCTACATTGTATGCCAATGCTTGATCAATTTTAGTTTCTTTTCGGTTCCAATATTTTCCAGAAGTGATATAATTGAAAGCAGTTTCAATAATTTCACTTTCTTCTGGATTAGCATTTTCAGTATCAACTTTTTCAAAAGTTGAATTTGTTACCTCTTCGGATTTTTCATCATCCACGTGTATAATTCTTTTCTTTCGTGGATTTTTATCTTTAGAACCCAATGGTCTACCACGATTTTGCCGTGGATTAGATTCATTAGCACTTGGAATTTGCCCTTCGGGTATATCCATTTTAGCTGGTGCATTTGCCGCTTCAATGTAAGATTTTGTGACTCTTGCAGCATCATTGAAGGCATCAGGCAATTGATTTGCAATCCTTTGCAAATACATAATTCTCTGGACTTCTAATTCACATTGTTTTGTACGGGGATCACATATATCAAGTGGGATTTCCCACGAAATTTCTTTTTTCAGTTGATTACTTCCTCCCCCTAATGTCGGGAAATGTGATTCGCCAAAATGGCAATCTGAAAATCTTGCAGTAAATAAATCACCCGTTGTTGGTTCAAGATATTTAATAATCAAGGGTGATTCATACCCGACATAGATGCCCATCCTTCTTTGAGGTCCCATTTTTGTCCGTTGGGGTGGTGCAATTGGTACATAAACAACACACCCAAAAATTTGTAAATGGGAAATATTGAGCTCTTTTCTCATTATAATTTGAGTAGGGGAGTAGCTGTGATAGTTTGTCGGCCTGATTTTCACTAACGATGCTGCATGCAATATAACATGTCCCCAAACAGAAACGGGGAGTTTTGATTTCATCAATAAAGGTTGTGCAATTAATTGCAGTCTTTTGATTAGGGATTCAGCCAGACCATTTTGAGTATGCACATATGGAACTGGATGTACTACAGTGATACCAATAGATGTGCAAAAGTCATCAAAAGCATTTGATGTGTATTCTCCAACATTATCAAGGCGTATTTTCTTTATTGGATAATCAGGAAATTGTGCTCGCAATTTAATAATTTGTGCAAGTAGCCTAGCAAAGGCCAGGTTGCGAGTTGACAATAAACAGACATGGAACCATCTTGTTGATGCATCAATTAGTACCATAAAGTACTTGAATGGTCCACAAGGTGGATCTATTGGCCCACATATATCGCCTTGAATTCTTTCCAAAAATGAAGGGGATTCAATTCCCACTTTTGCTGGAGATGACCTTTTAATTAATTTTCCTTGATAGCAAGCAGCACATATAAATTCCTTTGGATTCAAAACCATTTTATGGTTTAATTTATGGCCACTGGAATTTTCAATAATTTGCTTAAACATCACGCTGCCCGGATGTCCAAGTCTTTCATGCCAGGTTATAAATTCACTAGTAGCCTTTAGGCCTACTAGGTTATGTACTTCTCCGGCATAAATTTTTGTATAATATAATCCGGATGTCAAACATGGCATCTTTTCATGAACTAACTTTTCACCAGGATGGTTTGAGTAATTAAAACATACTCATTTCCTGCCTCATTCAGAGTTTCAATGTGATATCCATTCTTTCGAATATCACTAAAACTTAGCAAGTTTCTCCAAGCCTTGCTTGAATATAGGGCATTTTCAAATGCCAATTTTGTCCCTTCCATGAGAAATATAACGGCCCTTCCAGATCCTTCAATACAATTTTCATCACCGCTTATAGTTTTTACTGCGGTCTTTCCCAATTTTAAATGGGAGAAAAAGCTTTTGCTTTTCAAGATACTGTGCGTTGTCGCACTGTCAATGAGACATATTTCATTTTCGACTTGGTCATCCATATCTTTCCATAAGGTAATAATAAAAACATCAGTATTATAATATAACCATTACAAAATACATTATAACTGGGGGGATACAAAATGGGGAGTAAAGCATTAAAATACAAAATATCATAAGGCAAAATACATCATACGCAAAATACAAAATATAAAGCCAATCTTTTCACTTTTCTTTTTCAGTTTGTGCCACCAATAAAGTCATCAGTGTCCAAGTGGGTAATATCATCATTCAGGACATCATCAAAGGTATCATCGTGGGTGGCATGATGTGTCTCGGGATCAGATCTTTCTTGCCTTTTTGAGGCCTGGTACAGTTCAGCTAAATGACTAGCTGTTCAGAAAACTCGGGCCCAGTGATTCCGCAGCGATCACACGGTTGATCATTATTTTTGTCTCTTTTAGGCTTTGGCTGCGATTTATAGGGCCTCCTGTTGTCACTTCTGCGGTTGGATTCATATCGAGGTTTATTTCGATATTTGTTTCTCCCAGATGATTCAGGCCTACCACGACCACGATCCCGATTTCTGTCACGATTAAAATTCTGATTTCTTTGATTCCCACGATCCCGCACTTGGTTTTCTGCTTCTGTGGCATTTGCTTCAGGAAACGGGCAGCACCTGTTGGCCTGGATTCATGATTTTTTAGCAATAATTCTTTATTCTGCTCAGTCAGAAGTAGACAGGTGATAAGCTCAGAATATTTTTGAAAACCCCGCTCACGGTACTGTTGCTGTAAAACCAGATTTGTGGCATGAAATGTGGTGAATGTTTTCTCCAGCATATCAGATTCAGTTATTTTTTCTCCACAAAGTGTCAGTTGCGATGTAATACGAAACATCGCTGAATTATATTCACGGACTGATTTGAAGTCCTGGAGCCTCAGATTGTGCCATTCGCGCCGAGCCTTTGGCAGCACCGTCATTTTGAGATGATCATATCTCTCTTTTAATTTCAACCACAGTTCAAGTGGTGATTCCAGCGTCACATATTGAAGTTTCAGAGATTCATCAATATGGTGGCACAAAAAGATCATGGCTTTTGCCTTATCCTGGCTGGATGGTTTTTTTATCAGGGGCGATAGTATCTTCCAACCCCATAGATGCCAGGTGCATTTTTACGTCCTGTGCCCAGGACATATAATTATATCCAGAAACCCATAACGGGAGAAATTCATGCTTTGAAAGATTAGCCATTATTTTATTGAAAAGTAACGCAATAAAATTATACCTAAGACAGAACTCCGATAGATACTTCTCGTGTTGATAACGTGTTGTGAAATATTTAAATATAAGGTATATAAGTATGAGAGTAGTGGCGAGATAATGATGATTATGGAACAAAATTCTTTTTTCATGTATACCTCATACATACAAGTACATATTTATAGATAGCTTAATCAATGATGAGTCATCATGTGGGATGACTAATGTAGCTTAAATGATCACACGGCATGCATAATAGTGTTGAGTCTAGTGTTTTGTGGGAAGTTCGAACCGATGATTGAACTCAGGTAGTTAGGACTTCTTCTGTCTGTGTTCAGCGCGACTTATGGAATGGAAGTTCGCTGAGATCAAGATCGAGTTTGGGGTCCAACGACTCTTTCTGATTAGAATAGGCATAGACTAACATTTCTTGCAGGGATTGCCTATCTACTTAAGAAAAGAGCTGTTACTCACAAACCCAAATCTCCCCAACGGCTACTTCCCAAAATGGAAAAATTATTCAAATCCGTTGAGTTATTTTTGGGTTTAAGAAGAAGTGTTCCAAGAGAGAAGAGTAGAGATTTCAGAATTCATTCTTAGAGATATTCGAAAGCTCTCAACTATGCTATTGTCAAAAATCATCTCTCTAGTCGATCGACAACCAAGTGTACACTGAGATTTCCGTCTATGCTGTGAGATCGACAAAGCCTTGAACAAAGCTATCATTGCTTTCGTACTCAGAGATTCCTTAAGTGTTTTCGCGTGAGACGATTAAGGAATAAGTTCAAGGCTTGACCAGGAGAAACACCTCAAAGCTTAAAACTCTCATATTACAAGAGGAAGTGTTTCGCAGACTGTTTCAAGTGGAGCTCAAGGCAGGCGGCTTTGAGGATTGAAGTAGAAAGGGTTTTTCTACACCAAAGGCTGGAGGCTGTTTGGTCACCACAATCTTCCACTTGGAGCTTGGAGTGAAGACACTTTAAATATTTTGCTATTGTGTGTGGTTATTTGCCATTGGTTAACACATAGTAAAATATCCTCCTGGATTGGTATCCCCCAGACGTAGGCCGAAGGCCGAACTGGGTCATCAACTTGCTGTGTCTCATTTACTCTTTATGCATGTTTATTTCAAGCATTACATTATTCCGCTGTGCATGATTCTGTGTTTACACTGAGTTGTTTGATTAGTGTGTTCATTATGTTAGTTTGAACTAAATTCATTGAACCACTGGCATAAAGAGTTGTACTTGCGTGAGCTGGGAACCTAACAAGTGGTATCAGAGCCACACTCTGTCTTAGAGAGATCCCTGACGCAAGATGAGTCACAAGTGGAACTTCAGTCAATCTCCTCTCCTGGATGGAAGCAACTTTTCTTTCTGGAAAAACAAGATGAGATGTTACCTGATGTCTATTGATGATCAAGCCTGGGATGCTGTTCTTGAGAAATATGTAGCCCCCATTGTCACTGCTGATGGGACTACCAAGCCTAAAGACAAGAAGGAATGGACTGTTGCTGAGAAAACCGCCTCCAACATGAACTCAAAGGCTCTCCACGCCATCTTCAGTGCAGTTACAGACGATCAATATTGTCTAATCTCTACCTGCACCACAGTCTTTGAAGCTTGGGAAATCTTGGTAAACTCTCACGAAGGGTCTGCCTCAGTAAGAACTTCTAAGATTATTTCTATTGAAGCTCTTTTTCATAAACTTGCTATGGATGAGCATGAAACTATTAATTGCTACTTTGGTAGAATCCGTACTCTAACAAACCAAGCCCAGCAGCTTGGTAAGATCTACTCCGCTCAGGAGATAGTAAGGAAAATTGTAGGTACTCTTCCGGAACACTTCAATGCTAAGATTGCTGCCTTGGAACTCCAGAAGGACTATGCTACTATTTTTGTAGATGAGCTCATGGGAATACTTCAGTCTTGGGAGATGGACCACTGCAAAAAATTTACTGGAAAGGCTGTTGCCTTCAAGACAGAGTCCAAACCCCAGACTGAACCACCTGCTGGTGAACCAGATTCTGATGTCGATGAAGAGGATCTTATTCTGTTGTCCAAAAAGGTTGCTAGAATTCTTAGAGATAAGAAGTCTAAGCTGTTCTACAACAAGAAGGGTGAAGGCTCTTCCAGCAAGAGGACTGAAAGGCACAAGGGTGAGAAAGGCTCCAAGAAGTCCCCCAAGGAATCTTCTGAGTCCAAAGGGCTCCAATGCTATGAATGCAAAGGCTTTGGACATGTGAGAGCTGACTGTGGTAATCTAAAAAACAAGTCCTCCAATTCCAAGAAGACTCTCTGTGCAACCTTCAGTGAAGAAGAGGAAAGCAGCTCCAGTGAAAGTGAGGATGAAACAGGAGTTGCCTTTGCAGGGTCATGGGACTCTGATTCTGAGTCAGAAGCTGATGAAGGTAACCCTTCTTCCTGTGTCACTCCGTTTATTGCTGATGAAGTTGCTTGTTCCTCCTCTAACAGGGAAGATGTAGACAAAGTTGAATCGCTTGTCAAACAACTTGAAGAGTTGCGAGGGAAGCTTGGAGAATCTGATGGTCAACTAGAAGGTGCTATGATCGAATTGATAGAGCTGAGAAAAGAACATGCTGAACTGAGTGAGAAACATGAGGATCTCAGATGTCAATTCCATTCAAGGTGGGAAGAACTTCGCAGCATAGAAGACAGACGAGATGAGTTAGAATATCTTGTTGCCCGATTGGAACCCAGCATGATTGACTATGGTGTAAGGGTGGATGAGCTTTCATGCCAAGTCGATGCACTCACCATTGACAACGGAGTCCTTGCCAGTCAAATCTCTGAACTCACTGCTCAACGAGATAACTTTCAACAAGAAGTTATTGTTCAGTGCGATCAAGTGTTCAGTCTCACTACTGTGAATGGTGCCCTAATCGAACAAGTTGCTGCCCTCATCAGTCAAAGACGAGATCTCCAGGATCAAGTGGCAAGCTTATCTCTGCAGATTGAAGAACTCAATGCCAAGGTCAAAAACTCTGAAGATCTTGCCAACCGTCTGAACAAGGGAAAGGATGTGCTCTCCGAAATACTCTCTTCCTCCAAAGCTCATGGCGACAGAAGGGGAATTGGTTTTGTTCAAGGAAGCAGTAGCTCCAAGGACAGAGTATTCGTCAAGGAAGGACATTCTTCAGAAGAAAGCTCAGACAAGTCTCCTAAGAAGGAATCGACCCGTGTAAAGCAGGCCAAGAAAGGGAATTCGAAAAAACCCCACTCACCAGCTGTTCCCTTGGAATGTGGATACTGCAAGACCTTTGGTCACAGGACTGACTCCAGTCGACTTCTTGCCCGAGATGCTGTTTCAGGAAGACCCATGATATGGCCAAGTGAAGAACTCAAGAAGAGCATGTTCAGAAGAGAATGGCGGATCAAAGGAGCCTTCCTGTGCAACATGTCTTTCCACTCAGTTAGCAAATCTGGGAAGAAGATGTGCTGGTATTTTGATAGCGGATGTTCCAGACATATGACGGGTGACAAAGATCTTCTATCTGATTTCCAAAAGATAGATGGAGGCTATGTCATCTTTGGTGATGGTGGCAGAGGAAAGGTAGCAGGTCAAGGTTCAATCGGAGACAAAGGACTTCTGACCCTTAATCCTGTCTACTATGTTGAAGGTTTGTGTACAAATCTCATTAGCATCAGCCAGTTGTGCGACAACAAAATGAAAGTATGCTTTGATTGGGATCAGTGTGAAGTCCTCAACTCTAGATATGAATGTGTATTGAGAGGACTTCGGTCCAAGAATAACTGCTATACTCTGGCACAATGTTGTTTTCTTAGTGAAAGTGCAGGTCCTGTTCAAGCCTAGCTTTGGCATGAGAGATTAGGACATCTCAACTTCAAGGATTTGATCAAGCTTAGAAAATCTGGTGCTACGAAAGGCCTTCCTCCATTGAAGAAGTCTGATGCTGATTTCTGTGATGACTGTGCAAAAAACAAACAGCATAAGGCTTCACATAAGGCGATCGAGCAATCTGGTTCAACCCAATGCCTAGAACTCATACATATGGACCTCTTTGGCCCAAATGATGTAAAGAGTCTGGGAGGTTAGCACTATGTTCTCGTCTGTGTTGATGACTTCTCTAGATATACCTGGGTTTCCTTTCTCAGGGAAAAGAGTGAAGCACTTGAGGCATTTATCAAACTTCACAATCAAATCACGACTGAGAAAGACTGTAAAGTCAAGAGAATCAGGAGTGACCACGATGGTGAATTTCAGAGTCAAATGTTTGAAGACTTCTGCAGTCATCATGGGATAAAGCATGAGTTCTTTGCTCCGCGAACTCCGCAACAAAATGGAGTGGTGGAAAGGAAGAACAGGACTATCCAAGAAATGGCCAGAGTCATGCTTAATTCGAAGGATGTTCCTCAGTTTCTCTGGGCAGAAGCTGTGCACACTGCTTGCTATGTTGGGAATCGAGTTCATATAAGATCTAAGGCACTGAAGACTCCATAAGAGCTGTGAAAAGGTAAAAGAACAACCATTTCATATTTCCATATATTTGGTAGCTGTTGGGAACCAGTTTTGAGCAAATGTGTTCACAACCGATGTCTGAACTACTTTGTTGAACCAACCTCGTCAAAAGCAGACAAACTTAGCAAAGGAAGAAGAGCTGGCGAAAATACTCAGAAATATTCCACAACGGCTAGCTGATCTTCTGCCCGGATCTTGCACACAAAGTATGGAAACCAAGATCTCTTAATCCGGGTAACTCTATTCTAAGGATCCGCGCATTTATGGAAAGAAGATCTTCTACCTTAGATTGGAGGCAAGGTGATTCTCTTCAAATAGGGCGGCCAAGGAATGGATCCGGACGCTGAACAATTTGACTTCCACACTTGAGTAATTGAGAGCATATTGTGAAGAGAGAATCTTATTCCTTCCGTGTTCGCGAGTTATCATTTCGAAGGAAGAAATTCGATCAACACTTCCTCGAGTGGATTGATCGACAGAGTTACTGGAGAACTTGATTGAAAGTTGACAAATTCAATCAAGGGTTTCGAGGAAGGCGTCAAACTCAAGAGCTTAATTGAAAAGGTCAAGGAGAGTCGCCAACAGGTTTCGACCAAGGGCAAACTTGAAGGATGAGCCTTCAAGGGATTGAAGCAAGGTCGGGGAGATCTTCACCAAGACAGGGGGAGTGTCTTGGTTTGACAATTCAGTCCGCTTGGTGATTGGAGTTGGGCGAAACAATTCACTATTGTTTAGATCGAGGATCAAACCAAAACAATTAGTGAATCTCCTGGATTGGTATCCCCCAGATGTAGGCTTGTGCCGAACTGGGTCAACAAACCTTGAGTTCTTTATTTTCACAGTTTATTTACTTTCCGCTGATTAATTTCTTAAACTGCTTAACGTGTCCACAAAAGGTGCTTGAACTAGTTTTACAGGACTACTTAATTGGTTATCCATGCAAACGGACCTAACAATTGGTATCAGAGCCACACGCTTTGGAAAGCGAGATCCAGACAAAAGGCATGGAAAACCAAGGCGGATTTGTAACCCGACCACCATTGCTCGATGGATCAAACTATGCATATTGGAAAGATCAAATGGAGGCTTTCCTCATTGCTCTGGACGAAGGGGCTTGGGATGCAGTAGAAAATCAATACCATCCACCAGTAAAAGAAGAAGACGGTGTAAAAACCATCAAACCAAGGAGTGAATGGACTGCTGCTGAGAAGCTTGCCGCTTCAAAGAACTCCAAAGCCCTGAATGCAATTCACAATGCTCTCACAAAAGATCAATACAGACTTATCGCTGGATGTAAGATTGCATACGATGTCTGGACTACTTTAGCCAATACCTACGAGGGTATGGCTCCGGTAAAGAAATCTAGAATCATTACTCTTGATGCTCAATTTCATAAGATTTCTATGGATGATAATGAGTCTGTCGGCCAATATATTGGTCGTATCCGTGATCTAACCAACCAAGCTCTTCAGCTTGGCAAAGTGTACTCTCAACAGGACATTGTAGGAAAAATCATTGGGACGCTTCCGGAAAGGTTCAATGCGAAGGTCGCAGCACTTGAGCTATACAAAGATTTTGATAAATTGCAGGTTGATGAACTAATGGGAATCCTACAATCATGGGAAATAGATCACTGTCCCAGGACCAAAAGTAAACCAGTGGCATTCAAATCCTTGACCAAGGATGAGGAAGAATTCTCCATGGAAAATCATGATGACTTCAGTGACGATGAAGAACTGGCCATGTTGTCTAAAAGACTAAATCAGATCATCAAGAACCGTAGATCCAGATTCAACTCCTCCATGATGAAGGATGCCGGGACATCAAACTCTAAATCCACTCAGAAAGGCTCGAAGTCTCTCGACAAAAATAAACCAAAATCTTCAAGGATTGAGGATGACAAGGAGATCATATGCTTTGAATGTGGGGGAAGAGGCCATATGAAAAAAGACTGTGCCAATCTCAGACCAAAGGAGTCCAGTAAATCCTATCAAGTAACATTCAGTGACTCTGAAGATGAGAAGGAGTCTGATGAACATGGTGTAAACTATGGAGTAGCCTTCGTCGGCACATGGGATTCGGACAGTGATGATGAACCCGAAACAGGTATGGGTACAAACTCCGTCAATATGGTTTCCTCTAACATGGTTCACTCTTTTGCCAGGAATCAAGATGAAAGCGTGAGCAAACTCAATGATCTCTACGAAGAAACTTTCGAGAAGCTGGAAATATCCATTGCTGAATCAGTAGAATTACATGTCGAGAATGAAAGCCTAAAGGAACAACTCCAGAGTCTCACAAGCAAAAATCAGGAACTTGAAAAGGCGTCCACAGAGCTGTCTGGACTGGTGAATGAACTACGTGAGAAAAATGCTGAGCTTCAGAAAGAAAACAAGGAACTGGAGGTTGAAAAAAGTTGACTATAAACTGTGGTACTATAGTATGCTTGGAAAGAAAGATGCTCTTCACACAGAACTCACGGAAGTTCAAGACAAACTTGCCAAGGCTGAAAGCACTCTGGCGGCTCTAAACAAAGGAAAAGCCAAGTTAGATGATGTAATTGCTATGGGAAGACCGAGCAACAACAAACAAGGCTTGGGATATCAAGCCTCAACTTCACGGGGAGAAAAGAAAAGCAAGTTTGTGTCCGGAGGAATGCTAAGTGAACCCCGAACTATCAAGAAATCATTCCATCCTGTAGGCAGAAACAAATGGACATGGAGACCTCCACCTCCAATCCCACTCAGATGCCATTATTGCAAGCTTGAAGGCCACAAAACCAAAAACTGTGGGATTTTGGTAAAAGATCTACAAACAGGGAAACCCATCATCTGGCCAAATGACAAAATCAAGATGAAGCTAATCTCCATCAAGTGCGAATGGGTTCCTAAAATTCAGAACAAATGTCACGTTGCCTTTCTTTCACAAAAGAAGAATGCTGCGAACAAAGTATGGTACTTCGACAGTGGTTGTTCCAAACACATGACAGGAGAAAGGAGTCTGCTCAAACACTACAAAGAGATTGATGGAGGATTCGTTGTTTTTGGAGATGGAAAAAAGGGTGCCCTAGTTGGACAAGGGACCATTGAGAACAATGGCTCGAAGGAACTGTCTCTTGTTTTCCTTGTCGATGGACTCCAAGCTAACCTGATAAGCATCAGTCAATTGTGTGATGAAGACCTTGTGGTGCAGTTTACCAAGAAAGATTGTCAAGTGCTCAATCAAGATCAAGAATGCATTATGAGAGGTTTGCGCTCAAAGAATAATTGCTATCATCTTGTTCATGCTTGCAATTTTGGTGCAGCTGCAGGAAAGGATCACATAACACTGTGACATGAAAAGCTTGGACATCTCAACTTTAAAGATCTTATCAAACTCAGCAAAACTGGGGCAGTCAAAGGTCTTCCTCAATTCAATAAATCAAGTGCAGTTCTCTGCAACGAGTGTGCCAAGAACAAACAGCACAGGAGTTCACACAAACTGTCGGAACTCCCTGGATCAACCAAGTGTCTTGACCTACTGCACATGGATCTTATTGGTCCAATGGAAGTTGAAAGCTTGGGAGGTAAAAAATATATTTTTGTATGTATTGATGATTACTCCAGGTACACTTGGATAGATTTTCTCAGGGAAAAAGGCGACACATTCAAGGCCTTCGAGAAGCTGTGCAATCGACTCATGACCGAAAAAGACACCAAGGTGAAACGGATTCGAAGTGATCATGGACGAGAGTTTGAAAATCAATTCTTTGAAGAATATTGTGCAACACATGGAATTAAGCATGAATATTCAGCTCCAAAAACACCTCAACAAAACGGAGTGGTCGAAGAAGAAATCGAACTCTACAAGAAATGTCCAGGGTGATGCTCAACTCAAAGAAAGTAGGTGATGCTCAACTCAAAGAAAGTAGCTGAATTTTTTTGGGCCGAAGCCGTGAACACAGCATGCTACACCATAAACCGAGTTCACTTGAGGCCAAACTCTCTTATGACTCCATATGAAATTTGGAACGGTAAAAAGACCTCAATTACTTACTTTCATATTTTTGGTAGCAAGTGTTTTGTTTTAAATGACAGGGAACATGTTGGGAAGTTTCAAGAAAAAAGCAATGAAGGAATATTTGTGGGGTACTCTACCACCAGTCGTGCATATAGAGTATATCTTCCTAAGACAAGGAAAGTACTGGAGTCCACAAATGTGACCATAGAAGATGTGACCAGCAAAGAAGATGTTCCACCTCATGATGATGAAACTCCCAGTGGACATGATGTTCATATCAGTACAGGTTCACCCACATCTGACGACCAGTCCACCAAAAGAGTCCAAACACCAATCATGGACACCTTGTCACGAGAAGCAGAACCTCAAAAGGACCTAAATGGACGCATTCACAAGCATCATGACCCTGAAGACATTATTGGTGATGTAAATGAAAGAAGAAAGACTCGAGGGAAAAAGATCGACTTTAAAGAACTAGCTGGCTTGCACTGCTATACTTCAAAGATCGAACCCTCCAGAGTTGAAGAAGCTCTTCAAGATGAACACTGGATAAATGCCATGCATGATGAACTTCTTCAGTTTGAAAGAAACGAAGTCTGGACCCTGGTTGAAAGACCTCAAGACAAGAACATAATCGGAACCAAGTGGATCTTTCGCAACAAAAGTGACGAAAAAGGGAATATTACAAGGAACAAAGCTCGGTTAGTTTCTCAGGGATACACCCAGGTCGAAGGTGTCGACTTCAGTGAAACATTTGCTCCTGTAGCAAGACTTGAAGCAGTCCGACTCCTACTGTCGATCGCATGCTCGCTAGGATTCAAGCTTTATCAAATGGATGTCAAAAGTGCCTTCCTAAATGGCTGGCTGAATGAGGAAGTGTACGTAGAACAACCTAAAGGATTTGAAGACCCCCATCATCCCCAACATGTCTACAAGCTCAACAAGGCACTCTATGGTCTGAAACAAGCTCCTAGGGCTTGGTACGAAAGGCTTTCCAAGTACCTGCTTGAACATGGATTCGAAAGAGGAAGCCTGGACAAAACTCTTTTTATCAAAAGAGAGAACAAAGGGATCCTCATTGCTCAAGTCTACGTCGATGACATTGTTTTTGGATCAACACACCATGTGCTCAAAGACCAGTTCATCGAAATAATGGGTAAGGAGTTTGAAATGAGCATGGTTGGAGAACTAACTTACTTTCTTGGGTTGCAGGTTGCTCAGAAGAAAGATGGAATATTTCTAAGCCAAACCAAGTATGCCCGAAACATTGTCAAGAAGTTTGGCATGGAGTCCAGCAAACCAGCTCGAACGCCTATAGGGACTAATGACAAAATGAGCAAAGATCCTAGTGGTCAAAGTGTTGATCAGAAACTCTATCGAAGCATCATCGGAAGCCTTCTATATCTAGCTGCAAGTAGACCAGACATAAGCTATGCAGTAGGTGTTTGTGCTCGTTACCAAGCCGATCCCAAAGAATCTCATCTAAAGGCTGCCAAACGAGTGATCAAATATGTCTTAGGAACCAGTGATCTTGGTATTTGGTACTCTAAAGAGTCTAATCTTTCATTACTTGGTTATAGTGATGCAGATTGGGCAGGTGATGCGGACGACAGAAAAAGCACAACTGGAGGATGCTTCTATATAGGAACTAACCTAGTTAGTTGGTATAGCAAGAAACAAAGCTCTATATCTCTCTCAACTGCCGAAGCTGAATACATTGCCGCTGGAAGTTGTTGTGCACAACTACTATGGATAAAACAAATGATGCTGGATTATGGAATCGATCAAGAAGTTCTCACTATACTATGTGACAACATGAGTGCGATCAATATCTCCAAAAATCCTGTTCATAATGGGAGAACAAAGCACATTGAACTAAGGCATCACTTCATAAGGGATCTTGTTGAAGAAGGAATAGTGTCCATACAACATGTCGGAACCACTGAGCAACATGCGGATATTTTCACTAAGGCTCTTGATCGGGAGAGATTTGAAAAATTAAGGAGAGATCTCGGCCTATGCACCATCACCTAAAAATCCCGGAAATGATGGAATAAGTTTTTTTATTTATTTTTGCAATCTCCTTATTTTGTGTAACTTTATATTTTATTACCTAAATTGTGTTTTCTAACCATCATTTTAAGCATATCCGTAGGATCTCTTCAATTGGGAAGTTACCATCTCTCATTTAAATTCAAACAAGGGAAGAATCAATTACTTGATTTGACATCCCATCATGGCGTCTGACGGCGGGAACGGTTGAGAGCCACCAAAATTCAAATTTGTGATCATGACCATGTTTGGGAACCGTGATTCACCTTCCATATTCAAATTAAGGGAAGTTTCTCTCATAACCGCTACCTCACATCCCTATTTGATCGGATTCTCATCTCTCTCAAACTCACTCTTGTCTCAAAATTTCTCTCGGTTTTTCTCTTCCAACCACACATACACTCTCACTTGTTCTTGCCAAAAATTTGTCTTTCAGCAACCATGGTGAAGACAAGGGGAAGCCAGAGCTCCAAAACCCAAGGCCCCACTCCCTCATCAACTGCTGGAAGCAAAAAGGCTATTTCTCCTGAGGAATCCAGCGCCAAGGGGCGAGCCAAGTCAGTCCAGAAGGCGATCATGGAGCAAACAATCTCGGAGACACCATCTTTGGTTGCTGTTCCATTCCCTTCTTCTTCTCCATCCACTGCCGGAGAAAAGGGAGCCAATGGTGTTGTTCAAGACCCGCTCGACATTCGAGCAGAAGTAGCCGGAGCCAAAGCACTGAAACAAAAAGAAGCAGAGGTACAGAAAGCAAAAGGAAAAGCGGTTTCCACTTCAAAGACTCGTGAGAAGGCGGTTGCAAGGAAGAATGCCTCGATCAGTGAACGTGTTGAAGCCGACCTAGCCATGGCACTAGAACCCATCGATGCAATCTTAGCTGACCTTCCAAACTTGGGCGTGGACACTGCGACAAGGACAGGAGTGTCAATCAAACCCGCTGAACTTGCATCAAAAGATGCACCAAAGGTGTCCACTGAAAAGCCAAAGAAGAAAACCCCTGCGAAGAAGGTAGCAACTGCGCCAAGTGTTCAGACCAATCCAGCACCAGTCACCACTGTTGAATCAACCCCTGAAGAACCCCTGCAGAACACTACTACAGCGACCCAAACTAGTTCACCAAAGGCGTCCGAACCGGACACAGAACTCCTTGATGAGGAAGAACTCGACTCAGACTATGTTCAAGAGGATGCTGATGAAAGCTCTGGAGACGAATCAATGATCGACATAAGCGATGATGAAAGGGACTATGCTGTGAACCTGATCACCGAGGAAATTGCCTGGACGGCCAGTCAAAAACGAAAGCATACGTTGAGACCAGAACCTGAGGAAACTGCACCTGTCAAAGAAACCGTTCAAACCGAAATTGAACAGGAAGAAGACGAAGAAGATGAAAGTTCATCAGCCTCGGATGACGACCAGGATGATGAGTCCGAAGGAGACTCTGAGCACCCTCAAATCGATGCCCAGGAACCACTTGAGGGGGAGAATCCCACTGACAACCAGTCCGAGGAGTTGGGATCTCAAGACACTCAAAGCGAGGGGGAAGAATCCGATGAAGAAAGCTCCGAAGAGGAAGAATCTGAAGAAAGAGTCGAAGTCAATATTGAACCAGTCACTGTGCACGAAACGGTAACCCAGCCAGAAACCCGAGAGCCT
Source organism: Hygrophila difformis (assembly GCA_030278955.1). NCBI lineage: Eukaryota > Viridiplantae > Streptophyta > Magnoliopsida > Lamiales > Acanthaceae > Hygrophila > Hygrophila difformis. Next base: position 16,390,405 of record JAOANR010000010.1, on the reverse strand, counting down.
ACTCCACAAAGGAGTTCACCCCAGGAGTCTGAACCCAAAAAGCGGACTCGGTCGGAACCTGAAGAGTCTTCCAAGGCCACTGGATCCAAGAAGAGAAAAATTGTCCTGTCCTCGTCGGAAGAACATGAGCCAGAGATTATCGATGCTGGAAACGCCATATCCACGGCCTTCTACTATGTAGTGTCCGAACAATACTTCTCAACAGTTCTGGAAAAGATGAAGGTGCACCCTGAGATCAGATTTGCAGCTGTGCGGTATGAGGAAATGGGATGGCACAAATACATGGAGGACAGATCTCTTTTATTCTGGGGAACGGAGATCAAGCAATATAAGGGACAACTAGTTAGGCATTTCTATGCAAACCTGAGCTCTGAAGTCCTGAACTCCAAAAGCCCCTGGTTCGAACTCAGTTATGCACATGGCCAACTGTTTGAACTCAAAGCTCGAGCACTGAACCGTTTTCTCCAGGTACCCGAACTCATCTGAAATCTGTTTATTCTCGAAGTGCCAAGTTCCCTATGAATACTATTGCTGAGACGCTCACTGGAGTTGAAGGGAGAAAATTTCAAGGAAAGGGGTTAAGTGCTGGTGTCCTAACTCAAAAGTTTTCACTGCTTTACAAATTATGTGCACACAACATCATGCCCACTGCTAACCACTCTGTTGTGTCAAAAAGCATGTGTAAATTACTTTTTGCCATAGACCAGAAGTACGAGATCAACTATGGAGCCCTTGTGCTCGAACAAATGCTGGCGTTCGCGGGCACAATTAAAAGGAAATACAACACCACTCTTCCCTTTCCTGGCCTCATATCTGAGTACCTGAAGCATCTCCACATTATTGGGAGCAAGCATGATCGTCCTGAGGACATTGCCGACTTCAAACTTTCCTCAAACCTTGCAAAGAAGAAGCCAGACTTGGCTGGACCAGGAGGCAGGATCCCTGCTAAAGATGCCTTCTCCATGCTCCGAGATGAACTCACAGACCACATCAATCACCTCAAAGTGCTGGAGGCTCAAGTGCACAGCCGTGTCCAGGCTGCTGAAAAGCTGTTCAGACAGCTTCATGATGTTTGGTCTGATGATGAACAGGATTTGGATACCAATCCAGCAGAGGAGTCCAATGACTCGGATGAGGATTCCTCTGAGGAGTCTGAGTGACATGCCCTTTTTGGGCAAAATGTGCGCCAGAGGGGGAGTTAAGTTGATGTAGCCGTTGATCGGTTCCTCTGGTATGCACTACAATCGACGTGGGGAAGCCTGGTGAAAGAAAGTCTCTGCTGAAGAAGGGTAAAGTTTTTTTTGTTTGAACTACTTTTGTGAACTACTGTTTTTTCTGGACATCTGCACAATGGCCTGTAATAATTGAATTGTGATCTTACGTGTTTTATTTTATGACTATTGCCATGTACTTGCTTTTGATGTGAATGCTCCTAGAATATGTGATAGGTTATCTTGTACGGAGCATTAGTATAGTTTGTCTTATGTTCGGGAATCATTGTAAGTGGTGGTTGGGTCTCAATGGGAAATATTTCTACATCATTGTTCTTGTGTCAATTGTTTGGACATCGGTTGGATCAACTCTTATACTGGCCCACATTCTGCCAAAAAGGGGGAGATTGTTGGGAACCAGTTTTGAGCAAATGTGTTCACAACCGATGTCTGAACTACTTTGTCGAACCAACCTCGTCAACAGCAGACAAACTTAGCAAAGGAAGAAGAGCTGGCGAAAATACTCAGAAATATTCCACAACGGCTAGCTGATCTTCTGCCCGGATCTTGCACACAAAGTATGGAAACCAAGATCTCTTAATCCGGGTAACTCTATTCTAAGGATCCGCGCATTTATGGAAAGAAGATCTTCTACCTTAGAATGGAGGCAAGGTGATTCTCTTCAAATAGGGCGGCCAAGGAATGGATCCGGACGCTGAACAATTTGACTTCCACACTTGAGTAATTGAGAGCATATTGTGAAGAGAGAATCTTATTCCTTCCGTGTTCGCGAGTTATCATTTCGAAGGAAGAAATTCGATCAACACTTCCTCGAGTGGATTGATCGACAGAGTTACTGGAGAACTTGATTGAGAGTTGACAAATTCAATCAAGGGTTTCGAGGAAGGCGTCAAACTCAAGAGCTTAATTGAAAAGGTCAAGGAGAGTCGCCAACAGGTTTCGACCAAGGGCAAACTTGAAGGAGGAGCCTTCAAGGGATTGAAGCAAGGTCGGGGAGATCTTCACCAAGACAGGGGGAGTGTCTTGGTTTGACAATTCAGTCCGCTTGGTGATTGGAGTTGGGCGAAACAATTCACTATTGTTTAGATCGAGGATCAAACCAAAACAATTAGTGAATCTCCTGGATTGGTATCCCCCAGATGTAGGCTTGTGCCGAACTGGGTCAACAAACCTTGAGTTCTTTATTTTCACAGTTTATTTACTTTCCGCTGATTAATTTCTTAAACTGCTTAACGTGTCCACAAAAGGTGCTTGAACTAGTTTTACAGGACTACTTAATTAGTTATCCACGCAAACGGACCTAACAGTAGCAAGTGTTTTGTCTTAAATGACAGGACTCACTCCGGAAAGTTTCAAGAGAAAAGCATAGAAGGTGTGTTCGTGGGTTACTCATCCACCAGCAAAGCATATCGCGTGTACCTTCCTTCTTCAAGGAAAGTGGTGGAATCTGCCAATGTTGTTATTGAAGACAAACCCAAGTGTGTGTCTAAACCTATTCCTGTTAGGGAAATTGAGAATGAGGTATGTCTTGAGGAAGCATCCCCAACTGTACCTCAGGCTGTGAAGTCTGCTGAGAAGGAAGTTCAACCCAGCGAGTCGAACCAGTCTCCAAGAACTCCCACCTCTCAGGGCAAGGTTCACAAAAACCATGATGCAAATGATCTACTCAGTAACATCAACGAAGGCAGAAAGACCAGAAACAAGAAGAAGATCAACTATAAAGAGCTGGCTGGTCTTCACTGTTTCACCTCCAGGATTGAACCAACCAAGGTAGAGGAAGCCCTCTGTGATGAACATTAGACTGCTGCCATGCAAGAGGAGCTTCAGCAATTTGCCAGGAATGAAGTTTGGGAACTAGTGGAAAGGCCAACTAATGTGAATGTCATCGGCACGAAATGGATTTTCAAGAATAAGACTGATGAGGATGGCAATATCACTAGGAACAAAGCTAGACTGGTGGCTCAAGGGTATACTCAAGTTGAAGGTGTCGATTTCAGTGAAACCTTCGCACCAGTGGCCAGGCTAGAAGCTGTTCGGTTACTCTTGGCTGTAGCTTGCTCCTTTGAATTCAAACTGTACCAGATGGATGTGAAGAGTGTGTTCTTGAATGGTTGGTTGAAGGAAGAGGCTTATGTGGAACAACCTAAGGGGTTTGAAGACCCTCACCATCCGGATCATGTGTACAAGCTGCACAAAGCTCTGTATGGGTTGAAACAAGCCCCCAGGGCTTGGTATGAGAGACTCTCAACCTACCTGCTGGAGCATGGCTATGAGAGAGGCAGCACTGATCAAACTCTCTTCTTCAGAAAGGAAGCTAAGGGTTTCATAGTTGCTCAGATTTATGTGGATGACATCGTCTTTGGGTCTACATCCCACATAATCAAGGATGAATTCATAAAAATCATGAGCGATGAGTTTGAGATGAGCTTAGTTGGAGAGCTGACATACTTCCTTGGTCTTCAGGTTACACAGAAGAAAGAAGGAATGTTCCTTAGTCAATCTAAGTATGTAAAGAACATAGTGAGGAAGTTTGGGATGGAGACGAGTAAACCTGCACGAACCCCCATAGGCACAAATGATAAGATCAGTCAAGATCACTCTGGAAAGGATGTTGATCCCAAACTGTATCGAAGTATTATTGGGAGTCTTCTTTATCTAGCTGCCAGCAGACCAGATATTAGCTATGCAGTGGGTATATGTGCTAGGTATCAGGCAAAGCCTAAGGAATCTCATTTGCACGCTGCTAAGAGGATCATCAAATACATCTCTGGAACGGCCAACCTTGGAATCTGGTATTCTAAGGATTCGAGCCTTCAACTCATGGGGTACAGTGATGCGGATTGGGCAGGGTGCATGGATGATCAAAAGAGCACGACAGGTGGTTGCTTTTATGTTGGAACAAATTTGGTAAGTTGGTACAGCAAGAAGCAGAGTTCGATCTCCTTGTCCACTGCTGAAGCTGAATACTTGGCTGCGGGAAGCTGCTGTGCTCAACTATTGTGGATGAAGCAAATGTTGAAGGACTATGGAATTGAACAGAAAGAACTACTCCTAATGTGTGACAACATGAGTGCTATCAACATTGCCAAGAATCCAGTCCAACACAGCCGCACCAAGCACATTGACATTCGTCATCATTACATAAGGGAACTGGTAGAAGATGGAGTGGTGTTCATTCAACATGTTGGGACTGAACTTCAACATGCTGATATATTTACCAAGGCCTTGAACAGTGATCGATTTGAATCACTAAGGAAGGACCTTGGGTTGTGCTACATTGTCTGAAGAAGGTCACTCGGACCCCCCCCCCCCCCATGGTGTACATGGTATAAAATCCTTCCTCAAATTCTTGTCAATATTTTCTTAACATTTTGTTTGGGCTGCAGGATTATTTATTTAGGGGGAGGTCTGTCAAGGCCCATGTTAGGCCCAATTATAGAGTCTGTCTCTACTTGGCCCAACTGGTCGTGTTCTTGAAATGATGATGGCGCCAGGCTTCTCAGGCGGGAAGGATTAGACGTTTGAGGGAAGTATCTCTGTTTCTCTTTATTTTTTTTGGAAGCTGAATTGTCTTCCTCATTTCACATTGACATCTTCTGTTTGTGTGCGATTCCTTCTCTTGATCGTATTCTTGTTGAGTTCTTTGTGTACTGGAACAATGGTTCAAATTCGCGGGTCTAAGGATTCAAGCCCAGGGTCGAGAAAGCCCCCTGTGCCTCGAAACCCTAAGCCGAAAAAGGGGGTTCCTGCTCCCTCGAAGAAGACGAATGATGCACAATCGTCTCCAGCAACCACCTCCACTCAAGGTGTGATGGACCCTTTAGACATTCGGAGTGAACTCCATGAAGCTGGTGTAGCAGTTGAGAGGGAGACAACCGTCCCTGAGAACGTGACCACGAACCCCACTACCCAGACGGTTACTCCCACGGCAGTTTCAGGAGATGTCTCTACTAAAGGAGTAGAAAGCGCACCATCCAAGTCAACCACTGTAATGGATTCTCCAGGGAATCTCAAAACCTTGGCTGCTGCTGCTGCCGCTTCAGTGCCCGCAAAGAAATCAACCAAGAAAGGTACAAAGAAGTCTAAGAAATTTTTCGTTTCTTCTAATGTTCAAGTTTCAGGATCCTCCACTGCTCGAGGTACTACATCCACTGGAGACAAAGAAAGCGAAGAGGAAATTAGAATCACTGAATTGGCCCTTGTGACCATGTCTCTCAAAAGGAAGGGCGCTGAGTCACCCAAGCCTGCATTCCCTATTCAAGATGTCTCGAAGACAAAAGCTTCATCGAAGAAGGGCTCCAAACCCAGTTCTGAAGCCAAAGGATCCACCGCTCAAGGAAAGGCTATTGATGCTGTCCCACTCAAAATTATCAAACCCGTGTTTGACTCTCTTCCTGCTTCCAAGGCTGTTGAGCCTCCTGCGTTGAAAGAGACTACTGCGCCTTCCAAGACCAAGAAGTCTCAGAAATCCAGCAAAGTAATGGAGACTGTGCCACAGACCAATCCTGCTACTTCTCCACTTACTCAGACCGATGAATCCAGACAATCTGAACCTTCCCAAGGTTCCTCTGCAGTGAAAGAACCTTCCACTACATCTGGTCCTCAACAATTTCAAGCTGCTGAGCCTCGCAAGTAGTTGGATACTGTTGAAGAAGAATCTGAGGAAGCATCATCTGAAGGCGATGAGGAGGAGGAAGACTCTAGTGCTGATGAACCTGATCAACACCCATCTCAAGGTGCCATTAGATCTAAAGTTGCCCCTGTTCATATCCCTAAAGTGCACAAGGAGAAAGACTCTGATAGCGAGTTCAATGCTGAGGATGAACCAGAGTCTGAAGGAGATAGCTCCACTGAGTCTGAAGAAGCTGCTACAACAGAAGCTGCCTCACCTGCTGCCACAGCCGAGTCCGAACCTTCCCAGATTACCAGCAAAGGAAAACGTGTTAGAGATGCTGAAGAGAATCCTGAGATCAGAAAGAAATCCAAGCTTGATATTAGGAAGCCATCTTCCTCCAGGCCAAAGACAAGAGAGGTGCTTGATGCTGCTCTTGCTCACTCTGATCAGTTCTACTACGAGTCCAGTGAATCATATCATTCCAGTGTATTGGTCAAGAAGGCATTTCGCCAAGAAAACACTTACTGTGGACCAAAATTTGATAAACTTGGTTGGACCAAGTATCTTGAGAAGAGAGGGCTCATTGGATGGGCAACACTGGTTCAAAAATATCAACCTGAACTTGTCACTCAATTCTATGCAAACTTGAGGAAAGATGTCATCATATCTGGTACCCTGTGGTTCAGTAAGAATTTCACTGGAGGAGTGCTCTATGGGATCTCAGCCTCCAAGATCAATGCTGTTTTGGAAGTGCCAGAGGTTGACTTCGAAGGAACTCTGGAACAAGGTGTTTCGTTTGACAGTGACAAAGTGGCCTATGCTATAACCAAGACCAAGGTGAAAAAGATGCCAGGGAAGGGAGTGAAGCCCAAGTTCCTTACACAGAAGTTCTACATGCTCTACAAGTTTTGTGCTTCGAACATCATGCCTACAGGAAATCACTCCCTGGTCACTCAAGAGATGTGCCACTTGATATATGCCATTGATCAACAGGTCCCCATCAATTATGGTCAGTTGGTTCTATCTCAGATGGTCAATATAGCAGAGTCCCTCACTGCCAGTCACAAAACCCTGCTTCCCTATCCGGCCCTCATTCAATTGTTCCCCGAGTCTCTCAAAATTGGTGGGAATAAGAGTGCTCCGAAAGAAAAGATCTATGAGTTTGTTCTCTCATAGAAGCTGTTGACCAAGGTGCCAGACATACCAGGCCCTAATGGAAATTTGAGCAATCAAAGTGCTCTAACTAGAGCTCGAGAAATTCTGAACCAGGCACTTGAGAGGTTCAAAGGACTTCGAGCTATCATTCATCAGGAAGAAGGAAAGATTGAACAAGCCCTTGCCCTGCTGCCAGACTACTGGTCAGATGATGATGAAGCAGGGACTGCTATGTTTGTTGAACCTGGAGATGACAAAGAGCGCCCCACTGATGATACTGAAGGAGATGCTGGCTCTGGAGATGCTGAGTCTGACTGAAATTTGGCCACAGAAGTTGATCCAGAGGGGGAGTCACAAATTTTCACAATCCAATGCAGAATCAACCCCTCCTGATGATTGGTAATATCCTTCTAACTCTTTATCATGTTTATCTATCTTTTGCTTTGATAAACTCTTATTACTTCTACTTTGGGACAATGGTTTTTGTTTCTTTTATGGTGATTATGTTTGGTGGAACTGGTTGTTTGGACAATTGTTATGTTTCTGAGATCTCATGATATGAATGAACCTTCATGGTTATTATTGTACAAGCTCTATTTCTTGTGATGATTGTTTGCTGTAAAGAGCTTATAGCTAGGTTGGTAGTTAGGATTACTCTTGATTGTTGTAATTCATCATCGGTTGAACATTTGTATATGCTGGCTCACTTCCTGCCAAAAAGGGGGAGAATGTTGAGTCTAGTGTTTTGTGGGAAGTTCGAACCGATGATTGAACTCAAGTAGTTAGGACTTCTTCTGTTGCATCTGTGTTCAGCGCGACTTATGGAATGGAAGTTCGCTGAGATCAAGATCGAGTTTGGGGTCCAACGGCTCTTTCTGATTAGAATAGGCATAGACTAACATTTCTTGCAGTGATTGCCTATCTACTTAAGAAAAGAGCTGTTACTCACAAACCCAAATCTCCCCAACGGCTACTTCCCAAAATGGAAAAATTATTCAAATCCGTTGAGTAATTTTTGGGTTTAAGAAGAAGTGTTCCAAGAGAGAAGAGTAGAGATTTCAGAATTCATTCTTAGAGATATTCGAAAGCTCTCAACTGTGCTATTGTCAAAAATCATCTCTCTAGTCGATCGACAGCCAAGTGTACACTGAGATTTCCGTCTATGCTGTGAGATCGACAAAGCCTTGAACAAAGCTATCATTGCTTTCGTACTCAGAGATTTCTTAAGTGTTTTCGCGTGAGACGATTAAGGAATAAGTTCAAGGCTTGACTAGGAGAAACACCTCAAAGCTTAAAACTCTCATATTACAAGAGGAAGTGTTTCGCAGGCTGTTTCAAGTGGAGCTCAAGGCAGGCGGCTTTGAGGATTGAAGTAGAAAGGGTTTTTCTATACCAAAGGCTGGAGGCTGTTTGGTCACACAATCTTCCACTTGGAGCTTGGAGTGAAGACACTTACAATATTTTGCTATTGTGTGTGGTTGTTTGCCATTGGTTAACACATAGTAAAATATCCTCCTGGATTGGTATCCCCCAGACGTAGGCCAAAGGCCGAACTGGGTCATCAACTTGCTGTGTTTCATTTACTCTTTATGCATGTTTATTTCAAGCATTACATTATTCCGCTGTGCATGATTCTGTGTTTACACTGAGTTGTTTGATAAGTGTGTTCATTGTGTTAGTTTGAACTTCATTCATTGAACCACTGGCGTAAAGAGTGATACTTGCGTGAGCTGGAACCTAAGAAATTGGATGACTAATTATGTGAAATAAGTGCCAAGCATGAAGCATCGTCCATGAGTCATCACAAAAACTATATTCTCCCTATATATATATATATAGGACAAATGGTCATTCAGATATTCAGTCAATTGAAACCCCTCCAGCCTCTGCATAGATCTGTCGACTTCATTCCTCTGGTAAATTCTCCAGATTTGCTTTCTTGCTTTAACATATTCTTAATTCTTTTTAATCATTCTTTTGCATTCTGTTGAATTTTTTAATGTATTTTTCCGTTTGTTCTTCGATCTGTTTGCAAAAGCTTTTTTGGTTATGAAAGATCTGTAGATCGTTGTTGGTGTATGATTTCCTGCGGTAAGAATTGGTTGCAATCACTACTGGAAGGGTTGAGTACAAACCCACAATCGATTAACCTAGGTTAGTTATATTGGATGGTTGGATTTGGATTTAGGAGAGGATTTTGAGAAATAATTTTACCCTAAGCATAACCAGCGGAATTTTATACCATGAAATTTTAAACCAGTTAGAGCGGTTGTTTTGATAATTGCATTTTTGGATTGGAAACTGAAGAGTTCCTCTTTCTTTTCTTTTTTCTTTTAGCACAGTTTTAATATGTTCACTGGTTATTGAAGTTCTGAAATGAATTCATATGTATAGATTTTTATAGCTAACCTTGAAAATCATTTTAAGCTATTCATTCAAATGGAAAAGGTTCCAGAAGATGTTAGTTAAAACCTTTTTACACCTGAAATATTTGATAATTGCACATGACCTATTTCTTAAAGAACAGGTAGAATAAATTTATCAATTCATGGCTTGATTGGCTTGATGGTGGTATATACATGGGATAAAATTAGTTTTGTTTCAGTTTCGTCGCTTGCCCATTATCAAACAAGGCCACTTCTTAGATCATAAATTATGCGTTAATGTGCTTAGCACTGTTGTCTTTTTGTTTGTTGGGATAAACTAGATTTATTCCAATTTGTTGCTTGTCCATGATCGAACATATCCACGTGCTATCTCATACGTATGCGTGATTAATGTGGTATAATAGCTATAAATGCGGACATTCGTATCAACAAAAAGCAACTTTTATTTTTCAGGTGGTTTGCTTTAGGATTAAAAAAATGGAGCTTCTGCATTAAATTCGCACATTTAGGTGCTCGTTCCTAAAGTTGGAGAAGATAAGTTATGCATTGGCTGGCTTATTCTACCATGAGGCATGAGGAGATTACTTGAAATGAAATATCCCCAGCAGAAAGTGATCTCAAAAGGATCTCTTTTTGAGATTGGTAAGAATTCTTTGGCGATTTATATAACAATTTGATGATGTCCTTTTGCCAAGAAATTATCATCTATGTTTTATGTTCCTTTTTTTGTTCTTTTTTTTTCCCCTGGGTGTAATTGAATTTCGTTGGCCCTCATGGATCTTAATGCATGGTGTTTAATTGAAGGGCAATGAAGTAGTTTGAGAACCCCATGGATTCCCGACATACAGGTTAATTCATCTATATCTTGCTCATTTGCTGTTTCTCATTTAACTAATCTATTACGCAGTAATCCAAGTGCTCAAAGTTCCTTCTTTTACTGTTTTGGTTGTCTCACAGGTGGATGTGGAATTGGTTGTAGAGGCAATATCCCACTTACGATTGGATAGCAGTTTCTAGCCAATCGATGCGCCTTACTAGTGTAATTATTGCCTCCTTCCTATGACTCATCCACAATCAGTGATGGTCCTGTCCTGTGTGATCAGCAAATCCCCCCATGCTATCTTTTACTGAAGGCATGTAACAAGTGGATGAATTGCTCTCCAAGGGAAGTTCCTGTGATCCTCCACCTGCTCTCTCTTTTGTTGGTTGTTGGTTGTTGGACTTGTCTCGAGGAGAATGCATCCATTATGCCGGTTGCCTGCATTCCAGTGCATTTGGACGTGAGGATGCTTGAGAGGAATTATTGTCTCACGTATGATTGTGTGCACATTCTTCTCAAGGAAAGGATTTGGAAATGCTTTTGTTGAAATCATGGCAGGAAGGACCCAATGTTGTGGTACAGGTTTGTACTGCAGAACTGTGTGGAGTATGCCAAGTTGTGGCTGAATGATTCAGAGCATGGTAGTTACTTATGTGTAGGGATGAAAACGGTAAGGATATTGTAGAATAGTGTCTGATACGAATATTATCCATATTTTTTTCTTTGAATTCGGAATGGAATACAGATGGGCCGGATGCGAATACGGTTTCGGATATTTCGGATTACGGACACTGTACAGATACACGAAGGATATATGACGGATACAGATTCAATCGGATACAGATTAAAGGATAATTTTTTATAATCTTTTTCTGAAAAAGATAATTTGATATTTTTTTATAATTATTGATAATAATAATAATAATTGGTAATATATTAATATATTCGGATATCCATATTTGAGGGAGAACCTACCTCGCACTACTTGTAATCAAATTTAGGCCCTGTTCTCTAGGCCTTAATTTTTCTGGTCTGATCTGAATTTATAAGACCTGGTCTGGTCTGATCTGAATTTGTCTGGTCTGGTCTGATCTGATTCCATCTGATCTGGTCTGATCTGATCTGAATTGATCTGGTCTGATCTGGTCTGATCTTATTTTATTTATATTTTGATTCTAATTAGATTTATGGTAATAATAATAATAATAATAATAATAATAATAATAATAATAATAATAAAATTAATAATTAATTTATTATAATAATAATAACAATAAATTGGTAATATTAAAAAATAATTTATTAATAAATTAGTGATTAGTTTATTATTATTATATAATAGTAATCATAATTAATTAATTGTTTTTATTATTATTGTTAATTATTACTACTAATTACTAATACAGTATTTCTTATATATTAGTATTTTCAATAATAATTAATTATTAATAGTTAATTAATTATAATTATAATAATAGTTAATAAAATAATAATTATTAAGAGTTAATTACAACTATTATTAATAATATTATTATGATTATTATTGTTATTATCATTATTATATATTTTAAACATATTTAATGAAAGTATTAAAACTATATTTTGAAAGTATTTATAATATAAAATATATTAAGAACGTGACTAGTATATTTAAATAATATTTTGTGAGCAAAAGAATATTTTTAGAAATATTTTTAAATAACTACAATATAAATAATATTTGTATTGCTATATTTTTTTGCTTTTTATAAAAAATATTATATGTAATTATATAATTTTATTATAATGATCTGATCTGGTCTGGTCTGGTCTGGTCTGAATATTTCTGGTCTGGTCTGATCTGATCTGATTTGATCTGGTCTGATCTGAATGTTTCTTATCTGATCTGGTCTGATCTGATTTTGAAAAAAAATAAGTAATAAGTCCTGAAAATAAGTTCTAGAGAACAGGGCCTTAGTTGAAAAATTAAATAATGAACAGTGTTAAAAAGTCTATTCTAATATTTTGGTTGGCACGGAAGTACATTTTAAATTACAAGGATTTTTTTAGATTCATCCATTGCGTTGATACAAAAACCCTAAAAGATGGGTATTTACATTTTCAATATTGAGACTTACTAATCTAGATTATTTTTAATACTTTCCCTATCCCATACTTTGTCTTATTTGATTTCTGAATACAATTTAATGCATTTTTTAATTGTTGATATATTAAAATATATATACAACAAAAAATTATATAAAATATATATTTTAAAACTATATTATTATGCGATTCTAATAAGATCCAACTCGATTATTTTTTCTCAAATATGAAACTTAAATTAAAAACCCACGGGTCTCTTTGGAAATTAGATTTCAATTGAATAAATTTTATAAATATTTTTCTGCTATAATATATAGAATATTTACAGGGTGTTTGGATAAGCTGCAAGAAAAATGTTTATTTGATTATTGCGTTTTAAAACAAAAATAATCAATTTAGCTGCTCAAAAATTATGTTGCAGATATGATTATTTGCGTTTTGAGAAGGCAATAATTTGATAATATGTTTTATATCGCTTATTTAAACATCCACATAAACGTGCTTATTTTTAGGAATGGCAATGGGCCGGTTTTGGGGCATGGAGTAGCATCCCCATGATCCATCCCCTAAACCGTTAGCATTTTTAGTCCCCAAAACCGGCCGGTTCCTCGTCGGGGATCTTATGGAGATTTAATTACAAGTCAATTTTAAATTTTTCGGTAATTGGGAGGACCAAATTCATATTATTCAAGTCAACTTTCAGTTTCATAAATTATAAATATTAAAACACACAAATGTATTATTTAACAATAAATCATAATCCACATCAAAATTACATATATGTTTCTAATATATAATCAACCAATCAAATAAATGAGTTTTAGTAATTATTATTTTTATTTTGCGAAGCCAAAAGGCCAAATACATGATGATGAGAGTTCATACTATACAAATTACAGGGGGTAAGGGAAAGGATAGGGGGCCAGAACGCCGAGTGGGGAATCAACCCTCAATTATAAGGGTGAGAGTTAATGGCATAACAAATATGCCAAGTTCTCATCCATTTTGTAATTATTTTGTATTAGCTAAGTAAAATTTATAAAATATTAACTATAATATATAAAATATATAATAAATAATATATTAAACATATCGGGGATGGGCCGGGGCGGGGACTACTTCCCCCATCCCCGTCCCCAAAAGAATCCCCGAAAAATCCCCAATCCCCGGACCATCCCCAATAATCCTCCCCCCAAAACCATACCGAAAATTCGGTTTTCGGTTTTCACCATTGGGTATGGGCCTTTTGGCCATCCCTACTTATTTTTTAATCAAATAATTTTTTCTCTGTTTAAGTTATTTTATGATAATTAGTTGTTTAATTTATTTTAATTTTATTATTTTTATTTATATATACAAATAATAAATAAAGTTTAAGGAAACACAAAAAAAATATTTTTTTTTTGCTAAACAATCTATACATACAGGTTAGGAAAGGATTGTGGGAGCCCATGCTACACAAATTACAAATGAATAAAGGGGGATAGGGGGCCGGGGAATCAAACTCTCAACCTATAGGTTGCGAGTCAGGAGATTTGACTAATAGGGTAATTCTCAATCTCCACAAGAAAATATATATTGATAAAATATGTTTAAATATTTAAAATTCTAGTTATTTTTTACTTCCTCTGTTCTCAAATGTTTGCCCCATTTGGTTTTGGGGCACTATTCACACATACACTTTGATTTAAAGTTTTATCATAGTTATACAAATTAAAATATAGTCAAGAGTGATCTTATTAGATTCGTCTCGTCGTGTAGTTTTTAAATATCTAACTTTTAAAATTTTTACATATACCGAACTTGAGTTATTAATGATTCAAAATGTGCATTGGACTGCGTGCGCAGTGGATCCGTAACAAGTATTTGAGAACAAGTATAATTTAAATAGTATATTTAATTTTTTTAAATATGAAATATCTAAATTTATAAAATAAAATTAATTAAAAAAACAGCAAATGTAACTTAAATCCCCCTAAACCAGAATACTACACCTATACACCCTCTATACTATTATACTCCAATTTTAATACCCACCCCAGAATATTGCTTTTGTTTTGAAATTAAAAAAAAGAAAAGACACTTATACCCTGCTGGAAATAAAGTTGTAACACATGGAAGAAGGGTTAAAAGAGTCATTGCACTGGACTGTCACATCGTCCTTGACTTCCAAACCACTGCTGCTACTTTCCTCCAATAACCTTCCCTCTATGCAGCCTTCTTCCACACCACCTTCTTCCACACCTGAGTAGTAGTTGAAGTCCTCAAAGTCTTCACATTCTCGTGCTAAAGTGAAAACAGGGGCACAACATCAGTTCAAAGGCCGGATCAAACTCCATAGAAGTGGTGTGAGTTCGGCGGCGAGGGCGATTACAGGGGCACAATCTTCAGTTTTTTGGAGGCTAAAAAAGAAAGGTAATGTGCCCACTAACTCGAAAATGAAATGGGTTTCGGTTTAGGGTGCGATTGAAATGCTTAGATTTTGGATTAGTTGTTTTTGGGTGGGTTCTGGATTAAATTGCGAGTAGGGTTTGGTTCCGAAGAAGTTGATTGTTTGTCGGTTTCAAAGCTGTTGGCTTTTTAAATTTTGTATTTAGGGTTTTTATGTTTGGTGTATTTATTGCTTTTTAGTTTAAGTTACTCACAAAGAAGTATTGAGCTGTTCCCCCTCATCCTTAATTTTTCTCAATCCTTTTCATTTCTTTCTTTAATCTGTTTGTTGCAAGTTGTAAATTGAATAGAAATCAGATTTCGAATAAACTTTTGAATACCATTTTTTTTCCCACTGAAAAAGACAAGACCAAATCCCACTGGTTTCTTCTTTGCTCTGTTTATTTGAATCATGCCTTTTTTTGCTTCAGTTTCTTAAAAAATTAGAGTCCTTTGTAATGCCCACACAAATGTCTCCATGTATTGGAGAATCAATGTTCTTCATCTTTCCCAGGCGTCTGATGTCGTTCAGAAATGAAGATTTTGTAGCATTCTGTGTTGTCATTGCAGTTTTTCTTGGCTTACATTATAAAATTTAGGTCTTTATTTTCCCCTCTGGGTTTTCCTCCATTTCAGAGTAGGGTGCCTCAATTGTGTATCTCTGTGACTGAGTGTGTTGTTTTTTGGGCGAAAAAATGTGTTTGCCCTGCCTCCAGTAGTTGCGAAACTAGCATGATTGTTGGGGCAAAATTTTTTATTTCACAGTTGTATGAAAGTGTTGTTTTTTGTTCATAAATGTGGTATGAAGCTGTTGATTTTGTGCGTACCTGTGTTTTTCTATGTATGTGTTGTTTTTTTGCGATTAGTGGTGTTTTTAGACTTGATAATTGTGTTATGTTTTTTTTTGGTATGAAAGCTTCGTTTTTTGTTCATACCTATGTTGAGAAATGTATGTGTGGTTTCTGTTGCGATTAATGGTATTTTTTGAGGTGATAACTGTCCTGTGTTGTTTTTTTGTATCATACATGATGTTTATTGTGCATACATGTGTTCATAAATGTATTTTTTTTCTGTTGCGATTAATGATGTTTTTTGAGTTAATAAATGTGCTTGGTGTTTTTTAGCATGAAAATGTTATTCTTTGATCAAACCTGTTGTGTTTTTGTGTATAATGGTATAAATGGGTGCTGTTGGCAAAAAAAGAATGGGGTCGGGGAAAAAATGTATTGAGATAGAAAAGGACAGTGTGGAGACTGGAGATGGAGGAAATGACCGCTCCGTAGAAAATGTGGCCAAAGAAAAGGTAGCAAAAGAGAGGAAGAAAACACGTGCAAAAGAGGAGTCTGTTGGGGCTGGCATCATATCCCGGTGTTCCATTTTTGTACTTCAAGATGCAATGACACATATTGAGGGCCGCATTACTGAGCAACAAAAGATGACAATAAGGGGGACGCCCTTCCACCACTTTTCAAGAGCAGATGGTGTATATACAAGCAAGAGAGCCTGAGCAGTCCCTATCCAAAGCTGGTCCCCCTCCACGTGATGTTGGTGATAAGTCTCATCCTGCTAAACCTCATCCTTCAATAGATTAAGTTGATGAAATATTTGAATGTGATGGTTTTTACTCACTAAACTAATTTAATCCATGCTTGAATGGTTGGAACAGAATATGTATCTTTTTGACTGTGTTGTTTTGCACATATGGTTGTATGTTTTATTTTGGTTAGATATGGTGTTCCACTGAGCACTGGAACGTGATGTTTGACAACAACAGTGATGTTTTAAGTAGCAGAAGTTTTGTATTTTATGTGAATGAATGTAGTGTTTTGTTTTGCAAGTATAGTGTTTCGGAGTCTTTTTGATAGTTGTGGTTTTTAATTGTATCATGTAAAGTCATTAGTTTTTTTTTTTTAAAAAAAAAGGTAGTATAGTACCCCCAAATCTAATGAGTACCTGTATGCTGTAATAGATAAAATTATGTTGAATCCTATATAAGTAAAAATGTAATCTAATGAATACGTGTATGCTATGATAGATAAAATTATATCCAAACATTATTTAGCAGGAAAAGTCACTGAAAAAAAAGTGATGTTTTCATCTCCCTTATTTCAGTGTGTTTTGTTCATAACTGTGGTGTTTCAGGCACAAAGTGTGGTATTGGATACATACCAAATTAGTAACCATTGACCATCGTTTACATGTAAAAACCCAACATTTTCATCGAAATATCAGGCTGCTCAATCTGTTAGGTGTATGAAAGTATGAAGTTGTTAGCTTCAATGTGTGGCAAATCCTCCAAAGAGTGGTGTTTTCCTTCCATCACTGGCAGTACACTTTCTTCATAGATGTGTTTCTCATGATTGCAAGTGTGGTGTTCACTTATCCACTATACACACTTTCCCATTTTCAAACCATATTCTTTGGAGTTCAAGGTGAACCCGATTCCAAGCACTTGACCAATGATCATCATCCGAAGTTGAAAATAAGAAAAGTTTGTATGTTCCATCATCCACTTATTCACTACACATACCTTCTCATTTTCAAACCATATTCTTTAGAGTTCAAAGTGAACTCGATTCTAAACACTTGACCAATGATCATCATTCCAAGTTGAAAATAAGATAAGTTTGTATGTTCCATCATCCTCTTATTCACTACACATACCTTCTCATTTTCAAACTATATTCTTTGGAGTTCAAGGTGAACATTATTCTAAACACTTGACCAGTGATCATCATCTGAAGTTGAAAATAACATAACTTTGTATGTTCCATCATCCACTATACATACCTTCTCATTTTCAAACCATGTTCTTCGAAGTTCAAGGTGAACGCGATTTTAAACACTTATCCATTGATCATCCTTCGAAGTTGAAAACAAGATTATTTTGTTTGATCCATCATCCAAATTTTCCGAATTATGCCAATGGAGTGATAATTGTGAACATGTACCTTCTAATATACTGGCTATTATTTATTTAGCCACAAATGTGGTATTTTTCTTGTTAAATTGTTGTGTTAAATGTGAGAAGGAAACTTGAACAACAACATTCAGTTCTGTTAACACCAAACTACTAGTAACAAGAACACTGCTGTAAGTATTACCCACATTATTGTGCCAACTAAGTATGTTGCACACTGGTTTTACACACACTTGCTCAACAACACATACCATATAAATATCATATTTACGTAGAACGCAATAACCACATTCTACATAGATAAGGGATTAATATAGAACAGTACAACCACAAAGCTGTCAACTTAACCATACATCATTTCAATGCTACATGCAAAATGTATCACATATTGTAACATTCCAGAACAAGGATTGTTTTAAACAATGAAACCATTCAAAAATAATACCACTCTAGTTTGTGGAAAACATCACAACAGCTCAAAAAAACATCACTGTGTGCAAAAGTCCAGCCTGTGTGCAAAAACATCACTGTGAACTATGTTAATCAAATAGTCGTTTTGTATGCCTCTTTGCAGGTGGCATCTTTATGCCCCCGTCGTTGGTATAGACCACATTTGTTGCTTGTCTGGACTTGGGATGGTATACGCTTTTTCTTCCTATGGTCAGCACCTTTCTCTCTCTTGTCATTCATCATCTTGATCACTTGCTTCCGAAGTTTATCAAGCATTGCATACGGATGCAGGTGCCTCGCTTTTACCACCCAGGAGTTCCAACTCTCTACAAGGTTTGTGGTCATCACTCTTCATCTATAGATAAAACACTACTAAAGTCTTTAAACACCACACTACAATAGATAAAACACTACTAACAAGAAGCACGACACCTAATAACATCACTCATTTTCATACCGAACAACATGCATACGACTATATGAAATAATTATCACCTCCTTTTTTAAGTTATCCATAAGGTGTCGTAAGCATATGGCGTGATGCCACCCATTAAACATGCTTGGAATAGCTTTTATCAATCCGGATGCCGATCACTGAAAAACATAATTCCCCCCATTGATCACATTCATTGGCGCTGTCAATAACATCGAAGCATGCAAAACACAACTTACTAAGCGATATACATATATTCCAATGCAACATTACCATGCAAAAAACAACATGCTTCCTCCACTGAAACACGATATAATATGTAAACATGTACAACACAGCAAAAATATCTATAAAACACATGTGCAGATTACTAAATCAATGTTCCATATATTGGACATTGGAAACACTCATGATCTTTGTATGCAAATGAAAAATACCCATTTACTTCCAAACACAAACATTTCTCATAATGCATACATGTACCAATGTGCATTCAAATAATAAAACACCAATATGATAGGTTTAGGCACCACTGTATAGTTCGTTTAACACCACACTTACCTTCTTCTCTTATTGCCAGCTTCCTTGTTCATCACAGTCATCTTGCCAAAAGATAGTCTTTAGCATTGTTGACCCTTGCCATCTTCATTACATCTTCGTCGTTCATGAGTTCCATTGAGTATCCCCCATCGGGTTCCTCATAATATAAGCTATTTCTTGTTGCACATACGTTAGGTCATTTATCCATCAAATTTTCATATACTTTCGTAAGAAGATGAACACCATTGAATCGCACTAAGCTTCCCCTGTCAAATATCCCTCACGTTCAAACTTCTCATTGCAGCCCATCAACATCATTTATCCCCAACATCATTCAAACTTTTCACTGCAACCCGTCATCCTTATTCCTCATCAAATATCTCATCTCGTTCACTACGCTTCCTCCTTAAAAACCCTAACCCTTTTCCTCCCACTGAAGAATGTCGCCAGAAAATTCTCCAATACCCCTGCCCTTACCATGGTCTCCTCTCTCTCAAGTTTCTTTCCTACAAAAAAAGATGGCACGAAAAAATCCATCCCTCTTTACGTCCAAAGAAGATGGCACGAAGAAAACCCCTGAAGAAACCCACCCCCTCGAGCTTGCTTCTCTCTTCCCAAACATAAAATTGGCACGAACAGAAACTTCCCAAAGAAGCTAGAAGCTGGAAGTTGGCTTGACTGTGTGGAGAACTTGCATACACATTTTTTGCAGGCCCTATTTGGATGAAAGGAATGAAATGATCACCCCATCACATCAGCCTCTTTTGGCAGCAAAAGTTGGGGCTTTAAGTGTAATTTCACCACTATATATTAATATTAATTTTCTTTTATGTAATGGGGATTTAAGTGGTATGTATTTATGAAATGGGTATCAATACATAATAATAAATGTATGTGGGGATTTAATTAAAATAAACTAAATGAGTGGGGATTTTACTAGGATTTTCCCTTAAAAAAAACCTTCCCATGGGCAAGAGGCAAGTATAAGGGATATGGTGTTTTTTTTGACTTTGCCGATAAAAAAAAAAAAAGAAATACGAACTCTTTGAAAGAGAATTACTATTTCATTCAAAACCATAAAATTCCACCGACACTATGAAATTCATTCCAATTTTCTTCTCCAACTAAATGCGGATGTCCTCCTATTTATAACTAAAATATCTGCTGAAAATTTTGGATACTCTCTATTCCCTTTTGGTAAAAAATGGTAAAGAAAAGAGAAAAGAGAAAAGAAAAAAAAGAAAAAAAAAATAGGGATAAGAACCCTAATCCAAATAGCATTAAATATTTTTTTCCTTTTATATAAAAAGATGCTTTCTTTGAAAAAAATGGAAAACTCTATTCTCCCTATATATCGGACAGATGGTCATTCAGATATTCAGTCAATTGAAACCGCTCCAGCATCTGCATAGATCTGTCGGCTTCATTCCTCTGGTAAATTCTCCAGATTTGCTTTCTTGCTTTAACATATTCTTAATTCTTGTTTAATCCTTCATACTTTTGCCTTCTTTTGAATTTTTTTAATGTATTTTTCCTTTTGTTCTTCGATCTGTTTGCAAAAGCTTTTTTGGTTATGAAAGATCGGTAGATCGTTGTGGGGTGTATGAATTACTGCGGGAAGAATTTGGTTGCAATCTACTGAAAGGGTTTAATAGAAACCCGCAATCGATTAACCTAGGTTATATTTGGTTGCAATCTACCGGAATTTTATACTGTGAAATTTTAAAACAGTTAGAGCGATTGTTTTGATTTTAAATTGCACTTTTGGATTGGAAGCTAAGGGCTTCTCTTTCTTTTCTTTTTGGTTTTAGCACGGTTTTAATATGCCTAACTGGTCATTGAATTTCTGAAATAAATTCATAGGTATAATTTTTTTTTTATAGCAAAAGCATAAAAAAACATTTTAAGCTATTCATTTAAATGCATCAAGTTCCAGAAGAGGTTAGTGAAAACCTTTTTACACCTAAGATATTTTGGTAATCGCACATTTTAAGCTTTTCATTCAGATGGTTGTATATACATTGGATAAAACTAGTTTTGTTTCAGTTTTGTCGCTTGCCCTTATCAAACATTGCTACTATTTAGATCATAGATTATGCGTGAATGTGCTTAGCATTGTTGTTGTTTTGTTTATTGGGATAAACTAAATTTATTCCGATTTGTCGCTTGTCCATGATCGAACATATCCACGTGCTATCTCATACATATGCGTGATTAATGTGGTATAATAGCTATAAATGCCGACATTCGTATAAATAAAAAGCAGCTCTCATTTATCAGATGGTTTACTTGAGGATTTAAAAAAGGAGCTTCTGCATTAAAGTCGAATATTTAGGTGCTCGTTACTAAAGTTGGAGAAGATAAGTTATGCATTGACTTATTATACCATGAGGAGATTACTTGAAATGAAATATCCCCGGCCAAAAGTGATCTTAAAGGATCTCTTTTTGAGATTGGTAAGAATTCTTTGGCGATAAATCTCTTATAAATATTCTTTGCAATTTGATGATGTCCTTTTGCCAAGAAATTATCATCTATGTTTTATGTACGTTTTTCTTTTTTTGGTGTAATTGAATTCTGTTTGCCCTCTTCCTTCATGGATCTTAATGCATGCATGGTGTTTAATTGAAGGGCAATGAAGTAGTTTGAGAACCCCATGGATTCCCGACATATAGGTTAATTCATCTATAACCTTCTCATTTTCTGTTTCTCATTTAACTAATCTATTACGCAGTAATCCAAGTGCTCAAAGTTCATTCTTTTATTGTTTTGGTTGTCTCACAGGTGGATGTGGAATTGGTTGTAGAGGCAATATCCTACTTACGATTGGATAGCAGTTTCTAGCCAATCGATGCGCTTTACTAGTGTATCTATTGCCTCCTTCCTATGACTCATCCACAATCACTGATGGTCCTGTCCTGTGCGCTCAACAAATCCCCCCATGCTATCTGTTCCTAAACGCATGTAACAAGTGGATGAATTGCTCTCCAAGGGAAGCTCCTGTGATCCTCCACCTGCTCTCTTTTGAGGTTGTTGGACTTGTCTCGAGGAGAATGCATCCATTTTGCATGTTGCCTGCCTTCCGGTGCATTTGGACATGGGGATGCTTGAGAGGAATTGTTGTCTCACGTATGATTGTGTGGGCATTCTTCTCTAGCAATGGATTTGGAAATGCTTTTGTTGAACACACGGCAGGAAGGACCAAATGTTGTGGTGCGAAATTGTACTGCAGAACTGTATGTGTGGAGTATGCCAAGTTGTGGTTGGATGATTCAGAGCATGGTAGTTACTTATGCGGTTTGAGGGAGAACCTACACCACATTACTATTTCTTTTGTTATATACTACTTGTAATCAAATTGAGTTAAAAGTTAAACGATTAAATTGAACATTGTCTAAAAGTCAATTCAATTGTAATATTTTGGTTGTAATCAAATTGAGTTGAAAAATTAAACAATGAATAATTTCAAAAAAGTCAATTGTAATATTTTAGTTGTGAAAGAGGTACATTTTAAAGTACAAGGATTTTTTTAGATTCATCCATTGCGTGGATACCAAAACATTAAAAGATGCGTATTTCATATTTGCATTTTCAATATTGATACTGTTAGTTTTTTAACCATATCAGTACCATATAACTTTCTTACCCACCGCTTTATGGACGTCAGTTTTTTAACCGAAAAGACCAAAAACCCTTGGACCGGACGCTTGACTCGGACCGGACCAAACAAAAAGACCGGACCAAGGCTTTAATTACTAAACATGATTAGAGTGAAGGACTTCGTCCGGACTAACCACTTGGTCCGCACAATAATATAAGCGGACCAAGTTAGGGTTTAGGGTTTAGGCGGACCAAGCTAGGGTTTAGGGTTTTCTGTTTTTTTTTTTTCAGTTTTTCCTTTTTTTTTTCCTTTTCTTTATTTTTTTCTTTTTTTTCTTTATTTTTATCTTTTGTTTATTTTAATTTTTTCTTTCTTTTAATTTTTGTTTATTTTAATTTTTTTCTTTCTTTTAATTTTTTCCCTTATTTTTCCTTTCCCTTAATTTTTTTTTTAATTTTTTCCTTTCTTCTCATTTTTTATCTTTTTTTCTTTTTTTTTGTTTTTTTTTATCATTTCATTTTCATTTATCTTTTGCTTTTTCTTGTAATTTTTTTCTTTTTTCTTCTTTTATTTTTTTATTTTCTTCATTTTCTTCTTGTTAATTTTTCTTTTTTTTAATTTTTCTTTCATTTTCTTTTTTCCTTATTTTTCCTTTTCTTTCATTTTTTCCTTTCTTTTCATTTTTTCTCTTTCTTTTCCTTTTGTTTTTTTTCGCAAATTTTTTTCTTTTTTCTTCTTTTCTTTTTTTCCTTATTTTTATGTTTTCTTCATTTTCTTCTTGTTTATTTTTTTTTCTTTCATTTTCTTTTTTCCCTTTTCTCTTCTTTTCTTTTCTCTATCTTTTCTTTTGTTTCCTTATTTTATTTAACTTTTAATTTAGTAGTGAATATTATTGCTTTGTAAATTGATTAGTACAATTGAATAAATTATATTACAAAATTATTATTATAATAGTAAATAAAAAAACACTTATTATTCCACTTTTGAAACCAGCTTACGGATCCGTTATAATGCATTGCATTATATAAAAGCCCCATCATTGATTACATTTTGGAAATGGAACATATATAATAAGCCTTCTTCACAGCATATCCAGCGAATAAGTCTCTGTCCTAAATGCAATATAATGAAAGAATACATTGCCGAATCCTCATATTCCCCCCACATATTGACGAATGATTCAAAAAATAAAACACATTTAAAGAACCTGTTGTGCAGCGCGACTTCTGTTATAAGATGCCGAATCTTTTTATTCTCACGTAGAAGATGCTTCAAACAGTACTTCATTGATAGTTGCTTCCGAAGTCTTATTCTAATCGAAAATTAACGGTAGCGGTTGATCACGGAAACTTAACATATTCTCATTCCCAAAAAATAGGCATGATATTCATAATGAACCTACACTTACACAAGCAAACCAGAGTTAATAATAATAATAATAATAATAATAATAATAATAAAATAAATAAATCAATCAATAAATAAAGAAATTGAATTACCTTTGCCGATTTCTCTCATTCCCCATCAAGTTGGAAATTAACCTACAGCTGGATAATAATAATATTAATAATAACAATAATAATAATGAATAATAATAATAATACAACAAGATAATAATAATAATAATAATAATAATAATAATAATTATTATTATTATTATTACTTTTGTAACCCTATAGGGGAACATTAATTTTATAAGCAATATTAGTAATTCCCCAGTTATTTATTAAGTATATATTTATAATAATACAAATATTATTAATAGTAATAATAAGTGTATTAATCATAATAATTAAATAATATTATAAGTAAAAGCATAAGTGTATCAACAAGCGAACGATACCATCTGTAATAATACTAAAAATAATAAAAATAACATTCCGGACCTTCCACGGGGAAACTGTCGACTTTCATATTTCCTCCATCCCAGTCCGTTTGTTTGAATTCGAAACGTCACAAACAGAAAGGAACGATGACCTTCAACATACCGACCTACAGTTAAACATTGAGATATATAAGAATGCCAACAGTGTGAATAATAGTTGCAATAATAATAACAATAATAAACGTAATAAAAATAATAAAATAACCACAACAATAACGTCTTTTGTGATTTAAATGTAAATAGCTTTTTAAATTTAACCTGAAGTTGCATACGGCAGAAGACTGCAGAATTTTCTCATTCTCACGTAGCTGATGCTTCAAGCCTTGAGCTTGTAGCATTGTGCTTCGTGCATGCCCAATGTTCAACTCTTCCGCCTTAAAATAACTGGCCGGAGAGATTGGTGGTATGCCACCATCAAAACATTCATCATGATGTAGTGATGGTGCTTCTGGGTGTTGTCATTACCAATGCCGCCCATGTCCAAATGTTGTATTTCGATAATACCTACAGGAAGTATTAATAACGGCGAATAAATACTTATATATAGAATAAATTATTATAATAAATTAATAAATTAATAGAATGCAGCAATAAATTATTATAATTTAAATTATTATAATAAATTAAGAGAATAAATTATAAATAATTAATATTTAATTTTTTTATCAAATTAATAAATTAATAGAATAAATTAGTAAATTAATATAATTTAATTTATAATTTATTATTATACAAACATGAAATAGAAATTATAATATTTGCAAAGAAATATTAATTAATTACCCATAAGCCATAATTATTGTAAAAGTGCAAATTTAACAGTTATTTAATAATAATTTTGGAAGTTAATATTCCGAAAAAAATATAAAAAAGGGGGAAATGCGCGGACCAAGCAATGAAAAATTTTTGGAGGAAAAAAATAAACGGACCAAGGGAACGGACCAAGGAGTTAAAGGGGCGGACCAAGTGAAATGCGCGGACCAAGTTTGAAGTTAACGGGTAAGGGAACAGTGGTTGACAAATGAAAGGACCAAGCAATGAAAAATTTTTGGAGGAAAAAGATAAACGGACCAAGGGAACGGACCAATGAGTTAAAGGGGCGGACCAAGTGAAATGCGCGGACCAAGCATTCCAACCGCCGCGTCAGTGCTTTACTCGGACATTTAAATAAACGGTCTAAGCCATTTAAGGTCCGGACCAAGTGTTAAATGGCCGGACCAAATCGTGGCTTGTACAAGAAACTGTACGGATACAGTCTCTCCCCACTTTCCCTTTCTCTTTCCCATTCCCGCCCACGATTCTTCCCTTCTTTCTCCCCCATTTTTGCAGCGCCATTGAAGGCGGGCCAAGCGTCGCCTCTTCGGGGACCAAGCGCTGCCTTTCGTTTTCGATTACCCAGTCGTCCGTTCACCCTTTCTCCAGCCATTTTATTGAAACTCTTGCGAAAATGGAGGATGCGAATGTGGGAGCCGTTTCAAGCGGAATGGAATTGGTGCCTTTGGATGCTGCGTTCTTCGAAGGCATGCCGGAAAATGTCCCGCCGGCACCGTCGCCGCCCCGCCGGAAATTCCGGCCCCGGCCGGCCATGACCCAGTCCGGGTAAGTTCACATTTTGGGAAATTCCAATTACTTGCATTTGTGATGCTTTGCTTGGATTTAAATTTGTGATTCATGTTTGCCAAGTTGGTTAATTTTTAAATGTCTATGCTATTGTGGTATATGCTATAACCGTTAGAGTATTTGTTGGATTGTATGCATGAATTGTTGAATCCGCCTATTAATTTTAATTCGTGTCTTAATTATAGGTTCATATGATTTTATGTTGGTATTAGATTTTTGAATTTATGATAAGTGTGATGGGGCACCAATTTTGAATTCTTTAGTGAGATTGTTGAACTTGTCTACTGTAATATATTGCATATATTGAATGTCGAATCTTAGGTAATAGTTTGGTGAATGTGTAGCATTGGTGATGTTGAATAGTAGTAAATGGTACGATGTTGGAGTGCTAGTATTCTAACTGGTGAAGTATATTTTGTACGACTTAAATGGTGCGATCTTATTGGAGGTTGCTGTTTATAATAATTTGGAAAAAATAGTTAAATTAATAGGGAGAATAATATATTAAATTATAATAGTAATAATAAATAAATAGATGATGTAGATTAATAATATGTTGGAACTATACATAATTTATAATATCAAAAGCACTTTAATTTTTCATTTGAAATAATTCTGATTATAATATTAATATTAATACTAATAATAATAATAGCATTTTGTAATAATGATAATTTATTTTATTAATATATTGGAAATATACATAATTCATAATATCAACATTTTTATTATTTTCTAATTTAAAATAATTCTAGTTATAACTACTTAATTCTAATTGTATTATAATTACAATAATAACTACAATACTAATTAGAATTATTTTTTAATAAAATTATTATTTTTAATTTTAATATATTGTAGTTATAATTAATAATTAATATTAATAATAATAACTACAATTCTGATCATACTTACAGTACTAATAATAATGATTAAAATAATTAGAATTACTTTAATAATATATCGGAAATGTACCTAATTTGTAATATCAATACTATTATTATTTTTTAATTTAAAATAATTCTAATTATAACTACAATAGTAATAATAATAATAATAATAATAGCATTTTGTAATAATGATATTTATTTTAATAATATGTTGGAACTATACATAATTTATAATATCAAAAGCACTTTAATTTTTTATTTGAAATAATTCTGATTATAATATTAATACTAATAATAATAATAGCATTTTGTAATAATGATAATTTATTTTATTAATATATTGAAAATATACATAATTCATAATATCAACATTATTATTATTTTCTAATTTAAAATAATTCTAGTTATAACTACATAATTCTAATTGTAATATAATTACAATAATAACTACAATACTAATTAGAATTATTTTTTAATAACATTATTATTTTTAATTTTAATATATTGTAGTTATAATTAATAATTAATATTAATAATAATAATAGCATTTTGTAATAATGATAATTTATTTTATTAATATATTAAAAATATACATAATTCATAATATCAACATTATTATTATTTTCTAATTTAAAATAATTCTAGTTATAAATACATAATTCTAATTGTAATATAATTACAATAATAACTACAATACTAATTAGAATTATTTTTTAATAATATTATTATTTTTAATTTTAATATATTGTAGTTATAATAAATAATTAATATTAATAATAATAACTACAGTTCTAATCATAATTACAGTACTAATAATAATGATTAAAATAATTAGAATTATTTTTATAATATATCGGAAATATACCTAATTTGTAATATCAATACTATTATTATTTTTAATTTAAAATAATAATAATTATAACTACAATACTAATAATAATAATATCATTTTGTAATAATGATAATCTATTTTAATAATATTTTGGAAATATACATAATTCGTAATATCAACAGTATTATTATTTTTAATTTAGTATAATTCTAATTATAACTACAATACTAAAAATAATAACTAGAATTATTGTTAGAATTATAATTGTAACTACAATACTAATAATAATAAGTATATTATAATTACAATAATAACTACAATACTAATTAGAATTATTTTTTAATAGTATTATTATTTTTAATTTAAAATAATTCTAATTATAACTACAATACTAATAATGATAATTGATTTTAATAATACCATGGAAATATACATAATTTATTCAAGATTAACAATAGGGTTACTAAAATGCATCCTCTTAAAAATCGAAGGGGGACTTCTATTATAGACGGCCGGCTGCCCAGGGCAAGAGCCCGAAGCTGACCAATTACATCCGGCACATTAAAGCGATCACACTCATCTTGGGGGAGTTAGAGGTGGCAGCTCCTGATATGGTTGCAGAGTTGAGGGGGTCATGTTTCGGGTATATGTTTAGAGGAGTCGAGGGCGCGAGGCGGCCTGCATGGTCGGCCACTGTATGTTGCGCACAGGGCATGGCGGCACTCATGTCCTACGAGGTGGCATTCCGCCACTACGGGCCAGACGAGCCGTGGGGTGAGGACGATGCAGTATGGTTCCGCGTCTGCGGCCATTTTATTCGCTACAGTCGCGAGGAGCACGCGCTGGTGACAGGCCTCCGATATGGGCATTCTGACTTCGAGTTGTATTATGCTGAGGATCCCCCAGCTGGCGGTGTGTACGATAGATACCGTAGTCTCCTCCAGAGCGGATCGATGGACACGATCGGTGAGCATTACAAGGCGGGTGCTTTCCGACGGGCACCCGAGGACACACTGAAGGTTGCCTTGGTCCTATCCGGGTTTTACCTCGTTTTGGGACATGATGGCCACAGTCGGAGCCCTGAGCCATGGATGTGGCGCTTGGTGGAGGATAGAGCTGCCTGGAATGCATTCCCTTGGGGCCTTATGAGCTGGCAGGCGAGCCGGCAGTACATCCGGGACTACCCGACTGTGGGGGTGACTGACAGGGCGACCGTCCACCTGTACGGCCACTCCCTCGCATTTATGGTACGCCGCACATTGCTCACAATTTCATTAATCCCGTACTATTTTCCACTCTACATTATTGCATTGCATAACATTTTTTTGTATGCTGCGCACTTACAGGCGTGGATGTGCGAGGCCATACCCGACATCGGCCGGTTCTATCTTTCCTCCACATCCGATGACCCAGCTTTCCAGCGCCCCAGGATGCTGCGTTGTGCTTACAAGAAGCGGACGATCGGGCCGGGTTGGCTGACGTTTTACACCACTGAGGTTAGTTCGTTAAAGTCCTTTAACTTGAATTCACATGTTTCCAACTTGCTATTCATGATTTGACGGTTCTCTGTTGCCTTGTAATAGCGAGTGTGTCTTGAGAGACTAGTCCCCACACCGGAGGAGCTACAGGAGCCATACATGACGGGGATAGATGTGCCGACACCGGCGGGGCTGCGCTGGGCGAGGGCCCCTGCGCATCGGCCAAAGGGGCGGAAGAGGAGGATGACAGAGCAGGCCGACGACACGGAGGCCGATAGGACGGAGGGAGAGGGTGGGAGTGATGGAGGCCGACGGCAGCGCAGGCGCACACACAGTCAGCCGGCGGAGTCTAGACGTGGCGACGGCGATGCACAGGAGCCGGTCGATGCCACCCCGGCGGCGACCGTACAGCCCGCAGCGGAGATGACTCCGGCCGGGCCGACTCAGTCCGCATCGGCTAGGACTACTCCCCGGCGGCGGCAGCCCGCAGCCGAGAGGTTTGTGCCCGGGACGACGCAGGACGCATCCGAGCCGACTCTGCCCGACCCGACACATCCCGCATCGGAGACAGGGGTGCCCGAGTTCACATACTCTGCACCGGCGAGTATGGACCCTCGGCTGCTACAGCAGTTGGTGGATGGGGTCTCCGCAGCCGTGGAGGAGCGCGTGCTTATGGGAGTGGCGGATGTTGTCGCGGTGACGCAGTTTCAGTTGCTGAAAGAAATAGACTTGTCGGAGGCGCGCCTGAGGTAAGACATCGCGAGCCTGAGGCGAGATATCGAGCGCCAGGCAGGTGCAGTTCGCGAGGTTGTGGCGGTCGAGATTAGAGCCGCGCTGCGCACTATTCTCCAGCACCCTGCCGTACCGAGTCCGGGGGTGCGTCCAGGTGGTGCGACGGACCACTCGGTTGGTTCGGAGGGACATGCCACCACCCAGGCTGCCAGGGAGCGGGAGGAGCGGATGGCATCTATCGCACGGTTTTCCACCACTCACGCTCGAGTCCCTGAGACTGATTCTCAGTCAGTGGATGTGTCGAGCGAGGGGCGACCGTCACAAGTTGGCGAGCAGCCTGCTCCCTCGGACACCATTTGCACGCCGTTGCCGGGTGCGACAGGAGGTATGCATGCGTTTCCCATCACTTCTTAATTAGTGTTATGACCTCGTTTATCTTTTACCCGCATATTGCAGATATAGACGCATAGAGTTTGCGCACCGACAGCCCAGGTCGACCCTCTTCTCCAGTGCCTCCTAATGTTGCGTGCGCGGTTTCAGGTGAGAACCTCTGAATCCTATGTCTGTCTCGTGTTATCTGTGTTGTAAAATAGGCCACAAAAATTGACTGCATGAACTAAACATTGTTATTATTACCTTTACGATGACCATGGCAGGGATGGACGCGGAAGGCGACCGCGCGGACCCCGCCGAACGTGCGGCGGATGCAGACTGCAGCACGGGTGCTGATGTTGGGACTGGTACTAGGAATACAAAAATTCTCTATCAACACCTACTTGGATGTTCTATTTCTTTTATTTATGATGTCGTTGCTTGAATTATAGTGTTCTGACGTACTTTTTTCGCATCTATGACAGGGGTACATACGCGAGGGGGCGGGGCGGCGGCCCCGACGGACCCTGTGACGCCGATCCAAGGTTTGTTCAAATTTATGTACATTATGAGCCTTCACATAAATAACTTATTGGTATGAATTCTTGTAATTCCCTTGTTGCATGTAGCTCGGACGCCTAGGGGCCCTGACGTTATAGAGCCTGACGAGGACGGTGATCGAGTGGTGTTGGTGAGGAGCGCACAGGATCCAGACCCGGTCCCCTTCCTGTAACGCCCCAAAAATTCAAACTTGATTTTCACAAGCGTTACCGCCGTACTAACCATCCTAAACTAGTGGCCAGGTAACTTAGAATAGCTAGTACAAGGCTGAGTACAAACCTACAGTGATTATCTGATTAACCAATTATGAGCGAAAGCTAAAACCAATAAAAACATATAGGCAGGTTATAAGTCTCTATAAATCCAATAATAGGGAACTAACTTACACTCAGGCTACAAGCCTCATAATCCAAAACCAGGCACCAAGCCAAATATTCCAAGTAAAAAGGAGCCCAAAGCGGTAAATCACATATGGCCACAGGCCGACAGAAAATAAATCCTAGACTCACAGGCCTCAACTAGCAAACAGATTAATACCAGCCAAATAATAGCAACAACATATCACATTAGCATAACAGAACACAATATATATACTCCTATCTAGGTGATCTCTCAAAATTCCCAAATCCCATGTCATGGTGTAGCGCCTCCAGTGAATCTACAAAACAGACAAACAAAGGGAGTCAGTACAAAGTACTGAGCAAGGGAAATATGTGCAGGGGAAATTAGAAAGGGGAGACAAATAAATAATATCACAAGCAAGGAAAGCATATAATTAATCATCGCACCACTCTATAACGGTATTTTAACCACAACATACCAGAAACATAATATAACAAAAGCATCACACCGTCCCATACCGGTGCTTCAACCACAACATACAAGGTATAGATAAGTAAAATGATGCATATGATGCATGGCCTAGCATACACCTATCTAACATATATGCAAATGCAGATGAATATGCCTAGCCGGCAACCTAAGAACCCGGGCGGTATGAACCCACGGGTGAGGATATCATCAACTCCAACCCGTTACAGGGTAACATACACCATCCCCGCAGGGATCCCGAACGCGCCAGCCGTAGCTGAATATCATATTACAGGCATCACAACCCAAATCATCCACCCCGAAGGGTCAACAGGCATAACAGCCAATAACAACAGGCATAACAGCCAATAATCCACCCCGCAGGGCCAACAGGTATAACAATCGATAATCCACCCTCCAGGGAGATCGGGACTCAACAACACGTGTGAAGGCTGCCCGATCAATCATACACAACATACACCCCAACGGGTCATCGGGACTCAACGTCACCTGTAAAGGCTGCTCATATAATAATCACCTCACAACAGTACAATTCCACCAATACCATAATGTTAAAAGGCATTAAATTACCATTAGACAAAACTATTTGCAAGGGCAAATCTAACAAGGAGTTCCAACAGAATGCTATGAAATTGGTATAGACCAGTACACATCTTTATGTATAATACATATACATACACGCCACATTACTCAAGCCACAATTCCACCGAATTGTATAATCATGTATTAGTATATCATAATCCTTAACTCAGAAAAGTGGTGATCAACTACCTGGGTCATAGTGAATAATTAATAAAAGAATTAACCTAATCAAATCTCATTATTATACTCATAATAAATATTTATACAGGCACAAACAAATTAACAAGTTGAATCAAGATTTTCTCGTACACTACTAAACTGTACAATATCATAGCATTTCGATTGCTCAAGACATTCGTATATACATATACCTGCTCATGAATATCAAAATGAAATTGTTGAGGACAATAATATTACGAGAACTCCTTAACCACACCAACTTGTAAATCTAAATATATAAAATCCATAGATGTATTATACAAATGCATAAAACCAAGTTTACTTAATCACATGGCAAAATTAAATAAAAAGTTCAATGCCTGCACGTGTACCATTGGAGAATAAATTTATGAATACTCTTCCTACTAGCTCAATTAGTCAAACAATGAAATCAAGTCTATCTCCAAATCAAGTCTCCTCCCCCTTTACACTTAATTAATTAATTAACAAAATAGAATCAAGTATGTCATTTAATGCACAAAGTCGAACTCACCCTCACTACTTGCAAGTGGAAACTAATTCTATACACTAACAGTCAAAGTAAAAATAGGGGTACTAGTTTAATATATGGAATTAAGACATGTGAATACTTGCTAAATATTTTTATCGTTAAGAGTAGACAATGACAATAAAATTTGCCCATGAACAAGTATATTCCTCAATTTAATCTACAACTCATGTACTTACTAGAATCAATTTTGACATATACCAAGTTTAGTCAAACAACTTAGCATTTAACATAAAAAGAATGCACAATATCCAACAACTAATCCAGTTATACAACTCTGTCAACTCACCAACATGTGCAATAAATTCATATTCCACAACCCCCAATTTATCCTCCTATTTTCCCAAATCCAGTGATTGTTACAATGTTCAACACCATATCTGAGATTAAACAATTAATAAGCTGCTCAACTATTATTACCAATTAACCACCATAAAACTTATTTCCAAAGACTAGTATTCATCAGTTAACAACAATAAAACTTATATATACTGAACACTCATTTAGTCGAAAATTATCCATCATCATAATTATAATTATAATTTATCATAATAATAACAATTACTCATGTCTAACCACCCAAGTATTCAACACTTTCCCATATTCCATGATCTCCCGAGTAATTCTACATTCAACAATTACTCAATTATTTAACCAAATCGAACCCTTTCAAGAGAGTTCAAAATGAACTTTATCAATCATCAATTTAACAAGAAATCCACAATTTCTCAATTCAATCAACAATCTAATCAATGCCAACTTAAACACCAATGGCTAAAATTCTCATCTCCCCAACACAATTTAATTTCCAAATCAACCACAATATTCCAACCCTCCAACAATCAACACATATCGCCTCAATTCCACATAAATCCATCAATTAGCAATCTCCCATCTCACACACTTTAACCAATAATTTAGAATTAATCAACTTTATTGAAACCTCCACATGCTCCAATTTCTCAAACTTAAGCCACTTACACCCAAAATTAAACAATAAATTATTCCATTCACCAAGAATAAACATAGAAATCACAATACCATTTTCCAATCATATTGCCAATGCCCAATTTAACACAATAGATAATCAACACCAAATTAATTCAATCACCTAACAATATATCAAATTCGAACTCACTGAAGGAGGGCAAGGAAGAGAAGAACGTGAAAGAAGAATAAGAATAGAAAATAGGATAAGGCCAGCCATCGTCGTCACTGTCCGGTCGCCCATATCGGAGGGCACCACTGCCGTCACCCACTGCTTGATGCGCAGCGGCAACTGCCTTGGCGTTGCACGGCTGTGTGCGACACCGTCACCACTGGTCGGGGCCGACTGCCCCGACCTCCGTTCCATCACTGTCCACCGATGCGCAGCGGTGGTTCCGCCGTTGTTCTTATTTCCGGTGAAGAAAGGGGGAAGAAAGAAAAGGGAGAAAGGAAGGAAAATCCCCAACACAAAATAAATACACATAATTTCCCTTGCCTGAATAAATCGAGCCTCATACGTCTTGAATCTTCAACCATGGTTACTTTGTTCTCCCTTCCAATTTATCGATCCAAAGCCTGCCCTAGCTGCTGCATTCTTTTCTGTTTTCTCTCCTCCACAAAAAAAAATGCCGTTCTAAGAAGAAAGAAGAGAAGAATAGGTGTAGGTTGGGCCATGGGTTGTGTTAATGAATTTTGGGCCTTAGGTTTATATTTAATTTGGGTTGGGAATGTTTGGGTCATTACATGGCAGCCTTCACAGGTGTTGTTGAGTCCCGATCTCCCTGCAGGGTGGATTATCGATTGTTATACCTGTTGGCCCTGCGGGGTGGATTATTGGCTGTTATGCCTGTTGTTATTGGCTGTTATGCCTGTTGACCCTTCGGGGTGGATGATTTGGGTTGTGATGCCTGTAATATGATATTCAGCTACGGCTGGCGCGTTTGCGGATCCCTGCGGGGATGGTGTATGTTACCTTGTAACGGGTTGGAGTTGATGATATCCTCACCCGTGGGTTCATACCGCCCGGGTTCTTAGGTTGCCGGCTAGGCATATTCATCTGCATTTGCATATATGTTAGATAGGTGTATGCTAGGCCATGCATCATATGCATCATTTTACTTATCTATACCTTGTATGTTGTGGTTGAAGCACCGGTATGGGACGGTGTGATGCTTTTGTTATATTATGTTTCTGGTATGTTGTGGTTAAAATACCGTTATAGAGTGGTGCGATGATTAATTATATGCTTTCCTTGCTTGTGATATTATTTATTTGTCTCCCCTTTCTAATTTCCCCTGCACATATTTCCCTTGCTCAGTACTTTGTACTGACTCCCTTTGTTTGTCTGTTTTGTAGATTCACTGGAGGCGCTACACCATGACATGGGATTTGGGAATTTTGAGAGATCACCTAGATAGGAGTATATATATTGTGTTCTGTTATGCTAATGTGATATGTTGTTGCTATTATTTGACTGGTATTAATCTGTTTGCTAGTTGAGGCCTGTGAGTCTAGGATTTATTTTCTGTCGGCCTGTGGCCATATGTGATTTACCGCTTTGGGCTCCTTTTTACTTGGAATATTTGGCTTGGTGCCTGGTTTTGGATTATGAGGCTTGTAGCCTGAGTGTAAGTTAGTTCCCTATTATTGGATTTATAGAGACTTATAACCTGCCTATATGTTTTTATTGGTTTTAGCTTTCGCTCATAATTGGTTAATCAGATAATCACTGTAGGTTTGTACTCAGCCTTGTACTAGCTATTCTAAGTTACCTGGCCACTAGTTTAGGATGGTTAGTACGGTGGTAACGCTTGTGAAAATCAAGTTTGAATTTTTGGGGCGTTACAGAGTGGTATCAGAGCCTGTGTGCTCTCATATTTTGTTAAAATTGATGTAGACATAGGTGGTGAGTTGTGTGGGGATGCATGTAGTGTAGGACTGCATTTTATTTACTTATACTCTTGCATATTGCGCATGCCAGGTTTTGTCACAATTCAAGGAAACTGTGAGATAACTATGGTGCTCCAGTTGAGATCTTTGTTTATCACAGTCACTGAGGGCTGTGAATTGCTTTCATTTTTATTACTATTGTTCTATGATTGTTCTTTTGTATATTGGGACTTTATTTAACATTGTGCTTATCTTACTGATGGGTGTTATTCTTTACTCTTGGTTAAGTGTCGAAATTGTACATGTATTTTAGGAACCCTTCTTATTGCGAGTCATGTTGCAATTGTATGTTAGAGTAGAGAGCCTCATGTTCATTTGTGGCTTATAATTTCATACATGGTGGAGTACGACCCGTTGGTTCTTTATTCGGGCAATGATTTTTCGTAGTGATCACAAGTGGCAATATATAGTGTGGGTATGAAAGGTCATGAGTTCAGGACGGACCTGATGGTTTTGGCTAGACAAAATGCGATGTCATATTGGGCACGAGTTGACTGACTTGTCATCGTGTGGTGATTGATTGTGATGTTCCATAGATCTCATTCGAGCCGTTGGGATAAGTTTGTTATTACTGTTCCTGTTTCTTTTGGCTCTTTGTGCAGGCTGCATCTATTATTGCTTGGTGTTGTTATGTAGGAGTATACTCTGTCTATCTATGTTAACTACAGGATCTGCAAGTAGTTGTATTGATTGTCCCGACTCTCGAGTATCTCGGTGGTGCTAGTGTTCAGGGATGTGTTTCTTGGCAAACCTCATTGTCTTCCGCCCGTTGGAATGATACCATTATTGTATTGAACACACTGATTTCACATTCATGCCTCTGGGCGTGATAGATACTCCGGTATATATAGATCACATGTTAGAAAATACTTTGTTCCCTGTTGGTATAAAGTACCCTTTGGGGTTCGAGCGAGATCCAGTGGTGTATTTCGTGGATTCGACATTAAACTGGATGTGAATCCATCATAGAGGGGTAACAACCTGCCTTGTACATGTCTATGTTTCGATTTCGTTCTCCTATATTTCGAGGACGAAATATCTTAAAGGGGTGAGGATGTAATGACCCAAACATTCCCAACCCAAATTAAATATAAACCTAAGGCCCAAAATTCATTAACACAACCCATGGCCCAACCTACACCTATTCTTCTCTTCTTTCTTCTTAGAACGGCATTTTTTTTTTTTGTGGAGGAGAGAAAACAGAAAAGAATGCAGCAGCTAGGGCAGGCTTTGGATCGATAAATTGGAAGGGAGAACAAAGTAACCATGGTTGAAGATTCAAGACGTATGAGGCTCGATTTATTCAGGCAAGGGAAATTATGTGTATTTATTTTGTGTTGGGGATTTTCCTTCCTTTCTCCCTTTTCTTTCTTCCCCCTTTCTTCACCGGAAATAAGAACAACGGCGGAACCACCGCTGCGCATCGGTGGACAGTGATGGAACGGAGGTCGGGGCAGTCGGCCCCGACCAGTGGTGACGGTGTCGCACACAGCCGTGCAACGCCAAGGCAGTTGCCGCTGCGCATCAAGCAGTGGGTGACGGCAGTGGTGCCCTCCGATATGGGCGGCCGGACAGTGACGACGATGGCTGGCCTTATCCTATTTTCTATTCTTATTCTTCTTTCACGTTCTTCTCTTCCTTGCCCTCCTTCAGTGAGTTCGAATTTGATATATTGTTAGGTGATTGAATTAATTTGGTGTTGATTATCTATTGTGTTAAATTGGGCATTGGCAATATGATTGGAAAATGGTATTGTGATTTCTATGTTTATTCTTGGTGAATGGAATAATTTATTGTTTAATTTTGGGTGTAAGTGGCTTAAGTTTGAGAAATTGGAGCATGTGGAGGTTTCAATAAAGTTGATTAATTCTAAATTATTGGTTAAAGTGTGTGAGATGGGAGATTGCTAATTGATGGATTTATGTGGAATTGAGGCGATATGTGTTGATTGTTGGAGGGTTGGAATATTGTGGTTGATTTGGAAATTAAATTGTGTTGGGGAGATGAGAATTTTAGCCATTGGTGTTTAAGTTGGCATTGATTAGATTGTTGATTGAATTGAGAAATTGTGGATTTCTTGTTAAATTGATGATTGATAAAGTTCATTTTGAACTCTCTTGAAAGGGTTGGATTTGGTTAAATAATTGAGTAATTGTTGAATGTAGAATTACTCGGGAGATCATGGAATATGGGAAAGTGTTGAATACTTGGGTGGTTAGACATGAGTAATTGTTATTATTATGATAAATTATAATTTGTTATAGAAATAACTATCTTTATTTATGTATGTGTACAATAAAATGGTATATGGCTTATTAGCTTGTGTTTATAGTGGAAGTATTGTAATGGAAATTGGGATTAAATGATGAAAGAAAGGAAGTTTAAAAGTGGGATAATAAAATGGATAAAGTGTAATAATTATGGCTATGAAATGAAACAAGTATTAAGCTTGCATAAAATTTTTCTAACTTAACTTCTCAATACATTACATAGGCTATTTATAAACTTTTTTATCCTCTCACTATTTACTAACCTCATAATCAAGGCATATACATTTCAAGACTTTCACATGTCTAACCTTATGATCAAGGCATGAACATGGATGTTGAACACTAGACATTCACATGTTTTGTTTACATGCATAATACTCCCCCTTGAATGTCGTCAATACGAAGAATATGCCTCGTTAAAACCTTACTTGGAAAAAACCCAGTGGGAAAAAATCCAAGTGAAGGAAAAAGAGTACAGTATTCTTGTATCAGATGCTCCCCCTAATTTGGACATTATTTTAAATCTCGAAGCCGCCGCATTCCAATTTTCTTCACGAGCTTCTCGAATGTTGCAGTCGGCAATGCCTTGGTAAATAGATCCGCTAAATTATTTTCTGATCGAATTTGTTGCACATCGACTTCACCATTCTTTTGAAGATCATGAGTGTAGAAGAATTTTGGTGAAATATGCTTCGTTCTATCTCCTTTGATATAACCCCCTTTCAACTGGGCTACACAAGCCGAATTATCTTCAAATAAAATTGTTGGGGGCATTTGTGGTTCAATGATTAAACCACAACTCTTCAATATATGTTGAGTCATTGACCTCAACCAAACACATTCTCGACTTGCTTCATGGATTGCTAATATTTCGGCATGATTAGAAGAAGTAGCAGTTAGAGTCTGCTTCATTGACCTCCAAGAGATAGCAGTTCCACCACACGTGAAGATATAGCCTGTTTGAGATTTGGCTTTGTGTGGATCTGATAAATAACCGGCATCGGCATAGCCAATTAACTCATGTCGAGAGTCTTTTGGGTAAAATAACCCAAGATCAATTGTTCCTTGGAGATAGCGAAAAACATGCTTTATGCCTTTCCAATGTCGTTGAGTAGGGCAAGAGCTGAATCTTGCGAGTAGATTGACTGCAAACGCGATATCAGGTCGCGTGCTGTTTGCAAGATACATTAACGCACCAATTGCGCTTAAATATGGGATTTCTGGGCCAAGTTGCTCTTCATTATCTTCTTTTGGCCTAAATGGATCATTTGCAGGATCAAGTGCCCGAACGACCATTGGATTATTTAGCGGATGAGCATAATCCATTCGAAATTGCTTTAATACCTTTTGGGTATAAGCTGATTGATGAACAAATATGCCCATTTCCAAATGCTCAATTTGTAGGCCAAGGCAAAATTTCGTTTTCCCGAAATCTTTGATTTCAAACTCCTTTTTCAGATATTCGACCGCCTTTTTCAACTCTTCAGGAGTTCCAATTAGATTTAAATCGTCAACATAGACTGCGACGATCACAAATTCTGACCCATTTTTCTTTATAAATACACAAGGGCTGATCGGGTCATTTGTATAGCATTCCTTTATCAAACTTTCACTGAGGCGGTTGTACCACATTCGGCCAGATTGCTTGAGCCCATACAACGATTTTTGCAATTTGATGGAATAATTTTCTTCTTTCGTGGATTTTTATCCTTGGAACCCAAAGGCCTACCACGCTTCAGGCATGCAGTAGGTTCATTTGCACTTGGAATTTGCCATTCTGGGACATTTATATTGGCTGGTGCATTTGCTGCATCATTTATATATGATTTTGTGACTTTAGCAGCATCATTAAAAGCATCGGGTAATTGATTTGCAATTCCCTGCAAATGCACAATTCTTTGAACTTCAAGTTCGCATTGCCTTGTACGAGGATCAAGGAAATCAAATGGACTTTGCCAAGATATTTCCTTTTTCAGTTGATCATTTCCTCCCCCTAATGTCGGGAATTGAGTTTCATCAAAGTGACAGTCTGCAAATCTTGCAGTAAATAAATCACCCGTTTTTGGCTCAAGATATTTAATAATCGAGGGTGATTCATACCCGACATATATGCCCAACCTTCTTTGAGGTCCCATTTTTGTGCGTTGTGGTGGCGCAATCGGTACATAAACCGCACACCCAAAAATTCGCAAGTGGGATATATTGGGCTCCTTTCCAAACACAATTTGTGTAGGGGAGTAGCTATGATAGCTTGTCGGCCTTATTTTCACAAGTGCGGCTGCATGCAATATAGCATGTCCCCAAGCAGAAACAGGGAGTCTTGATTTCATTAACAAGGGTCTTGCAATTAATTGCAATCGCTTAATAAATGATTCTGCCAGACCATTTTGCGTGTGCACATGAGGCACATGATGTTCAACCGTAATTCCAATCGACATGCAGAAATCATCAAATGCATGTGATGTATATTCTCCAGCATTATCAAGGCGTATTTTCTTTATCGGATGATCTGGAAACTGTGCTCGCAATTTTATAATTTGTGCAAGTAATCTTGCGAATGCCAAATTGCGAGTTGATAATAAACAAACGTGTGACCAGCGTGATGACGCATCAATTAATACCATAAGGTACTTGAAAGGTCCACACGGTGGATCAATAGGTCCACATATATCGCCTTGAATTCTTTCTAGGAATGTAGGGGATTCAATTCCCACTTTTACTGGAGATGGTCTGGTTATCAATTTCCCTTGTGAACAGGCTGCACAATTGAACTCATTTGGGTTCAATATCATTTGCCTTTTCAATGTATGGCCATTTGAATTTTCAATAATTCGCCTCAGCATTACACTGCCAGGATGCCCAAGTCTATCGTGCCAGGTAATAAATTCACTAGTAGCTTTCAAGCCTACTAGGTTATGTATTTCTGCGGCACATATTTTTGTATAGTATAAGCCAGAGGAGTAACATGGCAATTTTTCATTCACAAATTTTTTGCCATTTTCAATTCGAGTTATCAAAAGATACTCGTGATCTGCCTCTTTTGAAGTTTCAATGTGATATCCATTTTTTCGAATATCATTGAAGCTCAGTAAATTTCTTCGAGCTTTGCATGAGAACAAGGCATTTTCAATTGCCATTTTTGTCCCTTCAGGGAGAAATATAACAGCTCTACCGGAGCCTTCAATGCATTTTGCATTACCGCTTATAGTTTTCACTGCGGTCTTTTCCAATTTTAAATTGGAGAAATAGCTTTTGCTTTTCAAAATGCTATGCGTTGTTGCACTGTCAATGAGGCAGATATCATCTCCGACTTTTGAATTTCCAGCATCCATTTCTTTACAAGAATATAAGAATGTTAATAAACATCAGCAATATAAATATTATTAATGCGAAAGCATATTTATATTATACATGGATAATAAAAGGGAAGTATAAGATATCATTATTTATATTAAACAGGAATTATAAAAGACAAGTAAAATATATATAGCTATATAATATATTATTTGGTAACAGTATCTGGCTCAACAAAATCATCAGCTTCCAGGTGCGTGATATTATCATTTAATATATCATCATAAGTATCATCGTGGGCATTATGATGTGCTTCAACACCTGGTCTTTCTTTTCGTTTCGAGGCCTGATACAATTCAGCTAAGTGTTTAGCTGTGTGGCATGTTTGAGCCATATGGCCTTTAATTCCACAACGATCACAAATTTCATCATTTTGTTTATGCTTTCTTGCATAATTTCTTTGTTGTGGTTTGTAAGGCCTTCTGGTATCATATCTGCGATTTTGCTCAAATCGAGGCTTATTTCGATAATTATTTTGACGAGATGATTCACCTCTGCCTCGATTGTGATACCGATTTTGGCCACGATCATCATTTTGATTTTTAAAGTGCCCACGATCACGCACATATTTCGATGATTGAGCCGCGTTCACCTCAGGGAACGGTTTTGCACCTGCGGGCCTAGATTCATGATTTCTCAACAACAATAGGCTGTTTTGTTCAGCCAATAATAAGCAGGTGATAAGATCAGAATATCTCTGAAAACCTTTTTGACGGTATGTCTCACTCAATACTGAGTTTTTAGCATGAAACGTAGAATACGTTTTTTCAAGCATTTCTGCTTCAGATATCTTTTGCCCACATAATTGCAATTGGGCCGTAATTTTGAACACAGCGGAATTATATTCCCGGACTGTTTTAAAATCCTGAAGTCTCAGGTTTGTCCAGTCATCAAGGGCTTTTGGAAGCACCGTCTTTTTAAGATTATCATATCTTTCTTTCAGCTTTTCCCACAATGCCAGTGGGGATTCCACAGTCACGTACTCCATTTTAAGTGCCTCTTCGATATGATGGCACAAGAAAATC
The DNA here is from genome assembly GCA_030278955.1 of Hygrophila difformis. Classification (NCBI taxonomy): domain Eukaryota; kingdom Viridiplantae; phylum Streptophyta; class Magnoliopsida; order Lamiales; family Acanthaceae; genus Hygrophila; species Hygrophila difformis. The sequence continues at coordinate 16,347,641 of JAOANR010000010.1, read as the reverse complement.
ATGGCTTTTGCCTGATTTTGATGGCTGGGATTTTTGCCTTCAGCAATAGTATCTTCCAGACCCATTGAAGTAAGATGCATTTTTACATCTCGGGCCCAGGACATATAATTGCTTCCTTCAACAGTTAAGGGAGCAAATTCCTGCTTTGCAAGGTTAGCCATAATCTTATTGAAAGTTTAGAAATAAGATATTATACCTCAAATGATAATCTGGACAGAGTCTCCTCGTGCTGATAACGTGTTATAGAAATAACTATCTTTATTTATGTATGTGTACAATAAAATGGTATATGGCTTATTAGCTTGTGTTTATAGTGGAAGTATTGTAATGGAAATTGGGATTAAATGATGAAAGAAAGGAAGTTTAAAAGTGGGATAATAAAATGGATAAAGTGTAATAATTATGGCTATGAAATGAAACAAGTATTAAGCTTGCATAAAATTTTTTCTAACTTAACTTCTCAATACATTACATAGGCTATTTATAAACTTTTTTATCCTCTCACTATTTACTAACCTCATAATCAAGGCATATACATTTCAAGACTTTCACATGTCTAACCTTATGATCAAGGCATGAACATGGATGTTGAACACTAGACATTCACATGTTTTGTTTACATGCATAATATAATTATAATTATGATGATGGATAATTTTCGACTAAATGAGTGTTCAGTATATATAAGTTTTATTGTTGTTAACTGATGAATACTAGTCTTTGGAAATAAGTTTTATGGTGGTTAATTGGTAATAATAGTTGAGCAGCTTATTAATTGTTTAATCTCAGATATGGTGTTGAACATTGTAACAATCACTGGATTTGGGAAAATATGAGGATAAATTGGGGGTTGTGGAATATGAATTTATTGCACATGTTGGTGAGTTGACAGAGTTGTATAACTGGATTAGTTGTTGGATATTGTGCATTCTTTTTATGTTAAATGCTAAGTTGTTTGACTAAACTTGGTATATGTCAAAATTGATTCTAGTAAGTACATGAGTTGTAGATTAAATTGAGGAATATACTTGTTCATGGGCAAATTTTATTGTCATTGTCTACTCTTAACGATAAAAATATTTAGCAAGTATTCACATGTCTTAATTCCATATATTAAACTAGTACCCCTATTTTTACTTTGACTGTTAGTGTATAGAATTAGTTTCCACTTGCAAGTAGTGAGGGTGAGTTCGACTTTGTGCATTAAATGACATACTTGATTCTATTTTGTTAATTAATTAATTAAGTGTAAAGGGGGAGGAGACTTGATTTGGAGATAGACTTGATTTCATTGTTTGACTAATTGAGCTAGTAGGAAGAGTATTCATAAATTTATTCTCCAATGGTACACGTGCAGGCATTGAACTTTTTATTTAATTTTGCCATGTGATTAAGTAAACTTGGTTTTATGCATTTGTATAATACATCTATGGATTTTATATATTTAGATTTACAAGTTGGTGTGGTTAAGGAGTTCTCGTAATATTATTGTCCTCAACAATTTCATTTTGATATTCATGAGCAGGTATATGTATATACGAATGTCTTGAGCAATCGAAATGCTATGATATTGTACAGTTTAGTAGTGTACGAGAAAATCTTGATTCAACTTGTTAATTTGTTTGTGCCTGTATAAATATTTATTATGAGTATAATAATGAGATTTGATTAGGTTAATTCTTTTATTAATTATTCACTATGACCCAGGTAGTTGATCACCACTTTTCTGAGTTAAGGATTATGATATACTAATACATGATTATACAATTCGGTGGAATTGTGGCTTGAGTAATGTGTCGTGTATGTATATGTATTATACATAAAGATGTGTACTGGTCTATACCAATTTCATAGCATTCTGTTGGAACTCCTTGTTAGATTTGCCCTTGCAAATAGTTTTGTCTAATGGTAATTTAATGCCTTTTAACATTATGGTATTGGTGGAATTGTACTGTTGTGAGGTGATTATTATATGAGCAGCCTTTACAAGTGACGTTGAGTCCCGATGACCCGTTGGGGTGTATGTTGTGTATGATTGATCGGGCAGCCTTCACAGGTGTTGTTGAGTCCCGATCTCCCTGCAGGGTGGATTATCGATTGTTATACCTGTTGGCCCTGTGGGGTGGATTATTGGCTGTTATGCCTGTTGTTATTGGCTGTTATGCCTGTTGACCCTTCGGGGTGGATGATTTGGGTTGTGATGCCTGTAATATGATATTCAGCTACGGCTGGCGCGTTTGCGGATCCCTGCGGGGATGGTGTATGTTACCTTGTAACGGGTTGGAGTTGATGATATCCTCACCCGTGGGTTCATACCGCCCGGGTTCTTAGGTTGCCGGCTAGGCATATTCATCTGCATTTGCATATATGTTAGATAGGTGTATGCTAGGCCATGCATCATATGCATCATTTTACTTATCTATACCTTGTATGTTGTGGTTGAAGCACCGGTATGGGACGGTGTGATGCTTTTGTTATATTATGTTTCTGGTATGTTGTGGTTAAAATACCGTTATAGAGTGGTGCGATGATTAATTATATGCTTTCCTTGCTTGTGATATTATTTATTTGTCTCCCCTTTCTAATTTCCCCTGCACATATTTCCCTTGCTCAGTACTTTGTACTGACTCCCTTTGTTTGTCTGTTTTGTAGATTCACTGGAGGCGCTACACCATGACATGGGATTTGGGAATTTTGAGAGATCACCTAGATAGGAGTATATATATTGTGTTCTGTTATGCTAATGTGATATGTTGTTGCTATTATTTGACTGGTATTAATCTGTTTGCTAGTTGAGGCCTGTGAGTCTAGGATTTATTTTCTGTCGGCCTGTGGCCATATGTGATTTACCGCTTTGGGCTCTTTTTTACTTGGAATATTTGGCTTGGTGTCTGGTTTTGGATTATGAGGCTTGTAGCCTGAGTGTAAGTTAGTTCCCTATTATTGGATTTATAGAGACTTATAACCTGCCTATATGTTTTTATTGGTTTTAGCTTTCGCTCATAATTGGTTAATCAGATAATCACTGTAGGTTTGTACTCAGCCTTGTACTAGCTATTCTAAGTTACCTGGCCACTAGTTTAGGATGGTTAGTACGGCGGTAACGCTTGTGAAAATCAAGTTTGAATTTTTGGGGCGTTACACTCCGGACCAAAAGGAACGGGCAGCTCGCACATCGGTGTCGCAGTCCATTCATGCGACTTACCAGGCCGCGGGCCAATAAACGGATGGATGCGTTCAGGACATACTGCGAGAGCGGCGATTACTTGTATGTTTATGCCATCCGGTAAGTCCAGCTATACAAATTTTATAAATCATTAGTAATAAAGTTGGCATGTCATTTGTGCACAGGCTTGACGTCGGTATCGATACCGCGGTTGGTCCCGATTGGTTTAAGGAATGGTGTACGGATGGGTTATTTCTTCAAGACACCGTGAGTATAATTTTAAAAACTTCGATTATGCGTTACATATATGTGTGTAAAGAAAACTAATTCTCTCTCTACATTGCAGCACATAGATGCATACCTGGGTATTTTGCAGTTCAAGCCCAAGGACGTGCAGTGCAAGCCACGAACGGAGGGGGGCCAATATGCCATTATGCCCTATACATTCTTGGTAAGTACGTATATTTCGTACGTTAATGTTTCGTAAGTTCCGGTGAATTAGTATGCATCTTATGTCGTGTTATAATTAATGTGAAAATGAGCAACTTCACTAAAATAAGAAAACATAAAGGATACAACACCCGAAGAGTATCTATAGCGAAGGATAAACTTGTTCGAAACTGATAGATAAAGAACGAAAACAAGTCTTCCAAAAAATAATTTAATTTTCATTAACTTTAAAAGTATTAATTAATTTTATTCTCCTCCTAATTTTTATTCGATTTAAAAAAACAAAGATGGTTTAGGCAGTTATATTTTTTTAGCTTAGCCATACTCATAATTTTCATAATTTTCAAAGACACCATTAATTTCCAGAAATTAATGGGGTTTCCATTTTATATATTAATTGTAGTTGGACTCCGTGACACTAATTTTCATTTTACATAATACTCTCTTTTAAACAGACAGGACTCCTGCGAGACTGCTGGGACGAGAAGTTGAAGCTGCCCATGTTTGATGACGGCATCATTGCTTCGATGTCGCAGTACGTTGTTGGGGCACAACCCCAGTGGGGTTCGACTGCACATTGGGCGGAGTTGGACGAGGTTAGTAGATCCTTTATTCACATATAGATCATGCCGATATCCTAGTTCTCATGTTTATCGGGGCTTGTGTTTATATCAGATCATATGCCCCTGGAACACTGGTTGATTGTACGGATCCGATTGGACACCCATACGATATATTTCCACGATTCTATATGCCATCCTAGTCGTGCGTACTCGCCTGAGAAGGAGGACATATTGAGCTCGCTTTTCGAGGACCTAGGTCGACTCCTTCGCATCTTGCCGGCATTGCTCGAGCATTCAGGATACTACCTGCACCGCCCTGATCTGCGCTCAGATCGCTGGTCCATCTCCCTGCCGTCCCCCCAGACCGTTTTCCATCAGCATGACGCCTCCTCATGCGGCGTTCTTACTATATTGACTGCGGCCGCGATCGTGTCTGGACGCTTCCCCGACACAAGCACCTTCCGCCTGGACAGCAAAGTAGCGAGAGAGACACAGGCATTCAGAGTATGGAAGTTCAGTCAGGACGTCAAAGGGGGACCTATTTACAGACTGCCCGACCCGCCCCCACCTACACAGTACTCGATTGAGCATGTCCATGAGTGAACCCCTTTCCACCGTACATATATATATCTATGTATTTAGGGTGTACATATTATTTCTTTCATATAGTAGAGCCAGTTTTTCTTCCTTTTATTGACGTATGCAGTCTTTTCTTCCTTTGTTTACGTTTAGTATTTTAATTTATGCTAATATAATTATAAATATAATTATTTTATAATCATAATAAACATTAAAATTATTTTATAAAAAAATTAATAAACACTATTGATTATTAAATATAAAATTATTAAATTTATTAAAAATTATCTGGGATGTACCCTACGCCCTTTATTTTGAACCCTCATGCCTAAATCCTTTGAACCATAAATGCTCAAACTCGCGCTTCCATGAGTATAACTCCACCATTTGAATCGTGTCCTTGTCTGCCACCACTGAGTTAGAAGTTGGAAACCTGGGCGGAGTTCTCCTTGGCTGACAGTTCCATACTAATGAGGTTATGGAATTAGAAATTATATTACGATTTATCTTAACTCTTCTTCCCAAGTGAGAGGCGTGCTGGCTGGCGCTGTAACTGCAGGCGGACAGTTTGATAATACCTTTTAAGTAGGGTTCATGCTGATGCAATGGTTAAACGGGTTTACCCCGCGCCTGGGGTATGGGTAATGATGCAGAGGGCGGCCCAAAAGATTTAGGAACGAACATGGTGGACATTTCTACCACTACAGGGCGGGGCACGGGTGGGTGGATATATTTTGTATAGTGCAGCGACGGAGCCTTACACGGCAGTGCATGAGTCGAATACATGATGGGGCAGTGCGAACTATGCCAATCAGCATGAATCATCTAAAAGTTCTGCAAGAAAAGATCTCTTAAACGACAGGATGGCTTTTCCAAAAGCGACGCTGTGCCAAACCAGATGCAGGTGGATCTTTATCAAGGTAACTACAACGCTGAGTTGATATTGCGATCAATCCGCTGCAATCCTTTTCCTCTGCCCCATCCCATTGTCAACTGAAAGGCGTAACGTAACAGCACCACTCTGCAGGTAATTTACTGCTGAAGATGCTGCTGCTCAATTGCATCCACTCTCTTCATTTGCCCTCATTGAACCCACTCACGATCGAATGGAAGACTTCAGTTTACCATAAGTCAAATCTTGAAGGTGGACTTGGTTCATAACCGAATCATCCCTATCTTCCATGCTTCAGTCCAATAATGCTGGCTTAAAATCGTGCCCATCTTCCATGGGATGAATTTATGCCATCATTACTAGACTGAAGCATGGAAGATAGGGTTGATTCAGTTATGAACCAAGTCCACCTTCAAGGTTTGACTTATGGTAAACTGAAGTCTTCTATTCGATCCTGAGTTTATGCAATGAGGTCAAATGAAGAGAGTGGATGCAGTTGAGCAGCAGCATCGTCAGCAGGAAGTTACCTGCAAAGTGGTTCTGTTACGTGACGCCTTTCAGTGGACAATGGGAGGTGGCAGAGGAAAAGGATTGCAGCGGATTGATCGCAATATCAACTCCGCGTCGTAGTTACCTTGATAAAGATCCACCTGCATCTGGTTTGGCACTGCGTCGCTTTTGGAAAAGCCATCCTGTCGTTTAAGAGATCTTTTCTTGCAGAACTTTTAGATGATTCATGCTGATTGGCATAGTTCGCACTGCCCCATCATGTATTCGACTCATGCACTGCCGTGTAAGGCTCCGTCGCTGCACTATACAAAATATATCCACCCACCCGTGCTCCGCCCTGTAGTGGAAGAAATGTCCACCATGTTCGTTCCTAAATCCTTTGGGCCGCCCTCTGCATTATTACCCATACCCCAGGCGCGGGGTAAACCCGTTTCTTCAGCATTGCATCAGCATGAACCCTACTTAAAAGGTATTATCAAACTGTCGGCCTGCAATTATAGCGCCAGCCAGCACGCCTCTCAAATGGGAAGAAGAGTTCAGATAAATCGAAACATAATTTCTAATTCCATAACCTCATTAGTATGGAACTGTCAGCCAAGGATAATATATTTTAATTTCCAACTTCCATGGTGTGCCCCGTCTCAGCCATTTGCCAATCTTGGGTGGTTGCTATGGACTGTGATTATGTCTCAGCCAAGGGAACATTTCTGAATGAGGCTGCCTTCAGGCAATCCGCTAACAATCGGATACCGATGAAGGTGAGGATGCGGTGTGGGACGACGTCCTTCGGCGTTCTGACTAAGGGGCATGGAGAATCGGGACGGCCACTGATGTACAATTACTCCTCAAAGATCCAAAAATTCTTCAGCATTTCTTATGTCGAAAATGCTCAAACTCTGCCAACTTCAGGTATGCATGCGACCATGCAGTTCGGCGAGGTTTTCCGTACCTGCTTTGCACTCACGCTACTTGGCATGTTTTCTCGCGTCGACGTCCGTATGGAGGAATATTGCAGCCGGTCGTCCTTAGCCCACTTTTCCATTAATCTGCATGGCCCGGAAGTTCTAGATTGCCCGATATGTTTTGATGAAATCTAGACAAACAAGCAACGTAGATAGCACAATTAAGTTCGGTTGCATATGGTGCAGTCGGCTGAGAGAGGTTGAACATAGGGAGAAAAAATACCAAGAGGTCGACATGATCTCAAGCATGGTGTCCAACTATACGACGTCTGCTACCAAATTGAGATCATGTCGACCCCTTGTATTTTTTCTCCCTATGTTCAACCTCTCTCAGCCGACTGCACCATATGCAACCGAACTTAATGGTGCTATCTACGTTGCTTGTTTGTCTAGATTTCATCAAAACATATCGGGCAATCTAGAACTTCCGGGCCATGCAGATTAATGGAAAAGTGGGCTAAGGACAACCGGCTGCAATATTCCTCCATACGGACGTCGACGCGAGAAAACATGTCAAGCGGGGGAGTGCGAGGCAGTTACCCAAAACCTCGCCGAAGATCATTGTCGCCTGCATACCTGAAGTTGGGAAAGAGTTTGAGCATTCACGTCATAAGAATGCTGAGGATGTTCCGAATGGCCCAGGACTAATTGTCCATCAGTGGAGTACATCCTTATTCTTGTCCCCTCGTCCGAACGCCAAAGCATTTCACCCCGCACCGCAACCTCATCTGACTCGCCACCCGATCAGTGGAGTATGAATTGTTGTTGATTTTCAGGTTGTGTTTGACATGCTCCTCATTTTGGAAGCTTTTATCCACTTATAGATCATGCCGACTACATGACGGTGTCTCAGCCACCGGGATGGGTCAACACTGTCGGTTTAAATTGAGGTTGCTTTATAGACTGTGCAACAATATATCGACATGCCTACATGGCATTCCCAACGTTACCAATTGGTCTCGCGATGCAAATGACGGATGGGTTATTTCCGTACAGTTGGTCTCGTGCTCGCGCCAAGTGTTACCTTCTCGAACATGTCTGAGTATGATGCTGCACTATTCGATCTGTGCCAAACCAAGAAAACTGCATGAAATGATGATGCATCTACAAAATGCAGGAAGATTGTGTTGTAAGCACACAACGTTCGCACAGCTCTGAGTATGGCACAACACATACAAGGGCCGATATAGGTATGTTGGAGCATGCAGCAGTGAAAGAGACGTTACTGACACATACAACCTGAAAAGAATCAATAATTTTTAGCCAGATTAACTTGTACACATTTCTCATGCTTTGATCATCTCCGTAACTGATCATACTTGCGTAGAGCATCAGCAACCGCGCTGCCCTGAACTCTCCGTAATGTGTACAAACGAACACTAATATTTTGTTGGAATGGGATTTCCAGAGACGAGCAACACGTTCTTACAAAAATCGAACTGTAAGAACATGTTGCTCCTCTCTGAAAATTCCATCCCAACAAAAAATTAGTGTTCGTTTGTACACATTACGGAGAGTTCAGGGCAGCGCGGTTGCTGATGCTCAACGCAAATAAAACCATTCACAGAGATGATCATAGTACGACAAATGTGCACAAGGTAATCTGGATAAAACACTAACTATTATTTTCAGGTATGTATTTGTTAGAAATGTCATCTACTATGCATGCTTCTACATGCCGATGCTGCCCGACTATGTGTTGTGCCTCATCACAGGCATGTGCCAACATTGCCTGCTTCGAACATAGCCTCCTGCATCTAGAGAGGCCGCAACATCACAAACAGCAATCCCGTCTTTCCTGCTACCTATTTTTTACGGTTTGCATATATCCTCTGTATAGGACAATGCGGATAGTGACCATCACTCTCTGATGCCTTCAGACAATCCGGTAACAATCGGATACCGAGGAAGAGGAGGATGCGGTTTGGGACGATGTCCTTCGGCGTTCGGATTAAGGGCCATGGAGAATCAGGACGTCCACTGATGTACAATTACTCCTCGACGATCCAAAACTTCTTCAGCATTTCTTATGTTGAAAATGCTCAAATTCTTTCCCCACTTCAGGTGTGCGTGGGGCTTGTGTTTCGGCGAGTTTTCCTGTAACTGGTTCGCTGTCACGGTCCTGCTATGTTATCTCGCCGCACACCTGTATAGAGAAATGTGGCAGGCGACCGTCCTAATATGACTTTTCCATTAATCTGCATGTCCCGGAAGTCCTAGGTTGTCCCCTCTGCCTCGATCAAATGTAGACATCTGGGTTACTCAGCGTGTAAGTCATGAGGAAATTAAGAACTTATTAATTCATCTAGATAGCACATCGCATTATGAATTACACGCTGAGTAACCCAGATGTCTACATTTGATCGAGGCAGAGAGGACAACATAGAACTTCCGGGCCATGCAGATTAATGGAAAAGTCGTATTAGGACGGTCGCCTGCCACATTTCACCATACAGGTGTGCGGCGTGATAACATAGCAAGGACTGTGACAGCGAACTAGTTACAGGAAAACTCGCCGAAACACAAGTCCCGCGCACACCTGAAGTGGGGAAAGAATTTGAGCATTCGTCGCATAAAAAAGCTGAAGATGTTTCGGATAGCCCAGGACTAATTGTCCAACAGTGGACTACATCCTTATCCTTGTCCCTTCGTCCGAACGCCAAAGAATTTCACCCCGCACCGCAACCTCATCTGACTCGCCGGCCGATCGTTGCAACTTCAGCAACTGGACTCTAGCCGCAACGTTCCCATTTGGTCTCGCGCCGCAAATGACGGATGGGTTATTTCCGTACAGTTGGTCTCGTGCTCGCGGCAAGTGTTACCTTCTCGAACATGCCTGAGTATGATGCTGCACTATTCGATCTGTGCCAAACCAAGAAAACTGCATGAAATGATGCTGCATCTACTAAATGCAGGAAGATTGTGTTGTAAGCACACAACGTTCGCCCAGCTCTGAGTATGGCACAACACATACAAGGGCCGATATAGGTATGTTTGATCATGCAGCAGTGAATGCCGTTACTGACACATACAACCTGAAAAGAATCAATAATTTTTAGCCAGATTAACTTGTACACATTTCTCATGCTTTGATCATCTCCGTAACTGATCATACTTGCGTAAAGCATCACTAACCGTGCTGCCCTGAACTCGCCGTAATGTGTACAAACGAACACTAATAATTTGTTAGAATGGGATTTTTAGAGACGAGCAACACGTTCTTACAGAACTCGAGCCCGAAGAACGTGTTGCTCCTCTCTAAAAATCCCATCCCAACAAAAAAATTAGTGTTCGTTTGTATACATTACAGCGAGTTCAGGGCAGCGCGGTTAGTGATGCTTTACGCAAGTATGATCAGTTACGGAGATGATCATAGGACGATAAATGTGCACAAGGTAATCTGGATAAAACACTAACTATTGTTTTCAGGTATGTATTTGTTAGAAACGTCATTCTGGGTGCATGCTTCCACATGCCGATGCTGCCCGACTATGTGTTGTGCCTCATCACAGGCATGTGCCAACGTTGCCTGCTTCGAACATAGCCTCCTGCATCTAGAGAGGCCGCAAAATCACAAACAGCAATCCCGGCTTTCATGCTACCGCTTGTTATCGTCGTGAGAGCTGGCTGGCGGGCTGCTACGGCATATTCTTGGCACGCATAATGATCAATGCTCCTGGCCCGCGGCAGGATACTGTGTCCGTGCGCGTTTTAGTTTCTACCTAATGGGAATGATATGATCCGACGTTTATTGTCAGAAGGAATTAAGAAGTGAACCGTCGGAGATTGTCGAGAATTCTCACCCCGGTTTGTGCCGTGGCATGTGTGCCCACAATGCCTTTCGCACGAACATGGCGGACATTTCTCCCAATGGCAAGAAGGGAATGGGTTCATATTTTTTATCTAATACAGCGATTGAGCCTTACATGGTAGTGGAGAAAGGCATCCAGAATGATGAGCCCGCAAGACCTCGAATGACCCTAATGTGCGTAAAGGTGTGTGTCCGCCCATCGGATGACCACTGGGCAATAAACCAATCATTGTAGGAATTTTAAAAGCAGATTTTTTGAAGCACGACTACAAGAGTATTTGAAGGTGCCATGCTTCCAAGAATCTGCTTCTAAAACCCCTACAAGGATTGTTTTAATGGTCAGTGGTCATCGAATGTGAGGATACACACCTTTACGCACAGGCTAGTCATTCGAGGTCTTGCGAGCTCGTCATTCTGAATGCCTTTCTCCACTACCGTGTAAGGCTCCATCGCTGTATTAAGTAAAAAATATGAACCCATGCCCTACATGCCATGCAGTGGTAGAAATGTCCGCCATGTTCGTGCGGAAGGCATTGGGGGCACACATGCCGCGACACAAACCGCGCTGCACATTCTCAACAATCTCCGACCATGCACTTCTTAATTCCTTCGGGCAAAGCATGCCGGATCATATCATTCCCACCAAGTAAAATAAAACGCGCACGACCACAACATCCTGTCGCGGCATAAGAGTCGGATCATTATGTGAGTCTAGAAAATGTCGAAGCTGCACGCCAGTCGCGTAAATAGGGCGTGCCGAGTCACGCTGGCCACTCCGGCATTTCTTACGGCTTGCATATATCCTCTGTATAGGACGATGCAGATAGTGACCATCACTCTCTGAACAACCATTCCGAAATATTTTTCCTTTAGTTCAAGTGTAATGAATAACATGTTATCCACATTCTTCAAGAATATTAATCTGCATGTCCCGGAAGGTTCCGGATTGCCATCTATGTCTCGATCAAAAATAGACATATCTGTATTGCATGATCACATTGTCATCCTTCTTGTCTATCTTCTTATTGATGAATTTTGCTCCTGTCAACTTCGCAAACAAGCTGTAGCTGATTCCCAAACTGATACTGTCTGTCTTCCATGAGTATAATTTCACCATTCGAACTGTCCTTGTTCCCTTGTCTGCCCCGAGTTAGAAGTTGGCGACCCAGGCTGTTCTCCTTGCCTGACGGTTCCATACTTTGAAGGTTATGGAAAGAGAAATTGACTTTCCATTTTTTGAACTCTTCTTCCCAGGTGAGAAGCATATCAGCTGGGGATATAATTGCAGGCCGACAGTTTGGAAACTTTTTTATGTAGGTTTCAATGAATACAATGGTTAAACGGGTTTCCCCCGTCCCTGGAGTATTGCGCATACTAGTTGAAACCCGTTTAACCATTGTATTCATTGAAACCTACATAAAAAAGTTTCCAAACTGTCGGCCTGCAATTATAGCCCCAGCCGACATGCTTCTCACTTGGGAAGAAGAGTTCAGAAAATGGCAAGTTAATTCCTCTTTCTATAACCTTCAAAGTATGGAACCGTCAGGCAAGGAGAACAGCCTGAGTCGCCAACTTCTAACTCGGGGCAAACAAGGGAACAAGGACACAATTCGAATGGTGAAATTATACTCATGGAACACAGAGAGTATCAGTTTGGGAATCAGCTACAGCTTGTTTGAGAGTGTTGACAGGAGCAAAATCCTTGAATGAGAAGATAGACAAGAAGGATGACAATCCACTGCCGATTGTTTACATTATGTGACCGATTGTTCGTTGACGAATGGGGATTAAAACATGTTATCCGCTTTGTTGGAGAATAATAATTGTGGCAACAATTTGATAGAGGATACAGTTATTTGTCTTTCATACACTCCAATTACACTTGAAATCATAAATTCAGCAACGGACCATCGCTCATTGTTACTCAGTGGGGCCACGTCTCCCAGGCATATGGTCCGGTACTATTCAAATCGGGGATATTCCGAGGCATGTTCTGCGGGCACCTCAGTGCCGTGTGGCCTACCTGACCGCATCTACTACATTTTTTTGGTGCACGCGGTCGCCTTTCTGATGTCCCGGCCACAGGCTCAACCGTCGCGGTGCAGTTCTTTCGGTTGTGGCCGGATTGGCCGCACCTGCGATATCTTTGAGGCATCCCGGCACGCGATGCTCTTTCCACTGCCGATCGAAGCCTGGTTGTTCTTGGTCTTCCCGCTTGGCGCGAACATTCAGGCGTCTTGCATGGGGCGTCCGCAATTTCTGTTGGTACCGCCCAATCATTCGGGTGTGCCATCGGATACACGGGTCCGCTCCATGCATCCATCAAAGCACTTCGAAGATAGAAGGCGGAGGCATAGTGGGTTATTTCGTGCCTCGCTTTCCTGCATATTGGAAATACACTCAACTTATGTTTCCAGCGCGATAAACCTCTGAAGCAATGATGTAATCGAATACTTACAGTATTGCGGCGAGTGCGTGGGAGCACGGTATCAACATCTGCTGGAAGCTCTGGCATGTGCACGATGGGTCCTCCGTAAGGCTTACCGTGTACGACTTACTGCCGTGCCGGACCTGGTACACATTTTCCAAACGCGTATTCTCGACATCCAACTTATCACCTATCGCTCGAGCATTAAACACCTCCCTAGTTGCCCAATTGGTTAAACGGTCTGTGTTTCTTGAAGCATCTTCATGTCTTCTCTTTAACCAATCTCCGACAGTAGCACGAATCACCTCCAGCATAGCGCACACAGGCAACCTGCGTGCCCACAAAAGGACATTGTTCATGCTTTCGACGATGTTCATCGTCATCATGTCGTACCGCCGGACGGGACAGTGAACTCGCGCGAAGCGTTCTGGCCTTATTTCCTCCATCAAATGTCTATACGCGCTCGGATACCCATCCCTTAGGGTAGCCATATGCCGGTCGTACACGGACCTCTTGTGTGCATATGCCGCTCCCATGAATGCGTCCTGGGCTCCCTTCCCCCCGAACCGCAACAGGTTCTTCGCTAGGTGCACGCAGCATAGAACGTGTGGATTCCTCGGGAGCGCTTGCTCCACCGCAGCTCTAATTGCGGGCGAACCGTCAGAGATTATCAACACATTGTCGTTTGGAAGAAGCGCGACCCTCATCTGCGTCAGAAACCATCTCCACGCCCTTGTTGACTCTTTCGGTCCGACCCCGAAACAGAGCGGAAATATATTATTGTTCCCATCTTTCGTCACTGCCACGAAAAGTACTCCCTTGTACTTCCCCTTCAGATGCGTTCCGTCAATCACGATGAAGGGCCGCATCTCTTTCCACCCAGTAATTGACGCATACAACGCATAGAAACAGTACAAGAACTTATCCTCATCATCAACTACGTACTCCGTATAGGTCCCAGGATTTTGCTCCCGCATCATATACAGGTACGATGGAATCATTCGGAAGGAGTCGTCATGCCCACCAAAAATGTATGAAATGGCATGAGCCCGAATCTTTCTCGCCATATCCACCGATATTCTGACGCCGTCCTCCAACAAGCGCGCCCGAAGTGACTCGGGTCCCATCGTCTCCGACCCAACCGCCACCACATTCGCATAATATGCCCCCAAGTGACTGGACGGGAGTCTCGTGTCTGGAATATTATCCGGGTTAAACGTGCAATTGTGTGGTACCAATCTGTATACGGTCCATATCGATGGGGTACCTCGCGCGCGCATCTGGAAAGCGCATTCCTCCATGGAACAGCGCACCCAATATCGTGTTTTGTCCGACTTGCAAGTCACGTACCCACATCTCTCTCCGATCAAGTACTCGACCAATTTCTCCTGCAACCGCCTCTTTGTCGCAAACACTGATCCCACTGCTAGTGGTCTATCCACGGTTTCATCCACGTACGGGTCGACGTAATCTCCAGGCAGCTCAAGCGGTGGACGCGGCAAATTCCAGTTCCCGCATGTCATTTGAGGAACCGTGAACCCTTCTGCCGGCAGTCGCCTCACTGGATCGAGGCCAGCATCGAGTCCCTCTATGGATCCCCTAGCGTACAATTCTCCAGAAGGCTTTGAAATAGGTGAGTATCAAGCGATGCCCTGCCAAATCTTCAAAGTCTACTTCCGCTGCTGACTCACCCCATTCATCCTGCCATTCTTCCTCCTCACTCTTATCACTCTGGTCATCCTGTGCCTCATCCACCACGTTATCCTGCGTGCCCATGTCCTCATGGTCTGATGCATTCGCTACATTTGTCTCACCCTCCTCTAGCCCGGTAAGGGTTGGATAACTTACATGGATGGTTGTTCCGTACTCATTACGACATTCGTCTACATATTCTGGTACGTGGCCACTGCTACTAGCACCTGCGTTCGGAGCCCACAACGGATTCCGCGACGGTGGATTACCGAATATGTAGTCCGACCAACTCGTCGCCCCGGACGCGTAGTACGTACAACGGGGGTGTTGTGTGTAATTAGTTGATTCATTCGTACATTCTAAACATTGTCGACCATAAACTATTAATACATTTAAAAAAAATCTTTTCGCACATATTAATACAACACTACTTCTAAGCTACTATGATCACTATAAACTATTATTTTTATTACTGTTAATATAAATGAAAATGTTAACGTATTATTGGTTTGCAGAATTATAATGATAAAAATAATTGTCCTAATAATTATCAACAATTCATAATATAAATATAAACGCAATTTACCTTAAGTTATACTAGTATATTTTAAATTATTCATTTTCCTACCATGACAAATTTTTCATTTTTCATTTTCATTGTAAATTTTTTAAATTTATTTTTTTATGAATTATTATATTATTATTACTATAAATTTTTAATATATTATATTTTTATTTTTTAATTTAATTTAACCTTATTATTAGATTATTATTACTTTAAATTTTTTAATATTTCTACACATATTCTTTTCATTTTCATTTTGGACTTCAACAAATAATAAAGTAAATAATTAAAATAACAATAATAATAATAACATAGTAGTAATAATAAAAATAATTAAATAAATATTTTAAAATTTCTTTTTTTGAATTATTATATTATTATGACTTTAAATTTTTATTATATTAATTTTTTATTTTTTAATTTAATTTAACATTATAATTATATTATTACTACTTTAATCTTCTTAATATTTCTACATTATCTTTTAATTTCCATTTTAAACTTCAACAAATAATAATTAAAATAGTAATAACATAATAACAGTCAAAGTAATAATAATACTAATAACAAAAGTAATAAATAAAATAAATCGGAAACAATAGTACTATTTACTTATAGAAATCTATTAATATTTTATTTATACAACAGACAGAATAATAATAACTTGTGTGTTCGAGTACTCGATAATAATAATTATAATAACATAGTAATAATAATAATAATAATAATTAAATAAATTTTTTAAATTTAATTTTTTTGAATTAATATATTATTATTAATTTAAATTTTTACTATATTTTATTTTTATTTAATTTAACCTTATTATTATATTATTATTACTTTACACTTTTTAATATTTCTACATTATCTTTTAATTACCATTTTAAAATTCAAAAAATAATAATTAAAATAATAATTAATAATACTAATAACAAAAGTAATAAATAAAATAAATCGGCAACAGTAATACTATTTACTTATATAAATCTAGTAATAATATTTTTTTCATACTATAGACGGAATAATAATAACTTGTGTGTTCAAGTACTCGAATAATAATAATAATAATTTATGTCGCCTTTCTTTTTTATTTGTTCATTAATCTACAATTACTATATAGCGGTAAAATGTATCCAAATCTATATCCATTTATTCATGCAAACAAAAAAAAAAAAATAACAAATTAACAATGTACATTAACGAACTAAACAATTAATTTAACATATTCATATAACATAAATCCACGAAAACAAGTTCAAGTAAATGCAAAAAATATGCATGTACAACGCAAATACTAAATTCAAAAGTAAATAGCACGTATAAATACTTACGATTAACTGTGTAGTCAATATCATCCGCACGGTTTGCTTCCCCTCCCAACAACCCTTCCGGACCAAACAACCACGACGAGTCCATTGTTGCGCCGGCAAAATACAACTGCGCACAAGTTATTCAAAAACCCAACAATTTTTAATAAATGCAGCAATATATTAAATAAATATGCAGCAATATATTTCCAAATATGCTAGGATCGTCCATTATTGGACACATCAAGCTTGGTCCGCGGGTTATAACACACAACATGCTTGGTCCGCATATTTAATGCACGGACCAAGTAGTAGGGTTAATATAACACTCTGCATGCTTGATCCGCATATTATTGGATCAAGCATTAATGCACGGACCAAGTCATAATCGGCAGAATATAAACACACAGCATGCTTGGTCCGCATATTTAATGCACGGACCAAGTAGTAGGGTTAATATAACACTCTGCATGCTTGGTCCGCATATTATTGGACCAAGCATTAATGCACGGACCAAGTCATAATCGGCAGAATATAAGCACACTGCATGCTTGGTCCGTATATTTTTTCGAGCGGACCAAGCATGGAACAATTTGTCTTTCAGAATCGCGCATTTCAGAATCGAAAGGTTTAGCATTGAACAATTTTTTGTATAGCTGAAATAAAACCATAGATGTATCCGCGTTCGGATTAAAAAATTAACATTATAACAATATCTACTTAATCAAAAAAAAATTATAACTTACCAACAAAAAATATATCCGCGTTTGGATCTTCAATGGAAATCGAACTTCTTCTAACCCTTCACGGCGGATCTGAAAATTACAAGGAAAAAACTGAATTTATACGGAACAAGAAAAAAAATAATCCACAACAACGACGATGGTCGGCGGATTAAAAATAATACCCCACCAAATTTATACGCACAAGGGAAAAAAAATGGAACAATATAATCATACCCAACAATGACGATGGCCGGAGGATTAACGTCGGTCATGGAGAAAAACGAATGGTGGTGAACGGAGCTGTAGATCTGGATCTAGATCTAGAGAAAAAGAGGTGGCTTTTGAAATGATATTATGAACGCTGAACGGGCGGGTGGTGGGGGAAGTGGGGAATATATTCCATGCACTCACGAGAATAAATGCAGACGTAATGACAAAGCGGTTGCCTTCCCGAGGCTTGACTCGGTCAAAAACGCTTGGTCCGCTCGGCGGACCTAATGGAAAAGCGGATCAAACAGCTTGGTCCGGAGAACGGCGGCTTGGTCCGCCAATTATTATATAGCCGGGTATAGCGAATTCCCGGACTAAGAGGATTGCTTTTGCTTGGTCCGCGACATCGCTATGCCCGGATATTAATAATGCGCGGACTAAGCTTAATATTCCGAGTCAAACATTCCTAATTAATATCATTTAGGATAATCCTTGATCAAGCTTCGCCCGGGTATTTTATTTGGTCCGGGTCCGGTCCAAGTATCCGGTCCAAGAGGCTTTCCGTCTTTTCGAGTAAAAAACTGACATGTATAAAGTGGCGGGCAAAAAAGTTGCTGCAAAAGTCTGACCGGCCACAGTCATCATTCACCCATTCTCCCTATATATAGGACAGATGGTCATTCAGATATTCAGTCAATTGAAACCGCTCCAGCATCTGCATAGATCTGTCGGCTTCATTCCTCTGGTAAATTCTCCAGATTTGCTTTCTTGCTTTAACATATTCTTAATTCTTGTTTAATCCTTCATACTTTTGCCTTCTTTTGAATTTTTTTAATGTATTTTTCCTTTTGTTCTTCGATCTGTTTGCAAAAGCTTTTTTGGTTATGAAAGATCGGTAGATCGTTGTGGGGTGTATGAATTACTGCGGGAAGAATTTGGTTGCAATCTACTGAAAGGGTTTAATAGAAACCCGCAATCGATTAACCTAGGTTATATTTGGTTGCAATCTACCGGAATTTTATACTGTGAAATTTTAAAACAGTTAGAGCGATTGTTTTGATTTTAAATTGCACTTTTGGATTGGAAGCTAAGGGCTTCTCTTTCTTTTCTTTTTGGTTTTAGCACGGTTTTAATATGCCTAACTGGTCATTGAATTTCTGAAATAAATTCATAGGTATAATTTTTTTTTTTTATAGCAAAAGCATAAAAAAACATTTTAAGCTATTCATTTAAATGCATCAAGTTCCAGAAGAGGTTAGTGAAAACCTTTTTACACCTAAGATATTTTGGTAATCGCACATTTTAAGCTTTTCATTCAGATGGTTGTATATACATTGGATAAAACTAGTTTTGTTTCAGTTTTGTCGCTTGCCCTTATCAAACATTGCTACTATTTAGATCATAGATTATGCGTGAATGTGCTTAGCATTGTTGTTGTTTTGTTTATTGGGATAAACTAAATTTATTCCGATTTGTCGCTTGTCCATGATCGAACATATCCACGTGCTATCTCATACATATGCGTGATTAATGTGGTATAATAGCTATAAATGCCGACATTCGTATAAATAAAAAGCAGCTCTCATTTATCAGATGGTTTACTTGAGGATTTAAAAAAGGAGCTTCTGCATTAAAGTCGAATATTTAGGTGCTCGTTACTAAAGTTGGAGAAGATAAGTTATGCATTGACTTATTATACCATGAGGAGATTACTTGAAATGAAATATCCCCGGCCAAAAGTGATCTTAAAGGATCTCTTTTTGAGATTGGTAAGAATTCTTTGGCGATAAATCTCTTATAAATATTCTTTGCAATTTGATGATGTCCTTTTGCCAAGAAATTATCATCTATGTTTTATGTACGTTTTTCTTTTTTTGGTGTAATTGAATTCTGTTTGCCCTCTTCCTTCATGGATCTTAATGCATGCATGGTGTTTAATTGAAGGGCAATGAAGTAGTTTGAGAACCCCATGGATTCCCGACATATAGGTTAATTCATCTATAACCTTCTCATTTTCTGTTTCTCATTTAACTAATCTATTACGCAGTAATCCAAGTGCTCAAAGTTCATTCTTTTATTGTTTTGGTTGTCTCACAGGTGGATGTGGAATTGGTTGTAGAGGCAATATCCTACTTACGATTGGATAGCAGTTTCTAGCCAATCGATGCGCTTTACTAGTGTATCTATTGCCTCCTTCCTATGACTCATCCACAATCACTGATGGTCCTGTCCTGTGCGCTCAACAAATCCCCCCATGCTATCTGTTCCTAAACGCATGTAACAAGTGGATGAATTGCTCTCCAAGGGAAGCTCCTGTGATCCTCCACCTGCTCTCTTTTGAGGTTGTTGGACTTGTCTCGAGGAGAATGCATCCATTTTGCATGTTGCCTGCCTTCCGGTGCATTTGGACATGGGGATGCTTGAGAGGAATTGTTGTCTCACGTATGATTGTGTGGGCATTCTTCTCTAGCAATGGATTTGGAAATGCTTTTGTTGAACACACGGCAGGAAGGACCAAATGTTGTGGTGCGAAATTGTACTGCAGAACTGTATGTGTGGAGTATGCCAAGTTGTGGTTGGATGATTCAGAGCATGGTAGTTACTTATGCGGTTTGAGGGAGAACCTACACCACATTACTATTTCTTTTGTTATATACTTGTTATCACCAAAATAAAAAGAAAAAAATGTATAATTAAATTGGGTGGTAAAAAAATAAATGGGTTGTTCATCTATGAACATGCTTCCCTTAGATGGGTGTTTTTCCATCTATGAAGAGGCCTACCTTAGATGACCATGGGTGTTTTTCATCTATGAAGAGGCCTACCTTAGATGACCTTAGATGAGGCCTACCTTAGATGACTCTAGACGGATGTTTTTCATCTACGAAGGGGCCTGCTTTAGATGACTCTCTAGATGAGTGTTTTTCATCTACAAATAGGCCTGCCGATGTTTTCCATCTATGAAGAGGCCTGCCTTAGATGATCCTAGATGGGTGTTTTCATCTATGAAGTGGCCTGCCTTAGATGACTCTGGATGGGCATTTATCATCTATGAAGTGGCCTGCCTTAGATGACTCTGGATGGGCATTTTTCATCTATGAATAGGCCTGCCTTAGATGACTCTATAGATGGATGTTTTCCATCTATGGATAGGCCTGCCTTAGATGACTCCCTAGATGGGTGTTTTCATCTATGAATATGCATGGTATAGATGACTCTCTAGATGGGTGAAAATTTGATTGGTAAAAAAGACAAATAGAAGAGTTGGCCCTTCATAGAGATGCCAGCATGAACCATGCCAACGGACGGATAGAAGTGAAATTCATGAGCCTCACCAAGTGATAGGAGCAAAGATGGCACCCATAAGCCTTGCCAACCAAAGGAATAAAAAAATGACACCATGAGCACTGACAAGTGGTGGAAAAGAGTATGATGATAAGGTTAACCATGAGCAGGGCCAAGTGTTGGTAACAAAGATGGTAGCAAAACTAATGACTCCAACGGACCTCTAGGTGAGAAGTGCAAAGTGGTCGGCCTGGCAACGAGCAAGTCACATGGGGCAGGCTAAGACGCTAGAAACCGTAGAACTAGCACGTCACTAAAAAACGGTTTTTAAAGGGCCTAGGTCATGGGAATGGCGGTTCTCCCAAGGCAGTCATGGAGTTGGCAGTTCTCCCCAGGCATTGCATCACCTCCTATAAATACCAAGCAAGGAAGCAGAGGCAGGGACACACAATCAACACCACAACAAAAGCTGCTTTTTATTTTATCTTAGTTTTAGCAGTAGCGTAGTTCGTAGTTGGTAGGTCTTAGTTGTTAGAAAATAGTTCTTGTAATCGACAGTGGACAGTTCCTGTTCATTGTTTTCTTAAACTTTTTTGAAGGCGCAATCCAACGAAAGAGTTTTATTCAAATTCTGCCGTCTTAGCCTGTAAAAGGCTTACTATTTGCTGTTATCCAAATTCACGCGATAACAATACTACTTGTAATCAAATTGAGTTAAAAGTTAAACGATTAAATTGAACATTGTCTAAAAGTCAATTCAATTGTAATATTTTGGTTGTAATCAAATTGAGTTGAAAAATTAAACAATGAATAATTTCAAAAAAGTCAATTGTAATATTTTAGTTGTGAAAGAGGTACATTTTAAAGTACAAGGATTTTTTTAGATTCATCCATTGCGTGGATACCAAAACATTAAAAGATGCGTATTTCATATTTGCATTTTCAATATTGATACTGTTAGTAATATAGATTTAATAACAAACATTGTTTAAAAATGGGTTAATTGAATTTAAAAATACATTACCAGTGGTGTGTGAGTGTATTTCCATGACAACAAAGTAACAAACGGACCCTTCATATTAAACAATGTTCGATTCTCTATAAATTTAAATCTCAATAAAACTTTTGTATTTTCTTTTGAGATAATTATCGAAATAGGCAATTAAAAGGAGGTCTTTCAGTTTTAGGCCATGACAACTTGAATTATGAATTTTAGGCCATAACAAACCACTTTTGTCCAATTTTAGGTCATTCAGACTTTTTAAAATTATACTTGACCCTACCAACTTTTGCCTAATTATATTTTTGACATCAGTTGACTTCAACTTTTACCCTATTACACTTTTGACCCTCATCTTATATTTTTCATCAAATATAGTCCAATTAAAGCCCATCATGCTTCCGATAATTAAATTAAGCACTAAATTTCATACTTTGGCTTTGACCGCCTTGTTGCCGGGTTTCCTAAGCTCCGGGATTTTATGGACTTCCTCCAACCACGCAGCCACGACCGATGGTTCACCGATTCTTGGCTCCTTCAGCAACAAACAGCACAGTCCTATTTCGTTTCCTACCTTAGGACGTATCAAGATATGAATAAAGGGTTTTAACTATATTATCGGGATTTTTGGGATATTTGGAAGCCTGGATTTTATTGAAGAAATATTAAAAATATTATTCAAACATAATTTCCCCTAAAGGAGAAGACAGACACTTAGTTCCTCATGGAGGATACAAGACTCTTGGGGTAATACCCCATACTTTTACAGACTCGAAAGGAAATATGCAGAAAGAGAAATATTACAAATATTTTGAAGAGTTGGGAGGATTTTTCGATGCCTTCCATCTGCTTCAAACTCCTTTATTTATAGGCGCCCGCGGACTTCAATCCCGGATTCCAATCTTCCTCTAAATCCTTGTGACGTCACTGCGTTCGTCACTTGGCCTTAATTTCCACCGGCTACATTATTGTCCTTTTGGAATTATTGCGTTAGGTGGCTCCTTTGTCAATTTTCCACCTTCTCTTGTCGGCCACTTACTGCGACTACTCTACCCTTCTTTGTCAGCTCTTAATTATGGGTATTGCCGACACCTCTTTTTCTTTTACATCCAGCTAAACTTACTTTGGCTTGTGAAAGTTTTTTGGACGTTTCTTCCCTTTGTCCTATTCGAGTCCGGATTTTTTCTGGGTTACTCGGATCTTTGTACCGAATAGGGATTTTTCCTGTTCTGCACAATATGGGCATATATGGTTGTCCCATTGGCCAACATGCATCATGTTGCATGCCTTCTTTCTGGTAGACTCGGTTGCTGGCAACTTGTTTTCCCAGATGAGTAATCTCTTCTTTTCAAAAGAGATTTCCGCGAACTCTGTGTTTTTCCCTGTTAAAGAATTAACCAGGAACGATCCATTTAAATTGTTTGAGAATATTTTTAACGAATATTTAACTTTTCCATCTCGGTGAGACAGACCCAGAATCCGCATGCTCGTCTGGTGGAGATTTCATCTTCGCTGATTGAAGATACCAATGGTGTCTTCTCATCCATAGACTTAACTCTGTTGAAGGCAATCATATCAGGTCTTTGTAATTTAATAAAATAAAAGACCGGATAAGAACATTTCCCGACGATTTCTGGTGCCGCTGAAATGAACTTAAGCTCCAGAATATCTCCTCTTTGCAGGTGCGGGTTGTTTTGCCATGATTCATGCACCGCGCTACTTATCTATCCCGGAAGTTTTTCGATTTCCGGAAACCCTGGTGATGTAGTATGAACAGATGCTAATGCTCCAAAGTCATACCACTTTCGAACTTCTTCTGGCTTCGATACTTCGAGCATCCAGACCCTATTGTATCTCCCGGATGTCTCGATTACTGTTTTGCTCGGGTTAATTCCCTTTTTGGAAACCAGTTGTTCCCATTTTCCTTGGTAATCCAGCCAGGCTGCAGATATGACCTTCTCCTCTGAATTAACCTTAGAGGTGCCTGTCATGGGCCTAAGGTTAATTTCTTCCTCTTTTACCCCAGAGGCTGTGGGTTGACTTGAGCTTTCGGAAATGTGACTTTCCTCTTGCTCAACATTTTTGTCGGTATCCGACAATGGTTCCTTTGAAGCAGTGCT
The DNA here is from genome assembly GCA_030278955.1 of Hygrophila difformis. Taxonomy (NCBI): domain Eukaryota; kingdom Viridiplantae; phylum Streptophyta; class Magnoliopsida; order Lamiales; family Acanthaceae; genus Hygrophila; species Hygrophila difformis. The sequence goes on along the minus strand of JAOANR010000010.1, from coordinate 16,323,376 downwards.
TGAATCTGCTTCTTCATATGTGACCACTTTAGCTTTTTGGGCACTTTTCTCTTTGTTTACCAGGGAGGCCGACGCTTTCCTGATTGGCTCTAATACTGTTTCACATAGTAAAGTCTCTATAGAACTTCTTAACTTTGTGCCCCTTTCTCTCCATATACGCAATCTCCTTGTTCAGGCGCCCTATGGTATCCAGGTGAAGGCTGACTTGCTCCTTGGTATCCTTCAGCTCCTCCTTCAGTTCGTCTATCTCTTCCACCTGCTCAGCACACAAGTGATCTAGTTCCTCCTTTTCTGTTTCGGCCAAGACCCTTCTATCGTATTCATCTTTATACTTATTTTCGAGTATTAGCTCCTCGTTTATATGTGTTGTAGCCTTTAACGCCAGTCGGTTCCTTAACTGATCATTCTTTGTGCTAAGGTGCTCGGCTCTAGCCCTCTCTCGCTCGCTGGTTTTTATTAATTCTCGAACCAACTCTGGAACTAGTTCGGCTATCCTATTGTTATCTCCCATCTAATAAACAAAATCATCATAAATATTTGCAAAAAAAAAAAAAAATGATAACTGCATGAACTGTGCCTAATGTCAGTGCATTGTGTCCCCCCAAATATGCAACAATTCTCTTTTAAACTGATAAGAAAACATATTTTACTTTTCTTTTTTTTTTAAAAAAAAAACCTCTCTTTTTTTCCAAATGGGCTCTGATACCACTCTGTAACACCCCCATTTTCCTACTCTTAGTTCCGCGGCGGAAGCCTCAACTAGGAATCCGGGGTTGCTACTGTCACGCCCCTTAATTAAGCTCGCTTAGTCCTGGCCCTAGCTAACTTAATTAATTGGCGCTAAGGCTATTTAAATAAATCGCTAACACATGCTTAAAACAATAACTTTATTATTTACAAAATATAATATATCATAGTTTTGCAAAATATGACGACTAAGGCTCGTCGCCCCCAAAGTAACTTGACATAACATTAAAATTTAAAACATTAGTTAACTAATAATAATAATATATATATAAATTTATATATATATATATTTTGCACAAAAGATTTGATACCCATGCCCGTGCCCATACTTCTAGTCATCTCCACATATGTCAAATCCTGAAAAGAGTGCACATATAATTTATCAGCACACCGGCTGAGTAAATAAATTTATACTCATGGGACAAAATTAAATATAATGACTCAAGCAGTAAATGACATGTCAAACCGTTAAAAATTCTGATCTCTGTATCATGTCGCTCGACTATGACGTCTACACCGGGGGTATCCCATAGGACCTAACATGCTTTCATAGTGACAGTAATCAAGACTATGAGTATGCAAGGGCGGCCCTCCCTTGCAACTAGAACTGATTGTGAGACCCTTGGCCTAACACAATTCTCTTTATAATGCTCTTACGAAGATAACCCCAATTGGAGTATATCCCGTATAATAATATCATCTCAATAATTTACATGCCATACACTGGAAATAAAATTTTCACATGCATGGCCTAGCCCAAAAATAATTAAACTCATACTAGGGCATTTCCTCTGCATAAATCATTTGCATGAATAATTCTAAATTATTTAAAGTAATAAGGAATTAACATGCAAAAATTAAATTTTGGGACAACGCCAGCAGAATATAAATTTACTTACAATCTCCCTGATGATAGCCTACCGAAATTCTGGACTGCTACTACTCCAACACTTCCCGTACTACTCCACTCACTATTACCTTCTACCACTATTATATCTATCCCGATCTCTCTACTACTATTTTTCTCAAACACACACTCTCTCTATTACTGCGCACAACTCACACCCATGATCAGTCACTCAAAACTCACTATGCTCTCTACTGCATTTGCATTTGGTGTGAATAAATGAGTTGCTTCATCCTCTATTTATAGGCAAGATGCCCACCTCCGTTGCCATTATTTTATCATTTTACTATTTTTAACATTATATTTTCTTCTACTGATCAGATTCTCTCTTGCCTTCTACACGCCATGCATCATGTCAACTTATCTCTTGTTTGTTTTCCTTTTTTATTTTTATTTTTATTTTTATTTTTATTTTTATTTTTTAAATTTTTTTATCACTGATCATGAAGTTGCTCCTTAATGTATGTAATGGGTCAATTAGTGTATTTCTATTAGCTTTTCGATTTTTTTTTCTTCTTCTTTTTTTTTCTAAAAAAAGAAATTATATTATTTTAATTGCATGTCCTCTCTTCTCTACTGTAATGGGTCAATTGCATGTCATCTTTTAGTTCAATTGCATGTCTTCTCTTCTCTTTATTATTTATTATTATTAGTATTATTATTATTATTATTATTATAAAAATAAATAAATAAAATCTATTTTAGTCATGCACCCTACTCTAGTGTGTGAATTTTGTTACTGTCATACACATTTCTCTTGTCTTTAGATTTTAAATTTTATTTTTCACTTATTGTCATTATTTTACTATACTTTTCTTACTCTATTATTTTTATTTATTCTTTTATTTGTATTTTTATTTTATCTTCTGCACCCTACTCTACAAATGTTTCTTGCACGCATTCCCTATTCTTTCTTTAGCCTGCATATTCTCTTATCTCTTATCTTAATGTGATTTGGCATTTTTTTTACTACCTTATTATTGTTATACGTCTTTTCAGAATTTTTTTTAAAAAATTATATATGTATATATTTTTTTTCTTCCTATTACTCTCTTATATTATAGAAGTATTAGTTCTTTTCAAGGTAAAAATAAATTTGTAACAGGTGGGTTTTGAACACACAACCTTTTAGTTACGAGTCCCCATCTTGTCTAACCAATTGGTTATGGAAATCTTTATGATATATTTGAATTTTGACTATTTTTTTTAAAGATGTTTTTTTGAGGCAAGACGCATTATTATTATTCAAAGCTTGCAATACAGCAAGCAAACACGGCCTGAGACCTTACAATACCACAGCCCATAGCCTCCCAGTTCAGCAGAAAACAACTTATCAGACAACATACTATTTTATCCACATTCTACAACCAAATTTTGACTCTGTAACTGATTACAGCAAATTACCAACATGGCATGACCCTTGAAGCAAAATGGAGGATACCATTACAGCAACACAGACTGCAGCAAGGCACACTCAAGCAACACATTTGTCCCCACGGCGCTACATCTATTTTTCCAAACGACTTCCACCAGCAGCACCAAACTTCGCCAACCGATCGGCTTCCGAATTTCTTTCTCCAAAAATATGTTGGAACCGAACCTCTCCCGAACATTTCAGCACAGTGGATATAGGATAAATATATTTATATAAAACGCCATGGGATCAGACTCAAATCAGCAAAAAAACTTTCAATGCTAGGCAAGTCCTTCAAAAGTCATAAGATTAACAGCATAGCAGCTTTGTTGGCCTTCCAAAGAAAACACCAACAAAATCATCGAGCATGGAATGACCCCATGACCAGCAACATCAGCAACATGAAGATCGCTCTTAAGCCTTCCCGATAATCCCCATTTTTTTAAAGATGTTAAAACCTCTCTTGTTAACAAATATCCCTATTAATTTTATTCATCAGTATCTTTAAATCAAATCTCATTTCTCTAAAATATTATTCTCCCAAATATTTAAACTTTTCCATACTAGAAAATATTCCCTATCATCTTCTTTTAAACTCGGGAAAATAATTCATTGTTTACGACATTCTTTTATTTGTAACCCACTTCCTATTAAATCTTAATTTATAGCAGACAACTCTCTATTAATTATATTTCACTAACTATAATTAAATTTAGCGGGTATTACAACTTTGCCGATCCTTTGAGACATAGCTCTATTAATCTGACAAAGTTTTCTTTATCGAGATCCAGAGTGGTTGATGCAATCTTCATTGAAGCTAACCATTCGTCGATCAGATCTTTGATGTTTCGGAAGTCGATAACATCAAGGTTCAATGTTATGCCATATGGATTTAATGGTTGTAACATTGTCTTGGCCCACGGTGTGGATTCTGGTGCTTTATTCGGGTTCCGTCTTGGGTTTCGTCTTGCATTGAGATGCACCTCAGGATACCTGTTCATGTGAAAGTCTGTACTTTCTCTCATTGGGACATCAGGCGGTCCATCGTGGGCCACGTTGGATCCTGATTCTTCCGCATAACCCAATTGAAGAACTTCATTGGGTTTTACATTAACCAGATCCATAATCCCAAGTTGGGAAAATGATTCTGCTAATTCCTGTAGATCTGATAGATCTGCCATGGAAACACTCATTCGACTGTTTTCAGGAGATCGATCATAAGCTCTTCTTGTGATTTCTGCTTTGGAACCATAGTTGCTTTACCTTTTTGATGTAAAGCTTGTACGGGTCCGAATGCATCTCTAATATTGGCTTGGTTACTCTTGGAAGATCCAGGAATATCCTTCTGCCTTTTCTTGATATCCGAAATATCAAATTTCAGATTTAAAATCTCTTTCTTTAGATCTTGAAATAATTTCAAGATCTCCTCTGTTGATTGATTCAAGTTATCTATTTTCCAGGTAAAATTAATACACAGTTACCATAATCTTGAATCGTCTTTTGGATTTCTCTTAAGTCTTGTGAGAACTTAGAGCTATCCGGATCAATTTCTTTCATGTCAGTTCCTCTCATTTTCATAAAAGAAATTACTTTCAATAAAATCTTGTCTTATAGACAAGTTCAAGAATTTCCTTGGGAAATTTCTATTTTTTATTTCCAAAATTTGGAAATAACTTGTTGGTTTCAAATTAATTGAATCCATGAAATAATTAAATCTTCTCCATTAAGAAATAAAATAGAGATAAAGAATTTTTTAGGCCATCAATAGGCAGGCAATTCACTTTTAGGCCACTAAAGATTGAATTATGAAATTAGGCCACCAATAGGCATTTGAGCCGGTTTTATAGGCCAAATTGACCAAGTCAATGCCAGAATGGGCCGCGTGTGCGTCACGCGCTACCACTCTTCACGCGATGGCCTAAAAGCGGAAATTGTCTCCTGTTAGTGGCCTATTTTAGTTTTTTTTTGTTTTTTTTACTTTTTTTTAAAATTAAAATAAATATTACTTTATCGAGCAATTATCCAACCATGATCTCGAGACCAACTACTAAAATAAAGCTGCTCATTTTGGCACACAATATGTGCATTTCCATTGGAGACCCAAATTTCTTCTGATCTTTAATTTTATTTCACTTTTCTGGGTAGGTAGAGAACACCTATTTATCTGTTTCCATATATTTTTTATTAAATTTTTACTACTTATTTTATTATATTTCATTTTATATAAATATGATAAATGGTGGGTAGAGAACCCTTTTTTTGCCGAACAACCTATAAAGGGTGGTGGGAGCCCATGCCAGAAAAAAGGAAGGGATAAGGGCGGGGTGGGGAATCGAACCCACAACCTATAAGTTGAGAGTCGAGGGACTTGACCACTAGGGTAAGTTTCCATCCCCTTTAATATAAATGAATTCATTCAAATTAGTAATTTATTTTTTAGATTTAATTTATTTAATTTTATTTTATGTTATACTATAATTTAATTCTTGAAGTTATTATTATTATTAATACAAATAATTTTATTTATTATTTTGTCTTTTTTTACATTTTCAATATATATTTATTTTATTTTTATTTTAATGAATATTTATTTCGTGTTGGGGTATTTTGAGCACGGTATTTTATATGGTCATAGACAGTATTTAATGTAGGATATATTAGTATTTGATGCGGTAGATTTGGTGATTAATATTTATTATTACTATAATGAAAACGAGACAAAACGATTGAACAGAGAAAAATGGAAAGTGAGGCAAAAATAATGGAACGAATGGAGTAGTATTTATTTAAATTACAAAAAAGTAAAACAGGCCACCAAAAGGAGACAATTTCCACATTTGAGTCATCGCGTGGCGAGTGGGTTACATGCGGCCCGTTTTAGTGTGGTATTGGTCAAATTGTCCCTAAATTAGGCCCGAATGTCTATTGGTGGCCTAATTTCATAATTCAATCTTTAGTGGCCCAAAAGTGAATTACCTGCCTATTGATGGCCTAAAAAATTATTTTTCTCAATAAAATATTATAAATAATATAATTAATATGTTCTTCAATAAAACTTAGGCTCTGATACCAATTTTCAAGCGCGTTGGGTGTCATTTATTTATATAATGAAAAATTAAGTATATTGATAAAGGATTAAAGTAAATAAAGTCAAACTTTCTTGGGGTTAAAATGAAAGAAAGAAAAGTTGTTGGGGTCATTTATTAATTTCAAATAGGTCCTATGGCCTAAATTTTGCCAAACTGTGTTTGTTATGGCTTGTTTTTACAATTGCAACTTGTTATTGCCTAAAAGTGGAATAACATCATTATCATGGCCTTTTTTAACATTTACCCCTTTCTTTTTGTTTGCAAATCATGAATATTATTTTTATGAGATTATTTCCGAAATGTTGTTTACATTTGGTAATATGCTACTATTCACACATATACATTCATTTAAATTTCATAGTTATATAATTAAGTAAAAATATAGGCAAGTGGTATCTTGTTAGATTCGTGTCGTCGTGTAGTTTTTTAAAATCGAACTTTTAGAATTTTTACATGCACCGAACTTGAGTTATTAATAATTTAAAATGTATAATGGATTACGTGAAAAGTGGGTCCGTAATAAACATTTCGATACGAAGCTAGTATTATATTGTTATCTAATACTCCCTCTGTCCCATTTAAGATGTTTTGTTTCATTTCTGCACACAATCCAATGCACTTTTTCAATCGTTAATATCTCAAAATATGTATAACAAAAAATTATGTAAAATATATAGTATAAAACTACATGATTATACGATTCTAACAAGACCCAACTCGTCTATTTTTTTCAAATATATACTTGTAATAATATTGAGTCAAAGTTAAACAATGAACAGTGCCAAAAAGTCAAACCAGACATCTTGCTTGGGATGGAGGGAGTAGTAAAATTCTATGTAAATTAATGATTTTTTGTAACATTTAGATAAACATTTCGGAAATAATGTGTATCGTTGCCTTTTTTTAAAAAAAAACATTAGGGATGCATGGGTAGGGTACGGGTATGCCACCTCCATTCACTATCCGAAATATTGCCCTACTCTATTACCCGAAAATTAAGCATCGGGTAGGATTCGGGTGATATCCGTCGGTACACTGTTTATCCACGGGTACCAGAAATCTTAACTATTGCATGGTTAACCGACTCTACCCGACCTAACTTTAATAATAAAAACTTATTTTTTTACTGTCAAATCTCAAGCGCTACAAGATTCGAATATATAAAACATATATAAATAAATTCTTGTAAACTATAAATATTAATATATATATACATAATATATTTAGTCGGATAGTCAGTCGGTAACAAAGTAATATATAAACTCCGCCCTACCCACACCCGATATTATGTATTTCGATTTCGGATGATACTCGATACTATCAACCCTATTCATGCTCGATATTCGATTACCCGATGGGTACCCGACCCTACGGGAAAAGTTTACATCCCTATTAAATATTGACACCTGAGTGTCGGTAAAAGGATGTGGGAGCTCAAACCGAACAAATTACAAAAGGATAAAGTGAAGGGATATGCATGGGGCCGGATAGGGAATCAAACCCCCAATGATAAGGTTGGAAGTAAGGAAACTTTGACCACTAGGCAAAGTTCTCATCCACATATTAAGTTATTTTCTCTTTAGGGGATGAGGATTTAGGCTGGTGGTCAAGTCACTAACTCTCAGCCTTTAAGTTGGAAGTTCGATTCTCTACCCGACCTCCTATCCCTCCCTTTTATCATTTTGTAATTTGTATGGCATAAACTTCCACAATCTATTTCCTAACTTGTATAAGTTGTTTAATTAAAAAAAAAAATCAAAATAAATGCCCAGAAAGGAATAAGACTTGACCCAAGTGGTCATGTTCCCTACCTTCAACCATAGGTCGTTGGAGGTTCGATTCCCACCCGACACATACACCTTTGCCCACACCATAGGTGTCAATATTTAAAAAATAAATAAATAAATGCCCAAAATGGATAAGAACCCCAGTGCATAGTTGTTAAGATCTCGATCCTGATCTTAGAATCTTATAATTTTATGATCACACCTGTCTGAAACGATCCCGATCCTGGTAGGATCTTAAAATTAGTAAGATGCGGATCCTGATAGTAGAATGTTACGATCTTATGGTCATACTCCCTCAAACGCTTCTACGATCTTACGATCTTACCCTCTTAAACACATAAAATTTTTGTGGTATTTTTATGATTTGGGATCAAAGTAATTATTATTTTTATTTAATTTTAAACTTAAGAATTTGTATTCCTTATATATGATGTGTATAAAAACATAATATGTATGTATGTGGAAATATTTTATGTTTAATTGTGAGGTTTTTGATTGTATTGTACTTCGTATTAATTAACTTACAAGATTCATAAACACACGAAATAATACATTTTCTTGTTCATATGCATAATTAAGTTTATCTATTAATACAATTTCATAAAATCTTAGGATCTTAATTCGATCATACGATTCACTTGCAAAGAGAAAAACCATCTTTTAACAACCTTGCGCCAGTGGACACAAGATAAATATTTTTTTCCTCTTATATGAAAAAAAATGCTTTTTTCGAAAAATGGAAAATCAATTTTTCGGGTATAAATTGGATAGGTAGTTATTCAGACAATAGAAAGTTAGAAACCCAATTCCATCCATCGTGAAGTAAACCTCTACCCTCATTCAGATTTCTAGTACTCCATTTGCCAAATAATTCTGAGATTTTAGGGATTATAGAGGACCGCAAGATCTGTCTGACGCTTTATTCCTCTGGTAAATTCTCCAGAAATCCTTTCTTGCTTTAACAATTCTGAATTCTTTTTTTAATCCTTCTTATTTTTGCCTCATATTGGATATTTTTATATATTTTTTGTTTGTTCTTCGATCTGTTTTGCAGAAGCTTTATTTAGTAAAGTTCGGTAATTTTTTTGTTGATATATGTATTATTGTGGTTTCGATGCAATCAATACCGAAAGGTTGAATAGAAATGAGAAATCGGCTGCGGATTAATCTAGGCTTATATATTTGAAATAAATCTACAGTTGAAAGCAAAAAATAAAACGACGAACTTATTTTGCATAATATTTTTATTTTTTTTGGAACAGTTAGAGTTTGATTTTAAATTGTATTCTTGGATTGGAAGTTGAATAGTGCCCTTTTTTTTGAAGCACAGTTTTAATATGCTTCACTGGTTATATATTGAATTTTTAAGATACTTTCTTTATATATAAACATTTTGGAGCAAAACTTGAAAAAGCATCTTAAGCAATTCATTCAAAAGCCCCAGGTCCCAGAAGATATTATTAAAAGTAAAACCTCTTTACACCTTTTTTACATAATAGGTAGAAGTGTAGAATAAAGCTTGATCCAGTTTTATATACATTGGATTGTAATAATTTTGATTCAGCTTTGTCGCTTGCCCTTAACAAACAATGCCACATGTCAACTCATACACACGAATGAGGTTAACATTGTTGAGTGTATGTTTATTGGGATAAATTAAATTTGTTCCACTTTGTAGCTTGTCCATAATCGAACATATCCATGTGCTATCTCATACATATGCGTGATTAATGTGATATAATAGCTAAAAATGCGGACATTAGTTTTTGTGAATCGTATCAATGAAAAGCAACTTTCATTTTTCAGGTTGTTTGCTTAAGGATTAAAAAAGGAGCTTCTGCATTAAAGTTGAACATTTAGGTGCTCGTTCCTAAAGATGGAGGAGATAAGTTATGCGTTGTTTATTCTACCATGAAGATATTACTTGAAATAAAATATACCCAGCAGGAAGTGATTTTAAAGAATCTCTTTTTGAGATTGGTAAGAAAAAAGAATATTTGTTAAACCTCTTATCATTATTCTTTGCAATTTGATGATGTCCTTATTTTGCCAAGAAATTAACATCTATGTATTAATCTTCCTTTTGTTCTCTTTGGCAACAAACTTTGTCAAGGATGTAATCAAATTTGGTTTGCTCTCTTTCATCATGGATCTGAATGAATGTTGCCTAATTCAAGGGCAATGAAGAAGTTTGAGAACCCCATGAATTCCCGACATAGAGTTTAGTATATCTATATCTCACTCATTTTCAGTTTCTCATTTAACTAGTCTTTATTATATATTATCCGAATGCTGAAGTTCTTTTTTACTGTTTTGGTTGCACTCAGGTGGATGTCGAATTGGTTGTAGAGGCAATATGTCACTGACGATTGGGAAGCCAGTTTGGAGCCAATCGATGCCCCTTACTAATGTATTTATTGCCTCCTTCCATTGACTCATCCACAATCACCGATGGCCCTGTCTTGCGTGATCAGCAAATGCCCCTCGTGCTATCTGATACTGAATTGCATGTATCAAATGGATGAACTGGTCTCCTAGGGAAACCCCTTAACAAAGAACAAGTGAAGCTCCAACGCCTGTTCTTGTTGTTTGTTGACATGGTGATTGAACTTTCCTCGAGGAGACTGCATCCATTTTGCCTGTTGCCTTCCAGTTCCTATTCAAGTCTTTGATGAGCAGGTAGGAGAACTTGCTTACGATGATGCTTGAGAGGAATTGTTGTCTCACATATGATTATGTGGGCATTCTTTTGAAGGAAAGGATTTGGACATGCTTGCTTTGATGGGGAGTTTGTTGGAATCATGGCAGGGAGGCTGTTATGAAGTAATGGAGTAATCTTTATTTTGAATAGAGTAAATACCAACGGAAGCCTTCTTCCGCCCAGCCTGTGAACAATTATTTTCCAAAAGCATAATCCTACTCAAGATTTTGACTCCATTATATAGACTCCTTAACTAAACCATATCTATTTAAATCTAACTAAATATCTAAACCAAATCTAACTAAATACTTCTAAACCAAATCTAATTAAATCTAACTAAATATTCTATACAGTAAACTTAATTAATTAATTGCAACTAGTAGACCAAAATGAGCATGTTTGTCCTCTTTCTGTACTCGACGCGAGTACACCACTGGTGGTCTGTTTTCATTCCTTCTCCATGGTTCCTCCTCGCCATCAATTGCTTCCCCTGTCAAAGACGCCTTGTCCTCAAGGCGGAAAGTAGGAAATTGGTTGTGCAGCTCGTCGCGAGTTAACCAAGTAGCATCCTCATCTGCAAGTCCATGCCAACGGACTAAGACCTCTTGCCCCTGATTACTAGAACGCTCGTCCAGGATGGAAGAAGGCTCGAACAAGGGAAGCTCATCCACTTCCAAGGTGTCGGGCAAGGTACTATCAACAGCATGATTTCCGATTGCTCGTTTTAACTGTGACACATGGAACACTGGATGTATCCTACTGGAAGCAGGAAGTTTTAACTTATAAGCCACTTTGCCTATGCGTTTCTCCACTTCAAAGGGACCATAGAATTTAGGAGATAGTTTATGCATTTTCTGTCCTCCTCTCATAGAGTTTCCTATGGCGACGAATTTTTAGAAAAACTTTGTCACCCACTGAGAATTCTATATCACGGCGATGCTTATTAGCTTGGTGTACCATAATTTGTTGTGCCCGGGCCAAGTGATGTCGCAGGATGCGCAACATGCAATCTCTCCCTCCAAGCATTTCGGCCACTAAATGCACTTGGCACTCGTCTGGAAGGACACGGGAAAAAGTAGGTGGTGCTCGTCCGTATACGACCTCGAATGGGGTGGTGTTTGCAGCCACTTGGTACGCTGTGTTGTAGTGATATTCTGCCCAGGGTAGGCAGCCTACCCATTTCCGTGGCTGTTCAGAAGTGAAACAGCGTAGGTATGTTTCGAGCACTCGGTTGAGCACCTCTGTCTGTCCATCAGTTTCGGGATGGTAGGAAGAACTAAATTTCAAAGTTGTACCCTGCTGTTTGAACAGTTCTTTCCAAAAGTTACTCAAGAATAAAGGATCTCGATCGGTCACAATTGACTTTGGCATTCCATGTAGTCGTATGATTTCTTGAGTAAAAACATCAGCAATTTTCTTTGCAGAAAGAGGACCTCGCAATGCTATGAAGTGTCCATATTTTGAAAATCTGTCAACCACTACAAGAATGGTGGTATACCCTTGGGAGCGGGGAAGTCCTGTGATGAAATCCATTGAAATGTCTTCCCAAACTGTGGACGGAATCGGCAATGGTGCGAGCAGACCGGCCGGCGACATTGCTTCATACTTGGATTTTTGACATACTAGACAAGCACGGACATAATCTTGGACTGTCTTATACATGCCATGCCAATACAAGCCTCCTGCGATGCGACGATACGTTCGGTAGATGCCTGCATGTCCGCCTTGTGGGGGTGTCGTGAAATTCCTGGAGAAGTTTTGGAATCCACTTTGAATCTGTTGGCAGGACGAAACGACCTTTATAATATAACTTTCCACCTAATAATTCGTAGCCAGAATAGGCGGATGTATTCCCTTTTAACGAGTCCATGATTGTGCGTAGCGTGGGACTGGATGCTTGTTCCCCTACAAGTTCTTCAAAATCTGGCCATACTACTGAAGATAGAGTCATGATAGATGATGCCTCCATTGGTTCTAGATTGTCTTCGAGATTTTCTCGTCTTGATAAAGCATCAGCGGCTGAATTTACACGTCCCGGCTTGTAAACCACTGTATAATTATAGCCCAACAATTTAACCATCCAAGTCTGTTGTCCAGGTGTTGTAATTTTTTGAGAGAGCAAGTTCTTCAGGCTATGATGATCTGTGCGAATGGTGAAATGTTTCCCAATTAAGTAAGGCCTCCAGTGCTGGACGGCGAGTGCAAGTGCCATTAACTCGCGTTCGTAAGCTGACTTTGTTAATGTGCGATCGGATAGATACTTACTATAATAGGCTATTGGGCGTTCCTCCTGCATCAAGACCGCCCCTATGCCTACACCAGAGGCATCACACTCAATGACAAAGGGCTTTTGGAAATCAGGCATTGCAAGAACAGGGGCTGAAACTAGAGCTTCCTTCAATTTGTTGAAGGCACATTGTGCTTCGGGTGGCCACATAAACCTGCCACCTGATTCTTTCTTTAAAAGTTGTGTAAGTGGTCGAGCGATGTGCCCATAGCCCTGTATAAAACGTCGATAGTATCCTGTTAAGCCTAAGAATCATCGGACACCACGTATAGAGGATGGGATCGGCCAAGCTTGGACGGCCATGATCTTACTTGGATTCATAGCAACTCCTGTTGCAGAGACAATATGGCCCAGGTATTCCACCGCCTGACAAGCAAAGGAGCATTTCTTCCTGTTGGCCGTGAATTGATTTTGCTGTAATAATTCTAGGACCATCTTCAAGTGTTGTATGTGATCATCCCATGTTCGACTATATATCAAGATATCGTCGAAGAAAACCAGAACAAATTTGCGGAGATAAGGTCGAAATAGATCATTTATGGTGGACTGAAAGGTGGCGGGTGCGTTGGTGAGGCCAAAAGGCATAACCAGGAACTCATAATGCCCACTATGTGTGCGAAATGCTGTCTTTGGTATATCTTCCTTACAAATGCGAATCTGGTGATAGCCTGAACGTAGATCAATTTTGGAAAAAACCACTGACCCCACTAATTCCTCTAGCATTTCTTGTATTACTGGAATGGGGTATTTATCGGGTATTGTCACTTTATTTAGTTCACGATAATCAACACAAAACCTCCAGCTCCCGTCTTTTTTTTTAACCAATAACACTGGACTGGAAAAAGGGCTCGTGCTAGGCCGGATGATCCCTGCCATGAGCATATCCCTTACCATCTTCTCTATTTCATCTTTCTGTAAATGACCGTAGCGATATGGTCTTACTGAAACTGGTCCTGATCCCGGCTGAAGCTCGATTCTGTGATCATTGACTCGGACGAGAGGAAGTGTTCCTTTGTCCTCGAACACACCAGCATAAGTATGCAATATCTTCTCCAGTTGTTTCTCTCCTGCTAAGTGTTGCTGCCCATCTAGCATGGGACTATTAGTTTCCATACGGTCCTGAGAATCCGTTACAATTGCCATAAATTCTGCCTCCGTTGTTTTAAGTAATGAACGCAATGTCACTGGTGTTCTGGATAATGTTGTGTCGCCTCGTAGGGTAATTAACCGGTCTCCCTGGGTATATGTCAACGTCATGGTCCCCCAGTTTACTCTCACCTCACCTAATGTTTGGAGCCATGCAACTCCTAATATTACATCCACACTGCCAAGTTGAAACACATAACAATCTGCCAGGATTTTCGCCTCACCAATTTTCAAGCTTAAATCTTTGCATACCCCAGTGCATGATAACCGTCGACCATCCCCCAACATTACTGTAAAAATTCCCGCATGTTGAACTGATAAGGAGAGCTTACCAACTAAATCGTTTGAGATAAAATTATGACTTGCACCGCTGTCAACTAATATTGCAATTTCTGTGGTTCCAAGTGTTCCGTAGAGCCTCATAGTTTGTGGTCCGGTGAACCCAGCTAACGAGTACAATTATAAAGACGCATCTTCTGTATTTGTAGCTACTTCCCCTTGTATACTTTGTCCAGGGAACTCACTATTCTTATCCTGGAACTGCTCTAATTCTGCGTCCCAGGGGTCGTCTTCATCCATGAGGAGTGCACGTATTTGTTTCATGGGGCAATCATGGGTTGGACTGTATGTTTGTTTGCAACGAAAACATAGTCCCTTTGCTCGGAGATCACTTAATTCTTGTGGTGAAAGGCGTTTAAATTGTGGCCTGGTTGAGGATTGGCTGGAGGGTGTTAGACGAGAAGTGCTGAATCGATCGTTCATGTTTCCTCTTTGCTCGAAAGCACGCCCTGATGGAAGAGTCGACACTGTAATGGAAGATCCCGATTGTCTGGAGGGTGGAGGTCGAGCAACCCCATAGCGGCTGGGTCCGCGGTTCTGTGCTTCCACAATCTCAATTTCGACACTACGGCTTATCATGATTGCCGTATCCAAATCCTTGGGGTCTAATGGTCTTAATCGATTTCGAATCATCCTGTCTAGCCCGCTAAAAAAATATCCCAGAATGTGTTCCTCGGTCAAGTCTGGAGTTTGTTGTGCTAATTGTAAAAATTTGTCAATATAAGTGTCAACATCCCCCTCCTGTTTGAGCGAGGCTAGGCGCTCATATGGACTCCCGGCATAACGATCATCAAATCTCCGAACCATGGCTTGTGTGAACTCGCGCCAGGACGAGTTCTCATGTCTCGACCTAAAAAAACGGAACCAATTAAGGGCCACGCCCTCCATAGCTACCATGGCGAGTAGAACTCGACGATTTCCCTCAACCTCATGTAATTCAAATTGTTGTTCAGCCTTCCCAACCCAACCTATTGGGTCCTCACCATTGAATACTGGAAGAGTGACGTTAGGTAGAGCAGTAGATGTTGTTTGTGTAGGTGGTCGATCATCTGTAGGATTTAGAATATTTTCGGAACGAGCCTCAGCGGTTTGTGGTGGATTGCTAGAACCTGTGGTGCGAAAAGGTCCTCCCTGAAGCGCAGCCATGAGTTGATTAAATTGTGAGGTCATCTGATTCTGTATCTGAACTTGCGTTGCTTTAACAGCGTCCACCTGATTGCGCGTCTCTTCATGGGCAGTAGTGAGCGCAGCTATTGTTTCTTCTAGCGTAGTGAGACGGGTTTCAACATCGACTGATCTTGTGTGAACCATCTTTCGCGGATCCGGCAGGTCGGACCAAATTGTTATGAAGTAATGGAGTAATCTTTATTTTGAATAGAGTAAATACCAACGGAAGCCTTCTTCCGCCCAGCCTGTGAACAATTATTTCCCAAAAGCATAATCCTACTCAAGATTTTGACTCCATTATATAGACTCCTTAACTAAACCATATCTATTTAAATCTAACTTAATATCTAAACCATATCTAACTAAATACTTCTAAACCAAATCTAATTAAATCTAACTAAATATTCTATACAGTAAACTTAATTAATTAATTGCAACTAGTAGACCAAAATGAGCATGTTTGTCCTCTTTCTGTACTCGACGCGAGTACACCACTGGTGGTCTGTTTTCATTCCTTCTCCATGGTTCCTCCTCGCCATCAGAGGCTACAATGTTGTGCAGGTTTGCACTGCAGTAATACCTCGAGCACGCGAAATTGTGGCTCGAGAATTCACAGCAATGGACTAGAGAAATGCCTGGAGCATGCGAAAGTATGGCTTGAGAATTCACAGCATGTATTAGAGAATTCAGAGCATGGAAGTTACTTATGCGGTTTGAGAGAGAGAAGCTAAACAGCATTATGGATTCTGAGTATTTTAAATAGTCAAATTTTCAGAGGAATACCTTCTAAATTCCTTTATAAAGTTCAAATCTTTTCATCTAAAGAAAGCTAAGTAATTGTTATACTTAAATAGTGTTCCGGTTTAGGTGTTGAGTTGTGAAAGCAAGCATAACGGGACTTGAATAGTGGAATTAAACATATATTGAATGCGATGTATTTTGATTTTTTGTGATGTATATGTCGATGATTAAAAATTATTTGAACTAAAATCTTCAAGCTCAAATATAATGTTTGGACTGTTCATCCAAAAAAAGAATAAATGTTCATCCAAAAAAATATAATGTTTGGACTAAAACCAAATATGAATTGCAATTTATCCAATAAACAATTGAGTTGAGCTCATGAATTAGTTATGGATGATGATTGATAGGTGGAATCCTGAAAGGGAATAAAAGCCAAGCCCACTTGGGAGATTAAACAAGTAGATGATTGGTTGTTGGAATAGATGTTTCAGCATGTATTCCTACTAATTTAATTCCTATTATAATTATATAAATGAGTAGTTTTCCTAAAATAGGAATTAAATTAGTAGGTAAACTATTGGACGACCCGTAAAATCTAGTTACAATGGGATTGGTAAAACGAAATTTTCTTGTATTGGGAAAGCTCTCGGGTGGCTTAAGTGGATGGGGGTCTAGTCGCTTAAGCAAGCTCTCGGATTCGAAGCTTGTGTATGCAAAAAACTGTTTTGGGAGAGGCGCCCTTAATTGCCCTTGCCGATCCTCGAGGGATTAGTATTGGATCCAATGTGGCCTGAGGATACCCGGTATTCATAAAAAAAATAATAACATTAATGTTGTTTCATTATCATAAAGCGGCCCTGGGAAAAGACTCCCATGTCCCTAGGGAATTGGGGGGGGGGGGGGAATGACTCTCAATCGAATAGCTGGGAAATTCTCTAAGTTCACTCGAATGACTCTCAATCGAATGCAACAGTGTGGCACTCGAATGCATTGAGTGTGGCAGTTCCCTAAGTTAATTTTTGTAAAAGTGTTTTTGTCATTTCGGGAAAAAAAAAAAAAAAAGAGTTTTGCTTATATTAAGGGTTAAAAAGTTTTTTACTATTTATATAGGATATAAATGTAAAGAGCCCAAGAATTATTCTAACAATTGCACAAGAAACGGCAGTTTAGGAGTGTAGAGTGGAGACCGCTCGATAGCCCAGTGGGGAAGAAGGATTCTTCATTCAATTTATTTATTTATTTTGATAAGCCAAAACCAGAGAAGAAAAGTAAAAGATAGGACCAAAACAGGGAGGTCCAAACCATATAGATATATATAGGAAAGTGAAATAGAGAACCTAAGGACTAGGGATCCAATCGCCTAGCGCATTCACAACCAATTCATCCTGAACAAGATACGGATGAAAAGCCCAAGTGATAAAGAAATTCTCAAGAAATGCCCAATGCATAGCAAATCAATCTTCAAACAAGAAGCCACTAAAATTACTAGACGCTGACTGCGGCTTAGTAGGTATCAAAACGTCCGAAGCAATTCGGCGAAGAATATCCCGCAAACTCCTTCTAGAATTATTCCCCTTAACTCCACCGACGTCAGAGATATTAAACTTCATTCAATTGGAAGCAAGTGTTTTCTTGCTCATTTTATATTCGTTTTCGAGTGTTGTTCATTGGGGAAATGGTTTTAAGAAACAATTGTTTTGTATTACCCACGAATTTAGTTGCACTTAAAAGAAATGGAATTAAATTCAAAATAAAAAGAATTTAAATTCCTAGAGTTCCATGAAGTCAAAATAGTTTAATCAAATAAATTATTGCACGGGAGCAAATAGTCGACGAATTCAAGATTTTCGAATACGAAAATTAATTCGAGTTTGAAATGGATTGGAAATAGAAATTTATAGCCGAGAACAACCCGATAATTAAGCCCAAGAAGTGGAAGGAGAAAACCCCAAAAAAGAGGAGAAAAATGCCCGACCGAAATCGCACGGCCCAGTTCGGACGCACGGCCCAGACCAGGCCCCGCGCCCGTCGCGCCATTTAGGCGAAAAATGCGCCACCACCGTGCCGAAGCAGCAGCCAGCAAAATGGGCTGCTGTCATGACATTAATTCCGCGATTTTTGGGGCATAAACAAGTGAAACCGATTTCCTGATTGTGGAGGGGATGTTCTTACCATATTTAGACCATGTCAATCCTCTAAATCCCCTATCACAGCCCCATGAATCCTCTCTTGCCATTCCATACCTTCTTCCCATCTTCATCAATCCGAAAACTCCAAAAATTAGAACCTGTGTACTGTTCGACGAAGGAATCCGAGCATAGGGGACGAGTGGAACGAAGTTCTGAGTGTAGATCGTTGGTAAAAAGTACTTTAGACTTTCTCTTCAAATTCTTAAGTTGTTCCTATGATCTAATTATGGGTATTTTTCTTGTGTTTTCGTTTCATGGCCAAAAAGGAGGAGAAGTTTGGTGAATCGAATTGTCTGTAGCATTTCGGGCTTTGCCAACCTTTCCATACCACCCTAGAACTCGTCTACTATAAGTTAATACCTTTCATAATGATTTTAGAGCCCCTTTGATCGAGTGGTTGTAAGTTTTTAAGCAAAATACGTAATCTGCCCCAAAAAATCATTTTGTGCGCAATTTTTGAGATCTGATTACTACACCCTTTTCGAGCATTCAAAACGAAAAAGTTAAAACTGAAAACTTGTCCTAACACTTTAAAGTATTTCGTGTCAAAATTTCATAAATTTTCGTCGACGTTTGGACCACCAAATTGGATATGGTTTGTTATGTGTTTTCTGCAAATTCCGACATTCTGGCAGATTTGTTATTCAAACGTAATAAGCATTTTTCTAATAGATCTGATCAGATTTAAACTTTGCAATATAAATGAAACTTGTAGATAATTATATCTAGTTTATGCCTGTAAAATGTTATAATTTTTGAACGTCATTTGCTATCAAAAATTCGTTAAAAGCTGTTTCGCCAAACCTGAAATCCTGATAGCATGTAATTTTTGAAGATCTCGATTTTTGACTTATATCCGCACCTTATTTTGAAAATCATAAAACACGAAAGTTGTTTGTCTGTGTGTCGTGGATCTACTGTATAAATTTCGTATCGATCGCCTTAGAAACAGATTTTCAAAGCCAAAAGGCATAAGATTTTGTTACAACTTATTGAGATGGAATTTTTCTAAACATATGATTTGAGATCCGTGTTAAAACGTTAATAACTATTTTTAAAAACCCATTACACTAGGTTGAGCTAGATCTCCACTTGCGCATTAGGGGTGAGGGTGCCCTCTAACTGTTTACTTCGTGCCAAAACGGGCGATGGTAATTTTTTTTTTTTTTGATATTGTGCCAAAACGGCCATTGATTTTGTGGCCTGCACTCTTGAGTGTATCCGTATGGTTACCTAGGCTCCGGAGTGTGTCTGTGTACGGCGGATTTGGTTGTGGCCAACGGACTCGTGATATGTGATACTTGAGAAATTGGATACTATGATTGTGGCGTCCTCCTCTTAGTTAACGAGAATTAAGACTTTAATGTGATCTTGCTTATTTAAATTATATATATATATTTTTAAATTCATGTGTATGCCTTTAATTTTTATTAATGTGTATAATATTCATGTGCGCCTCTTTACGTTTTAAATTATGCCTAGGAATTCTTATTATTAATTTTGTCAAAGTATATTTTTATATTAAATTGCGCATGAGTAAAAAAAAAAGGTTACATTTTTTATTAATTAAATTTTAAAGCCAATTATTGTTATGTTGGGAGTTAACTTACTCAGTATTTTATATACTGATAAAGCCCATTGTTTAATTTTTCTCTCAGGGTACGAAGGCATTTGAGCACGTGCATTCATTGGGGCTCGGGGTTTAAAAATATTATCATTGATGGCGTATTCTATTAAACTTTAAGTATTGACTGCGTTTTGGCCATATCGGCCCTCATTTTATTTTCCGCTGCTATTTACTCTGAATATTATGAATGGATGTTATATTATTATTTTAGATAAAATCTATTGGGCTTGATGTTTTAAATTATATTTTGAAACCCTTAGCCTTAGCATCTCTCAAGTGAGCTCGAATGAAGTCGTGTCTTGCTTGGGAGGTGTGACAGTAGCATCTCGGCATGAGTTATCAAATCCGGGGTATCACATGTTTAAACTTCTTAATAGAAAAAATTCAACATCCAAAACTCTTTGTGTAATACCCGGGATTTTTACAGCAAAATAAAAATTTATTTCCGAAAAGAAAATAATTTATTACAATAAATTATTGCTCGGAAATGGCGTGACCGATAAATTCAAAGAATTCGAACCCAAATTTTGGTCAAGTCGAAATGGGATGAAAGAGGGAAAGGAAGCCCGAAGATATTCCATGGATTAATCCCAAAAGAATTGGAATTAAATTCAAGAAGGAAAAGAATTTTAATTCCAAGAACCCGTGAAGTCGGAAATAATTTAATCAGATAAATTACTACACGGGAGTCGAAAGACGATGAATTCAAACTCGATGGATTCAAGGTTTCGAATATGAAATTCATTGGAGTCAAAATAAAATTTAGAAAGGAATCGTAACCCCAGAAATGACCCGAAAAGTCGAACCGAAAACGTAGGGGATAGAAACCCGATCGAGAAAAGAAGAAAAGACCCGACGGACCACGCGGACCGCCGAACCGGCCGGTCCGGCCGGCCCGCGCCCTCCGCGCGCCGCCGCGCGGCCACCGCGCGGGCGGAGGAGTCGCGACTCCAGGGCAGGCCACGCGTGCTCCGCGCGGACAAAAGCTTAGGTGCGCGTCACCAGCGCGCCAGAGGTGCAGGAGGTGTAAACTTTCCTTCCATGGCGATTTTCTTGCCAAAAATCCGACCTCCATCAATGGCAAGTCGATCACACCAATGGGGAAGGGCATAAGATCAGATTTGGGGCGCCCCTCACCCTCACTCTCAGAAAACCTAACCCTAAACACCTCCAAAACTCCTCTCCAAGTCGAAACCTCTCCGAACTCACTTTCCGGCAAGTATTCCGGCGACGGCAAGGCGAAAGGAACCAAGCCCTGCCCTCTAGACTCTTGGTAAGCTATTGTACAAAGTTTCAATTCGTCCATAAGTCTCAGAAACTCGAATTCTAACACTATTTCCTTACTACGATTTCCCGTCGGAAAACGAACAAAAAGCGATCGGAGAAGTTGGCCGTTCGTCGTGACCCTAGGACATCCGGAAACCCAATCCAGCGACCCTATCATCATCCTAAGTAAGTTAACACCTTACTCACAAATTTATGCGGTTGTTTGTTGTTTAAATCTCGAGATATAGGCTTGTAACAAAAATCGGTTTTCAAAAACCCTATTTTCGTCCAATTTTAAAGACTCGCCAAAAACTCGACCTTCGGGAATTCAAACCGAAAACTTTTCAACATAAAAGTTGTTCCTAACACCTTTATCTATCTTGTGTCCAAATTTCAGCCATTGACATTAAGTTTTGCTATCCCAATTTTCGCCATGAACTTTCTGTATCAAACCGAACGTTTCAAATCTGTGACAGATTCCTTCATTCAACTTGATGCATGTTTTTCACCCATTTTTCGAATGATTTAACTTTGCATTTCTAAACAAAAGTTGTAGATAATTGTGTCTAGATTATGCCTACAAAATTTCACGAATTTTGGTGTTCATTTGATATGTCAATCGGCCAAGTTTTTAGAACTGTTTTGAATTCGTTTTAAGGGCCATGAGTATGCAGTGTGTTGCACACGATTTTTGAGTACCAAGAATTCATTATTTCCAAAAACTTAAAACATGAAAGTTGTTCCTTAATGTGTCGTGTAGTTACTGTAAAAATTTCACATCGATTGGTTTTGAAATGAATTTTTAATCGGCGTTACACGAACCTGTGACGAAAACAGTTTTTAAGACGTAAATTATTCTTTGCAATAAACTCAAATTTTAACTCACTTCGGAACCTTATTTCCAAAAACTTAAAACATGAAAGTTGTTCGTGTGTGTGTTTTTGAGTTACTGGCCAAGTTTCAGAATTTTTGGAGGAAAAACGAATTTTAAATTAAGAAAGGCGTAAACTGCCTCGAATAGGATTTTTCGAACTTGAGAAAACTCGAACTATGAAAACGCGATATCGATCTTTTGATAACTTTGAAATACGAACTTTCGAAAAATCCCGTTCACTAGGCTGAGCCGATCTTCATACTATCATTATCTTTGAGACTGCCTCGTTAGTGGTCTCCTTACTATGCCAAAACGGCAGTTGTGCACATGGCCTGCCAAATCGGCAGTGGGAAATACGCGGCCTGCCCGAGTGGTAGTGAAACCGTTTGAAAGGCCTGTCAAACGACAGTTGATATACATGCCTGTCAATTTGACAGTAGATACACACGGCTTGCCGAAATGGCAATCGAGATACATGGCTAGCCAAAACGGCAGTCAATACTGATACGGCTGCGGCCGCCGGTTCACCGGCTAACTGATTATGATTTTTGAGGTTGCCTCGTTAGTGATCTCTCTTGTGTGGTGTCCTCTTCTTAGTTGCGGGATAAAATATAAAAGACTTGTGTGAGTGTTGATTACGCTTAAATCTTTTGTATCAGGTTTTTAAATTACGCATTTAAATTACGTCATTAAATTATGCCTTTAAATTCTGCCTTTAAAAATTTAGTCTTTTAAATTATGCATTGTCGTCTTGAATAAATTAAACATGTTTTCCGCTGCGAATAAAATATGGATTTTTAAAGTAATGCATGACAAGTGAATCTTCGGATTTAAACACATGTAACCCCTTAAATTGCTTTGTAAGGGCTTAACTTACTCAGTATTTTATATACTGATAAACCCCGTTGTTCATTTTCCCATTACAGAGTACGGAGCATGATCATGCATCGGGGATCACTTTGGGTATTTAATTATTTGTTCTACATGACGCATACGGGCTTGTTAACCCGAGTTTTGGCCATGTCGGCCCTGTATTTAATTTCCGCTGCAACCTATTATTTTTATTATAATGTATGGATGATATTACATTATCATTTTTAAGTAATTCCGGACTTGCTTTTAAAACTTTTTCCAACACCTATAGCCTTGCATCTCTTTAGCAAGCTCGGAGGAACCGTGTCTTGCTAGGGAGGTGTGGCGGTGGCACCCCGGCCTGGGTTATCAAATCCGGGGTGTTACAGAGTGGTATCAGAGCCCGGAAATATTTTTAAATTATTATTATTATTTTGGCCAATATAGAGGCCCAAGATTTTTAAACAAATATTAATATTATTTTAAAATTTTTAAGTACCATTATTATTATTTAAATTTTAAGTTTTATTTCCATGGAACAAAATTTATTTTAAACCCATGGGAAATATTTACATATGCATAGAAATTCTTCCAACAAGTTTTTAAAGTCACGAAAATATTTTTCGGGGTTGGGGTAGCATTGTATAAAGCATACATGCATTCGCATACATACATACATGAATATCGCGCTAATTTTTTTTATGTGAACTAATAGTGTCAAAACTCTTACCTTCAAATTGGTCATGACCTTGACTTAGAAGCGTTTGCTTTAAACTAATTCTGCCTCAGTCTTATAATTTGATCACCTAAGTTTAGCATTCTCCTATCTATTACCTCTTTCCAATCCTACCTTATAGATTTTCTTGAACGCTAACTTGCCTTAGATTAGAAACTCATCTTCACGAGCATTGATAACAGAGAATGGCACCTGAGGGAAAATCGAGAAAGGAAATCCCAAACAACACTAACGCTGACCTCCCCAACACACCGAACAATAATGAGATCCCTCAGAACATAGGAGGGCAAGTGCCTCATGTTCCCAACAATATGGATGAGCGTCTAAGGACTGTCGAGGAAGTTCTCGTAGTATTAGGAAATGCTGAAGTGCAACGGGCACAAGCGGGTATACCACCACCGGTAACCCGGGTCAACTACTTAGCCTTGGTAAACCCTTACCAACCACCCCACTACGCCGGCGAAGAGGACCCGGCTCAGCTAGAGGAATGGATACGGACGTTCGACAAGCTGTTGAACGCCGTAAAGTGTCCCGACGGGGAAAAGGTTCACGTAGCGTCATACTACCTAGGAGGCGAGGCGGATGATTGGTGGCAAGTCACCCAAGGGAAACGTGCAGAGTACGACGAGCCCTACACATGGTCAGAATTCACGGATCTGCTTAGGGATCATTTTTATCCCATGAGCATGAAGGCTGCTATGTATGAGGAATTTCTGACACTGAGGCAAGGAGGAAAGACGGTCCAAGAATACTACAACCGTTTCAAGGAGTTGGTGTGGTTCGCGCCGAGACTGGTGCCAACTGATGTAGAGAAGGCACAGAAGTTCGAGACGGGACTGAACTTATCTATTAGAGAGGTGATCACGGGCGAGCACTATCTTGACCTACAAGCTGTGTATGATCGTGCAGTAGCGGTTGCACGAGTTCAAGGACTGAAACAGAAACCGGTAGGTGGGACTAAGCAAGGACCACAAGGACGATACAAGAGGAATAAGGACCATTCCCGTAGAAACTTGGACCGACCACATCAAAACGACAATGGACGAAACAAGGGGATAGTCTTCAACCATGGCGACTATGCACCACCATGTCCAAAGTGTGGTAAACCACACTATGCGAGAGGATGCCCTCAGCCTGGAGCATGCCTTCGGTGCGGTCGACATGGTCATCGGCTGCGTGACTGCCGGACGCGAATAGAAAATATAAACAAGAGGGAGGACGTGACCACTCGGCCCAAGTAACCGTAAGAAGTTTTCAAGCATCGACAAACTACATTTATTTTTGAGTGCGACTCTAAGAATTGTATCCAATAAAAAATAAACGAATTCAAATTGTTTTGAACTACGTAATGACTTGATCCCTTCACAGGGTACGTAGGCAACTTGGAAATCTAAATTCTGGGTTCAGTCAAATAATAGCAAACAACAACACACATCAATACAATCACGCAACCAAACAATGTCCGAGCTCGCGAGGAGCTAACGCCCAACTTCGAGGACGAAGTTGATTCCTAAGGGGGAGAGGATGTAACACCCGAGAAATTTAATTCACGTTCAAAGGAATGGAATAAATTTCTTGTGGAAGACGTTTATCCTTAAGGAAAGTAGATGGAAATACCCCAACATTAAATTGAGCCCAAAAGAAAGCGAGGGCGCAACTTCGGGGACGAAGTTGATTCTTAAGGGGGGGTAGACTGTAATACCCGGGATTTTTACAGCAAAATAAAAATTTATTTCCGAAAAGAAAATAATTTATTACAATAAATTATTGCTCGGAAATGGCGTGACCGATAAATTCAAAGAATTCGAACCCAAATTTTGGTCAAGTCGAAATGGGATGAAAGAGGGAAAGGAAGCCCGAAGATATTCCATGGATTAATCCCAAAAGAATTGGAATTAAATTCAAGAAGGAAAAGAATTTTAATTCCAAGAACCCGTGAAGTCGGAAATAATTTAATCAGATAAATTACTACACGGGAGTCGAAAGACGATGAATTCAAACTCGATGGATTCAAGGTTTCGAATATGAAATTCATTGGAGTCAAAATAAAATTTAGAAAGGAATCGTAACCCCAGAAATGACCCGAAAAGTCGAACCGAAAACGTAGGGGATAGAAACCCGATCGAGAAAAGAAGAAAAGACCCGACGGACCACGCGGACCGCCGAACCGGCCGGTCCGGCCGGCCCGCGCCCTCCGCGCGCCGCCGCGCGGCCACCGCGCGGGCGGAGGAGTCGCGACTCCAGGGCAGGCCACGCGTGCTCCGCGCGGACAAAAGCTTAGGTGCGCGTCACCAGCGCGCCAGAGGTGCAGGAGGTGTAAACTTTCCTTCCATGGCGATTTTCTTGCCAAAAATCCGACCTCCATCAATGGCAAGTCGATCACACCAATGGGGAAGGGCATAAGATCAGATTTGGGGCGCCCCTCACCCTCACTCTCAGAAAACCTAACCCTAAACACCTCCAAAACTCCTCTCCAAGTCGAAACCTCTCCGAACTCACTTTCCGGCAAGTATTCCGGCGACGGCAAGGCGAAAGGAACCAAGCCCTGCCCTCTAGACTCTTGGTAAGCTATTGTACAAAGTTTCAATTCGTCCATAAGTCTCAGAAACTCGAATTCTAACACTATTTCCTTACTACGATTTCCCGTCGGAAAACGAACAAAAAGCGATCGGAGAAGTTGGCCGTTCGTCGTGACCCTAGGACATCCGGAAACCCAATCCAGCGACCCTATCATCATCCTAAGTAAGTTAACACCTTACTCACAAATTTATGCGGTTGTTTGTTGTTTAAATCTCGAGATATAGGCTTGTAACAAAAATCGGTTTTCAAAAACCCTATTTTCGTCCAATTTTAAAGACTCGCCAAAAACTCGACCTTCGGGAATTCAAACCGAAAACTTTTCAACATAAAAGTTGTTCCTAACACCTTTATCTATCTTGTGTCCAAATTTCAGCCATTGACATTAAGTTTTGCTATCCCAATTTTCGCCATGAACTTTCTGTATCAAACCGAACGTTTCAAATCTGTGACAGATTCCTTCATTCAACTTGATGCATGTTTTTCACCCATTTTTCGAATGATTTAACTTTGCATTTCTAAACAAAAGTTGTAGATAATTGTGTCTAGATTATGCCTACAAAATTTCACGAATTTTGGTGTTCATTTGATATGTCAATCGGCCAAGTTTTTAGAACTGTTTTGAATTCGTTTTAAGGGCCATGAGTATGCAGTGTGTTGCACACGATTTTTGAGTACCAAGAATTCATTATTTCCAAAAACTTAAAACATGAAAGTTGTTCCTTAATGTGTCGTGTAGTTACTGTAAAAATTTCACATCGATTGGTTTTGAAATGAATTTTTAATCGGCGTTACACGAACCTGTGACGAAAACAGTTTTTAAGACGTAAATTATTCTTTGCAATAAACTCAAATTTTAACTCACTTCGGAACCTTATTTCCAAAAACTTAAAACATGAAAGTTGTTCGTGTGTGTGTTTTTGAGTTACTGGCCAAGTTTCAGAATTTTTGGAGGAAAAACGAATTTTAAATTAAGAAAGGCGTAAACTGCCTCGAATAGGATTTTTCGAACTTGAGAAAACTCGAACTATGAAAACGCGATATCGATCTTTTGATAACTTTGAAATACGAACTTTCGAAAAATCCCGTTCACTAGGCTGAGCCGATCTTCATACTATCATTATCTTTGAGACTGCCTCGTTAGTGGTCTCCTTACTATGCCAAAACGGCAGTTGTGCACATGGCCTGCCAAATCGGCAGTGGGAAATACGCGGCCTGCCCGAGTGGTAGTGAAACCGTTTGAAAGGCCTGTCAAACGACAGTTGATATACATGCCTGTCAATTTGACAGTAGATACACACGGCTTGCCGAAATGGCAATCGAGATACATGGCTAGCCAAAACGGCAGTCAATACTGATACGGCTGCGGCCGCCGGTTCACCGGCTAACTGATTATGATTTTTGAGGTTGCCTCGTTAGTGATCTCTCTTGTGTGGTGTCCTCTTCTTAGTTGCGGGATAAAATATAAAAGACTTGTGTGAGTGTTGATTACGCTTAAATCTTTTGTATCAGGTTTTTAAATTACGCATTTAAATTACGTCATTAAATTATGCCTTTAAATTCTGCCTTTAAAAATTTAGTCTTTTAAATTATGCATTGTCGTCTTGAATAAATTAAACATGTTTTCCGCTGCGAATAAAATATGGATTTTTAAAGTAATGCATGACAAGTGAATCTTCGGATTTAAACACATGTAACCCCTTAAATTGCTTTGTAAGGGCTTAACTTACTCAGTATTTTATATACTGATAAACCCCGTTGTTCATTTTCCCATTACAGAGTACGGAGCATGATCATGCATCGGGGATCACTTTGGGTATTTAATTATTTGTTCTACATGACGCATACGGGCTTGTTAACCCGAGTTTTGGCCATGTCGGCCCTGTATTTAATTTCCGCTGCAACCTATTATTTTTATTATAATGTATGGATGATATTACATTATCATTTTTAAGTAATTCCGGACTTGCTTTTAAAACTTTTTCCAACACCTATAGCCTTGCATCTCTTTAGCAAGCTCGGAGGAACCGTGTCTTGCTAGGGAGGTGTGGCGGTGGCACCCCGGCCTGGGTTATCAAATCCGGGGTGTTACACTTTGCCCTTGTTTAAATATATGTACTGGGTTAGGCTCTTTTTTCAATCTCTAGGACCATATACACCTACACAACAATTACTCAATTAAATTCATACCTCAATTGGTAATTAAATCAAAATCAATTAAATCATAATGTTTCTTTAGGTCATAATCCCATGTTATCATTCTCTCATTCATTTGTGTATATAGTGGATGCACTAGTATGGGATAATATGGTGTTTACTTACTATAGTTACATAGATAAGCCCCCCATGATTGTTTGTATTCCTTGCTCTATGACGCATTGTATTTGGTGTTTGTTTTATAGATAATCGCCATAGTTATTAAGATCTCGATCGTGATATTAAGATCTTACGATTTTATGACATCCCTTCTTAAACACGATCCAGATCTTTGTAGGATCTTAAATTTAGTAGGATCTCGATCTTGATCCCGATCTTAATTGTAAAATTCCGATCTTACAGGTAGAATCTTACGATCCTATACGATACGATCCTACCAAAATTTGAACTGTACTTGCATAATTTCATGTTTTTCATAAAATCAGTATTGAATTTTATTTTCGACTGTTTATAGTGCTTTATTGCTTAATTTACCTAATAATATTTTATGTTATGCTTTCATTTGTTAATATGTATAATTATTTTTATCTATTGTTGCAATTTGATAGGATCTTAGAATATAAATTCGATCATACAATCCCGATCTTACAAAGACAAAATTGATCCCACCTAAGATCTCGATTTTAATAACCTTGGATTATCCAATGGATGATGAAACATGTTTGTTTATTTGAATGTTGTGTACTTCCCTAAAAGTGGTTTGTGTGCCACTTAGGATTAATAAATACTTCTTGAATGTTGGTACCGATGTAGTTGAGGCTGGTGTGTCTTAGGATTTATGATAGTTGGGTGACGGGGCCAATTGTGACTTATGTATTTGATGAATCAGGGCTTGTATCCCATATCATATCATATATATATATATATATATATATATAAATGGCACTTCTTATGAATAGTACTATTTCCTTTCATCGAAATTACTTAGAATGCCCTTGACCTACTCATTGTAAGTTGCCATATGCTCGATTTGAAGATACGGATGAATCTGCCTCATTGAACTCCAGGCTTCGCATCGACGCCCACGGCCGTCGTTCCTCTGCAATCGCCACCGACATCGCCCGCCGGGGTCTCGCCCGTCCATTTCCCGTCGTCCTCTCGCCATTCCTCATTCAACGGCTTCAATTTTCCCTGAAATCGGCGGCTCCGCAGCGCCCGTCTCAATTTCTGACTCGCCGCAGGTCGTTCCCGCTGTCCTTGCTGAAGGACATTTCCGCGACACTGTCAGCCTACGCATCGTCCCGGAACTCCAATCATCGCCGACCGTCGCTGCGTGGCGTCCCCCTCCGCCTCGTGCTGCGTCTTTCGTATTCCGTTTAGATCTCTGTTCAATCCCACCCATCTCCGCTGCCCTAATCACTCCGTCGCCTCCAGTTACGTGCCCGTCTCCGCCCCCCTCAAATACTCTACGCTGCTGCGGGACATCCACTGTGAGTTCCCCCAACCTAGAAAATTGTTCTTTTGGCATATTTGAATTGTTAGGGGCTGCAAATTAGGTTTCCCGTTTCATCTTCTGCTCCCTGTACCAATTGACCTTGCTCATTTTGTCATTCCATTTGGTTGGTGAGCTTGTAATTAGCTTGGAAGTATCAAACAGTTATGTTTGAGGCAATTTTTTATATCCTGTTCGGTGTGATTTAATTTTTTTTGCTTTTAGGTATGATATTTACCCTTACAGGATTTAGCAGTAATTCTATGTTTAAACCTTCATAATAATGAGATCCATATAATAATTTGGGGATATGCTATGTGTGGGTGGGTGTGTTGTGTTGTGTTCCTATTGTTTCCACAGAAAAATAACCAATTCCATTTATAAATGCTAAATCTCTTTCTCTCTTTAGGTTGCTGATTATATTTCTCTTTATTAGCTTCTCATGTCCTCGACATCTCAATTATTCCCAGTGGAGGGTGCAGAATCAATGTTGTGTCTGTGTTTCATTGGTGATTGTACATTTCGTTTTGTGTTCGTGTCTGTGTATTTGCATATGCATCGATGCTACTTTTGAATTCGTGTTGGTGATTGTGGTTGTGGTCCTGCACTTCTTTGCATTCCTTGCAGAATGTCCGAGCAGAGTGTGACACCCGGCCTGCCCTCCCTGCAGCGGCTCGGCACGCAGGTTTGCAGCACTCTCTAAGCATTCAACTGTAGCCCCTATTCCCCTTTCCTACAAACAGGTCTTCTCTGTCATTATTCCCAATCAATAAGAGGCCCTTGCGCATGCAATTATTATTCGCAGGAAGTCGGCCATGGAGAATGCAGCCATCGGGAACCCCGTGTCAGCAGCCGAGCAGCTCGCGTCGCTCGCCGCCATGCGTTGCAAGCATCGCCCGCGTCAGCATCGGCCGTTGCCCCTGAACCATCCAATACTGCAGCCCAGATTTGTGTGCATCAAATTCTATTTTTTTTTTATTCCTTCATTTCCTGGCGGACTAAAAGACTCGTCACATTTTTCTATCTATTCTTCTTTTAAATGTCCTGTTTTTTGAAAGACAATGCAACCTTTTAAATGTCCTGTTTTCTATCTATTCTTCTTTGCGATTAAAGAGTCCTATTTACATTTTTCTCTTGTATTGACGATTCCTGTATTTATACATGTTTGCTACCAGAGCAATGTTTCCTGTCGTGACTCGGCCTCCCTTCAGCAGTCCTCGGAAAGCCCCATTGCAGAACATCCTCAGTCCCTTGCGTCCAATAGCTTGGGGCTGCGCTGCAGCCAACAGTAGCCAGTGTTCATCACAGCCCGCACAGGTACGCAGAAAAAATCTCTTCGATTCACCTTGGACACCTCCATCACCTACCATTTGCAATGCGTGTGGTGCTTTACTTTTCAATGGTGAGCCCAAAGGATTGTGCTATGCGTTTGGGACCTTTTCTTTGGACCCATTACTCACACATCCTTTTCTTGAAGAGCTCTTCCTTCGAAAACATGCTTTATCAGATCATTTCCTCACTTATATACGTACATATAACAACTCTTTCTCTTTCTCCACTTTAGGCGTCAAATATGATGTTAGTCTACAACGGAATGAACAAAATGTCTATGTATTCCGCGTGAATGGAATGATGCACCACTTTATTAATTCCATATTCCCTTCTTCGGATACCCCCAAAAATCTTCAACTCTATTTTCATGATGCTGGAATTGAACTATCAAAGCGATTGCATGAGAATCCAAATCTCAACAGAGATCTCCTTGCTCTATTATTAAATATTACAAAATCAAATCCTTATGCACGATTTTTTAGACAACTTCATCAAATGCCATGCTTGGATGAATATAAAATCTTCTTAAGAACATCTTCATGCTTGGGCAAACGAGTGTATAACCTTCCAACAGTTGATGAAATCTCTGTTATATGGCAAGAGGGACAATCAATTGATGCTGATTTAACTAGGGATATACAAGTTTACCCATTTACTGGTCCCCCTAAGAAAATGTCTTATTACTCTTTTGCATATGATCCTGTTCAATACTCTTTCATCCATCCATTTGGCCAGCCAAGCTGGCAGCCGGACCTCATTAAGCGAAAGCGTACCGCGCGTAGTTCTGTTGCCACTACAACAGCTGAAGATCTTTTTGCCAGCCTACTTGAACCGCTTCCTGACTTGCGGGAAGAACGTATGCTCTTTAAACTCCCGTAAGTTATTATCCCTAGACATTTCTATTATTCACTTAATGTTGTTTCTTTACCCTTTCCTCTAGCACTCCAAAAAAGGCAAAGGCATATGGATAAAAGCCATGTCTTAATTCGCGAATATTACTCCTACCGGATGCAGATCCGCCCATCAGATCCTGGCCTCCTGCTAAACACTGGCCGCTTATTCCAGCAATATATTGTTGACCAATATATTAAAATTGAAATGCAGCACCTTGACTTTTTTAGATCAGAACAAAATTAAAAAAAAAACAGAATTGAGACGATGCAGGGAATTCAGGATGCATTCAATCTACAAGGGATAGATGATCAAAATCAAATTGGAAAACCAATTGTGCTGCCCTCTTCTTTTATTGGTGGTCCTCGTGATATGCACCGTAATTATATGGATTCCATGGTGCTCGTTCAAAAGTTTGGGAAACCTGACTTCTTCATTACAGTGACATGTAATCCTCAATGGCCTGAAATTACACAATATATTTCTGATAATGACAATTGCACTAATCGGCCAGACCTCACTTCCCGTATATTCCGTATGAAACGTCAAGAACTTCAAAATGAACTATTCAAAGAACATGTATTGGGCCATGTTTGTGCTTACTCGTATGTTGTTGAATTTCAAAAAAGAGGCTTGTCCCATGCTCACATACTATTAATCATGCATGCTGAAGACAAAATGGAAGATCTGTCACAATATGATGATTTCATTTCTGCTGAACTTCCTAACCCTGCTTCACAAAAATATCTACATGATTTAGTTACCAAACATATGCTTCATGGACCCTGTGGCCCAGACAATCCAAGCGATGTCTGTATGCGAGATGAAAAATGTAAAAACCATTACCCAAAAGATTTTAATGATCTTACAACACATGCTTCTAACGGATATCCTCTATATCGTAGGCGAAATGATGGGTTGGTTGTGTTTTCCCGCAATCGATTATTGGACAATAGATGGATTGTGCCTTATAACCCATACTTACTATCAAAATTTGATTGTCATATAAATGTTGAAATTTGTTCCTCCATTAAATTGGTAAAATATTTGTACAAATATGTCTACAAAGGTCATGATCGTATTGCTTTTTCTGTCCAAGCGTCTGACAAACTGATGAAATTACTGCATTCCAGACAGGCCAGTGGGTTACCTCCCCTGAGGCAGCCTGGCGTATTTTTGGGTTCCTTATGAACGAAATGCGCCCTCCTGTAATATCGCTTCAACTACATTTGCCAAATTACCAGTATACAAGTTTCTGTACAACCACTTCAATTGCAAGTATAGTACAGAACAGTGAGTCCCACCATACAATGCTTACTGAGTTTTTCCGCATGAATAGGGATGATTCATTTGCGAAAGAAAAAAACCTTTTGTACAAAATTTCCCTGAATATTTCTTATGGGATTCCAAAAACAAAGCATGGTATAAAAGAAAACAAGGAATTGTAGTGGGACGTATTGTCACGGCACGCCCAAATGAAAATGAAAGATATTATCTACGAATCATTTTACAAAACCGTCAAGGTCCTACATCATTTGATGACATTGCGACTGTTGATGGTGTCTTGTGTGAAAATTTTCGAGCTGCATGTGTTGCCTTGGGTTTACTCGAAAGTGACACAACAATCATTGATTGTCTGACTGAAGCCTCACAATTCCAACTTCCAAATTCATTCTCTCAACTCTTTGCAACACTTTTAATGTTTTGTAGTCCTTCTGAACCTCAAAATCTTTGGAACCAATTCTTCGAATTCTGTACTACTCCTGCATCATCTACTACTAATCCTGTTCATACATATATTGAGGTGCAGGCCGCTATGAATGTTAATATACATCTATCTGCAACTGGTAACACTTTGGCAGACTTTGGCATTATAGTGAATAATGATCCAATGTCAGATACAAATGAGAATATTTTCGAACATGCTGCCTCTGCCAATTCTTCAATATATGTTGCCCTACCATTACCAAATACTTTGAATGACGAACAATATCAGATTTTCCAAATTGTTGCAGAAAAGTTAGAAAAACAACTGCCTTTTGTATGTTTCATTGATGGCCCAGCTGGCACTGGGAAAACATATTTGTATAATACTATTCTTGGCTATGCCCATAGATCAAATCTAATTTCAGCTCCTGTAGCATCATCTGGCGTTGTAGCTTCTTTACTACCAAATGGACAAACCGCACATTCAAAATTTAAATTACCTTTAGATATACTCGAGCATAAATCATGTAGCATATCAAAACAATCAAATCTAGCAGCACATTTGAGAGAAATTGCATTGATTATTTGGGATGAAATTTCTTTGTCGCGCAAGGAACTTATCGAGGCATTGGATTATACTTTAAGAGATATCACCGATGTTGCAGAACCTTTTGGTGGCAAAGTTGTCATATTTAGTGATGATTTTAGACAGATTACCCCAGTTATACCGAATGATACGAAAGACATTTACATTGAGGCTAGCGTTGTCTCGTCGAATTTGTTCCGGGATGCTCAAAAATTCCATCTCAAAAAAAATATGCGGGCACAAAATGACCCTAATTTCTCAACATTTCTTGATGGTATAGGGAATAATACATGCGTCAACTCAGCTGATGGTGAGGTGCAGATTCGTCGGAATAATTTAATTCCATATCAAGTTGATAACATTCATATATTAATTGAAAAAATATATCCTTCTGATATACTCCAATTCCCTTGTAAAGAGAGCTTTGTTTCACGCTCTATTCTTACAACTACATATGAAATTGTTGACCACATTAATGCAGTTATCTTAGATCAAATCCCTGGTAACATTATGACATCTATTTCAAGGAATACAACTAAAGATCCAAGTCAGCAAGCTCATTATGAAGATTTGCTTTGCACAATGACTCCTAATGGAATGCCTCCTCATATCCTTACCTTGAAGAAAGGTGTCCCAATAATGTTGTTGCGAAATCTATCCCCATCAAACGGCTTGTCAAATGGAACCAGACTTATTTGCAAACATATGACAAATAATCTTCTTGAATCTGAGATCATTACTGGCCCATGCTCTGGCACAACGTGTTTCATACCTAGAATAGCCCTTATACCAAAAGAAACACATAAAATATCGATTGAATTCACTCGGATTCAATTCCCGGTTAAACTGTGCTTTGCAATGACAATAAATAAATCCCAGGGCCAAACACTACATCATGTTGGAGTATTTATTAAAGAACCCGTTTTCATGCATGGCCAATTATATGTAGCTTTGTCTCGTGCACGCTCGTTTGCTACTCTATACATAACAATTCGTCCGCCTGATGAAATGATCGCACAACCAAATGTTTTTGTTGAATGGACCCGGAATATTGTTTATCAAGAACTTTTAGAGGCAGCAGGTCTTACAAAGTAATTGTTCTAAATGGAGTCATCACAGCATGCCGCGTCTTATCCCATGTACTAATGTAAATTTATATGTAGTTTAAACTTCTATAATTTATTCCAATTACATACATGCTCTAATCCAGACAACACTTTTCAAATTCAGGTACGCACAAAGAGGAGCTCGCACCCATTATATCCATACACAATGTATGGGACGTGCTGGTGAGCACAGAATAGTCTAGTATTTTGGCCATCATATCTAAATTTTATAGCAGGTAAATTTTACAATGAAAATTATTTCAGTAAATTTGTATATTGGTTTTGGCATTAACGTTGTCCTGCCATTAAGCTTGTCCTATACAGCCAATAAGCTTGTCTTGCCGTCAAGCTTGTCCTGCCATTAAGCTTGTCCTATGCACCCATTAACGTTGTCCTGCCATTCATGGCGCACTATCATTGCTGCCTCCAATAAATTTGATCAATCACACACGATTGCTTTTGTTTACATTCACATAATTTTTATGTAAGATTATTTTCTTTCATTCTTCTTCTCTTATTACATGTTTAACTTGCTTCTGTAGCAAATGCACCGCGCAATTGACTTTTTCCAAACTTTGCAAATTTGAAGGGATTCATTTTGTACTTCCTTTATCATTGTTCGTATTGTACATGTCTTAGGGTTTACTTCAGCCCTTGGACTGCTTCGACACACTCATTTCTCGATTGCTCATCTTCAATGGATTTGGTTTAAATGTAAGATAGTTGAGTTTATATAGCTTGAACTCTTGTGGTTTAAATGTTTAGGTGATTCAGCCATCTTCTACATTTTTTTTAACGTTTTTATTATTCATTTACAGCGTTGTACAGTTGCCTTGTTTGCTTCATTGCACCACAGTAAGGAATCTACATAAAGTTATTCAGTTTTCATCTATTATTGAAGTTTGCTATGCGCTACACCTGATAAACCAAAGAAATGCAGGAATAACAGTAAATTCACATTGGTCATTGAGCAGAAGTCTTGAGCAATTGAAACTGGCCATCCAAGTGGACTCAATTTCAGTTGGGCTTGCATTGGACACTGGCCATCCACATACAGAGTTGCTCTTCTAAGGGTATTGATTTATCGTTCTCGATGAAATCTATTGCTCTGCATAGTATGGTCATTTCAGTTTCGGTCTTTTCTGTC
Organism: Hygrophila difformis; assembly: GCA_030278955.1. Classification (NCBI taxonomy): domain Eukaryota; kingdom Viridiplantae; phylum Streptophyta; class Magnoliopsida; order Lamiales; family Acanthaceae; genus Hygrophila; species Hygrophila difformis. The sequence goes on along the minus strand of JAOANR010000010.1, from coordinate 16,286,509 downwards.
AGTACAGTATTCACATTTTTATGGCATCAAGTTGTATAATTTCTATGCTAAATAATGCACCGTTTAATTAATGATGCATCAACAACACTTATCTAATTACTCACAAACACCCCACACCTTTTGGTGGATTCACAAAAATAATCCAATCCTGCTACAATTCTTTAGTGGATTCACAAAAGCTATCCAATCTTATACAGGATATGTTTTACACATTAACAGCCTTTAATACTATTGTTAAACAATAGATTGGAATATTAAATAGTTTAAACACAACATTATTAAGTACTGTTAATTACACATTACACATTCTAATACTTGCAAATAAATTTTTGAAAAGAAATGGCCAGTGTCCAACCTACTATTAATAAACAGTTACATATTCACTATTTAATTCTTGAAGCTGTTGATTTATAATTCTCAATGCAAGAATCCAATGCTGCTTCTTAATCGATTGACATTAACAATTAGACATTTAACCCCACAGTATTTGGTGGATTCACAAAAAGAATCCAATGCTGCTTCTGAAGGTATTGCTTTATAATTCTCAGTGGAATCTGTTGCTTCCCATAGTATGGTCATTTCAGTTTCGAACTGTTCAGTCAGTACATTATTCACATTTTTTTGGCCATGACACCTTTTCACAAAAAGAATCCAATGCTGTTACAGCTTTTCACCCATGACACAAAAACACAATATCAAGATACCTATCAATAAATAACAATCTTTTTGGTATTGTCCCTATACTTCTATACTCCATCATGTTCCCTATTTAAATGGGGCCTCACTCTCACAAAAACAAGTGGAATAACAACACTACTCCATCAAGAAGGCCAACCATCAAAAAAGGTAACTAAATTGTTTGCAAATTATTTCATTCTTTCACTTTTTTACTAGAAATTGTAGAGATTTCTTTAATAACAATTGCTTTTCAAAATAATTAGCAATGGAACACAACCTGCTGCCAAATGAAGAGGGAATGAATTTGGGACAACCTCCTCAATTCACAACAATCCATTCAATCCTACAATCACCCAGGGTTACTACGAAAAATATACTCAATAACATGCCTATATATAAGACTGAGTAATTTTATTTAAAAACCTTTCAGGTAGGCCAATTTCATTGCAGAGCAACATTCCAAATCCTATACAATGCTGCTACACAGCATGTTTGCAATGCAATAGAGCAACCAATACAAAACCCACACACATGTTTTACTGCTTTTGCTGCCGCACACTTGTGACTTCATACCAAAGGTAAAACATAAACATAACCCTTCTATTACTCCATTTACTGCCAAAGAGTTGCCTAAATACTATTTTGCTCCAGGAAGATGGTCAATATCCGACTATCCGATGCAACAGGAACTATTTCTGGTTTCGCATCTGACATTCTCGCAGATACACTTCTCAATGAAGATATTGAAACATTATCCACAAAATCACAACCTGCACGCCACTTGTCTAATTATACTTATATAATCCCCATTCTTAGGCTATATAAATATATCCTCAGGAAATCATTCAACACTGTATCAACCGAAATGCAGCAACCAGCAACTTACAACAAATTTTCGCTGTTCACAAACAAGTGCATGAATCAGGACAAATTCTAATATCAACTTACACAATAAATGCAATGGAACACCTCCAACCACGCCAACTTTGATGCTTATGCTCAACTATAATATCATCTCTCATTGTACCATTCGCTCATTGGAATGCAGTCATGCTAAGTTGATGGATTGAATGTTCTACCTATTCTACCTGTTTGGATGCTTAAATTCAACACTACAATATCTCATTGTACCATATCTGAAGCTCCCACTATTTTTTTTTCCAGAATGTTTCTATATCTTTGTTAAGTACTTGTTCTACTGTTCTTTGTATCATATGAACCCAATCATGTGCCATTGTCATTGTTCTTTGTATAATATCAACTTCTGCCTTCATATAATGCTTACCATTTCTGCCATGTTGTAACACCCGAGAAATTTAATTCACGTTCAAAGGAATGGAATAAATTTCTTGTGGAAGACGTTTATCCTTAAGGAAAGTAGATGGAAATACCCCAACATTAAATTGAGCCCAAAAGAAAGCGAGGGCGCAACTTCGGGGACGAAGTTGATTCTTAAGGGGGGGTAGACTGTAATACCCGGGATTTTTACAGCAAAATAAAAATTTATTTCCGAAAAGAAAATAATTTATTACAATAAATTATTGCTCGGAAATGGCGTGACCGATAAATTCAAAGAATTCGAACCCAAATTTTGGTCAAGTCGAAATGGGATGAAAGAGGGAAAGGAAGCCCGAAGATATTCCATGGATTAATCCCAAAAGAATTGGAATTAAATTCAAGAAGGAAAAGAATTTTAATTCCAAGAACCCGTGAAGTCGGAAATAATTTAATCAGATAAATTACTACACGGGAGTCGAAAGACGATGAATTCAAACTCGATGGATTCAAGGTTTCGAATATGAAATTCATTGGAGTCAAAATAAAATTTAGAAACGAATCGTAACCCCAGAAATGACCCGAAAAGTCGAACCGAAAACGTAGGGGATAGAAACCCGATCGAAAAAAGAAGAAAAGACCCGACGGACCACGCGGACCGCCGAACCGGCCGGTCCGGCCGGCCCGCGCCCTCCGCGCGCCGCCGCGCGGCCACCGCGCGGGCGGAGGAGTCGCGGCTCCAGGGCAGGCCACGCGTGCTCCGCGCGGACAAAAGCTTAGGTGCGCGTCACCAGCGCGCCAGAGGTGCAGGAGGTGTAAACTTTCCTTCCATGGCGATTTTCTTGCCAAAAATCCGACCTCCATCAATGGCAAGTCGATCACACCAATGGGGAAGGGCATAAGATCAGATTTGGGGCGCCCCTCACCCTCACTCTCAGAAAACCTAACCCTAAACACCTCCAAAACTCCTCTCCAAGTCGAAACCTCTCCGAACTCACTTTCCGGCAAGTATTCCGGCGACGGCAAGGCGAAAGGAACCAAGCCCTGCCCTCTAGACTCTTGGTAAGCTATTGTACAAAGTTTCAATTCGTCCATAAGTCTCAGAAACTCGAATTCTAACACTATTTCCTTACTACGATTTCCCGTCGGAAAACGAACAAAAAGCGATCGGAGAAGTTGGCCGTTCGTCGTGACCCTAGGACATCCGGAAACCCAATCCAGCGACCCTATCATCATCCTAAGTAAGTTAACACCTTACTCACAAATTTATGCGGTTGTTTGTTGTTTAAATCTCGAGATATAGGCTTGTAACAAAAATCGGTTTTCAAAAACCCTATTTTCGTCCAATTTTAAAGACTCGCCAAAAACTCGACCTTCGGGAATTCAAACCGAAAACTTTTCAACATAAAAGTTGTTCCTAACACCTTTAACTATCTTGTGTCCAAATTTCAGCCATTGACATTAAGTTTTGCTATCCCAATTTTCGCCATGAACTTTCTGTAACAAACCGAACGTTTTAAATCTGTAACAGAATCCTTCATTCAACTTGATGCATGTTTTACACCCATTTTTCGAATGATTTAACTTTGCATTTCTAAACAAAAGTTGTAGATAATTGTGTCTAGATTATGCCTACAAAATTTCACGAATTTTGGTGTTCATTTGATATGTCAATCGGCCAAGTTTTTAGAACTGTTTTGAATTCGTTTTAAGGGCCATGAGTATGCAGTGTGTTGCACACGATTTTTGAGTACCAAGAATTCATTATTTCCAAAAACTTAAAACATGAAAGTTGTTCCTTAATGTGTCGTGTAGCTACTGTAAAAATTTCACATCGATTGGTTTTGAAATGAATTTTTAATCGGCGATATACGAACCTGTGACGGAAACAGTTTTTAAGACGTAAATTATTCTTTGCAATAAACTCAAATTTCAACTCACTTTGGAACCTTATTTCCAAAAACTTAAAACATGAAAGTTGTTCGTGTGTGTGTTTTTGAATTACTGGCCAAGTTTCAGAATTTTTGGAGGAAAAACGAATTTTAAATTAAGAAAGGCGTAAACTGCCTCGAATAGGATTTTTCGAACTTGAGAAAACTCGAACTATGAAAACGCGATATCGATCTTTTGATAACTTTGAAATACGAACTTTCGAAAAATCCCGTTCACTAGGCTGAGCCGATCTTCATACTATCATTATCTTTGAGACTGCCTCGTTAGTGGTCTCCTTACTATGCCAAAACGACAGTTGTGCACATGGCCTGCCAAATCGGCAGTGGGAAATACGCGGCCTGCCCGAGTGGTAGTGAAACCGTTTGAAAGGCCTGTCAAATGACAGTCGATATACATGCCTGTCAAATTGACAGTAGATACACACGGCTTGCCGAAATGGCAATCGAGATACATGGCTAGCCAAAACGGCAGTCAATACTGATATGGCTGCGGCCGCCGGTTCACCGGCTAACTGATTATGATTTTTGAGATTGCCTCGTTAGTGATCTCCCTTGTGTGGTGTCCTCTTCTTAGTTTACGGGATACAAATATAAAAGATTAGTGTGCGTATTTAAGTATGATGGAATTTATTTATCACGCTTTCGATTATGTTTCTAAGTTACGTCTTAAATTATGTTATTAAATTACGCTTTTAAATTAAGTCCTTTAATCATGTTTTCCGCTGCAGATAAAATATGTGTTTTTAAATTTATGCACGGAAAGTGAAATCTTTGGTTTAAACACATGTGACCCCTTAAATTGTCTGTTAGGTATTAACTTACTCAGTATTTTATATACTGATAAAACCCGTTGTTCATTTTTCCATTACAGAGTACGGAGCATGATCATGCATCGGGGGATTATTTTGGGCATTTAATTATTTGTTTTACATAACGTGCATACGGGCTTGTTAACCCGAGTCTTGGCCATGTCGGCCCTGTATTTTAATTTCCGCTGCAACTTATTACTTTTATCATGTATGGATGATATTACATTATGATTTTTAAGTAATTCCGGACTTGCTTTTAAAACATTTTCCAACGCTCATAGCCTTGCATCTCTTTAGCAAGCTCGGAGAAACCGTGTCTTGCTAGGGAGGTGCGGCGGTGACACCTCGGCCTGGGTTATCAAATCCGGGGTGTTACAGAGTGGTATCAGAGCCCGGAAATATTTTTAAATTATTATTATTATTTTGGCCAATATAGAGGCCCAAGATTTTTAAACAAATATTAATATTATTTTAAAATTTTTAAGTACCATTATTATTATTTAAATTTTAAGTTTTATTTCCATGGAACAAAATTTATTTTAAACCCATGGGAAATATTTACATATGCATAGAAATTCTTCCAACAAGTTTTTAAAGTCACGAAAATATTTTTCGGGGTTGGGGTAGCATTGTATAAAGCATACATGCATTCGCATACATACATACATGAATATCGCGCTAATTTTTTTTATGTGAACTAATAGTGTCAAAACTCTTACCTTCAAATTGGCCATGACCTTGACTTAGAAGCGTTTGCTTTAAACTGATTCTGCCTCAGTCTTATAATTTGATCACCTAAGTTTAGCATTCTCCTATCTATTACCTCTTTCCAATCCTACCTTATAGATTTTCTTGAACGCTAACTTGCCTTAGATTAGAAACTCATCTTCACGTGCGTTGATAACAGAGAATGGCACCTAAGGGAAAATCGAGAAAGGAAATTCCAAACAACACTAACGCTGACCTCCCCAACACACCGAACAATAATGAGATCCCTCAGAACGTAGGAGGGCGAGTGCCTCATGTTCCCAACAATATGGATGAGCGTCTAAGGACTGTCGAGGAAGTTCTCGTAGTATTAGGAAATGTTGAAGTGCAACGTGCACAAGCGGGTGTACCACCACCGGTAACCCGGGTCAACTACTTAGCCTTGGTAAACCCTTACCAACCACCCCACTACGCCGGCGAAGAGGACCCGGCTCAGCTAGAGGAATGGATACGGACGTTCGACAAGCTGTTGAACGCCGTAAAGTGTCCCGACGGGGAAAAGGTTCACGTAGCGTCATACTACCTAGGAGGCGAGGCGGATGATTGGTGGCAAGTCACCCAAGGGAAACGTGCAGAGTACGACGAGCCCTACACATGGTCAGAATTCACGGATCTGCTTAGGGATCATTTTTATCCCATGAGCATGAAGGCTGCTATGTATGAGGAATTTCTGACACTGAGGCAAGGAGGAAAGACGGTCCAAGAATACTACAACCGTTTCAAGGAGTTGGTGTGGTTCGCGCCGAGACTGGTGCCAACTGATGTAGAGAAGGCACAGAAGTTCGAGACGGGACTGAACTTATCTATTAGAGAGGTGATCACGGGCGAGCACTATCTTGACCTACAAGCTGTGTATGATCGTGCAGTAGCGGTTGCACGAGTTCAAGGACTGAAACAGAAACCGGTAGGTGGGACTAAGCAAGGACCACAAGGACGATACAAGAGGAATAAGGACCATTCCCGTAGAAACTTGGACCGACCACATCAAAACGACAATGGACGAAACAAGGGGATAGTCTTCAACCATGGCGACTATGCACCACCATGTCCAAAGTGTGGTAAACCACACTATGCGAGAGGATGCCCTCAGCCTGGAGCATGCCTTCGGTGCGGTCGACATGGTCATCGGCTGCGTGACTGCCGGACGCGAATAGAAAATATAAACAAGAGGGAGGACGTGACCACTCGGCCCAAGTAACCGTAAGAAGTTTTCAAGCATCGACAAACTACATTTATTTTTGAGTGCGACTCTAAGAATTGTATCCAATCAAAAATAAACGAATTCAAATTGTTTTGAACTACGTAATGACTTGATCCCTTCACAGGGTACGTAGGCAACTTGGAAATCTAAATTCTGGGTTCAGTCAAATAATAGCAAACAACAACACACATCAATACAATCACGCAACCAAACAATGTCCGAGCTCGCGAGGAGCTAACGCCCAACTTCGAGGACGAAGTTGATTCCTAAGGGGGAGAGGATGTAACACCCGAGAAATTTAATTCACGTTCAAAGGAATGGAATAAATTTCTTGTGGAAGACGTTTATCCTTAAGGAAAGTAGATGGAAATACCCCAACATTAAATTGAGCCCAAAAGAAAGCGAGGGCGCAACTTCGGGGACGAAGTTGATTCTTAAGGGGGGGTAGACTCTAATACCCGGGATTTTTACAGCAAAATAAAAATTTATTTCCGAAAAGAAAATAATTTATTACAATAAATTATTGCTCGGAAATGGCGTGACCGATAAATTCAAAGAATTCGAACCCAAATTTTGGTCAAGTCGAAATGGGATGAAAGAGGGAAAGGAAGCCCGAAGATATTCCATGGATTAATCCCAAAAGAATTGGAATTAAATTCAAGAAGGAAAAGAATTTTAATTCCAAGAACCCGTGAAGTCGGAAATAATTTAATCAGATAAATTACTACACGGGAGTCGAAAGACGATGAATTCAAACTCGATGGATTCAAGGTTTCGAATATGAAATTCATTGGAGTCAAAATAAAATTTAGAAAGGAATCGTAACCCCAGAAATGACCCGAAAAGTCGAACCGAAAACGTAGGGGATAGAAACCCGATCGAGAAAAGAAGAAAAGACCCGACGGACCACGCGGACCGCCGAACCGGCCGGTCCGGCCGGCCCGCGCCCTCCGCGCGCCGCCGCGCGGCCACCGCGCGGGCGGAGGAGTCGCGACTCCAGGGCAGGCCACGCGTGCTCCGCGCGGACAAAAGCTTAGGTGCGCGTCACCAGCGCGCCAGAGGTGCAGGAGGTGTAAACTTTCCTTCCATGGCGATTTTCTTGCCAAAAATCCGACCTCCATCAATGGCAAGTCGATCACACCAATGGGGAAGGGCATAAGATCAGATTTGGGGCGCCCCTCACCCTCACTCTCAGAAAACCTAACCCTAAACACCTCCAAAACTCCTCTCCAAGTCGAAACCTCTCCGAACTCACTTTCCGGCAAGTATTCCGGCGACGGCAAGGCGAAAGGAACCAAGCCTTGCCCTCTAGACTCTTGGTAAGCTATTGTACAAAGTTTCAATTCGTCCATAAGTCTCAGAAACTCGAATTCTAACACTATTTCCTTACTACGATTTCCCGTCGGAAAACGAACAAAAAGCGATCGGAGAAGTTGGCCGTTCGTCGTGACCCTAGGACATCCGGAAACCCAATCCAGCGACCCTATCATCATCCTAAGTAAGTTAACACCTTACTCACAAATTTATGCGGTTGTTTGTTGTTTAAATCTCGAGATATAGGCTTGTAACAAAAATCGGTTTTCAAAAACCCTATTTTCGTCCAATTTTAAAGACTCGCCAAAAACTCGACCTTCGGGAATTCAAACCGAAAACTTTTCAACATAAAAGTTGTTCTTAACACCTTTAACTATCTTGTGTCCAAATTTCAGCCATTGACATTAAGTTTTGCTATCCCAATTTTCGCCATGAACTTTCTGTAACAAACCGAACGTTTTAAATCTGTGACAGAATCCTTCATTCAACTTGATGCATGTTTTACACCCATTTTTCGAATGATTTAACTTTGCATTTCTAAACAAAAGTTGTAGATAATTGTGTCTAGATTATGCCTACAAAATTTCACGAATTTTGGTGTTCATTTGATATGTCAATCGGCCAAGTTTTTAGAACTGTTTTGAATTCGTTTTAAGGGCCATGAGTATGCAGTGTGTTGCACACGATTTTTGAGTACCAAGAATTCATTATTTCCAAAAACTTAAAACATGAAAGTTGTTCCTTAATGTGTCGTGTAGCTACTGTAAAAATTTCACATCGATTGGTTTTGAAATGAATTTTTAATCGGCGATATACGAACCTGTGACGGAAACAGTTTTTAAGACGTAAATTATTCTTTGCAATAAACTCAAATTTCAACTCACTTTGGAACCTTATTTCCAAAAACTTAAAACATGAAAGTTGTTCGTGTGTGTGTTTTTGAATTACTGGCCAAGTTTCAGAATTTTTGGAGGAAAAACGAATTTTAAATTAAGAAAGGCGTAAACTGCCTCGAATAGGATTTTTCGAACTTGAGAAAACTCGAACTATGAAAACGCGATATCGATCTTTTGATAACTTTGAAATACGAACTTTCGAAAAATCCCGTTCACTAGGCTGAGCCGATCTTCATACTATCATTATCTTTGAGACTGCCTCGTTAGTGGTCTCCTTACTATGCCAAAACGGCAGTTGTGCACATGGCCTGCCAAATCGGCAGTGGGAAATACGCGGCCTGCCCGAGTGGTAGTGAAACCGTTTGAAAGGCCTGTCAAATGACAGTCGATATACATGCCTGTCAAATTGACAGTAGATACACACGGCTTGCCGAAATGGCAATCGAGATACATGGCTAGCCAAAACGGCAGTCAATACTGATATGGCTGCGGCCGCCGGTTCACCGGCTAACTGATTATGATTTTTGAGATTGCCTCGTTAGTGATCTCCCTTGTGTGGTGTCCTCTTCTTAGTTTACGGGATACAAATATAAAAGATTAGTGTGCGTATTTAAGTATGATGGAATTTATTTATCACGCTTTCGATTATGTTTCTAAGTTACGTCTTAAATTATGTTATTAAATTACGCTTTTAAATTAAGTCCTTTAATCATGTTTTCCGCTGCAGATAAAATATGTGTTTTTAAATTTATGCACGGAAAGTGAAATCTTTGGTTTAAACACATGTGACCCCTTAAATTGTCTGTTAGGTATTAACTTACTCAGTATTTTATATACTGATAAAACCCGTTGTTCATTTTTCCATTACAGAGTACGGAGCATGATCATGCATCGGGGGATTATTTTGGGCATTTAATTATTTGTTTTACATAACGTGCATACGGGCTTGTTAACCCGAGTCTTGGCCATGTCGGCCCTGTATTTTAATTTCCGCTGCAACTTATTACTTTTATCATGTATGGATGATATTACATTATGATTTTTAAGTAATTCCGGACTTGCTTTTAAAACATTTTCCAACGCTCATAGCCTTGCATCTCTTTAGCAAGCTCGGAGAAACCGTGTCTTGCTAGGGAGGTGCGGCGGTGACACCTCGGCCTGGGTTATCAAATCCGGGGTTTTACACATGTTCTTTGTTAAACTGGAATAGTGCCGATGTCCACTTAATTCACAATGCTTTAGGTTTGGGAATTCCTATACTCCGTTGATTCTTTCGTTTAATTTCAATTCTGTTTTTTTGAGCTGCAGATTGTTTTATTTTGTTCTTATACTTATGTGGGCTTCGGTAGGGTACGTTTTGGGTTGTGTTGTTCGATGATTGTGCATTTTTCATTCGATTGGGGACTTTGCCTTTGACGGATTACAACCAGGTGAGTAGAAAATTTGAATAATTTTCCCATCTTTAATTGGATTTTTGCTGATTCGTTCATTGGGCCTGAAAGTTGAACCCCCCACCTTTTTTGGTTGCATTGATTTTGTTATGTTGTGATTTTAGGAAATTCAGTGATGTTTCTGCTTCCGTAGCAACTGCTGCTTGTATAAGGGAAATTTACTGGATTTGCAGCCCCAAGTGAGAGTGAAAAAAGGTCATTGCTTTCTAAAAATAAACTCTTCGGCACTGAGAGCTTTTGGATAACACCAATGTGCAATGTAATCTTGCTTGCAGTGGGCTTATTGTTCATCTCTTTGATTTCTTCTGGCGAAGGTTCCGTTACATATGATTCCAACGCCATTTCAGTTAATAGAGAGAAGAGGATTCTCATTTCTGGATCCATTCACTATCCGAGGAGCACACCTGCGGTATAAGTTGTCTCAAATACAATTTTGTTTTTTCATTACAATTTTTACCTTTTCATATTTATACTTGAGGATTTTTTTTGTGCTATAGATGTGGCCAGATCTTATTCAGAAGGCAAAACAGGGTGGAGCAGATGCGATTCAGACTTATGTTTTCTGGAATAGCCATATTTATATACTAGTTGAAACTCGTGCATATTAGTTCACTGCTCTCTTTGTTAAATTCTATCTCCTTTTATTGAATAATGAATGGAAATGGTTTTTTTGCCTCCACCAGTTCTGTCTGCTTTTCCAATGTTTGGAAATGGTTTTTTTTGGCCTTCACCAGTCATATCTTGTTTTATTGAATAATGCATGGAATATGTTTTTTGCCTTCACCAGTTCTATCTGCTTTTCTTAATTTCTATATGCTTTTATTTATATTGCACAAGGTTATATGGCATTCCTACCCAGCAAAACCCAAATTTGGCCTCCCATCCCTCGCTCTGTACAGCCAAATACCTATTAGCTTGGGAGGACAAATGATGCGAAGAGCTTTTGCAAGGTTGGGGAACATGTAAACTTAGAAAATTCTGTAACTTCTTAATATTTATTTCTGATGTAAAGGTCTCAAGTGTGAAATTGCTGCCTTCTCATAATTTTAGCCTCTATGTAATTTGTAGGGTGTATTGAACCAGGATGACATGCTTTCTGCTGCATGTTCTCCACAGTCAAATTAAGTAACTTTCTGGTGTATTTCTAACGGTACATTATGAGAAACTTATTTTCAAAACTTCCGTTTCAATCAAGTTGAGAATACAAGAGGTTTCATTAAGCAACAAAGAATTTATAGCAAAATAAGCCAGGTATTGATCGATGCCAGGTGTTGAGACTAAAGCCCCAAAATCAACACCCTCAAATTGAAAATGTGCAGCCAACACCCTAAACCCAGTAGTAAAATAATAATAAACCATCGTCTACCATACATTTCTCAACACCTTCATCTCCCATGCATTTCACATGTGATCTATGAGATCAACCTGAATTAGAGCCTCATTATTCCTAGGTCCAACCGTTGCTGACTTAACAACAAACTTACAAAAGTCCCCAACTCTTATATGATTTTGTAAAAAAAAATTATGTAACCCATGAGTCATAAGCACCGCTTTCTCCGACCTTCGGCGACTCACATCACAATACAATAAATTTATTGGCCGGATAATACCTTCCTCACCGAAACGTAACCAGATTCTGCGTCTTAACTGCAAATTGAACCCTTGCCAAATATCCTTGGGAATTGCCTTCAACAAAAACATACAACCACAATTTAAGCTTTCTATTAGACCAACTTACAATTGAACATGTTAATGTGTTTCACGATTACCATCGGCCCATAGTAATCAGATTCTATTAAATGCACGAAGAACGCCGTACCACCGTCTGTACATAAAACATCATTTAATATTTTATAAACAAAAAAAGTTATCAATGAGTAACTTTTAATTTTAAAAAAATCACCCTCTATCTCTTACCATAGATCTTATTATATTCTAATAACATTTGAGAATAATCTTTAGGCAGTCCATTGCGCCCAAAATTTTTTACCATAAACTTCATGTGCTCGACTGCCTTAAAGAATATTAGATCTCCCACCTCAAGAGCATTTGCCCCATAGAATATCTCCCATATATCACTGCCTGCAATGTAAAGGTCTTCCCCATTGCACAAAATAGGAGCATTAATTTCCATTCGTTGTGATTGAAGCCAAATTGACACAGGTATATTATCTTCGTCCATGAAATCCTTGATTTGTGGTAACTTCTGCAATTAGAAAAATCATTTCATAAGGCCCAAATGCTATTAAATATCAAAGAATACAATTACATTATATATTTTATACAACCTCAATGGTATGAACTTACCAACTGCCTTTCAAAATCCACTGGAACAAGAACGTAAAATTCCATTGCTTTCAAATCTACTGCACCCACCTCTATACAATCCATCCCTATGTATAGCCATTCTCCTCCTCATCGCCTATTCAACACTATGAAATTTCACCACTATTCTTTTTTGAAGTGTCCCCCAAAATTTTACCCCTTCCCATTTTTATATAAATCAAAATAATATACTTGCTGATTAAAATAATATACTTGCTACTCTTCCAATGCACTTTTATTTCTCTACACACACTCCCTAACATTTTTTTAATTCTTAATATTTCAAAATTGGTACAAATAAAATATGTATAAATATATATTATGAAACTTTATTATTTTTTGAAGAAAAAACTATATGATTTGACGATTCTAATAATATCACACTTTAATATTTTCCTCTAATTTCATGATACATAATACCAAGTCAAAGTTAAACTATAATCACTATAAAAATTCTTTAAAATCTTAAACATAAAATGCCCACACTACTTTAACCAGTAAACTTCACTACCTAAATTACCGTACCAATAAAAAGTAGCTACAATTCGCGAGACGGATTAAGTATTACACGGTAATAATTCCTACTGGATAACAAAAAACATAATAATGTTCAAATTTGTTCAGGATGGTTCGACTAATTGATTCCCATGTTCTTTGAAGTGCACTGCCATCATCTTTTTCTTTGCCCCGTAGACACACCCCGTGATTCTTTGCAGAGACCCACTATGACAGTTCATCTTCTCGATTAAACAAACCATCACATGTCAACAGTGCTCCCCCTCTCCCCTCTCATCTCCTGCCCCAGTTAATTTTCCTCCACTAAAACCGCCAATACTGCTCCCCTCCGTTACGATTGTGAGAATTCTCCCCAATACTCACTTCCCCCTCTCCCAAATACTGCTCCCCTCTCCCCAATACTCACTTCCCCCTAAATTACCGTACCAATAAAAAGTAGCTACAATTCGCGAGACGGATTAAGTATTACACGGTAATAATTCCTACTGGATAACAAAAAACATAATAATGTTCAAATTTGTTCAGGATGGTTCGACTAATTGATTCCCATGTTCTTTGCAGTGCACTGCCATCATCTTTTTCTTTGCTCCGTAGACACACCCCGTGATTCTTTGCAGAGACCCACTATGACAGTTCATCTTCTCGATTAAACAAACCATCACATGTCAACAATGCTCCCCCTCTCCCCTCTCATCTCCTGCCCCAGTTAATTTTCCTCCACTAAAACCGCCCATACTGCTCCCCTCCGTTACGATTGTGAGAATTCTCCCCAATACTCACTTCCCCCTCTCCCAAATACTGCTCCCCTCTCCCCAATACTCAATTCCCCCTTCCGTTACGATTGTGAGAATTTATTCTCCTAACCGCCACTCCTTCACAGGCGACGCTCCTTGGCGTTCCTTCGCATTCCGCCGGCACCGTCCCCTTTGCCTTCCATTTGCATTAGTAAGCTTACAATGGTTATATACTCACATTTCTCATTCGTATTTCATTCATATATGGGTTTGCTTTCCGTTAGATGGGTAATTTAATTTCAGAAATCTGTCAGTATATAACTATTCTAATTTTACAAACAAAATTGTGAATATCTACAACTCGCATTTGTTTGATTCACAGAATGTTTTCATTGCTATTAGAACAATTTAATCTTGGTTTGATTCTTCACTTTCCTGTCGTCCTCCTGATCTGTGCTGCCAAAACAAAACCGAATGGAATTTAATCTTGCAATATCACTTTCCGAAAGGAATTCATTGGGTTTTCGTCAGGCTTCGATGTTGTCAGGGGAAGTCTGAATCTTTTTTTGGCCATTATTATCCAGAATTCAGATGGGAGTGGATTTGGTTAAACACCTTTTGTGTTGCATAGCTCTGCTCATAAGGTGTTTGTCAAAATGTACCTTTGCATTTCCCTAGTTTTTGGTCTCGGTTTCGTTCATATATGAACTCTGTTCCATAATATTTCATGTTTGCTTTGCTTGTTAGATGTGTTCGCTTTGAAAATTCATTGAATATATAATCCCTGGTAATGTTTTGTATTTTGATGAACTCTAAATGGATCTACTGTGAAGTCATTTGTCTCTCTACAATTTTCTCTTCTTCATCCGTTTCAATTTTTTCTTTTAAAAAAAAGAGAGAAATGTTTTCTTACCCTAGCAGAAGGAAGACAACAATATGAACTTTGTGGTAATGTTTTCTTAGCCTAGATTGTAAGATGAACTCTGCTTTTGTTGTAGTAATGTTTTTTTAGCCTATATCCCATTCCGTCTTATTTTACAATTTCACTTGCTTTTGTCCTCTGTTAATCTCTTCACAGTACAATATCCACCAGATTGCTGCTATAATTGTTGTATGCTATTTTACAAGCAGCTTTTATTTATAATTGTTGTATGCTATTTCACTTGCCTCTGGTCATCGAAAAAATGCTTTTTTTTTGTGCATAGTATTCAAATCGACATCCTAGCTCATTCGCTCTACTCAAATCCAACGACTTTATGGCAACAACATTCAACCTACAAGACAACTTCATAACACTCACTATATGACAACATTCAAACTTACTTTTATTCAAGCCACATTCATTAACGCCTATATGTTCCATAATATGATTTACTGTGTTTGTGAGGTAATAAACTTAACTGATAACAATGCTTTCAGTCCTCAGATCCTACGCCTCCATGGCAACAACGTTCACCCTCCTGGACAACTTCAGGACCCTCACTGTATGAAAAGCTTGAAATTAACTTTTTTTATGCCAATCCCTATTCATGCTTTGCTCTTGAATAACATTCCACTTCTTTATCCTTGCAGGTCCTGCCCTGCTCCTTCGCTGACACTATTCATGGCCTGCTTAAAACAACATCTATTTCAGCCCAAACCACACTACGCGAGTGGACTTTCACTCTACACTACCTTCCTCCTTATTTTTGTATTTACAATGACTACCGTTGGCATGAATTTTGCAATTTTAATAAACTACAAGTAGGGGATCAGCTAACGTTCACAAATACCGGCCCATTGCAGTTCTATGTCACTTTCAATGGTCCTGCTCATCACGCCGGTGAACCTTCTCAGCAATCCACTGTTTCGCTATCCTCAGGTAATGAATTCACAATCACATTCCTCTGCTCCATTGTATAGTCTAAAAACCCATTTCATTCACATTTTCCAGATGAAGAAACTGATGTTATTATGGATTCCGAAGATGACGCAGTCAGCATTATCTCTATTAGCTCAGACGACGACAATCTTAATTCCTTCCAAGTGGACATCAGTCCAGCGCACAAGAAAACTTTGGTAAACTTAACCGCACATAAATAATAGACTTATACAACATTTCTATCCATTTCCATCAATAACATGCTTGATGTTTGATGCACCCTGTGAAACCACACTTATACAAGCTTGAATTGTACCACAATATGTCCAAAATGAGTGCATTTTACCTTAATTCATTGCACTTTTAGGTGTATTTCATGTGTTTTTATTTTTCAAGTGATCATGGTTAGATTTGGCTTATCTAGGTTAAATTTACCATGTTTTTATGTGTTTTTAATAAGACTTTGGCAAACCTAATGCATTGCAATGTTGTTTCAAGCATTTAAATGAAGAAGAGCGATGTTCGGAAGCTTTATTTTTGAAAATAAGGAATATTTAATGTGATATGTGCCAAGATTCAAACTTAGAAAAAAAAAGAAAAAAAAAGTTGAAATCTTCCCAGAATGCTCCGCACAGGCATGGCGGAGTCTAAACTGCCTTCCGAGCACCGCATCAGGCACCGCTTCAACACTTAGAAAAATTTCAGAGGTGAAAAAGCTTCAGAATGCACCCCACCTTCTTGGCGGTGCATAAAACCCCTTCCAAGCGCCACTTTTTGCACCGCAGCAGAATTTTTGAAAAATGTCAGGATGCGCCGCAGCTCCTTGGTGGCGCCGAAAACCTCTTCCGAGCGCCATTTTATGCGCCACAGTCGCAGTTGGGCAGTTTTCTAACCTCCCGAACTCGGTTTTAAACGCGGTTTTTCGTCATTTTTTAAATTCCAGACTCATTTTATCATAAGAAACTCTCTGGAAACGCTCTGCAACTTTGGAGAAGAAGGCGATAACACCGGACCATGCCGGATGAAGTGATCGGAATGTCTTTCTGACTGTGTTCTTCGCATTCTAGGTGTTGTTTTCCTTTTTCTCGCTTTGTAATGTTTAGGATTTGCTTTTAAACATAATTTCCTACTGTTTTCATGTTTGTAAATGGATTTCTATGTTCTTCGTGTTAGAAGTGTTCTAGAACGGGAATTCGGAATTACTTTGAAGTACGAATCTATGGTTTTATGGAAGCAATAATAATGATCGATGTTTATATGTTAAATCTGGATAAATCTGTAATGATGTTAGAATTTGAATTAGGATTGTTGTTTTACTGCATAAAATGAATCGATGATTCTGTATTCTCTTTAATCTGATGTCTATGTCATTAATCTGCAATTCAGAATTGATCGATCTTTTCTATTATTCCATTTACAGTAATCTGGCAATATCCTAATCTGTTCACATTCTAAATTTAGTATTAAAATCCATTTTACCATGTTTTATCAATATTTTACCATAATTATTAGATTATTTACACTATTCTGCATATTTAAATGTTAGAATCTAATCTGTTTGATTTCTGCTTTGCTAAATCGGGAGATAAAAAGTGGAAATTAGATTTTAGTACCGGTCTTGGGAATAAATCATATTAAAATAGATTCTGGCATGTACACGCTGATTTGGGAAATGAAATGTGTCGTATGATCACTATAGGAAAATTTGTATGCTTGGGAAAGACTCAAATTTATGCCTAGACTGATGATTGCAGAATGTTAGATAATTTAATTTGCTTCCATGAAGTCTGTTTTTACAAATTATGAAAATTAGGAAATTGTTATATTTTTAATCTTTATAAAATCATTAATTCTGCTGAAATTGATTTTTTTAGACATTGGGAAATGCTAAATCATTATGCAATTTCACTTTTATATAAAGATGACATGTTCTAAATCATTACAAGCATATATCTTATCTTTATTTTTATTATTTTATTTTTAAGTTGCTTTATTTTTAAATTTAATGCTATCATTTTAATTTAATCACCATTGGAATTAAACAAACTCTTTTCAAAATATAATATATATTATTAATGAACTTAAAATGACTAAGTTTTCTCCAGAATGAATTAATATTCTGAATTCCCTTGGGTTCGACTCGGTATTCACCGGTTTTTATTACTTGATGACAACCATCCGCTTGTGGTAAAATATGAGTAGTGAAAATCACCCATCAAGTTTTTGGCGCCGTTGCCGGGGAATTATTGTGAAAATTATGTTGTTTTAAGTTCATTTGAATATATTTATATTATTTCTACTTTTGAAATATTGTTATAACTTTTTGCTATTCTATGTCGTGCAAGGGCATCGAGCTAAATCAGTCCGTGATCCTGAAATTTGAAAGAATATTAGGTTTCTCATCTAAAAAAAATGAAGATTTGCAAGAGAACAAGTGTGAGGATGGCGGCGAGTTGTATGCAGCATATATAATTGAGGATTTCAAGTGGATAGCCTCGATTGAAAAGCCACCTACACTTCATTTAAAGGTATTAGCACCACACTTGAGGTACGTATTCTCAATAAATTAGATTACTTTTAATTAAATGCATTACATTAAGTGTTGATATTGGATGCTAGAATATTTGAGATTAAATTCCACCTCTTGACAACATTACAACTTTAATGAGTTTTTTTTGAGGGAATGCTGATATATTAGAATGTTAATCAATAATTTTCTTATGATTGCATTACCTTTATTTAAATTGTTGTATAAAGATGTGCAATTTGACCTTATAACTCATGAATGACAGGATCATGGAAGTGTACCCACCATTTAGACCTTTAATTTAGAAAATAGTGCATTTATCTTTGAAAGCTAATTAGGAAAGGGAATTCGCATATTGCCTTTGCATGCTTAGCAATAGTTATTTATGTCTTTTGCTTAATATGTTTGATTTTCTTCTTTTTTTTAGTTTATATGTTTTATTTACAACTAAAACAAATATAAAAATGATTCTTGCATGATTTTCATTATATGTAATTTTGGAGTGACTCTTAAGAATTAGAGTGATCAATAACTGAAAGACTTTTTGTGGTGATTTAAGTAGAATAGGAGAAAGACTGAAATAAATTGATAGAGGGGTTGATGAAAACGAACAGAATATCATAGATATTTATAGGGGATGATTAGAACTAATTAGGGTAGTTTTACTAAACAGATGAATATGAATATGGATGCAATATTAGGTTTCATTTAAACAAATCACGCAATGTATTTTTGCTACATAGTCTGTACAAATACTGAGTTTTAGATGCCACTCTTCGTAAATAGTTTTCAAAAACTCAGTTAAGCACCGAAAGTAGCACAAACAAGGCATTTTGGGTTTCATTCATACTAATAATGCGTAAAAACTTGTTTGAGCACCACATGTAGTATTAAATGGAATCGTTGGGTTTGTGCCAAACTTGAATTTTTACAAAAGTCCATTCTAATTCATCTCCAATTAGCTCAAATTTAATCATAGATCTTCTAATTGGGCATAAAAACCTACCTATTTAATGTAAACCTTTTTTTTTAAAAAAAAAAAAACTAAAAGTTCTTAATCATTATTTCGAATCATTAATAAGAACTAGTTTGCTAATTTGGTGAGCTTTAACCATTAAATCTGAAATTTTTAACAAAAAGAGAGTTTTTATAACATAAAAATGTGTCCTTTCTAATAATAAGTTTTAAGTTCTAGAAAGTGATTTTCTTAATATTGTAAGAGAATTAGAACTTATAGCTTTTAAAATAAAATATATTGGTCATTTAGTTGTTTAAATCCCACATTCTAGGTTGATATATGTTTGCTTTATACAATGCACTTAAGTTAAACTTTTGGTTTAAACTTAAGTGTGAGGATGGGGAGCAATGCATATATTTAACACTAACCCGAAGTTTTTGTGTAACCAGGTTCCACAAATAATGTATAAGAAATACCTTTGTTACTTGGTTGGATGTTTTTGCTATGAATATTGGTTTGCTCTGCTATGCACTACTTAGGTGTTTTATTTGTATTTAATATGGTGAGCATGTGGTTAAGTTTATATTTATGTTTAAGTTATGTTTATGCATGTTTTTAATTCTAATAAAATAGCTCTTACTTGAATCATGTTAAATTAGAATTTTGTGAGCTGTTGATTTGATAATAGAAGAGACTAGATATTCATGGTTAATTGGTAAAAGAAGTTGAACTAGTGTTGTTGAGCAGTTTGGAGGTATCAGATGTGAATTAGGATGAGTTAGGAGCAAAAGAGGTGCTGCTTTCGTGTCCAGGAGGCGCCACTCCAACTGAGTGGTGCCCAAATCGTGTCCCAAGCGCCACAACAATGCTTGGCAGGTAATGCTTCCTCTAAATTGAGATCTGTTTATAATGTGGGATGTAATTTCATCAAATCTCTATTATTTTACATAATGCAGGCATTAAAATCAATAAATTAAGATGTATAGATCATATTAAAAAGCTAAAAAAAAATTTAAGACATGATTTAACTCAATCTGAATTTTTAAATGTTTGCTATATTTTGAGTTAGAGATTGAAAAGTTGAAATCCCACAATAACCTTTTTATCATGCACTTAAACTAAACTACTAGTTCAGTTTAAGTGTGAGGATGGAGGGGGATTTTTTTTATGATCACAAACTTGGAAGCTCTTCATCAATTGATATATCTAGTTTATTCAGTGCATGAACTATCTATTTAGCACCATATTCAGGGTTGGGTCATCATGAAAAATCAAGGAACTATTTATTATAGTGGTTGGCACTTTACTGCAACTTCCGTTTTGGAACGTATGTTGTTTTTGCTTTTGGTGAAATTATGGAATTATCATTAATAAATCTGTCCATATTTCTTCAAGTTGCTGAAAATTATTATTATCTGCTGTAAAATGAGTTATGGATGGTATTTTATAAATTGGATTATTTTGGAATTTCTCATCTACATTAACAACTATTTTTCTTGAGTGATTGCTATATAAATATATTAAAAGCAGGATATGCCAACAAAGGAGCAAGATGACAGCCGTGATGATGAAGTGAAATTCAGAGTCCTAAACATTCCAGGTGTGATCTTTTCATGTTTTATGTTTACTGATTTGAATGGAATAAATTTGTAAGAGCTTAGTTATGTTTTTAATATTTCCCTATGCTTTAGAATAAATATGGTAAATGCTTTAGGTTGGATATATTGAATATGTTAGATTAAATTGTGTTTTCACAGTGTGCTATTATTTGAATTACCACATCACAGCCAATCTTAAGAGAAATCTGAATAAGTCTAACTGTTCTGCTTAGATCCGATTTTACAACTTAATGAGCATTATGATTCACAGTTTAAAGTCCTAGACTTTGTTAAATTTTCATGCTAGTTGTTCGAACTTTTGTGACAATTTTATTTACTCTGCAGAAAGCTTTTTGATTAATTAGACTGGTTTACTGGTTATGTGGAGAGTTATCATTATTTATATATGAATATGCTCGTTCCATGTCTCCTTAAATGCTTAGTTACAAATAAAGTCAGAGTAAGACCCCTATATATATATATATATATATATATATAAAAGGTTATCTTGCAAAAAGAAAAAAAATTAGAAAATGCAAGATCAAAAAAAAAGAGAATGTTGAATAAAGGGGTATTAAACAGAATAATTATAAACTCTTGGCTATATGACTGGCACGTATTATTAGACATGAGTAGCTTTTGGAATTCAACCGTCTACAACTCAACCAAAGTGTCTAGAATAATTGTGAAACCGAGTCATTAATTGAGCATATTTGAAGACGGGAATAGAAAAGCATATTTACATTATTCACTCTCCCATTTCGAGTTGCTATGTGTGATTGATCCGCCTTTTGTACTGTAAGTGCTTTGGACACCTGTTTTTGACAACTGATGCATGAAAATTTACCTTGTTTTAGCACATTAAACTTTTGAATCTTTTTAGCTCATTGCGTTGTTGAAATCTATGATTTGGCAGAACTGTAGAGACTTCATCTTTATTATCTTGATTGGCATGTTGATTTGTTAATTGACTTCATTGCTCAAGGGACGAGCAATATTTAAGTGTGAGGATGTTGATGCACCCTGTGAAACCACACTTATACAAGCTTGAATTGTACCACAATATGTCCAAAATGAGTGCATTTTACCTTAATTCATTGCACTTTTAGGTGTATTTCATGTGTTTTTATTTTTCAAGTGATCATGGTTAGATTTGGCTTATCTAGGTTAAATTTACCATGTTTTTATGTGTTTTTAATAAGACTTTGGCAAACCTAATGCATTGCAATGTTGTTTCAGGCATTTAAATGATGAAGAGCGATGTTCGGAAGCTTTATTTTTGAAAATAAGGAATATTTAATGTGATATGTGCCAAGATTCAGACTTAGATAAAAAAAAGAAAAAAAAAAAGTTGAAATCTTCCCAGAATGCTCCGCACAGGCATGGCGGAGTCTAAACTGCCTTCCGAGCACCGCATCAGGCACCGCTTCAACACTTAGAAAAATTTCAGAGGTGAAAAAGCTTCAGAATGCACCGCACCTTCTTGGCGGTGCATAAAACCCCTTCCAAGCGCCACTTTTTGCACCACAGCAGAATTTTTGAAAAATGTCAGGATGCGCCGCAGCTCCTTGGTGGCGCCGAAAACCTCTTCCGAGCGCCATTTTATGCGCCACAGTCGCAGTTGGGCAGTTCTCTAACCTCCCGAACTCCTTTTTAAACGCGGTTTTTCGTCATTTTTTAAATTCCAGACTCATTTTATCATCAGAAACTCTCTGGAAACGCTCTGCAACTTTGGAGAAGAAGGCGATAACACCGGACCATGCCGGAGGAAGTGATCGGAATGTCTTTCTGACTGTGTTCTTCGCATTCTAGGTGTTGTTTTCCTTTTTCTCGCTTTGTAATGTTTAGGATTTGCTTTTAAACATAATTTCCTACTGTTTTCATGTTTGTAAATGGATTTCTATGTTCTTCGTGTTAGAAGTGTTCTAGAACGGGAGTTCGGAATTACTTTGAAGTACGAATCTATGTTTTTTTATGGAAGCAATAATAATGATCGATGTTTATATGTTAAATCTGGATAAATCTGTAATGATGTTAGAATTTGAATTAGGATTGTTGTTTTACTGCATAAAATGAATCGATGATTCTGTATTCTCTTTAATCTGATGTCTATGTCATTAATCTGCATTCAGAATTGATCGATCTTTTCTATTATTCCATTTACAGTAATCTGGCAATATCCTAATCTGTTCACATTCTAAATTTAGTATTAAAATCCATTTTACCATGTTTTATCAATATTTTACCATAATTATTAGATTATTTACACTATTCTGCATAATTAAATGTTAGAATCTAATCTGTTTGATTTCTGCTTTGCTAAATCGGGAGATAAAAAGTGGAAATTAGATTTTAGTACCGGTCTTGGGAATAAATCATATTAAAATAGATTCTGGCATGTATACGCTGATTTGGGAAATGAAATGTGTCGTATGATCACTATAGGAAAATTTGTATGCTTGGGAAAGACTCAAATTTATGCCTAGACTGATGATTGCAGAATGTTAGATAATTTAATTTGCTTCCATGAAGTCTGTTTTTACAAATTATGAAAATTAGGAAATTGTTATATTTTTAATCTTTATAAAATCATTAATTCTGCTGAAATTGATTTTTTTAGACATTGGGAAATGCTAAATCATTATGCAATTTCACTTTTATATAAAGATTGCATGTTCTAAATCATTACAAGCATATATCTTATCTTTATTTTTATTATTTTATTTTTAAGTTGCTTTATTTTTAAATTTAATGCTATCATTTTAATTTAATCACCATTGGAATTAAACAAACTCTTTTCAAAATATAATATATATTATTAATGAACTTAAAATGACTAAGTTTTCTCCAGAATGAATTAATATTCTGAATTCCCTTGGGTTCGACCCGGTATTCACCGGTTTTTATTACTTGATGACAACCATCCGCTTGTGGTAAAATATGAGTAGTGAAAATCACCCATCAATGTTTATTAGACTATTCCTCTCCGCTTTTCGCAACACCATGGGTTGGACTCAAAAGATCGATTATACATGAAGTTCGGGAATGCCAACGAATCTCGAAATGGCCCTAAAGTATACGTACGAGACCCGTCAAGGCTGCAGCGACTCTTTGAAAATAACCACGGGCTGGCCATTCTTCTTTAAACATTGTAAGATGTTGGTCGGTGAAGCCTGAAAGTTCACCATAATTTCCACCGCCTACGGTCCTCTACATCTTGATGTTCTCTTCCAGGCAGACATGGTTTCCTCCAACTACTAATTTCAACACCCACCCCCATTCCTGTTTCCCGTATGTCTGTCTTGTATTCTGTAATTTGACACTCTATCTTCTAAGATACTTCATGTTTCCCTCTACATGATGATGTTCACCATTTTCATGTCTAATATGCCATTATAATTGTTGTATGCTATTTCACTTGCCTCTGGTCATCGAAAAAATTCTTTTTTTTTGCATCATATTTCTGTTCACTTGCCATTATACTTGTTGTATGCTATTTCACTTGCCTCGCTCATTCACTCTACTCAAACTATGCATTTCTGAAATGATGTTTCTCAGACTATTCTTTTTTTTTTGTGTAGAGAAGTAGCACCTTATTTCTTCTCCAGAAAGTGTCTCCTAACTAACATAAAGTTTACTGCAAAAACATCCAAAATACAGATAAATACATCCAGACATTTTCTTAATGACCATGGAACAAAGGAACACTGTTCTCTTGAATTTGGTGGATCCAAATTTTCAGAAATTGTTAGCAGGAAAAAGCTTTTGATCAGTAGCCATGGACTACAAATTTAGGTTCAGACAAAGTCAAGAAGATTGCTCGAACAACTCTGTGCATTTGA
Organism: Hygrophila difformis; assembly: GCA_030278955.1. Taxonomy (NCBI): domain Eukaryota; kingdom Viridiplantae; phylum Streptophyta; class Magnoliopsida; order Lamiales; family Acanthaceae; genus Hygrophila; species Hygrophila difformis. The sequence goes on along the minus strand of JAOANR010000010.1, from coordinate 16,261,804 downwards.
ACTAACTTCAGTATGCATGTTTATTTCAAAAATCCCCCTTCTCAAATGATTTTAATCTAATATCAAAAATCACCTTCTCCTTCTTCAAAAAATATATTCTCAAAAAATATCACATTCTCCTTCTCTTTCAAAAAATCACCTTCTCAAAGTATTTTAAAAAAATATCAATAAAGCACCTCCTCAAAAAATCACCTTCTCCTTCTTCAAAATATCACCTTCTCCTTCTGAAAAAAATTATCAACTTCCACTTCTTAAAAAAATATGTTCTCAAATTATACCTTCTCAAAAAATTGCTCGATTCCAAAAAATCACCTTCTCACATGAATCATACCAAATTCAGTGGGTTCCAAAAATTACCTTCTCCTTGTATTATTCTTAAATATCAAACTCTTCAAATTTCTAAAAAATTATTGTTTTCCCAAATTCACCTTCTCCTTGTATTGTTGTCAATTTTTTTTTATTCAGTGATAATTTTTTTTAAAATACTTCCTCTATTCTCAAATTGTTTCATTTAAATTTATATCATAGTTCTACAACTTTAAATAGCTTTATGATTCATAGTAGTGGGTTCATAGCAAATATTTGATAGATAGCTCAAATTCTTTCAAAAAAAAAAAATCTCTAGGCACATCAACACATCTACCCATAAATCCTTATCAGAACTTTTTAGCTTGCTTACAAAACCATCATTACCAAAGATTCCTCCATATCACTTATTTCTTTCACTCTTTGATCAACCTCCACCATTCCCATTCACCACTTCTCCAACCTAATCGGGGTCTCAACACAACTCATTTCCTTCACCAGGTAACAATCGATTTCTACACTTATTTCTATTCTCTTTCACCGCCTGTCTCCACACAACAGACTCAACTGACTGCCTTCACCGTCTATGTGTCATTCTGTAAATATCATACCTTCAACTCCCCATCTACTCATTCTTAGAATCGTAGAGAATGGAGCTTCAAACTGCTCCTACCAATACCGATGGAAACATCATGATCGCCACTCTCGCACCTGGCATGAAAGATTGGATGATAAAGGTCATGCTTGTTCAGACATCAGCGCAACGAACTTCTAAAGCTGGAAACCGAAAATACAAGCGCTATATCTTCGTTGATGAACAGGTTCTTCAATTCCCTTACAACCTTGTTATGTTATCGCACATGTACTGCCTTGCTCTTTTTCTTTCCCTTTTCTTCAACCTACGTTTCTTACTTCAATCCACCCTAGCATTGTCTTACAGAATCTGTTGTCCCAGGGCACAAAAATACGCGGGTGCGCATTTGATAGGGATATACCATTGATGGATGCTTGCTTAAAGCTCTTCACAACTTACGAACTTTCAAGCTACACTAAGAACACACAGCTAAATGATCTCCCTAATTTCCACCCCGACCTAGAACTCATACTAAATCAAAGGACCATTATATGCCCTGCTGATTCAAATCCAATCAGTGTCCTCACGGGTAAACCTGATTTTGCAATCCTCTCACAGCTTCGGCCATTCGTGGAAACAAAGGAATACATAGGTATAAAAACTTTTCCATCATACTTCCATTCTCTGTTGTATCACAGGATTTTCCCCCTTTACTAATATTTGTGTGCAATTTCCTAAGACGTAGTTGGAATAGTCATTGATTATGCTCCATCCAAACCCATCGGGGATACATCTCTACAAGAGTTCATAATTGTCTCTGACGAGTAAGCCATCACACATTCATACATCTATTCCATATCTAAATTCACTCATAATTACTAACCTTGTTTAATGCTTCCAGGAATATACCAACCACATTGACCTTTTGGAACGAGCTGGTAAACGCGGAGGCCCAAGCTCTAATCCCAAAAATACCAAAGCGGCCAGTAGTTGCCTTCCTCAACGTCAAGGCATCTTCGTTTAATGGTTAAACCTATCACACATTACTGATTTATCCCAGTAGTTGCTATTTATCCCATTTCCCATGTATGCCTTGTATTTCTACCTTATCTTGCTATACAATCTTTTATTTATGAAAGGAATATCACTCTCAACAACCACACAAACAATGGTTGTCTATGCTCCTCCCTAACCAGAGGTCACTTTCCTACAAAAATGGTCAGTTTCATATACACTACTATTCATTTCTACATTTTCCATCCCACTTACCTTCACAATGTACAGGCAACTCGAGAACAAGCAAGCATTGGACAAGCTCCTCCTTCACAAACCATACTGGAATGGACCAGCCCCAACCACTTTGGCAAATATTGCCGAGACTGAAATCAGTACGTTGCTCCATTCCCCCCCCCCCCCCCCCCCCGTAAGCCGCTTCCAATTCTTACAACACTTTTCAACCTATTTTGCTTCAGACGCTCTATTATTGAAATCGAAATTAGTTAAATGAATTAGTTGTAGAAGTATAACTTAATTACATTTTTCCGTTCCTTGACATCTTTTGTTGTTAAGTTTAGTGCTCCTAGATATTGGATAACATGGATTGTATATTCCGTTTATTGAATAAGATAAAAAAGAACAAAGTTCAGTAATTGTAGTATGCTAACAGAATAATATGCTACTGCTGTATCAATTTTGTTGGCACTTGGCAGAATATCATTTTTGTTCTTTTTCTTTGTTATTATTTTGTAGTGTGTTCTTTCCTTTGTTGGCACTTGGCAGAATATGATATGGTTTCCTCTTAAACCACCCACATTAATACATTGATTTGTTAATTTAGGGCGACTACCAGTGCATTGCTCGCATTCAAATACCAGGGCCAGAGCAAACCAAGGTGACCTACACAGCCTGCCTGCCTGGTTTGCAAAATAGGAAAACTTGCTCCATCAAACAAACTCTACTGGTGCTTCAAATGCCAAAAGTATACAAAATTTGAAACAAGGTATCCTTCAAATCATTCCTTCACAATTTCAAGTGACATTTTCCTATATTTAAATTTTAACTTAATTCTACATTCTAAATCATCATTTTTAGAATCAAAATCACTCTAGAAATGAAAGACGAATCGGGCCATGTTCAATGTGTTTCATTTAAGAAACTGCAGAAAAGGTTTTGGGCATTCCTCCCAACGAAATCTTACAAATGACCCCTCAGGTACCACATTATTCCTATTCCCTTCTTACATCAATCATAAACAATATTGTAAAAGCAAATAAACACTCTTCCTGTGTCTCTTTTTGCTACATAATCGCAGGAAAAAAATTGAACTATGTGAATTTCGCAATGAGGAAGTGGAAAACCTCTATTTCCAGGTCACCATCAAAAAAAAATTGTCTGCCTCACCCACCTACCCCAGTGATATCTACATACTGGCTAAGATTGAAGATATCAAAGGCAAACAAGGTACTTTTCCCCTACCTGAACACTTTGATTTCTAAGATATCCGGCCTCCCTGAACACTTTGATTTCTAAAATGCATCCGCCCTCATATATCGAACTTACAGCTGCAATTGAAGCGCATCCACCAACACCACCACCGCTGCAAATAACTCAAACACAACACTCTGGACTAACGCCAAATTTCCACCTACTGTCCACACATCATGCTCAGGATACCAAAGCCTGCAAAGATTTGTTGCCTGCGTTGAATGCCGAAGAAAGTCTTGCCGAAATTCTCTCGCGCGAACCTACTGGTAGCCCCTCAAAAAAATCCAAGATGGCCGGTAGAAAAGCTAAACCAAAGGCACCCAAACAGGACTAGATATATGGCTGGTATGTGGAATTTCTGGGGCAATGACACAAAAAACCATCTACGAATATATGGTTTGAAGGTGTCATCTTCCCATTTTGTCTGCCATTTTGCAACCCTTTTGTCTGCTATTTGGCTTTCTAGCTCAATCATATATGTGGTCTCAACGCCTGTACTGCTGTAACTGAGGCCTCCACTAAAATATGTCTTCTAAAACTGGATTACTGTTCCGTCCTTTTGCAACTATCGAAATTTAAACCGTGCATATTTGTGCATATTCCCTGGGTTAATGAAATTTCAGTCTACATATTTTACTCTATTTTATAATGCTTAAGCCTACAATAATCTTGGTTATTGCCTTGGTTATAGTAACATTTTCTACTCTTACATTGCAATCTTGGTTATTGGCTTGGTTATTGGCTTGGCTTGGTTATTGCAGTCTTGGTTATTGGCTTGGCTTGGTTATAGTAACACTTTGTGGTAAATAGTTACTGTTACATTGAAGTCTCAAGGTTTAATGTCTATATATTTTGAGCAACTCAAGGTCTATAAATTTTGAGTGCAATTCTTGCTTATATAAATGCAGAAGAAATGTTTGTGGTAAATAGTTTGATCCTTGCTTATATAAATTCCGAAGAAATGTATCTATTTTAGCTATACTATACATATTTAATTCTTCGCAAATTTCTAGATTAATGCTGGATTAAGTATTGTAGATTTTCCTTGGTTATAGTTACATTGCCTTGGTTATAGTTACATTGCAGTCTGCATTAAAACATGTCTCATTCAGACAGGTTCCATCCGCTTTACAAACATATCTCATGCTTCATATGTTCTTCATTATCCTCTTCTTAAACTCATGCATATTACTTCACTGCTCTCTTTATTTTATCATAATACGCCTTCTTCTAAAATATGTCTCCTACACCTGATCAAATAACCAATTCAACAAACTCCACCAATATCCAACATTCAAGTCGACTAACGTCCTGCGCAGCATCGCGCGCGCTCCGCGAATTCTAGTATATATATATATATGTTTCAATTGTTATGTTATTTCCTTAACTATGCTCTTTTATGTAATGATATATGAATTTTTATGATAACATCGCTTCAAATTGGTTGATCTAAGCAGATTTATCAATAGTTTAGAGAAATTAATGTGGTGGTGGTGTCATGAAAATATGTTTTAGATTTCAGAGCATTACAATTCCAACTCAAGTTTGAACATATTTTTTAGTATTCATTTGAATTCAAGCTCGAGTCGAGCATATAAAAGATATGAGTCGACTCGAGCTTGACTTGACTCATCTGAGCCCTTAGTATCATTAGTAGCTATAGGATATGAAGAAAGAAACATGCGATGGGTGACATACAATGTTGAGCAAGAAACTGTTATATAAGCAGAGACGACAAATGTAAAAAACTCAAACAACAAAATACTTGGGACTCAGCAACAACAACGTGACATTATGCCACTTATTCATTGACCGGCGCACAAAAAGATGAAATTCGACAAGGATCGAAACTTAGAAAGACAACTTTCTGGTGAAATTTTTGTAGTGAGTATCTTGATGATTCAACCACGAACATATCCAGACAATAATATAATTGTGATTTTATCACAAATATATACACAAAGAATCATCCCTTGGTAGTAGAATCAGTATATGATATGCATTGTGAATGTTTGAGAGTGAGCGGATCCACTAATGGGTAGTGGATTTGAAGAACAAATTGTGAGACAAGTCTTTCTTCAAATCCGCCATCCGCTAGTATATTTGTAAATACCAAACTTGTAACTTTGCTCTTTAATATTATTTCATATTGAAAATAAAACTAAAATGGTAAAATATAATAAATTGAAGTTGAAAACAGAGAATTTAAAGTTTAGCTTTGAAATGTAACAAGTCAAATTATTCATGGGTAACTTAAATAAAAAGATCATTTTAATCAAAATTGCAAACTTACATAACAAATTATATAATTCAAATACTTTATGTACTAAATTGACTAAATATAAAGTTGCAAAACCCTTTTTGATATTTATTCCATTATTTATAGTATAATAAATTGATTCTCTCGCATGAATTATTTTGTTGTAAGTGAAAAATATAAAAAAGAGAAATAGTAACATGGAAAAGAATAAAAAATTAAAGGAGAGGAGTTGCTCGATTATGATAGACTTATAATCTCTTGATGGGATGCATATGCGTAAAAGATAGAAGTATATTTGGAGGTTACCTTTTCCTATGTCATTTAATGGATACACAATCATTCTCCACTGTAATAAAGCAAAAATGTGTGGTTTAATTTGGATGAGTTTTGGGATTTAAGTGGATTCATTTCCTCTCCATCATTGTTGTCGGAAGATCAAATTGTAATATCCTATCAAAGTCAGTCCCAATGCCACTAGACCAAGGGAAAACTAGTAAAGGAAAAGGTATTTGGCGACCACATTAATTTTCAATCCTTTAAAAAAGAATTGGAAAAAAAAAATGATTGTCCTCTTTCTTGTGTGTGTTTTATCTACTGGCAATTATTGAAGTGAACATGCATAATAAGGCTTGGTAAAGCTTTTTTTTTTTTTTCCTCCATTTATTCTTTGATTTATGTGGTTTAAATTTTCTTATATTCTAGTAATTTATAATATCTCATACGAACCATATATGTGAATACCAGTCCAAGGTATGATATACAATAGGGGAAATTTGTATATGCAGATGTGATGAGAGAGTGGGAAAATGTAATGCGAGAGTGTGATTTTGTGATGTATTAAGAATACTATCATAAAATCATGCCTAACATCATCTTCATATGTAATATATAACTAAAATAAACCAGCAGAAGGATGCCCTTCTGTTTTTGGGTCATGATATAAACAATATCCATTTATAGGCCACTAGAAGGCATTCGGGCCTAATTTTAGGCCAAATGGTCGGAAAAATGCCAATCTCGGGCCGCGTGATGTGCACGCGCCAGAGAACTGACGCGATGGCCTAAAAATGGAAACGATCTCCTTCTGATGGCCTATTTTATTTTATTTTTAATTAAAATAAATAATACTCAATCCGTCACATTAATTATGTTTTACTTTCATTTTTATCTGTCTAAACGTTTTGTCTCGTTTTTAATAATTTAATTTTAACTTTTTGTCTCATTAAGATAAATAGCTTAATAACAACGTGCCGAACCATTATTTCGAGGCCACCGACTAAAATGAAGTTGTTCGGTGCCTTAGTAATGCTTTGACACACAATGTTATTTTCTTTACTATAAATAAAGTATTTCAATTTAATTTATCTTTTTAAGATTTAACTTATTTAATTTTTATTTTAAAATATAATATTTTTGCTTGACATCTATTCAGACTAGAGAAAGGAAATATAAAATTTAATAAATAAAACGGTGACACCAACGCTGGTAAAACCACATGCCAGCTGCATCCGCCGCCGGGGGGTTTCACTTGATCCAAAGCCCAGGTAGTATAAAACTGCTCACTATCCGCACCAAACCAATCTTCGCAAGACCACCAGCCATCGAAATAATTTAATTATTAATATAATTAATTTTATTTATTACTTCTTATTTTTAAATTTTATTTTAATAAATATTTTTTTCATTTTATTATTTATTTTGATAAAAATTTATTCACTTTTTAATTTATATTTCTTTTATTTCTTATTTTATGATATATTTTAATTAATATTTATTCTATTTTCATGTTACTCCCTTCATCCTGCGAATAGTTCGAACATTTCGATATGATATTTTATGTGAGACTAATTAGTATTGAGGTATGGTATATTAGAGTTTAAAGTATGGATAAATTATGAATTTATGCGATGTGATCATAATGAGTTTGGATTTTTAACTGATTTATTTATGTGTGATGTAATGATTGTAGGTTTGAACTTTTAATTTCTTTATTAATGTGATGTGATTGGGTAATTTTGATAATTAATATTCAATTATTTACTAAAATAAAAATGAGAGAAAACCTTGAGACAATCAAAAAATGAAAGCAAAACATAATTAATAGGACGGATTGAGTAATATATTTAATTACATAAAAAAGTTAAAATAAGCCATCAGAAGAAGACCATTTCCATTTTTAGGCCATCACGTCGTTCCTCCGGCGCGTGCACCTCACGCGGCCCGCACTTAGTATTTTTTCCGACCATTTGGCCTAAAATAAGGCCCAAACGCCTTCTAGTGACCTATAAGTAAATATTGTTAATATCGTGGCCCAAAAGCAGAAAGGTCTCCTTCTGCTGGCCTATTTTAATTATTACCTCTCACCTTCACCCGGATCACATTCTCACCATGCCATCACAAATATGCTTTCTCCCAATCATGATATGTATGTGCAGAGTCTGCATCGCAACCTTATCCATGTGAATACATCAATCTGGTTAGGGTGCAGAATATTGCCAGAGTGAATTATGTGATACGTATTATATGATGGATTGATAATGCCATCACAAAATCATATTTGAGCACCACTGTCATAAACATTAAAAATTTATCACGTGCATCCCATACTTACATAACTATCATAAAAAAAAGGAGCAGCACAATACATTCTGCATGTGCAATATGCACCCTATATGATCCTTGAAAGCATATTACTAATACTCGCTTTATATTCACCGTTAAATATAAAAAAAAAAAAATTCAAGATTTTTTTAAAAAAAAAACTCGTGTATACTATACATTAATGATAAAAAAAAAATAATTTGGCGAAATATTGCACTTGATTTTTTTTTTTTTTTTTTTTGCGGAAAATTGCACTTGAAATTTAATCATTCCTAACATATTTAGGAATTAGTGTTGATATATTTACTGTGCTTTGTGAAGTTACCCATGCTATTATTATAGAAATTGGAAAATACTACATATTGCATTGCTAAAATAAGTGTTGAAAATAAAAATGTCGCTTAAAGTATAATTAACCACAAAATTAAATTCTGCAACACTTTTTGTTTTTTAGGTGAATACCAGGATATCCTCGGGCCTCATTGGACCCAAGACTAATCCCTCGAGGATCGGGTGGGCATTGAAGGGTTGCCTCTCCCAAAGCAGAATTCTGCATACACAAAGGCTCGAACCCGAGACCTTTGCTTAAGCTCCAGAGCTCCATACCACTCAGGTCAACTGCGTTTGGTAATTCTGCAACACTTTAGTGATGCCTAAGTTATGGAAAAATATACTATTTGGTCCTTTTTCTATCAAACGAGCCAAAATAGTCTATTTAACTTTTTTTTTTTTGCCTCAACCGGTCCTCTACATTTGCTAATAAAATCTACTTTAGGTCTTTTTCTCAATAATCCTGTATTTAGGAGATAATGTAGTAATTAAATTTCTTAATTACATAAATCATATTTAAAATGGGGTTGACCTGAACCAATACCAAACCATAAACCCGACCAATGCCCTAAATCTATTCCTTCTCTACCTCAAGATCGCAGAATCCTAAACAAGCCAAAAGCTAGCTTGCCGATGAGTATCGTCCTGAAGCATATTGCGCAACACCTTAGGTCCTTAGCGGCTTCTCTCCGTGCGAAATAAGCCGAGCATTGGGCATTGTTCGGACGCTTTTCTTGTAGCTTCCGGTGCTCGGTGGCCGATGCATTTATAGACGGATTTACCCGCACCATGGTAGGTTCACCCCTTCAGTTACGATTCTGGGGGCAATGGATTCGAGTTGACTGTGTAGGATTTTAGGGTTTTGAACTTTGTTGTTTTGGACTTCTGGCTTCATTAAAGCTCTTTACAAAAATGAAAAAACGTATGTGTGTATATATATATGTATAGATATAATATCCTCGAGATTAAAAAAATAAAAATTGCCTTCATAGCTTGGCAACGAGAGGTCCTCCTTCTTCAATGGCTATCGGCTTATCTTTTCTCCGCAATTTTGGATATAAGGGGCTGTGCCCGTCTAGGGAATCATTTTGATGCTGATTATATGATCAATAAGTGACTTAGGGGCTGCGCAGAGAAAGAAACAAATTTAGGGCATGAGTCGGTTTTAGAGTTTGGTATTAGGTTGGGTCAACCCAATTTTAAATATAATTTATGTAATTAAAACATTTAATTACTACATTATCTGCTAAATATAGGATTATTGAGAAAAAAAGATTAAATTGAATTTTATTATTAGCAAATGTAGAGGATCAATTGAGTCAAAAATTTAAAAAAATGACTATTTCGGCACGTTTGAAAAAAAAAAAAGGACCAAATAGTATATTTTCCCTAACTTATTAAGCATAATTTCATTTTATCTAAAACTAAAAATTTATCATTTAACTAAGAAAGATAGATGCAATTAACTAAGCATAATGTCTGGAAGAGGACACTTTTAAACAAGGCGGGGCGACTGACTTTAGCGCGATCAGTTTTGGCTTCTATTTTCAATTATGTGATGCAATTAATTTGGCTCCCTTCCGATTTGTGTAGCAAGATAGATGCCCTTATTCGTTCATTTATCTGGAAAGATGCGGCCGGGCGGGGACTCCATCTTGTAGGTTGGTCGAAAGTGGCTTTACCTAAGGGTGTGGGTGGCTTGGGTATTCGCTCGAGTAGGGGCATGAATGTGGTGCTATTGGGGAAGAGTTACATGGAGTTTATTACGGCTTCCTCTAAACCTTGGGTGGCCCTTATCACTGGCAAGTAGGGGTGTAAACGAGCCGAGCCGAGCCCGAATAGTGGTAAGCTCGGCTTGAGCTCATAAGAATTCGAGCCGAGCTTTGACCGAGCTACTTCGAACCGACGTTGATCGAGCTTTGACCGAGTCGAGCCGAGCTCGAACTAGTATCATTTTCATTCTCACATAATTTATAAAAGAAATTATATTTAATATATTGTACTATATATTTAATTATATTAATTTAATCTACATATTTAAATAATTTTAAAAATATATATTTAATTAATAATATATTTTTAATTTAAAAATTAAAGATATAAACAATAACAATACTATACTCTTAATATTTTATATAATTTCTATATTTAATAATAAATATATATATATATATAAATCGAGCCTATTATCGAGCTTTCGAGCCGAATAGTGGTTGGCTCGGCTTGAGATCATGTGTGTTACGAGCCGAGCTCGAGCTTGGACCGAGTCATTTCGAGTCAGCTTGAACCGAATTTTGACCGAGCCGAGCTCGAACAATTCATGAGTCTATCAGTCTCATTTACACCCTAGCTGGCAAGTATGGTACCCCCAAACCTGTCATGGATCCGCGACCAGTGGCGTCTACTTTCTACCGGGCACTAGTCAAGGTGAGCTCCATTTTTGCTCCGGGGCTTCGAATTAGAATTGGTGCGGGGGACTGTAATTTCTGGTTCTCGGCATGGCTTGCTGCGGGCGCCATAGCTCATCGTACTCCCTATGTGCATATAGCTGATACTAATCTAAAGGTGAGGGAGGTCTTCAACAATCAACGTTGGAATTGTGACAGCCTATACACTCCCATTTCGGACCATATTAAAGCTGAATTACATGCTTATGGACCCTTAGTTCAGCATCCTACCGTCGCTGACTCCATGCGTTGGATGGAGGATGTTGATGGACGATATAAGGTGAAGGGAGGTTACACCTGGCTCCTGTCTCAGAAAGGTATGAGGAGGGATAGGACTCGATCTTGGATATGGCGCATCCGGGCTCCGGAGAAGGTGAGATTTGTGGTATGGATGATTTCCCATAATTCTCTTCCAACGAATGATATAAGATTTAGACGGAATATTACTGAATCTCCAATATGCGAAGTGTGTGGTCTGCAGCGTGAGTCCATCCCGCATTTATTTTTCCAGTGCTCGTGGGCGGTGGCTGTTTGGAACAGACTTGGTCTTCCCATTCCGTCGTGGGGGTAGGATGAGGGTGATGATGTTGCAGCTAGCTTCATGCAGATTTGTGGTCAATGGACTAGTCTATATTGGGCGACTATGTGGGAGATTTGGAAGGGTCGGAACATTGTCATGAAAGGTGAAGTGGTGGATATTGTGGGAACAGTGCAAAGAGCTCGTTCCCTGGGAGATAGCATTTAGCAGGTGTTCGGGAAGCCGCCTCGAGTTGTGACTCCTAGGTGGGTTTCGTGGAATCCGTTGGAGGCACGTGGTTATATTCTTCATGTAGATGGTAGCTCATTGGGCAATCCGGGTCCTGCTGGTTTCGGTGGTGTCATTCGGGATGCGCATGGGGCTTGGATTGACGGCTTCGCTGGGTCGTTGGTGTCGCTACTAATTTAGTTGCTGAACTCCATGGTATCTTGAATGGATTACAACGTCTCCTAGCCTTGGGGGTTGAGGATGTTATTTGTTATTCTGACTCCATGGAGGCATTGAGAATTCTTCGAAGTGGTACGAGTGACGATTATTGGCTACACCCTTTGTCTAGGTCTATTAAAGATCTGGGTGCTCAGCTCCGTGGAGCGCGTTGGTTCCATATTTTGCGTGAAGGTAATGCGGTTGCTGACTCTCTTGCTAAGCATGGGGCGAGAATGGAAGAATTTTTCACCTCATGGGCTTTTCCTCCGGATGAGGTATCCTCGGCATTGGCAGCGGACAGGGCGGGAGTGTGGTTCCCGCGGTTTTAAGGGCCTTCATGCTTCTGTTTCTTTATTTTTGCTTTTCTCTCTTCGCCCCCCGTTCTGTAGTTTTTGTTAGCTTTTTCCCTTTTCCGACGCTTGGCGTCATGTTCACCCAAAAAAAAAAGTACCCCTTCAAGACTCGGCCACTTTTCTTTTCATCATGACGGAGGATGGTGGTTCTGATCATGGTGGTGAGCCACCTGACCCCTTGGATAGCAGAGCTAGCAAGTGTCCCCGGTCCTTGTATAGTGATGTTACACGCAGTAGAGCTGGATTCGTGCATATGACCCTAGATGACGACCCAGCAGATGATCTGGGCGATCCATCTGATCTCACCCTCACGTATGTCAACGACAAGCCTTGTATCTCCTTTTCCGACTCCTTCCGGGAATACCTCTTGAGACCTTGGGCGCATGCCGTCGTTTTTAAGGTTATTGGCAGGCCTGTGTCATTCTAAGTTCTCCAAACAAGGATCGAGCAGATTTGGCCTACCGCAAAGCACTACGATTTGATCGATCTTGACAATGATTATTTTATCATCAAATTCAATACTGTCTATGAAGCTTCGCAAGCCATTACGGGTGGACCTTGGATGATCCTTGGTCACTACCTTCATGTCCAAATGTGGGAGGAGTCCTTTAATCCCAAAATGAATGAGATCAAGACGATGGTTGCCTCAGCTAGGGTGCTCAGTCTTTCAATGCAAATGCACAACCGACGGGTTATTGCCTTGGCGGGCTCTGCCATTGGCCATGTTATTAGTGTAGACTTCAATATAGGGGACACCAAGAGGCAGCTTTGCTCGTGTAGCAGTAAGGATCGACCTCAACAAACCTCTAACTCCATACATTACTATCGATGGCCAAGTTTTTAATGTGGAGTATGAGAATCTCAAATTAATATGTTTTCTCTATGGCAAGTATGGTCACATTCAATCAAACTGCCCATCAACGATGAACCCGCCGGAAAACCCCCATAATCATCCTAATCCCATTGAGGAAGAAAGCCATCCTGAGAGTGTGTACGGACCTTGGATGGTAGTTCAATCTCGGAGACATAACCTATCAGAACCGCCATATCCAATCAACCATCCTCTCCTTCCGGCATTAACTGATTCTCCATCCTGAGAGAAGCTCCTGATCATCAAGAACCAGATCGCGAATTACCACCCTCTAAGCAGTCCCTGCCTTCTTCCAATCATAGGCGAAACCCTATTTCCACAACGGCAGGTTCCAATGAGATCAACTGTTGTCCCATCTCATTCTAAACAACCTGCCACCATCAACCCGCTTCCCTCCAATCCTTCCACTCCCTCCAAGGCCTGGAATCAACCGTCCGATGTGAGGGCACTCCCATCCCACACTTCACTTCTAGCTGGGCACCACACATCCGTGTATTTTGAGGAGTCTTCTTCACTCAATTCCAAGAATTCTACCTTTCACTCCACTAGCGAAGGTGGTCGTCCTCCAGACCCTTCGGTCGTCCCAGACCCTGCACCGGATCCTGACGGTGATCATATGGACACAGGGGATCCACCTTATGGTTCAACTTCCCAAAGGGCATCGAGTGTGCCGGCCCATCTTTGTTTCTAACTAATCTTGGTTACTTTTAACTCTATTGTGTTATTAATGACTCTTACTATTGTCTATTGGAATGTTCAAGGTGCAGGATCTAGGGCTTTTCGACGAGAATTTAAGGACATGACTTCGTGTAATAAAGTAAATATTATCGCCATCTTCGAGCCTAGAATCAGTGGCCTCAAAGCAGATGATTTCATCAAAAGGAGTGGCTTTTCTTCTCTTTCAGAGTGGAGGCAGTCGGGTTTTCTGAGGGGATTTAGTTGCTATGGAAAGACACTGCTAAGGTGGATATTATTGAGTGTCATCCTCAGTTCATCGACCAGACATTTCCTTCCAATCTTCCAGTTTCCATATTACATTTGTCTATGATGTACCTTCTAAACTGCGCAGTGCTTGTTTATGGTCGCAATTATCTCGGATTTGTCATTCTAATAGTGGTCCTTGGCTGATGGGTGGTGATCTCAATTGCATCGCCCGCCTCTCAGAATCTCGTGGTGGCAGGTGCTCGTCCAATTCATGCTCTGAACTTCTCAAGTGGATGTCTTCCAACAACCTTTCTGACTTAAAAGCTTTTTGGTAACATCTTTACATGGGCTCGTGGCTCTCTTTATCGTCGTCTAGATAGATTTCTCGCCAACTCTAACTGGATTTCTTCTTATCCTTCGTGTACTGTCGAAATCCTTCCTCAGTTTCAGTCCGACCATGCCCCCCTCCTTGTCAGTTTATTGAATCCTAATCACAGTTCTATGGCTTACAGACCCTGTCCTTTCAGATACAAGCTTGCTTGGCAAAAGCACCCTACTTTCCTTAAGATGGTCTCTAACATATGGAAGAGTGATTTGCCTTTTTGTAGTAAGCTTTCTCGTTTCCAGATGGATGTGGCTCATTGGAACAGTAACTCTTTCAATTCATCTTTTAAATGAAATGGCATGATAAGGGCTAGGTTAAGTGGTATTGAACAGATTTCTAATTGGATGGACAACAATTTTTTAACTCGTTTGCATCGTCAATTGAATTATGAACTTGAGAAGATTTTGGAAAATGAGGAACTTGATTGGATTCAAAGAAGCATTCGTGACTGGAACTTGGCCGGGGATCAAAACACCAAATTCTACCACCAATTTGTTAAGCATCGTAGCAACAAGAATAATTTTTCTATCCTTGAGGACGCTGAAGGGACTGTCTATTCTGATCCCACTTCAGTTCCCAACATGGTTGTTAGTTTTTTTGAGAATTTATACTCTAGTACGGGTGTCAGCAGGACTTCTATGGATATCTCCAGTAATTACATTCCTACCATTGCCTCTGATGACTTTGAAGCTCTTATTAATCCACTCTCCATTGAGGAAATCTGGGCTGCTGTGAAAGGAATGGCCCCTCTTAAAGCCTCAAGACCAGACGGCCTCCATGCAGCTTTCTATCAAAATAATTGGGAGTGTTGGTCAAGCTGTCTGCTCTCATCTTCAAGCCTATTTTATGGACCCTCAACTCATTTGGAATATTAACCAGACTTCTATTATCTTCATTCCTAAAGTTCCCAACCCCAGATCAATCAAGGAATTCAGACCGATTAGCTTGTGCAACGTGGTTTACAAGATTCTCACTAAGACGCTTGCCAATAGAATGGCTCCTTTACTGCCTCATCTTGTCTCCTCGGGCCAAGCCAGCTTTGTTCCGGGCCGTATTATTCAAGACAATGTTATTATTTGCAATGAAATCTCATATTTCATGGAGAAGTCCACTGCTAAACCAGGGCTCATGACTCTTAAAATCGACTTGGAAAAGGCCTATGAGAAACTTGATTGGTTTTTTTTATTCGGGATACCCTTCAATCTTTTGGTTTTTCTCCCTCTTTTATTAATTTACTGATGTTCTGTATTGAAACTCCATCTATGCAATTTCATTGGAACGGGAGCTTACCCACACCCTTTAATCCCTCACGGGGTATTCGCCAAGGTGACCTGATATCTCCATATATTTTTGTTCTCTGCATGGAATGATTGGGGGGTATGATATTATCTTCTGTTGACCAAAGAAAGTGGCATCCTCCCAGCTGGAATAAGCATTCCCTTACTATACCCTATGTTTTCTTTGGGATGATATTCTTATGTTCTCTAAAGCTAGCATGGATCGGGCTTATCTCATTAAGTCCATTTTGAATTGTTTTTGTTCTGATTCTGGTCTTTCGGTTAGTTTGCATAAATCCAGAATTACTTTTGGTACTGTTGTCCCCTTGTCAACCAGAGTTGATATTGAAAGCATTCTACTAGTATTGGTACCTACCTTGGCATTCCTACTTACTCAGGGAGTTCATCTTCATCTTTTTATAACTTCATTCTTGATAAGCTCTCTTTTAAACTTAGTAGTTGGTCTTGCAAATTCCTTAGTTTCGCTGGTCGCATAACTTTAATTAAATCAGTCATCGAGGCTATTGTGATCTACCCCATGCAGGTATTAAAGTTTCCAAACAAGATCATCATGGACATTGACTATCTCTGCCGCAATTTTCTCTGGGGGTCGACCAATGATCATAAGAAAGTTCATCTCGTGGCTTGGGAGCTCATTACCAAAGATGTTGCCTCGGGTGGATTAGGCTTCCATGACCTAACTGCTCTTAACGAGGCTTTACTCATGAAAAGCTGCTGGGGTCTCATTAACCGCAATACGACTGGGTCATGCCTACTTAAAATGAGATATGGCTGGAAACACCATAAACTCAAACAACGTCCCCAATCGTTATCTCCTTTTGCTAAAGCTCTCATGAATATCTGGCCGAAGTTTATCCCCTTTGTTGGCTGAAAAAGGGGGAATGGTAAGATGATCTTATTTTGGATTGACAATTGGCTTAATAATTACACTTTCTTGCAGATTCATGCTTTTCGAAACCTCACTGACCTTGAGCTGGAGCATTCCATTGATTCTTATGTCAAAGACGGTGCCTGGTGCTTTGAAGATCTTATTGAGTTGTTGCCTATTGATATCTTTCACTCCATTCTCCAAATCATTCCACCAAGTGCCTCTGATCCGGATGATCAACCTTTCTAGAAGCTTAATCCCGAAGGATCATTCACAGTTAAAAGTGCCAGGGTCGCCCTTTCTCAGCCTCATCCCATCCCTACCCTAACCATTCTCCTTCAATCTGGAAACATATCTGGCGATGGCCGAGCAATCAGCGTTCGAGAGCCTTCCTTTGGCTTTGCTATCACAAAAATATCTTAACGGGGACTGAACGTTGTAAACGAAACCTTTGCACTAATGATAGTTGCTGGAAGTGCGGTGCAACGGAAAGCCCCATCCACGCTCTAAGGGATTGCCCTCCCTCGACTCGCGTTTGGCTTCATCTTGGATTCACTCATCACTCCTTCTGGTCCACTTCTATGCAAGACTGGATTGGCACTAACCTGTGTACCAAAGCTGGAAACTCCGCGGCTACCACTTTTGCCACTTGCGCTTGGATTATTTGGAAATCTAGATGTAAAGAATTATATGGGCATTCCACTACCAATTGGGACACTCTCCACTTCACTATCAACTGTAGCAGCAGAGCCTTTATGTCCAATTTAGCAGCTTCAAAATTTACTGGCAGGAGATCTTGGAATTTGACTCGAGCTAGATGGACCAAGCCTCATAAGGATTGGTTCAAACTCAATTGTGATGGTACTACATCCTCGTCCTACAGCACAACGGGCAGTGTCATTAGGAATTCTGAAGGTTACTGGATTGGTGGGATTTGAACCAAGAGGCCATCCATGGATATCCTTCATGCAGAAGCTTGGGGTATTCTACTTGGTCTTCAACAAGCCTGGGATCTGGGAATTAGCAATCTTGAGATCGAGAGTGACTGCAGCCAAGCTATTGAGCTTATTAATTCCAACTCTGACACGTCCGGGATCCATTCTGAAACCTTTTCCAAAATTCTCCATATGAAGTCTTGGAACTGGAATCTTAGGTTTTCTTATATCCCTAGAGAGGTTAATACTGTGTGATATTTTATCGCGGTAGATCTTTTATTTTCGGTACGGAACACCTCACCCCCCCCCCCCCCCCCCGAGTGTATTAGAGATGCGTTGTTAAACGACTCAGTGGGTTTGTACCACTCTTTTCAAGTTGTTGAATGAAACGGCTTCGACCCCCCTTTTCTTCGAAAAAAAAATTTATTTAACTAATGTTTCTTCTTTCCTTATCGCTTGACTTGACCCAGAAAAGGATTATCAAAATAAATTACCCGACACAATCTTTTCATTGGCTTTTTATAAAAACAAACTTGATTTGATTATCGTGATCAGTGGCGAATGTAGAGGGCTTGAGGGGGTTAGCTGCCCACCCTCAACTTTCATTTTTTTTTTAATTTTATTTTATGTTTTTATATGTATATATAATATATTTATACTTATACTTAATTATATATAATATATATGTTTATATATATATTCATATTTATAATTATATGTATATTATATTATTTTATTACATATATTATTTTTTAATTAACTTAATTTTATTAATTTAATTTGAACCGCTAGCTTAAAAATATATTCTATATGTATCCATTCTTCTTTGCTAGGTTATTTTTTCAATTTATTTTCTTCAATTAGAAGCCCAAACTCTTGAATCTGCAAACTCATTTCAATCATTTCTTCAATATTCAACTCTGAATCTTCGCTTAAATATGAAATTTGCTTTCCCCATTTCATTGTTTTAATGTTAGTTTTTGCTTACTATTAACTAAAAACTTCGACTTTTCATTTCTATTTGATCTCCAATATTAATTAGAGAATTATAAGAAATGTAAAGTGTTTTAAATTCTATTATTTGTTGATTTTTGAGTTTCAGCGAGATAATTAATATTCTCAAATCCGAATTGGAGAGTCTTTATTCAACGAGGATTATGAAATTCAAATTGCAGGTTGATTATATGTTAAATGAATCACTATTATTTTATATTGAAAAAAGAAATATTAGCTGAAGTAGATGTAGATAAAGTAATTATTTTTTTCAGAAAATATCAGTGTGTCAAGAGAGTTGTAATTGACAATTTGACATGTTTATTGTTCTATAAGAATTTCTTTTAATTTTGCACACCCTGAATTTCAATCCTGGAATCGCCACTGATCGTGACCATGCATTGTGGAAATTAAAGGGGGGCCTATTCTTTCATTACTGCAACACCTTTCATTCACCTGATCAACCTCTCCACGTTGGTCGAACTGTGGGTTTCACTTCGACTTTTTTTTTTAAAAAAAAAATTCTTTTAAATATGGATAAAAGTTACTATAACATTTATGTATTGTCAATTGATTTTTCATTGCTTTTCCAAAAAAAATTGATTTTTGATTGAACCAAACGCAGTTGGCCTGGGTAGTATGAGGCTCTGACAGCTTAAGCAAAGGTCTCGGGTTTGAGCCTTTGTGTATGCAGAAATTCTGTTTTGGGAGAGGCAACCCTTCGATGCTCACCAGATCATCGAGAGATTAGTCTTGGGCCCAATGTGGCCTGTGGATACCCTGGTATTCACCTAAGGGGCCGTTTGGTTGGAGGAATATTACATTATCAGTGGGAATGTCATTACCACGAATCTCAGATTACTGGGAACATAATATTACCGGGAATCTTATATTTGTTATTTTAACAATTCTGCGTTTGGTTGAGTTGTGAATCTTAGATTTCCAATTCAAGCTAATTTACAACAATGTCCTTACTTTTAAATTTAAAAATAATATCAATATGATGTTTTACCAAACAACAAAAAATAATTAAACATAAATTTTTTAGTTATTATATATATACATAATTTATTACTCCTATATGATAATTATTAGTATTTTTTAGCTGAATAATTATTAATTTAATTTATCTAACCAATGAGCAATATTATTATAAAGAGTACAGAAAGAGCCAGGAAAATGAACTACCGATCCATACAGTAGAGCGAAAAGAAGGCCAGTGACCAAGGCCAAGAAAGGGTAGCCGGACAAGCGTCCAAATGACTCCCCGCCGGCCTCATTAAAACCCTAACATGGTAAAACCCAGTGGGAAAAACCCATGAAAGGGAAAAAGAGTACCAAGCGTAAGGAGTTAAAACTACCGTACACGGTCACCAAAAAACTAGCGAATTCTAAAGTGCTCAAAGTGCATATCTTGGAAAAGGTGTTTGTGCAAATTCAGAGGGGCAGCGGAGTACCAAGTCAGATCACCACCAATAGTAGAGAGAGCATCGGCTGCAGCATTCCCTTCCCTGAAAATGTGAGAGATGCGGAAGTTAATGTGTTCCGAAATGAGCTTTGCCGCCGTCCAACGCCCATACAAACGCCAAGGGATGTCCGGGCGAGGGTGAATAAAAGCATGCACGACAAAAGTGGAGTCTGTTTCCAGCCAAAGGTTGAACCAGCCCTTATCATGAGCAAAATCAAGTGCAACACAAGCTGTGAGTAATTCTGCCTCATATGCGAAACCAAATCCATAGCCGCTGGAGAAGCACCCATGCACAAAGCCTCTGGAATTCCGATAAATTGCGCCACCTGAAATGGCGCCAGGAGCTCCTGATGCATGCCCGTCCACGTTGCATTTGATCCAGCCCGGCAGTGGAGGACGCCAACGAACGCTAGTAATATTAAGAGGCTTCCGGCCAGAAGCTCGAAGACCAAAAAATTTGATGATCCGTAAATCGTCTAGCGAATTGTTCATGCAACCGAGGGAAAAATAATCCGCCTCTTTCATTAAGGCCATCAATGACGCTATAAGGCATGATGCCCGAGGGGGTCGGCCAGGAGTGGGGCCATCGGCATGCATGAGCGTGTTGCGAGTAGTCCAAAGAAGCCAGGCATAAGAAACAACAAACAACCTCCATAGTGAGAGAACTTGCTCACTTGCCTTGATTTGTATGCATTGAAGAATGAAGTCCATAAAGCTGGTGGCAGTGTGGAGCTTATTTTGTAAGCCAAAGGCATTAACAAAGTGGAGAAGAATTTTGGAGGAGAGCGCACACTGAAGGAATAAATGATCCAGGCTATCATTATCAGCGCGACATAGAGAACAAATGGACGGGCCGTTGATACCTTTGGACTGAAGGACCTCCCAAGTGAGAAGAACACCCCTGATAGCTTTCCAAACAACAATAGAGCGTCGTCTGGGTATGAAGTTACCACATATCCAAGAACCCCAAGAAGTCTCCGGGAAGGACGGCCGCACGTGTCTGTACGCAATCGGAGAGGAAATGTTGCCATGTGTGGTTTTAGTCCACACTCGACGGTCTGTCGAGCTAGGAGATATGCGAACTTCCATGATTGCCCGAATGAGATCCGGATTGTTCCCAACGAAGTTTGCCGTGAAGTGCCATTCTCCATTTATGAAATATTCACTAATGGATTGGTCAAAAAATTCCCGAAGGTCCATTGGGATGTCCAACACATCCGCAATTATGCAACCCGCCCAGTTGTCGAGCCAAAATCTAACCTTGGAGTGATATCCGACAATCCAGGCTTCGTCTTCAAGCAAGCGCCTAACATGAGCCAGGCAGGGGGAACGAATGGAAGAAGAAAGGTAAGAGCGCCGAGGAAAGCCATCAGCAAACCACCTGTCCTTGAGGAAGCTGAGCGGAGAATTACCCTGGAGGACGTCCCAAGCCAGCTTCATAATGTAGGCTTCATTCGCGGATCGAAGGGATCGGACACCAAGGCCGCCTTCAGTGGTGGGGCAGCAGACTCGCTTCCAACCAACCGTGAAATGATGAGTCTTATTTATGTCACCAGACCAAATGAAATTGCGGCAAGCCTTTTCAATACGCTTGATGTGAGATCTCGGCCATCTATAAATCATCATCGAGTGCACCGTGGAGGCGATGATCACGTGATTAACCAAACATATTCTACCGGCCATGGAGAGAGAACTACCCTTCCAGCGACCGAATTTTTGTAAGATCGAATCTGTGCACGCCCTAAAATATTAGCTTTTTGGCGAGCCAAAAAAGATCGGACAACCAAGATACTTAAATGGAAGATGACCCGCAGTAATCCTGTAGGTATCCATCACCCTACGTTTAAGGCCATTGCTAACATATTTGCCGAAATAAATTCTTGATTTGACGGGGTTATGTATTTGTCCAGAGACCGCGGCATATTGAGTAAGGGCGCCATGAAGCGAATTAATAGACGCATCATCCCCTTTACAAAAGAAGACTATGTCGTCGGCATAAAATAGGAATGGCGTTAATTTAATTTATCTAAGTTATTAAGTGTTGTTTAATTTTTTTTGTGCAACAGTGTTGTTTAATTTAACTGAATAAATTTAAAAACATAATTTTAAATAAATATTAAAATTTGTGAGTGATCCATTTTGTAATCTTAAATGAAAATACTTATAAACTTTGAGGTAAGCCCTTTTATAACTTTTTGCATATAAAATAATTTTATAACTTAAAAGGGTATAAAAGGTAATTTAATATAATATAATGCAAAGATTCCCGGTAATCTAAGATTACCTGGGTTTAGGATGGGAATCACATTCCCACCCAAAGCCCCAATATTCCCATAGTGACGGTAATCTTAGATTACCAACTCAAACATTCCCTCCAACCAAACGTGTGAATGCTAGATGCCTTACCAAAATTCCCATTGGGAATCTCACATTCCCTCTAACCAACCGGTCCCTAAAAAAATTGATTTTTGATTGACTTTTTCTATTTATGGTTCAACATATTATCAAATCATGAGTATCTCAATCAAATATTTTGTGGTATTCCATTTTGATACGAGTATTATGGAAAAAAATGATTTTTTAGTCCTTTTTCTTTCCAAAATGTCCAAATCAGTCCGTTTTTTCCCCATATAGTCCTCTACGTTTGCTAGTTTTTTCAGTTCAGTCCTAATTATGTAATTAACATGAGGTTGCTGATATTGCCGAAGTATATCACATTTTACATATACCATGATAAATTTGGAGTCCACACACGTAACACACTATTTTAATAAATGTTTGAAGGTTGTCATTACACATCACTACTCTAAAAAATGACTCTAGCGGGTCAATTAAACCATTTTTCACTGGGATGATGTACATAATTTCTACTTGGTTCGCATTGAGCCCTTCCTCATTGAGGTTATCCTACCCATAAATAACACCAACCATTCATTTGCACGCATTATATATCACAATTGGTCTTCATTATATTGAGAAATACCAAAAACCACTGAGACCGAAAAGAAAATGCACTGCGGTAGCTGTTGACCAGAACTCCTATGTTATTGTTGTGAATGGTTGTTGTTTCTTTATGGTTGGATAACCCCAATGAGGGCTCAATGCGAACCATGTAGAAACTATGTCCATCATCCCAGTAAAGAAGAGTTTAATTGACCCACTAGAGCCTAGAGGTATTTATTAGAGTAGTGATATGTTATGGCTGCCTTTAAATATTTATTTCAAACATTTATTAATTTGGTGTGTTATGTGTGGAGACTATAAATTGGCCACGGTGGATGTAAAATGGAATTTACTTCGGTCACGTCAGCAACCTTAGGCTAATTACGTAATTAGGATCAAATTGAAAAAAAATTAGCGAACGTAGGGGACTATATGGGGCTAAAAATTAATAACGGACCGATTTGGATATTTTGGAAAGAAAACCCCGTTCTCTAGGACTTATTTTCAGGCTTTATTACTTATTTTTTTACAAAAATCAGATCGGACCAGATCAGATAAGAAACATTAAGATCAGACCAGATTAAATAAGATCAGACCAGACCAGATCAGATCAGATCAAATCATTATAATAATATAGAGAAAATAAGATCAGATAAGACCAGACCAGATGGAATCACACCAGACCAGAAACATTCAGACCAGACCAGACAAATTCAGATCAGACCAGACAAGATCTTATAAATTCATATCAGACCAGAAAAATTAAGGGCTAGAGAACAGGGCCTAAATAATCTTTTTTCCCGAGTATCATCTCAAGGTTGCCTTGGTTCAATGCTCCCTACCTCCCTATATATATATATATATATATATATATATATATATCTTTCTTCTATCTATATATTATAAGAGAGTATGAAAAAAATTTGGCCAAGTGGAATTGGATTATTGTCCGTTGGATCATTATTAAATTGAAATCGTGGCCCTTCATTTCTGAATTGATTTTTGGCCGTTTGATTAGAAATTGCAGGTGAAATGGAATGCTGGCCATTAGATCCAAATTTTATTCACATCGGTTTGATCGAGTTATCAAATTCTCTCGTTCGTCTCTCATCTGACTCTATCCCGTCCCCGTAAGCGTCCTCACCAATCTCATCTAACCCTATCTCGAAGCTCCATTTCGATGGGAGCTTAATTGTTTTTGTCAACTCAACATCTTCCTCCAAACCCCTACCGCATCGGTTTCCGTTCTTTTTAGGTTGGGTTTTGATTTCTGTCTGGATTTAGCTTCTTCTCCATCGATCGTTTTAGGGTTCCTCTCCCGCGTCCGACGATAGCGCCGCCGTCCGTCAGCCACCTGCCGCCGCTGTACGTGAGACACCTGCCGACCGCCGCGTCTGCGTCTCTGCCCTCTTCGTAGCATCATCTCTGTCGGGTGTCGCTCCTATCTCCGCCTCAGTGTACCGTTGTCGCCATTGCCCTATCTCCTTTCTAGGCCAACGATGTACTGGCGATAGTGGGTTCAGGCATTTGGCAATGTTTGTTCCCACTAATTAAATCGGAAGACGGCGCTGCTTTCGATTTCACTGTTTGTTAGCACTGTTTGTTCAAACTGTTGTCTTCATCCAATTGTTGGTCTTATTTTTTTTTTCTTGTTGCTTTATTGCTAATTACGTTTCTATCATTTCTGTTTTTGTTCGTCTGGTGTTATTGATTCTTTGTTTACTTCAATTCGAGATTCCAATTTTGTCAGGAAAAAGCCCCTGTCGAATGGTGCATTTACAGTTTCGTTCAATTTTTCCGTTTAATATCACCTACAATTGGAATATCGACATCTGGTCATTAATTTGTTTTTAAAATTCCAATCATTTTCTTATTTATATAGAAATTGTTTATCACAAATGAAATACTTTGATTGATTCTGATGCGAATTGTGGTATTGCGAAAGGGAGTTTTAGGCCGTTTCCGTTAAGTTTAATCCAATATTGCCTTTAACCGAAGCTTTTAAAGGGTTTAACCTATTCTCTGAATTGCTCTTCCAAAGATTTCAGGCTTCCCTTTGTTCAGGATTGATGAAGAGGCCCCAGGTTTTGGCCTAGCATACTTGGTATTTCCAAATGTAGGTTGCGGTAAAATTGTGCTACTTTAACAATTCTTGTTGACCAAACACATTAAGATCACAGATCTTGTTTAGATCTAACAAACTGCTTATTTTGATATTTGTGGTAGGTTGCGCCTTTATACTTAAAAGATGGTCGTCGTATGCGAAAAGAGGGACTTGAATTGATGTAATCGGGTCTCGGGAGATATTCGCTGGATCTTCTTTCTCTGGTTCGTAAGCCGCTCCAGGTAATCTTATCCATGATTTCATCCAAATTAATTATGTCTTTGTGTGGCTCTTTCAATTGGGGAGTCAGGCGATTTGTAGGAAATGTGATTGTGGGTTTGAATTATGAGGCTGCGATCATTTAGTCTTGGTTTAACAAAATGTGTGGCTACACAATCCTCAGATTTGTTCAGAATTGTTTTTTCTGTGGGTCTTCGTTTTTTGCATCCTTGGCGGTCACTATAGTTTATGGCGATTGATTTTTTCATACTGCTTGTTTTTAAACTATGACATATTTTCGTGTGTAAAATCGATTGGATTGGTTATTCTTAATTTATAATTCTGTATATGGATCATTCGCATATTCTTTGTTATCTCCTGAACATAGTTTGTTCTCGGATTACATATCCTGCTCTTCCGATGTGGAGTCCTCAAATGGCATACTCTAATATTTCTTTTAAATTGTAGATTAAGATTCATGCTTAGCAACTTGCTTGATCAAGTAAATTGTGGATTATTGAATGTTCAAGCCCTTACTATTTTCACACCAATAGATGTTGACAAGCTTCGTAGTATTTGTGTATTGATGTGTGAGAATATGTCTGTATTTCGATGAATGGCAGGTTGCTAGGGCTTCGGCTTTCATGTTCGAAATCGTTTACGGGAGCGTGAAGCTTAAGATTCTCAAGGTTTTCTTTCTTTTCTGTGCACTTATACTTTCTTATTCTAGCCCTGATTCGCTTGATGGGAATGATTAATTGTTGGAAATGGAATTGGTGTCGTTTATTTTCTACGATCTTTAGCTATGATGTGCTTGGTAGCTTTTTTTTTTCTTTTTTTTCTCTTTTTTTTTTCCTTTTTTCCCTTGGATTGGATTATAGGATCTGATTTGGTTTTGGTATTCAAAGTTTTAGGTCGAATTTGAGAATGTAGTTGAGAGATTTTAGGGTTTAGGGATAGTGGTTGAGTAGTTCTTAGATGTAGGAATATGATCACTGTAAATTGAAACTGATTCTGTGTGATGGGCTGATGGATGTTGTTTTTGACTGGCTTGACTTGAAAATGGCAATATCAAATATCTGACAAAACTTTTCAACCTTCTAATATGCATTGATGGATGCTTCGTGTTTCCAAATTGTGTTATGGATTTGGTGAGTGATGGTGGCGATGGTGGTTATTAATATAATTATTATTTTCTTTTGCACATATGATTTTTGTTATTTGAGTGTGATTAATATACGATATAGCTTAAGTGCAATGGATCTCGAGACTTAATTGGTTAGAATATATCTTCCACACTGCTGCTATAGTCCTTGAGAATTAGGTCAATAACAGTTAGTTGAACAATGAGAGCTCGTTGGTGTATTTCATTCTGATGCAGGACGATGGTTAGCTTTTTCGTTTGTTTAGATTACAAAAATCATAATGAAGGAAATATATCATGATTAGGCCTGAAAGATAATTTAGTTCTCTTTGCCTGAAATGAGCTGCAACTCAAATTCATATAGCCATTTTTAATTTCTGTTCTAATTCTTTTGATATTGATGTTTACATAATTTATACAGTATTATACTCTTTTTTTTTTAAAAAAATGGTTATTATTCAGTACCTTGATACTATTGGTACTGAAGCCTACCCAAAATAAAGAAAGAAAAGAAAAGAACCTGTGTTCTCACATGGCCAATTGTATATTGCTTTATCCCGGGTCAGGTCCGCTTCTCACTTTAAAATTCTTATCCGCCCTTCAACTCAAAATATTGGTCTGAACAGGACAAAGAACATAGTATATAAACAAATCCTTCAAGCTTCGTCTCCTCTCCCAATCCCTGCTCACTATTTTGTCCCGTAACTCATTTGTACGTGATTACTTATTGGAGTTGCCTATTTTTAAAATTCACCTATTGCGCATGAAGAGTCATTTACCCTTTAGCACTGGCTATTTCTGAGCTATTGCGAATGTGCTCAGTTGTTGTCTTTTTGTCATGCATCATTCATCCCGGAAAGGTATTCCCTTTTTTCTATTTACATCCTATTGCTGTATGGGGTTACGTTACATAATTGCTATGTTCTACTTTTAATTTTTAAAGGACATTCCCATTCCTGGAATGTCTACCCTGTGCGTACTAATGTGAATCCCTATAAATATAAAATAATGATTTGTCTTCACTTTTTATTCTTTTATCTGTCATGATTCTTTTCCCCAATGTTTAGGTGTGTATACGTATAATTCATGAATAATGGTTTGGCTGGTGTTAATCTAGCCGTAAGTTCCATCTATTAATTGGGGAAATTTGGAGCTGCATTGGCCATTCATTTATTGCATTCAGACTAATTCTCTAATGCTATCTTTTTGTGCTTTACAGCTATATTGTGTATCAGGGGGCTCGCGTTTCCTGTGTATATATACAATGGCATCAGGACTGTTGGTGAACTGCAGAGCCATATAGCCTTTTGATTCCATTTCTGTTACTTATGCTGTCCCGCCACTATAATTTCCTAGCATGTTTTCTGCCTTGCCATTATATATTTCGGGTATTCCAATGGGATATTCAATTCCTTCATCATTTGTCTCAGATCCCTCTCCCTTTCACATGTTGTTGCTTCTAATTTCAGGGGCCAATACTTATTTTCATACTTTCGCTGGTTTACTCATAAGTGAAGGCAAGATGTCCCTGTATTGAGGGAACCTATTCAGATTATAAGAGCATATACAGTTGCGAGCATGTAACTAATTGCATACATTTATTATACAATTGATGACTGGCTACCCTTATGTTAATATCATATAAACAAATTACTGACTGGCTATTATAGAATTTTGCATTGATTAATGAAGCTTATTTTTTTTTTATCATGAACTCGAAATATTGTAATGTTCCTACTGAGATTTACTACCGATTTTATGCCAGGAAAAAGAAGAAGAATGATTTTCATAGTTTTTGGGATTTATTGCAGGCGAACACAGAAGATACTTCTTTTGAGGAACCTTTTGAGTGTAAGCTTGCTGTTTTCTGCCTCGCAATTACGTATTTCAGGTACTTCACTGGGATATTCACTTCCTTCATCATCTGTTTCACATCCGTCTTCCTTTTACATGCTGTTGCTTCTGCATTTAGGGGTCAATAGTTATTCTGATACCTTCGCTGGTTTACTCATAAGCCAAGGCACGATGTCCCTTTATTGTGCAAGGCTATTCAGATTATAAGCGCCCGTACAGTTGTGAGCATGTAATTAATTGCATACATTCATTACTTCCCTACACTTTTTAAAATGTAATTCAACCTCCACAACATTTTGTAATACGGAAAAAAATCGCTTTGCAGCTCAATCTTTATGGCCGCTTCTTTCGTTTCTTTCTTCTATAAATTCTGGATGTCCTGTGACCGCTTGTTTCCTTTCCACAGAATGGGCTTGTTTTTCCCCTGTGACCGCTTGTCCCTTTTTGGTTGATTTCCTTTTTCTGTTTTTGCTTTTGTGTTTGTTTTGTTTTAAAATTTTCCCCATCTTATATTTTTTTTGTTCCTTGGCACATTTTCATTGCCGATCAAGTCCATACGACAACATTGATTCACGAGCTTTAACTTCTGAATACTTTGCTGTTGTTTTTTTCCCTTTTTTTGGGCCCTAAGCATCCTATGAATCGGCATGCCAGCCTTTTCCAGAAAGAAGCTGTTTGTTTCCATTTTGACCTTTCCCATTTAAGCTTTCTTAGGGAGACATAGTTGAATGTTAGAAATATACAAAGCTATTCTTGCCTAAATAAAATTAACTAATCAGCTCCTGTTGTTGCATATTTTTAGAAGTTTATGGGAATATTGATCTTGTTAATATTTTGAGTTATGGATTTGCTTTCTGATATTTATGGTTTACCTGCTCTGAGCAAAATATTTGGGACAATGGGCCTACGATATGTGTCTTTCATGACCAAACCAGCCGATTTCTGCCGTGGCAGGTGGAGTACACAGTTGCTCTCTTTTTCCCAGATGTGGAACGAGAAGGCCATCACACAATGAACCTGAAGGTGCTGAGGATACCTTGAGAGATATCCAACTCCTGCTGCTCTGTGTAGCCCTTGCATTATTCAGCTCTTTTGTTATGCTTTATTCTTGGTGGTTAGCTGGAAAGCGTACAGCCTGCTACTTCTACATATATGTCTACACATTTTCCATACTATCCTTTGCTCATTACGGACGACCTCTACTTTTTATTACATTTATTCACGAATGGTTAGCTTCCATCTACTTTTTATTATTTGTTATTATAAGAAAGGTTGCAAGAATTTCTAATTATTGTTTTAATCAACGACGTAGCGTATTGAAATCTAACTGTACTATTTTCCTTTCTATTTGTCTCAGTAGAAGGTGGCAATATCTAAATTCCCACGAACAGGTGCCTGGCCTATAATTACATGTTGACCCTTCATCTGCTACCTGTGCATCTCACTTAGCTAATCTATTTGTTGCATTACCTTTTCAGCTTGACAGGGTCGGTGGCGTGCAGTCCCAAGCTGAGGTCTGATCTACATTCACCATATCTGTGTCCCAGCAGGTGAACTCTTTGCGAATCCATCCCTAATGTACCATACATAATTATCCTATATATATGTTGAGCCTGGGCATATGATTGAATGAGATCCGAGAAGTACTCCCAACTATATATGTTTGCATGCAGTTATCCTATTCCATGCCATAGATCAAAGGAGACAATAGAAAAATATTGCCTTACTAAATCAAAAACATTTTGTTTTTCCGCTGTGAAGGGCACTAGGGATTTGACAAAAGAGCACATGGCAGTTAGAGAGAGAGCTTTTGCAATTATAACTGAGGTTTTCAAAAGACATGGGGTCATGCCTCTAAATACCCCTGTGTCTGAATTGCGAGAGTCTGTTATGGGGAAGTATGGAGAAGACTCAAAGTTGATCTATGATCTAGCTCCCCAGGTATGCTTCGTGATCTGATGAGTCTTTTCCTTGACAGATATTTATTTCAACAAATTTTCTTCTGTCATGATGTTAGATTCTACTTTTAACTTTCCACCTCAGGTGTAAGACTAAAACTATATGACAGTTCCGCTTCACTGTCAGGATTACCATTAAACCGTTGTGTGTCCATACAGCGTAAGTATCCTGGATACACAAACATTAGGCCAATGTAGCTAACTCTGTCATCCGTGTATGAAAGGTTACTACATTTATTTTTTATTAGATAGTTTTAAGTATACACGACTATTATCTTCTTTCTGTTGAAGTAACTTTTGTGGGGTGTGAATGTCGCTGGTACATTTTTTCAATTAATCCTCCTGTGCCAACCATCCATGTACCTTTAAAAAAGAAAAAAAATTTGTCATTACAATTTCGCCTATGTCGTTGAGCGTTTAAAGTGTCTGCTTTTCAGGTTGGTACAAAACTCAGTGTTGCTAAAGTGTTGCTTGAATTCCTTTCAAAACTCATTAAGAGCATTTGCGCCTCAGCATTCAGATCGACACAACCTATCTACCAAGCCGCGTTCCAAAAGAATGGCAAACGCACAGTCAGAACGGAAGGCAGCCGCAGGTCATTGCTGCCAATTTTACTTTTCCCTTCATCTTGGCAATTTGTTTTCAGGCTTACAGCACAAGAAATTGGAGACTTTTCCAGTGTGGTTTTAAACTTGTATATGAAACGAAATCGCGATTCAACTTATCTCCTTTCTTACTTCGTTTCCCTTTTCTCTGCAAAGATTTCTTTGTTGTTCACTTACACTTTATCCAATGTCATTTGTTTATCTGATGATGTGGTTGTTGATTGTAAAGAGCAATGTTTGCTAATTCTGTTGAATCTTAGTGTTGCTATATTCTTATAGGGTAATGAACGACCACTGTTACTTCTTATTGAATTGTAGTGTTTGATTGATTCTGTTTGTTTATCTAGACTTGAAGGTGTCCGAATTACTATTGCTTGAATCACTTTAGAAATTGTTAATAGTTTTCTTTTCTTGATTAATCTTGCTGAGCTTCTACTCTTTCACTTTATGAAGTCTGCCATTCACAATACAAATAAGGCATCGGAGCACAATACAAATAAGGCATCGTAGCAGGGCATTGGTACTGTAACAAAAGAATATGATGGCCCTTGTACAAAGGTACAATATAATTTTAGGTCTTTCACATCAGTTTCTGGTCTAATGCATAATCTATTTAGTGCACTCACCTACAATAGTTTCTTTTTTTTTTCCATGGGCAGTTGTACGCCCTTAATACGCTGTGCATCGCACAGCTGGAATCACTAGTATATATATATAGGACAAATGAAATTATATGCGGAGTGTATCTCTCATGGAATAGTATATTAATCCTTATTAGTAAGATTTCTCTATAATGATGGTGATCAACCTTTCCATGATTATCATCATTGCCTGCAACACTGTTCCACCCATCCAGACAAGAACTCTACTTGCAGGTAATTAACGAATATTTATGGCCAAATCTTTAGTATAATTAACTTCATGATGTTCTTATTCCCAATCATTTTGTGAACCAAACATCTAATCATGCGTGTAAAAGGTGTATTCTTCTTTCTAATATAGAAGTATTGATGATTCAGTTGAATATCATATAGCTTTTAATTGATATAATTGTTAATTGTTAATAAATAGTGTTGAGCATCTATCTCATCAAATGTTTAACTTGAATAAAGACTTGTTTAATATAAATAGATATGTAACTACAAGAAAAAATTGTTTTGTTTACTGAATCTCGGTAGCTACTAAATTCAGTAGCTAAATCATTTAAAGTGATATATGTACTTATTTAATAAATTGAACAATTATCAGATATTCAACCGTTATGTGGGGGAAAATAAAAAGAAAAAAAATAACTTAACATGAACAAAGACATTTTTAATGATTTAATCAAATGTTGAAAACAACCATAGTAGCGACTAGCGATTAAACAACTATTGATAAATAAATAAATAAAATACAATACTGATTTTGAACTGTTCAAACACTAATTCGGTTACTATCAAAGAAGGCTGTGATTTAATATATCTTTCTTCCCCTATGTTTAATTTGCAGCATTTCAAAAAATTCAAGGTGGAATAATCACGGCGTTGTTGAAATCATAAAACAACATTTACATGACAACGATGAAGAAGGCATCTCAACTGCTATTACCAAAAATGTTGTCGAAGAAAACGACCAAACAGCAGGTTCAATTTCGTGTACAAGGTTAAGCATATGCAGGAAGGAGCCTCCCCAATCCCATCAGCCATCCTCCCCCTCCAACAACAAATAGGCCCGTGTCAACCATGCTTGACGACATCTTTACCATGTCCTTTGCATATTACGACGACCACCTGAAACGACCGCCAAGAAAAGCTCCTCCGTCCCCAGCAATAGCGCCGCCACATGACCAAGCTATTCCTCGATCATACATAGAATGATCATGGCGGCGGCCTACCCCAGCAATGAGAATTATGTCCCTCGTTAATTTGGGAATTAATGTGTTGTGTGACGAGTATTGTTGTATTTTTTTAAAGAGATAAAGAATTTTTTAGGCCATCAATAGGCAGGTAATTCACTTTTGGGCCACTAAAGATTAAATTTTGAAATTAGGCCACCAATAGGCATTCGGGCCGGTTTTATAGGCCAAATTGACCAAGTCAATGCCACAATGGGCCACGTGTGCGTCACGCGCTACCACTCATCACGCGATGGCCTAAAAGCGGAAATTGTCTCCTGTTAGTGGCCTATTTTAATTTTTTTTTTTACTTTTGTTAAAATTAAATTTACTCTATCGGACAATTATCCAACCATGATCTCGAGACCAACTACTAAAATAAAGCTGCTCATTTTGGCACACAATATGTGCATTTCCATCGGAGACCCAAATTTCTTCTGATCTTCAATTTTATTTCACTTTCCTGGATGGGTAGAGAACACTTATTTATCTGTTTCCATTTATTTTTTTATTAAATTTTTACTACTTATTTTATTATATTTCATTTAATATAAATATGATAAATGGTGGGTAAAGAACCCTTTTTTTTGCCGAACAACCTATAAAGGGTGGTGGGAGCCCATGCCAGAAAAAAGGAAGGGATAAGGGCGGGGTGGGGAATCGAACCCCCAACCTATAAGTTTAGAGTCGGGGGACTTGACCACTAGGGTAAGTTTCCATCCCCTTTAATATAAATGAATTCATTAAAATTAATTTATTTTTTAGATTTAATTTATTTAATTTTATTTTATGTTATACTATAATTTAGTTCTTGAAGTTATTATTATTATTAATACAAATAATTTTATTTATTATTTTGTCTTTTTTATATTTTCAATATATATTTATTTTATTTTTATTTTAATGAATATTTATTTCGTGTTGGGGAATTTTGAGCACGGTATTTTATGTGGTCATAGACAGTATTAAATGTAGGATACATTAGTATTTGATGCGGTAGATTTGGTGATTAATATTTATTATTACTATAATGAAAACGAGACAAAAACGCTGGAACAGAGAAAAATGAAAAGTGAGACAAAAATAATAGAACGAATGGAGTAGTATTTATTTAAATTACAAAAAAGTAAAACATGCCACCAAAAGGAGACAATTTCCACATTTGAGCCATCGCGTGGCGAGTGGGTTACATGCGGCTCGTTTTAGTGTGGTATTGGTCAAATTCGCCGTAAATTAGGCCCGAATGCCTATTGGTGGCCTAATTTCATAATTCAATCTTTAGTGGCTCAAAAGTGAATTACCTGCCTATTGATGGCTTAAAAAATTATTTATCTCTTTTTTAAATAATGATACTTCGTAATAGTATATAAGTTTAATTGCCTGCATGTTTATGTGAAATAATGTATATGTTAACAGTGATTCAGTGAAATCTTGAGAATGGAATCTCTCTTTTTATTGATGAACTTAGGAAGATTACAGGGAATGTAGAAAATAAATTACAAGAATTGAATGAAAGCTGTAAAAGGAATTGGAAAACGAAAAAACAGTAAAATTGCACAAAAGCTGTAAAGAAAGTAAAATAAGTAAATGCGGTTTTTTGAAGAGTGTTGGAGATGATCCGCCCTCTGGTGCCACATTATACTTATATAGGGGTGGGGAACCTAGGGTTCCCTCAGGCCCATGAACGCTCCACCCTGATTTCCTTTTTTTAGTGGTGTCTCGTCCTGATTTGCTTCCTTAGATGACGCCTCATCTTGATACATTCCTTGTATGGCTCCTCTCAATACGATCATCTTTCCTTGTATGACGCTTCACCCTACTGACTTGAGGATCGCATCCTCTTCCTCAGTTCCTTCCACCGGATATAACTTTACGGACTGAGCCGAGCAATTTAGCAATTATACCGAAAATGGATGGGCTTTAATATTTATTTTATTGGGTTAACAGATGCCCCCTCGCGCAATTTGTCTGATTAGGATTTTCCAAGACAGATTTGCGCGCTTAATTTAGGGTTTGGAGGCCCATTAGGGATTTGAAACCCTAGTACTATAAAAGCCATTTTCCCCAAATTTTGGCAAGTTGCTCCACTTTCCAAATTCTCTCTCTCTTCATCTTCTTCACTCTCCTTGCTCGTCCGCCGGCCGTTGGGCACCGTTGTTCCGCCGCCATCCATTGCCACCGGAGTCACCATCGTCGCGTCGGGGTGCCAGGGTTTCTTGAGTCATCTTCTGCCATCGATCCGCCACCACCAGAGTGCCAGGCCGCCGGCCCCCTTGCTCAGCCGTCGTCCCTCTTGCCAGGCCGCCAGTCCTCCATCAAGCCGCCAGCCCTCTCCGCTTCTGGAGGCCGCCGCCGCCATCTTTTCTTGCTCCGGAGGCCGCCGCCGCCATCACTCAGGGACACCGCCATCACCTCCTCGCGAGCGCCACCATCATCCTGCCTAGGGCCGCCATCCAGATGCGCTGCCGTCTCCTTGGGTGAGCGCCGCCATCGTCTCTCCTGAGGCCGCCAGCCAGCTAGCTTCCTCAGCCGCCATCTTTCCTCCGGAGGCTGGCGCCATCTCCTTTCTGTCTCCGAGCCGCCATCGCAGAGGAAGGCTTCGGCCGCCACCCCATGTGAGGCCGCCATCCAGATCCTTCCGGGCGCCGCCAACTGCCATCTCCGAGTTGGGGGCGCTGCCATCGCCACCCTCCGGATCTCACCTGAGCAGCCGTCATTCTTCTTGAGAGCCGTCATCCGAATTCCCTCGGAGGTCCATAGCCGGGTATCCATTTGCTTGTCTGACTCATGGATCAGGTTATAGGCCTATCTTCTATCTTTGTTTTGTTATGCATATTTTACTAGTGGAGGCCTATAACATGTACTGAGAGAGGATCATGGATTGATGACTTGAGGATTTTGGCATTTCTGAATTAACATCTTGTGCCAGAATTGTTTCTCTTGATTTTGCTGAATTCATGCTTGCAT
Source organism: Hygrophila difformis (assembly GCA_030278955.1). Lineage (NCBI taxonomy): Eukaryota > Viridiplantae > Streptophyta > Magnoliopsida > Lamiales > Acanthaceae > Hygrophila > Hygrophila difformis. The sequence continues at coordinate 16,226,073 of JAOANR010000010.1, read as the reverse complement.
AGTAATCTCGTTCTTTCGATGCGCATTACATATCTGCTTGATGCCATAGGACTTAGCAAAATCATTCACGTTTATTTTTCCTATCTCTTCTTGATGAGCATGTATCGCCTATCAAGTCCTTTGTTTATGACTTATGACTTAGAGAACCGTGCCATATTAGTTGTTAGGTTGACCTAAGAGCTGTTTCTTTGTATCCTACACCCTGCTTATGATATAGGATTTAGTAGACGAGACCACACCGGCCGCCACTCACGAGACCACACCGGCCGCCACTCCTATGCCTCGGGCCGCCACTGATAGTCTCCCCGAGGCATTGCCGGCTAGGGGTGATATCGAGTCGAGTCGAGCTCGAGTAGTGGAATACTTGAGCTTAACTTGACAGCACCTTTGAGCTACTCGAGCTCGAGCTCGAGCTCGAGTCGAGTAGAATCACTCGAGCTCGAACTCGAGTATCATCGAGTTCGAGTTCGAGCTACTCGAGCTCGAACTCTTTTTTTTTTTACATTTTCTCGAGCTCGAGCTTGAGTACCATCGAGTTCGAGCCCGAGTTCAAGCTCGAGCTCGAGTAGTTCAAGCTTGAATTTTTTTTTTCGTTTGTGTGTGTTGAATTTAAAATTTGGAACTATGTCATACAAAATTGATTCAATTTGATATATAAATATTTGACTAGTTATTGTAAAATTTACACTATAAGAAAAATTTCAGTATAGCGACCAGAATTTGCGACCAAAATCGTTCATTAACTAGTTAGCAACAGAATTTGCGACTGAAACCATTTAGTAGCTAGTTAGCGACTGAATTTTCGACCAAAATCATTCAGTAGATAATTAGCGACCGAATTGGTTTGGTCGCTAATCTCGCGACCGAGTTAGCGACCAAAATTTTGGGCGCAAAACATCTTTCATTTTTCAAATTATTTTTTTTCATTTGGCACTCAATATGATACATTTCTTAAATATTAAAATACATTTAAATACAAGTTCATCATATTTAAAAGTAACTTTAATACTTTTTAAGTCATTTTATTACAGTCAAGTATTAAAGCGTGTCTTAGGATTGCCGTTGCTCCGGGTTCATCGCACAACATCACTACTACATTAAGAGTGGGTATGTATTAGCCGAATAAGATTTATTAGTACCTAAATGTATAAAATAAGTGAATTTGTTGAATTAGTTAGTGAATTGGGTATGAATAATATTCGGGTACCACTTATCACCTCTCAATACCAACATTTGAGTTATGTTTTGTGTAACCACATGTCTCTTATGTTGGGTAATGACTTTATCCATCGGTGTGCTTTTTTCGATGTTTTTCGGTTAACATTGTACCCCGGTTAAATTGAAATCTCGCAAACTTAAATACGTATATGGCTCGGAAGTTGGATGCATTTGACCTCAATTACAATATATGCCAATACGTATTCATCATATATTCATTGTATTAATTTGATTCTATAGTGCAGATTTCGATATATTTGTTAAATATACTAGTAAATGTTAGTAGAAATGTGTCACATTTATAAGTAACTCCAATATTATCGTAAGACATTTGATTATATTAAAATATTAAACCAAGTGCTGTATTATCATGGGGTTGTCGTTGCTCCAGACTCATCCCACAATATCACTACTCCATCTAGAGTGTGTATTCTTAGCTGAATATGATCTATTAATGCTCAAATATACAACATGAGTGGATTTGGTGAATTCGTTAATGAATTGTGTAATTCACAAGTCACAACATGAGATATAATATTATTTATTTATTGAAATTTATAATATGTTATTTAATTGATATTTTTATTTCATTCTTATATTTAATATATGTTATTTTTTTACATATACCGGGTATCAATTTATGTTATAATACCATTTTAACATCATTTATATTATTTATTTTATCTAATTATTGAATTTATTTATTTAATTATTTTTAATTTTATTTTTTCATTTAATTGAATTTTATATAGTTTCTTCTTCTATTTTATTTTCTTAATTTAAATGTATAATTTTATTAGTTTTGTAAAGGTAATTTTCTTTTCCTTTTTATTTATTTTTTATTTTCCTATTATTTAATTAATGAATGTAGTTTATTTTTTTATAAGATATTTCAATATTTAAATTTATTTTTTAAGTTTTTAAATAAATTTATTATATTAATAACTTATTTTATTTTAAATTTATTTTATAATTTTATAACTATAATGATATTATTAATATATTTTAATTTAATTCATTTTATTTTTCTGTTCTTTTTATATTTAAATAATTATTTTAGTTAATTATATTTTATTTTTAAATTTAAACATGAATTTATTAATGGATCAAAATGAAAGTGGCAATAAATAAAAGTAGAAGGAGTATTAAAAATATAAAATATATGAAAAATTTAAAATTTAAAAAAAAAAAAAAAAAACGAGTCAAGTACTCGACTCGACTCGATACTCGACGAGTATCGTAACCTTGTACTCGAGCTCGATCTCGATACTCGATTAAATACTCGACTACTCGACTCGACTCGAATTTTTCGAGTACGAGTCGAGTTTTTTCTGAGCCGAGTCCCGAGTCGAGTTCGAGTAGCTCTACTTGTTAATCTCCCCTATTTCACAGTACGAGTGTGCACGCAGATGAGGCGAGAGGGTTTTTATCGTGCAGGTGCCCGATTACTGAGGCCGCATTCACTAGTGCCTTTGTGTCTCGGACTAAGGCTATCCGGTCTCAGCAGTGCGGTACTTCTGCTCCCAAGTCAAAGGCCAAAGTTCCCAGAACCGAGATTGATGATGAGAGCAGTTTAGGCAAGTATATTTCATGGGTGCACCGGATGAGTGGGCGTGCTTGTGATTGGCGCGAGTGGGGGATTGATGACGCCATCATCCTATCCACCAAGCCTGTGGTGTTAGATCATTGCTTGATATACTATGTTATGGGTTTCTGGAATTCTACAGTCAATGCCTTTCAGCTCCCTTGTGGCTTCATTGGTCCTACCCTCCTTAACGTCGTGATGATCACGGGACTTCGCGTGGATGGAGCTGAGCTGCCACAGTCGAGCATTGATGATCCTATACTTGGTGCGGCGATTTGTCCTCCGGGCAAATTGACCAAATAATACGCGACCTACATTGACAACAAAAAGACGACTGGGGCTTCTCCATCCACACGAGACGAGCATGGCCAAGCTTTCTAACATGTTGGCTAGTGGGCGTGATCCCACTAACTCGACCTCCGGGCCGTTATGGTTTCTACAGTTATGAATTCAACTGTATTTTCCTCAGCTGTTTACCGGTGTACCTCGCCCCGGCCCGAGGGAGGTTTCGAAGGGTAATCTGCTAGGCATAGTGCTGGCCGCTGATTCTGTGAGGATTAGTCAGAATGACCTTTTGAGGCGGGATGGTCTAGGGATTATCCGTTGGTTCTATCATCATCGGTCGTCTTATCATGACTTGTATGTGTACACCCCCATTGGGTGGTTGATGTCTACACTTGTATACCAGCCTGCTCGGCCATGCGGCGTTCATGGGGAGTCTACTTAGAACATTAGCATGAAGCCTCACATGCTTTTGAGTGGGGTGCGGAGGAATGATGCTTCTAATCGGTTCATAGCTGAGCCGTATTGTCCTTGCTTGCTCGTCAGTTCGGCTGCCATCTTGGACTTCCTCGCAGAGTAAAGTGGCCAGTTCATTTTACCAGGAGCGAGAGGATGACAGATGCGGGTATTAGGGCCGTGGTGGATTTTTTCGTCTCGTTTGACGCTTTCTAGCTACCTGTCTTTTACTCCGACGGGGTCACTTGCTGCCGATTTTATGGCGTGGTGGACGCCATATATCACTTCCATTTTGCCGTCATATGATGAGCTTACCGCTCATTTCGGAGGCCCGCAGCGTGGTTCAGCCTCTTCGCAGCTATATCGTGCTCGTGGTGCCGCCGTGTCGGCTCATACTTCCACCTCTCGCGGTGTTACCTGGAAGTGTAAGTCTGTTGCCGCTTCTTCATCTCGCAACAGCCGAAGATGTATGTCGAATCGCTGCTCTGTCAATAAGGCACTTTATACACTACTTTGGTCCTTTAATGTTGTCTTTCTGTCTGCAGTTGACGATGGAGCAAGTGATGAGGATGCTCCAGTTGACGATGAGCAGTCCAGCTCTGACGAGAAGGAGTCGAGCTCCGGTGATGAGGAGTCTCGCCCTGATGAGGAGGAGGGCTCCGCGGGTGATGCCGGCGCCAGGGACGATGGTGACCACCAAGTAGAGGATGAGCCTGTAGATTCCCGCCATGACGATGGTCATGCGGAGACTGTGGATGATGAAGACTGCGCTGATCACGGCCAGGCGGATGAGACTGTTTCTGATGTTCTTGTGGCCGTCGACTCTCGCTATTCTTCGTCTTTGGTAGACCTTCCGATGATCTCTCATCGTCTATGGATGAGTTGTTAGCTCGTGCTGATTACATCATCCTCCATGGTGATGATCCCAAGTATCAGACGGATGTCATGGTGACCGGCATTGATGATTCCTCGCCTACCGCAGCTGCCTAAGTATGCTCCGCCACTTTAGGTTTTTATTCGTATTAATCCTGATATTGTAATAACATCCTTCTTTATTGTTCAGGTGGACCCACATTCCTCTCGGACTGACGATCATTCCCCTGTAGTTGGCTCAGCTGACCACGAATTGGTCTCTCAGGTACTACTTGGTTACGTCCCCTCTCCTTCTCTGCTATTTTGTTTAAGAAAAATGTTCTAAGGGTAGTTGTCTTCCAGATCCCTGTGGATCATACAGATCATCTTTTTTCTACTCAGACCGTAGAGTATGTCTCCACGATTATGTCTCCGCGATTAGTCAGGCTGGCCCTTGAGGTCAAATAATCTGTGGATCACGTCATTGATTCTGCGTCATAAGGAACATAATTGAAACATGCAAAAATTTGGGGTTCCATGCCATGAAGTATGGGAATTGCGTCATGACCCGTGGGGCCATGACGAGAAACATCTACGACGTGAAACAATTTTTGGCCGAAAGGCACTTATGACGCCAAACACACCCTATGACCTCAACCGGGTTGACGTCAAAAGGGTGGTTGGCGTCATAGCACTTCCAACATGCAAATGAATAGGGCCAGAGACGTGCATGACGCCAAACTTGCCCATGACTTCAACTTGGTTGACATCAAAGGGTGGTTAGCATCAAACATGCTCCAGAATGCAAGTGACATTTGGGCTGAAATAATGCTTATGACGCCAAGCCTACCCTATGACCCCAACGTGGTTGGCGTCATAGGGCGGTTGGCGTCATGGGCTTATCCAGAATGCACCAATAGGATAATCCGATGTGAAATATGCTATTATAACATCATTTTAGGCTTAAAGGTCCGATTAAGCTAAGGAAAAGTAAGACAGAAATTACCATAGGCTATGAAAAGAGGATAAAGTAGGAGAAATAAATCATGCAGCAAGCATAATGGAACCCACAGCCTTCAATAATGCTTCTAATCTCATATTCATACATTTAATCACCATTCATGGGGCAGATAATAAGATAAAAGCAAATAAAAGCCAAGAGGCCAAAATGAAAATAAAACAGTAAGATCCATGGATTAGAATATCTATTTCATGTTTGTGGGATATTAGAGAAGATTGAATCCCATTTTCTTATAAAATGGGTTTGACAATATTATTGAAGGATGTTTCAAACCATAAACAAGGAAATACAAAGTTCCATAAGGAAATAAATGTAAAACTGGCTACTTAAAAACTAGTTCCAAGCTAATCATTAAAATGGAAACTAGCTAGAAATTAAAGCTAGACTAAAAACAGAAATTAAATAATACAAAAAAATAAAGCTAACTAAACTAAACTACCTACAAGAGGAAGCTCCCAAAAAATGCCTTCAAGACTAAGTAATGTCTAATTTTATGATGCTCTAGCACCTTGGGATCATGTCTTATTTATAGGCACAAAACCCTAGGCCCATGGGCCTGGCTGACGTGGACTCATGCCTTTTGCATGACTGAAAACACGCATGTCGCCAAAGCTTGCATGACGTGGAACCTTTGAGTAATGACGCGGAAGGTTGACGTCAAGGAATGGTTGGCGTCATGGAACTCCAGCTCGAAAACACTTGGATGTCCCTAACTTGGCAGCCCATGACGTGAAACTTGGTCTATGACGCGGAACCTTTGGCGTCAAAGGTGCGGAGCCTGCTTGACGTCAAAGCCTTCATGCCTTGTCTTCAATGACGTGGAACCCCACCCTTGACACAATCCATTGGCGTCATGCCTTTGGTTGACGTCAAAGGGTGGTTCCCGTCTTGGTCCTTTGGTTCATTGCTCATGACGCAGACCTTTCCCTTCATGACGCGGAGCATTGGCATCATAAGGGACTTGGTGCCAAACCTGTAAACATGCATTTTTGTGGATTTTCATTTCTTTTTCCATCTTTTTCATTCCTTTTTCTTTTCTTCTCTTTTTCTCATATTTTTGGATTTTTCTAATATAAATGTGTAATAAAATTATATATTTATGCATTTTCATACCAGCTTATTATTTTTACAATTATGCATAAATCAGTCCAATTCAACTGCTTTCTTATCTAATATAAGACCGGAATGCGATCAAATGCTCGTTTCAGACACGGAAATGGATTGAAAATCATGGACATTTCTGGCCATTATCACATATACTCATGTAAAGCTGTCCTCAGGTACCAACGGCTCCTCTCCCAGTTCCGGCGACCTCTTTGCCTTCAGGTCCTCGGGCATCTGCCCCCATTGATGGAGCCATCATTTCCGCATGTGAGGCGTTTGACCGCCTTCTACCCATGCAGACCGATCTACTCTCTACTGAGGTGGTTTTTGGTCTCGATTGTCTGCTTGACGATGTTAGCGCAGTTTCCGCATTCGTTGAGGATGTTGACTTCCTTGACTTCTCAGAGCTCATCTCTGATTTGTCTATCTCCTACCCTACTTTTAGTAGTACTGCGGACCAGTCTGCCCAGGATTTGACGCTGCTTGATGACCTCAAGGCGCGACATCGTGATGTTTGTTCTCAGATAGAGGCCATTCATCCTCAGCGTGAGCAGTTGTCTGCTGACCGCGGAGCTAGAGAGAGTCGTCGATCCCAGCTTGAGGGTGTTATTACGCAGGCGGAGCATGATATCGTAGTGGCAGAGCGTATCATTTTGGAGAGGAGGCGCACCATCCAGGGGGCCAAGGATGAGCCCGCTACATTGGAGCCTGTCATAGCTGACATCTCCTCTCGAGCTGCTATGTTGGAGACTACGTATGGCCGTTTAGCCGCAGATGAGCGTGATATACAGGCTGAGTTATCGGGTGTCCGGGCTCATCGGCTTCGGTTATCTGCTCATGCCCGTGCTTCTGCGGCTGCACTCCATCGTTTGACGGACATTTTCAGGCGCACTCGTGATCAGTGGGCCATCATGCGTCGTTGCATACTGGGTGATCGGATACAACCTACCCCTTAGTATCTAGCACTGCTTTATTTCCAGCACACTTTTGGATCAGCCCATCGGCCTTGTGGTGGGCAACTCTTGTTTTGCATTAGGATATTATTGCTACTTTTTGGCCAAGTTTGTGATTGACCACTTTTGATGCGGTTATGTTATTTACTCGGATTTCCAGACTGATGGATAGAACACTTTGAGATACTTTGCATTTGTACTTTGTTTGTGTTCTTGACCATCGATGTCCATCACTTGTATGCACCATTAAGTAGTCTTTGCGTTACAATGAATTGTCCTTCCCAATTTGGAGATTACTTCCCTGTCTCATTATCGCGCACCCCCAGGGGTAAAATCACTTTCCATACTAGGCCCCTTTCACAAAATTTTTTGCCTCGAACCCTCTTGTCATAGTCTCTTGCCATCCTCACCTTTTGACGACGGATATTTTCCAAGGCCATAAGTTTGTCACTATCCGCGGTCTCCAACTCTTGCAACATGGCCTCTTCATATTTGGTTAGCTCTAAGTGATGCTGTTGGGCCACTCTTAGAGAAGAGACTGTGATCTCTAAAGGTAGCACGGCATCATGACATATGTCAGGTAGTATGGTGTGAATCCAGTGGCTGTAGATTTAAAATTTCTATAAGCCCATAGGACCTCTGACAAAGTCTCGTGCCACTTTTTTGGTTTCTCGCCTACTGCCTTCTTGATCATACTTATCAAGATTTTATTGGTGGCCTCAGCTTGACCATTTGCTTGGGGGTAGTATGGAGTGGAGTGATATATGCGAATCCCGAATTGTTTAGCAAAAGCTAAAAACTTTTCGCCTGTGAACACAGTACCTTGATCAGCAGTGATTGTTTGGGAAATATCAAATCGATGTATAAGCTCAGTTGTAAACTTAATTACATCGTTTTGGTCTATCTTCCTCACTGGCCATGCTTCTACCCATTTGGTGAAGTAATCAGTGGCCACAAGTATGAATGCGTGATTTTTAGACAATGGCGGGTGAATTTTTCCAATAATGTCCATCCCCAATCACGAAATGGCCAAGGCTTAATGACTGTGTGTAGCTCTTCCGCCGGTACTCTTTGAATCAGACCATGTTTCTGGCAAGCCTCGCAACCACGAGCATAGATGATGCAATCTTCCATTATGGTCGGCCAGAAATACACATGGCGATGAATACTCCATCTCATGCTAGGCCCTGCCCGATAGGAGCCGCATATCCCCTCGTGGACTTCTCTCATCACCAGCTTAGCTTCTTCGGGACGTACACATTAGAGCAGCAGTCCATCAACCGCCCTTCGGAATAACTCATCATCGATCAGTGTGTACCGCAAAGCTTTGATCTTTAGCGAGCTATCTCCTTCAGATGATGGATTCTCAAGGTATCGTGTGATCCCAGTCCTCCAATCATTATTTGAATTTTGAGGTTGGACTTCTTATTGGTCTTCAGACTCATTTGTGATGGCGGCGATGCATGGTGCCCCCTTGGGGCGACCCGTCTGCCAGGCTGAAGCAAGTTGAGCAGCTTCGTTGGCCTCTTGATTTTGACTTCTAGGTATGTGGGTGATGGTAGCGTCCGAAAACTTGCCCAATAGTTCTAGTGCTATCTCATACTTCCTCTGTTCTCATATAAGTGCTCCATTTCTGCATTTCACGCAGTTCAAGACATATTTTTAAATGTTTATAACTCAAATTGTATATAAGTAAATATTATGAAAATTTGATATTCTAAAACTATTTGATTAGACGAATCTATTAAGATCTCACTTGACTATGTTTTATCTTATAGAACTATGTTAAAAAATTTAATCAAAGTTACTCAATGAATAGTTGTTACTATGCTAATGGAGCGCCTAATTGAGAACGGAGGAAGTAACATTTAATCAGCCCTGGACTCTTGCATTCATATTCTCCTGTTAGTTGCTTCAGGATGATTTGGGAGTCTCCAAAAATTGTAATGGATTTTGCACCCTTAAGCAGTGCTGTCTCTAGGCCAAATATCAAAGCTTCATATTCCGCTTGATTGTTAGTGGTGCCTGGTTCGAACCCTATGAAGGATGTCTCTCTGGGATCCTCGGGCACCGTTAACGAGGGATGTTGAGCTAGGAAATCAGCTAAAGCTTGTCCCTTGACTGCTTTCTGAGGGACGCGTACCAGAGTAAAAGGACTGATCTTCATAGCCCATTTAGCTTGGCGACCCTTCAATGCTGGCTTATGCAGAAGTGTCCTCACCAAGTCAAAGGGAGCTACCACTTGGACCGTCCTTGGCAGCATATAATGTTCTAATTTACTGCAGGAGTATACTAGATCTTTCCCTGCCGCTCTCATCATCTTGTGCAAGTAGGCATCCGATGGACTCTTCGGCGGCTGACACGTATAGCTTCAGAGGCACCTCGGGCCTTGGTGGTACCAGCACTGGAGGGTTGCCCAATGCCCTCTTATTTCTTCGAAGGCCGCTTGATGCTCAGCTGTCCACAGAAATGTTTCGTTCTTCCTTCCTTTAAGCAAGGTGGTGAACGCTTTCATCTTCCCTGCAGCATTAGCAATGAATCTCCTCAAGAAATTAATTTTGCCAATCAGTGACTGTAGCTCCTTGAGATTGGATGGTGCACGGGCTTCCAAGATGGCCTTAGCCTTGTTATGATCCACCTCGATGCCCCTCTCATGTACCAGGAAACCCAAGAAGTTCCCTGCCGCCACTCCAAATGCGCATTTAGCTGGATTGATTTTTAATCCTTGTTGCCTCATTCGGATGAAGGCATCCTCAAGATGGGCCAAGTGTTGGCCAAATTCACATGACTTGATGACGATGTCATCAATGTAAACTTCAAGTGTGTGGCTAATTAAATCATGAAAAATCATGTTCATGGCCCTTTGGTATGTTGCCCCGGCATTCTTCAAGCCAAAGGGCATGACTACCCATTCGAAGATGCCGACAGGCCCCGGGCAACGAAAAGCAGTTTTATGTATATCAGTTTCAGAAATAAAGATTTGGTTGTATCCAGAATAACCATCCATTAATGATAAAAATTTATAGCCGGCGGCCGCATCAAGAAGCATATCGGCCATAGGAATTACATATTCATCCTTGGGTGTTGCCAAGTTTAAATTTCTAAAGTCTATACAGACTCTTAATTGGCCATTCTTCTTTACAACCGGTACAATATTTGCTAGCCATTCTACATAACGAAAAGTTCTAATGTAACCTGCTTTAAGAAGTTTTTCAACCTCGGCCTTTATTTTTGGGATGGTGTCTGGATCAAACCGTCTAGGCGGCTGCTTGTGAGGTATGAAACTCGGGGTGAGTTGGCAGCTTGTGCTCCACGAGTTCTCTTGAGAGTCACGGTGTACTGCCACGCAAAACAATCATTGTATTTCTGAATCAGCTCCACTAGTTGGTGCCGCTCCTCTTCGGGCAATGAAGCGCTTATCTTGGTGAGTTTTGGCTCTGTATCCGTCCCGAGGTTGATGTCCACCAGTGGTTCCTTGGCTTCCGGACTAGGAAAGGTCCGCTTCACAGGGGATGGCCACTCAGATGGCCTTTTATCAGTCAGATTCTTAGACTTGTCTTCGGCACCCATCATCATCTCAGTGGTGGCGAGCCGCTGTAGCAAGTCCTTGTAGATGTCCTGGCTACTCAACATGTGGAGCCTGAGGGCTCTTGTCGGCCGTCTACAGGATGTATCTTGAAGCCGATGGAAGTAAAGTCGATGGATTCTAAGTCCACATCCACCCCAATTAAAGCAGACGCAGGCTGGATATCTTCCTAGTAAAAGACTGCCTCATCGTTGTTGCGGTCGTGTCCTATGAAGGGTTGGGGATCTGCTTCCACCAACTCTACTTGATCGCCATTCCAGATAAGCAACTGTTGGTGTAAGGTAGATGGCACACACTGCGCCATGTGTATCCAATCGCATCCCAGTAATGCCGAGTAGCAAGTTCTCGAATTTACCACAAAGAGCGCTACTTTGATAGTCTTAGACCCCACAGTGACATCCGCCGTTATGAATCCTGCAGGTTGAGTAGCTTCTCCCACAAAGCTGCACATCCTGACCCTAGTGGGGATGAAATCCTTCTCACTCTTACCAATCTTTCTTAGAGTTGACATCGGCATCACATTCGCCACTGCCCCATTATCAACGAACACCATGTTCACGAGACGCCGTCAATATGGGCTTTGATATACAAAGGCTTCAATTGCCTAGTCTGGGATGCTTCCGGTTTGGCAAACTGTGGAAAAACTGGCCCTTGAGCAGATTGGCCACCTAACTCCTCAAGGAGGCTCCTGGTCGGATGGGAAAGTTCTGCTATCATTTCATCCATCTCCTCAATGAGTCTAGCAAACGATGGTTCCTCTTCATCCCATACTTCGGACTCAACATCGCTGATTTCTTCATCTACCGCCAGTCCCACAACTTGCATAGGCACGGCAGGGTCTGTTAGCTCCTCCCATACTCATAGCCTGCTTCTTTAAGTTAATTTTCTAGGCCAACCCAGAAGGCATCATCCAAGTTAGTCTCCTCATCATCCAAGTTGTTCTCCTCACATAGCTCCATATCGTCTAACATCTCAAGATCTTTGGTCATGATACCTACAACACTTATCCCGACTTTAGGCTTCTCTTGGTTGGCCTCCATGGCAGCTTCCACATCTTTGAAAGTGACCGCACTGAAATTTACTTGTGAAACCTCATTGGTTGGTTGGATCTCGGGTTGCACTTCTGTTTTCTCAGACTCGTCAAGAGTTTTGCAGTAAGCCATGAACCCCTCGTAGCTGTCAGGTTCACCACCCAATTCACCAGCCTGGTATGCCGCTATGTAAGCAAAGAATTTGGTAAGCACCTTCATCATAGCCATTTCTCTGGCTGTCCCCGGATCACCCATGCGATTAAATCGTTACATGAATTTATCCACCCAAGATTTACTTGCGTTTTTTCCCTTACTTGATTTGGCCAAGGCGACCGCCTTGCCTTTATCTCTGGAAGTTGTCGGCTGATTCTTTATCAGAGGAGGCCTAGGTTCCGTGGTCTTAGGCTGAGGCGCTGGATGCCGTCGCTCAGCCCATTGTAGTCTTTCCCGCACTGGCCTCCTGGTGGGAGGTGATGGTGGATGTGGCCTCCTGGAGGGAGGTGATGATGGATGTGACCTCCTTAAGGCCTCATGTGCCCTTCCCCTATCATCTCTAAGCCGCTCATGCATCGGCTTTCGAGTTGGTATGGGAGAACTGGGCTTCCTATACAAAGGCTTCCCGTCCGGATGCTGTAGCCTCTCGTGAATAGGCCTCCGCTGCACGGAGGTTTCCCCTTGGGCTCTGAAATAAGTTGGTTGTATTAGCTTCCGAGGCTTAGAGGATTCTAACTTATGAATCTGGGCTTCCCATTGCCGCATTTCCTCGGCATATCTTCTCTGAGCCCGCCTATACTGACTCTTGGTCATATGTGGCGGCTCCTTTTGAGTAACCTTACTTCCCGACCGATTCCTCATCCATCTATCAGCCTCAGCAGGATGTTCTGGACGCCTCATTAAAGTTGGCACCACTCCACTCCTTGTCTGTAATCCCGAGTAACAGGCTGGTGCCTTCCTTGTTATGGATCTCCAGAGCGGGTTTTGGAATCTCAATCCTCAATGGAGGGTTCTTCCTCTTTTGATGTTCCTTTTCTTCAGCCTTTAGGACTTTCTCAAAATCCTCCTTAGACATGTTTTAAACTTTGGCTGCTTGCTATACAACTCCTTTTCTTTTTCTATATCAGATTCATCAGATAGCAAGTCCTCATCTTGCTCATTGATCTCGAGATGTTCCCCATCTTGATCTACCCGGCTACTAGAGTCGCAATCCTCTGGGTTTGGAACAAGCCCAGAAGCACCAACATGAAGTCGTGGGACGGGTTTATGTCCACTTTCATATGTGCAATTTTCAAGCGTCCCTCTTTTATTTTATTCTGTATGGAAATTCTAAAACTCCGGCATTTAGTAATGCTATGAGTGTATGAGTTGTGCCACTTACAGAATGCTCGGCCCCGAATGTCCTCGGCCGCTGGTAACTTCTGCCCCTCATGCAGCTTAATCACACCATCTTTGAGTAAGGCATCGAACACTTGGTCCGCCTTGCTCATATCAAAGAGGTCCTCCTCAGGTTTGTATTTGGCCTCTTTGTGTTTTGGCGGCTTGAGAGCCGCACAATTATGTGGCTTGGCCGTCTGTACTAGTTTAGCAACAACCACTTCCACTGGTTCGTCCTCTTCGTCGCTGAATCTCACCTCCTCGAAGTGAAATCGACGTGTAGGACGCCTCCCTTCCTGTTCCTCAAGGAATTTTTCCAAGCGGGCCGCTCTCTCGGCCAGCTGGGCAAGATCAGTCGCATCCTGCAAAATTAAATGTTCTTTTAGTCTCGGCAACATATTAGCCACTGCAATATTGGCTACTTCCCTTTCTGGGATTGCTATGGAACATCGGCCTTTCGGCCATTGTAATCTACTAATAAAAGTACTTGCCGCCTCATCGGCATACTGTTTGGCACTAGTAAGGTCTGCAAGGCTTACCTGTGATAGTAGAATGTGTAACCTATCATGGAATGCACGTTCGAGGTCAGCCCAATTCTGAATCGAGTTAGGCCGCAATGAGGCAAACCATGCGAAGGCAGGTCCGGTGAGGGATGAGCTGAACAATCTTAATTTCAGCCAATCATTGGCCGCTGCTTCCCTACACTGAGCAGTGAACCTTCCAACAGGTTCCACAGTAGATTTGCCATCATCCCCTGAAAAGGAGGTGAATTCGGGCATCTTGAAACCCCTTGGGTAGGGCTGCATGGTGTATACCCAGTCAGGATATGGCTTCTGTTACGTAGGCCGCTCCATCGGCTTTAGCTGAATCCCAAAATGCTGCTGCATCATATCTGCGAGCAACTCCGGTGAGATTACGGGTGCATGCGTAGGAGGCATGGTGGCAGGAGGAGGAATGGTGGCCTGAGCAACAGGTGCTACGGGAACTCCACATGGTTGTGGTGCCTGTCCTCCAATGGTGGCTAGAGCAGGTATGGCGGCTAGGGCCATGGGTGCCGCTGCCACTCCGCATGGCTGTGGCGCCTGCTCCCCTAGGGTTGGTGGCATCCATCCAGAGTTTAGAGGCGCCGCCACATAGGGTGTTGATAATGGCCAGAAATGACCATTATTTTCAATCCATTTCCGTGTCTTAAACGGGCATTTGATCACATTCCGGTCTTACATTAAGTAAGAAAGCAGTCGAATTGGACTGATTTATGCATAATTGTAAAAATAATAAGCTGGTATGAAAAAGGCATAAATATGTAATTTTATTACATATTTATGTTAGAAAAATCCAAAAACATGAGAAAAAGAAAAGGAAACAAAAAGATGGGAAAAAGATAGAAAAGCCCACAAAAAGAATATTTTCGGCCCATCTGGCCCAATTCAGCAGGCCCAGGAAGACCTTTGTCGCGGAAGCCCCTTGGCGCGATGCACGTTCCGCGACAAAGGCATGTTCCGCGACCAAGTGGCCCAAATGAAGAGGAGACCAGCCAAGCCCTTGGCGCGATGACCTTTGTCGCGATGGCATGCTCCGCGACAAAGGCATGTTCCGCGACCAAGATGCACAAATAGAGACACAAGACCCAGTCGAGAAGCCTTGCCACATGCAGTGTGTTCCGCGACCAACTTGATGCTCCGAGACAAAGCTGTGATGTGTGTGATGTCTTAAGACACAATGGGCTAGAATCAAGGCCCATGGGCTTAGGGTTACACTTCTATAAATATGAGGTGTCTCCCATGAGCTAAAGGTTGGTTGGCCAGTAGAGAGATTGAGATTGTGTAGAGCTCTTGCAGGCAAGTTTAGGAGTTCTTCCTTAGGTAGAGTAGTTTAGGTTTATTTTCATGTATTATTTAATTTTTGCTCTTAGTTTAGCTTAGTTTAGTGTTTTACTGTTCACAGTTGCTTAGATAGCCATTTTTATACCATGTTTTGGTTTCTAAACTCTTGTTTTAGGGTTTGTAATACCCAAATCATGGGTATTAACAATACCTCTTCAATAATATGGGAAAACATTCATCATTTGTGTCCCAAATCATGAAATGGGTCTCACACCCCATGGATTTATGCTTTCTTTTTCATTTTGGGGTCATTTGACCCCCATTTTGTTATTTTTATGTTTACTGTTGGCATATTATGGATAATGTTGTGTGGATGTGTGATCAAACCCTAGATTAGGACTCCTGCTTTATTTTAATATTCTGCCCATCCTTGTTATTTTTGTTTAAGCATGTTCTTCTTTATTTTGAATGTTTCTTGCTTATTTTTAGCTTAGAATAACTTTTTGATCTGAAATAGGGTGAGATCACGCTGTTTGCATGCCACTGTTCATTTCTGCTTTTTCTGACTTTTGTCCTGAACCACCTTGGGCGCCAACCTCCTTCTGGCGCGGAACCACGTTTCGCGACAAAATGGCTGTTCCGCGACCAAGGTGTTTCAAGACACTTGTCTCCATAATCTAAAACCCTTTGTCGCGGAGCCACGTTCCGCGACAAAACTGTCCATGCATAGCGACAAATGAGCCAAACTCTTGCATTTTGTCTTCATGGCTTCTTGTCGCGGAATCACCTTGTCGCGGAGCCACGTTCCGCGACAAAATCCCATTCTGAGACAGAAAAATTATGCCATGTTCCTTGATCTTTGAACACCTTGTCGCGGAACACCTTGTCGCGGAACCACGTTCCGCGATAAAATTTCCATGCATAGCGACAAAGGTTCAAATGCCTTAAAATTTTATGAAAACACTTTGTCGCGATGTCACCCTTGTCGCGGAACCACGTTCCGCGACAAAATCTTGCATAGCGACAAAGAAGGCGTTATGCTGCCAAAAATTCTAAAAACTTGTCGGGATGTCCATGTCGCGGATCTCGGCCCGCGACAAAATTTATGATATCGCGACAAGGGTTCCTCTCCCTCTATTTAATCTCAAACAACTTTCATTCTCTTCCTATTTTATATTGCAACACTCACATCATAACCCCACGGGTTAGGATGTAACATTCTGGAATTGCAATATAGGGTGTTATGCTGCCCAAATTTTGATTCTCCATCTGCACCACTTAACTAATTGAACCCTTGACTCATTAATGATTAAGGATTGAGATTAGTAATAATCAAACATCGACAATCATCATGATTAAAGGACCTTTGTTCAATTGCCATTAAAACACTCTTGTATAAACAAAATCTCGATGGCTTAAACAGATAATCTGGACTGTAATTAATTATGGTAGGAAGGATTATTTAAGACCATTAATTGTGGACCCAATCCACAACCTTGCATGAGAAACCAATGTCTCTCATACAAGGGCTCTTCTTTTGTTTCTTATTTATTTTGTCTTTGTGTGTTGTGTGGAACCATTAGTAAAGAATACATCAGACTAATGTTGGCGGGTACTCCCTCATGGATAACTAGCTCGTATTCTGGGTATTAGTTACTAATTGTTATTTTGCATGGTCTGGATGGCTGTCAGTGGAAGCCTTGGCGGTTCGCCCATCCGGGGTTATAATAGCTGCTCGGCTGACTCCCATCCAGATACAGTTTTATTTTTATTATCTTAATTTCCCAACCCGAATCCCAATCCGTACTGGGAGTCAGTTAGCATCAGTCAATGCCAACTGATGATCATTATAGAAGGGAAGCATGTAGGTTTTTATCCGAATTCACAGACAGTGGAGGCCCAACTGGTGTTGACACCACCATTATAGGGTCTAAGCAGTCTAAATTCGCTCCATCCGAGTGATTGGGAAATTGGACAGTAGATGTTTACAGTCCACCTGATTATTCTGCCATTACTTTGGTCCCTTGACCACTTCATTCTGTGTTGCACCTTCTGTCTAGACCCGCATCTATATTTTGGGTCAATTAATTTTACACTTCCATATATCTTTATGCATGATAATATTATATACTATTGTGGTCTGTACTTATTTTGGGATCCTTCCCTTGGACAATAGAAGTCTAGATCTTAAACAGATATTGCTTTATAAATTTCCAACAAAAACCTCTTTATAAAATCCGGATCTGAGTAAGGGATAAATTCTTCAGTTATGACTAATTCATATTCTGTCAAGGGTTGTATTTTGGGAAATTAAGAAGCAGATTCAGCGATTAGGTCTCGCCTAGACTGAAAGGGTCTGTGTTTTAACCGAGAGTCTAGTACCTGACAGGGAACGATTTTCAAATCCATTATTTTCCAAAATTGCTGGTTGATGGAAATGTAAGATTAAGTGCTACACCGAGATGGGGTCCACTTGGATTCAAATACAGTGTAGTAAATAATCTTAGAGGAACATCATCCAGGCCTTGGTTATTTTCTAAGATAGGGTTGAGTTTTCTTTCAACTGCTATCCTCTTCTGCCAAAGCCTATTTTTGAGTCCTGAGTGAGTGCATCCGGAACGAACTAATTTATTAGTTCGTTTCATTAGTTTGTATCTCATAATCACCCGGAAGGAAGTGAACACACTAGTGGTTCACCGAGAATAGGGAATTCTTGATCCACATCCGGTCATTCTGACTGGGGGCTTTCTTTTACTACCAGGGTCAGACTTTCAAAAACCTCCGAGTGATAGGATTTTAAATGCTTTCTTTACCGCTTTCTTTTACCGCTTTCTTTTAACTGCTCTCTTTAGAGGTCACTCGGTTGTATTTAGAGTTGTGTAACTGTTACTAGAATTGAGAGTTAAGGGATAGTTCAGGGTTTGATTTGAATCTACGGGTGTGACATGGGGGAATGATAGCAGTACTTGACACTTCAATAAATGATGTGTCGGGTGTTGCTTTTCCACCACAGATGAAGTAACACACCCAGGCCAGGGCAGTTACGAATCTGTGGTATCTTAGAATTTGCGGTCTTAAGAACATGTAAACTCATATTGCAAGTACCTGTCTGTTAAAGGGAAAGCCTTATTGAGAGCATGAGAATTAGCTATCTGATAGAATTATCCCAAACAAAGATCTGCGTATGAAAATGGAAGTTTAATATTGCTGTATCTCATTCTTGTCCAATTTTCATTCTTTTCTTCCTGTCCTTTCTGTCTACATTGTGACTCAACTTCACGGTTGGCACAATGCACCTTTTCCCTGCTTTCGTAGATAATGTTTACTGCATTCCTAGAATAATTCTTATCCGCTTTCTAGAATAGATTTATTTGCTTTGTAGATTAATTTAACTGCTTTCAAGATCTAGTTTAAATTCATGTTAGTAGATATTAATCATCTTTCAACCCTATTGAGCAATACGAATGGAAAATCTAGTAAAACGACGTGGGACCTGCTTCTATCGCACATCCTCCAGTGAACGATCCGGTCTTACTATAAATTACTGCAATTTTTGACACCGTGCGCTTTCGGGAGCACAGTTTCTTAACTACGAGCAATAAAAACATGACTACTTATAAATATATCCCTAATCACAACTCCGTCATCATAAATTGGTTTTATTAAATAAAACCTAAACTAGGATCATGATTTTTCGGAAAATACTCATGTAGTGGGAATCTGTCAAAAGTTTCATGGCAGGAAATCTTATGGCAAGAATTGATGAGAAGTATCGTGGCATATTTGCCGGGGATCCTCAGTGTGACAGGCTGAAGGTCAACCTATCCTGGCTGTGCCATGAGATTTGTCAACATTTCATGACAGAGAGGACCACAGCGCCATTTGAAATTAAAGCACCACACTTGAGTAATAAAAAGACTAATAATCTTGATATATCCCTAAACCCTTTCCCGTGAATCATAACTTTTTCTTTTAATAAATCTAACCTGGTATATTTTGGAAAAAGCTCGTGTTAACGAAACTTGTCAAAAAGTTTCATGGCGCCGTTGCCGGGGAGGATGCAGCGCCGTTTTAATTTGAGAATTACATTCCTCATTGCTCCTAGAGTAGCCTATACATATAATTATAAATATTCACCTTCAGAACCACTTCTAACCTGGGGATTGTACATGTACTGTCGTTAGTGAAGCCGTTGTTCTATGCAAAGGAGGAAGCAGACGCCAGCCGAGATCCCGTTTAATTCAGAGATAGAAAAGACAGCTCGACGTCTTAGGGCGGAGACTAAACGAAGAAGGGAACGGGAACGACAGGCATTACTTTCGCCAAGCACCAGCAGCGATATTTCCGAAATGGCAAACCCTGACATCCCACCAATCATTCAACCCAATCCCCCACTTCACAACATTGAGGAAGACCCCGAAGATGCTGATCATGATGATTTGGATGATCCCCCTCCCCAGATCATACAAGGAGGTGGGAATCCACCAAACATGGAGCAGCAGCACTTCGAGGCACCCCCTCCCAACCCGAACCAAAACCCACCAAACAACCAAAACCAACCAAATCAGCAAAATTTCCCAAACCAACAGAATCAGCAATACCATAACCCCCATCAGAATCCCCCGAATCCGAATGATTTCAATGATCCGAGGAACTATTTCATGCCTCAGAACTACTATCCACAACAGTACCAAGGCGGGCCTGAGAACAATCATCAAGCAGCAGCTGCTGCTGATTACATGCAGCCGATTTTAGAGCCATATCTGAACATTCCTGGACAAGCTCCATTCCTGGCCAGGAATTTCGAACTGAAACCGGCCCTAATCAATCTAGTCCAGAGCAACCAGTTTGCCGGAGCAAGTCATGAAGATCCCCATGATCACCTGCAAACCTTCCTAGAATTGTGTGACACGATCAAGAATCGTGATGTACCCGCAAACACTATTCGACTAAGGCTATTCCCCTTCTCTCTGACAAGCGGAGCGCGAACATGGTACAAGTCACTGCCCGTAAATCAGAAGTCTACATGGGAAGATGTGATCAGAAACTTCCTAGCAAAATACTTCCCGGAGTCCAAGGTGGATGAATGCCGCTCCAAAATTGCGGAATTCAAAATGAAACCAGACGAGTCCTTGTATGATGCAAAGGAAAGATTCTTCAACCTGCTCAGAAAGTGTCCTCAACATGGCTTCCATGACTGGGAGAGACTGAGAAAGTTCTACAGTGGTCTGACCCCAGCATGGAAATCCATGCTTGATGCTGCCGGTGGTCAACATTTGCTTTACATACCGATGGACCAAGCCTGGGCAAAGATTGAAGCCATGAGTGTAAACCGTTCTGTTCTAACTGATGATGGTAATCCCACTCCCCCTCGTAGTTTATGTGCTGTAGGTACAGTAGAGAAGTCAGACATTGAAAAACTTCAAGAGCAAGTGGCAGCGTTGTCTGTAAATCAAGGAGTTGGAAGTTCTGCGCAGGGACAGCAAACTGATGTGACCTGTGGACTGTGTCAAGGTGCTCATGCAACTGACACATGCGAGCAAGTCACAGCTGAGAGCTGTAACTATGCAGGAGCTTTTCCAAATAGACACCCGAATTTGTCTTATTCAAACAACAACGCCTTAAACTCACATCTCTTGAACAAGCCACAGCAACAACAGTTCAACCCTCAGCAGAACCAAGGATTCAATCAGAACAGGGGCCAACATTTTCAGAATCCAGGTTTCCAACCTCAGATCCAGCAGAGGCCGCCTCAGAATTTCCAGAACTTTCAGCCCAATCAGAGTTTCCAGCCTCAGTTTGTCCCAAACCAAGGCCAGTGGAATCAGAATCAGCATCAAAATCAGAATCAGAATCAAAAGCCTCCTTCAAGGCTTGAGAATCTGATGACTGATTTCATCACTAGTCGGAAAGAGATCAACAATCAACTGCAGGCCTCCATCAGAAATGTGGAGACCCAAGTTACACAGATGGCTAATGAGATGCAGAAAAGGGACAAAGGAACATTGCCTAGTACTGCGGAAAAGAACCCGCAATGCAAGGCAATAACCTTGAAATCTGGAAGAGTACTAGCTGGACCAAAGGGAGCAGATACTGGAGCAAAATTTGAAGAAGATGATATTGTTGACAATGCTGGTAAGGAAGCTGATAATGGTAACGAATCAGAAAAAGAGACAGCCGAATTGCAGACTGAAGCTGCGCCTGAAACGGCTGAAACAGATAAGGGTACATGTGAAGGTACAACTTCCTTCCCTTCACCACCAAAAATTGCTAATAACAAGTACATGCCCAGGATTCCTTATCCTGCGCGGCTTAAAGATAAAGAACATGATCTTAAATTCAAGAAATTTCTGCAACGATTAAAGTCTGTAGAGATAACCATTCCTCTCACAGAAATGATTTCCGAAATGCCCATCTATGCTAAGTTCTTGAAAGAATTGATTTCAGGAAAAAGGCAGGTTGAGCAGGAAGAGGTAATTATTCTCAACAGCACATGCAGTGCCATCGTTCAGAGGAGAATCCCTGAAAAGAAAGAGGACCCCGGATGTTGCACACTTCCAGTACAATTCAGAAAGGCCAAAGTGAGTATGGGGCTTTGTGATTTAGGATCAAGCATCAATGTGATGCCACTAGCTATGGCTGTTCGCCTTAAGCTTGGAGAAATTCAACCGGTCAAGATGAGACTGCAACTTGCAGACAGATCGATCACTCAGCCCGTAGGAATCCTCAAGGATGTTGTGGTCAAAACCGGGCAGGTTCTTTTCCCGGTCGACTTCATCGTCCTCGACATTGAAGAGGATTCTGAAATGCCGCTTATCCTTGGACGCCCATTTCTAGCCACTGGTGGTGCACTGATTGACGCTAAATCAGGAAAAGTCACCTTAAGGGTCGATGGCGAGGAGATCATCTTTGATATGGAGAAATTGCAGAAATTTCCGAATGACAGTTCTTGTTTCTCATTTGAAAATGTAATAGTTAGGGAAGAGCCAGACTCTGAACTTGATTGTGAAATGATGCTGGATGAACTATCAAAGCAGGTACTGAAGCCTGCTGGCGTGGAGCACAAAGGATGCAAAGCCGTTCACTTCGCCGATCCCGAAACAGGGGATTTGGAGGAATTTGACGGCATCGAATTCCATGATGACGCCAACCGAGAGGAAGAAGAGGATCCTGTACTGATGCAGGATCCCGAAGGTAAATCTGTTCTCCCACTACCCAATTCTCGCAAACTACTCCCTTCCGTTGAATGTCCACCAGAGCTTGAACTTAAAACACTACCCGATCATCTCAAGTACGCGTTTCTCGCAGAACATAAAAAGTTACCCGTGATTGTTTCGGCTAAGCTCTCCCAAGAGCAAGAAAATGCTCTGGTGGTCGTTCTTAAGAAACATGTACATGCAATAGGTTTGACCATTTCTGATATAAAAGGAATAAGCCCTTCTATTTGCATGCACAGGATTCTAATGGAAGAAGAGTTTAAACCCTCCCGTCAACCTCAGAGGCGATTGAACCCCCTTATGCAGGAAGTGGTAAGGAAAGAAGTTATCAAGCTCTTAGATGCTGGTATAATCTATCTTATCTCTGATAGCAAATGGGTTAGCCCGGTGCAGGTCGTACCCAAACGAGGAGGGATGTGCATAACCAAGAATGAGCAAGGAGAAGAGGTTGCAACCAGACCAGTAACCGGATGGAGAGTTTGTATCGATTACCGGAAGCTGAACGAGGCCACACGCAAGGACCATTTTCCATTGCCATTCATTGATCAGATGCTTGAGAGGTTGGCAGGGAGAGAGTTTTATTGCTTTTTGGATGGTTATTCTGGTTATAATCAGATTGTTATTTCCAGTGAAGACCATGATAAAACCACTTTTACTTGCCCGTACGGCACTTTTGCCTATCGACGGATGCCTTTTGGTTTGTGCAATGCACCTGCTACTTTTCAAAGATGCATGATGTCTATTTTCTCTGAATTTATCGAAAAATGCATTGAGGTCTTTATGGATGACTTCTCTGTATATGGAGATACGTTCGAAGATTGTTTGACCGATCTTGCTAAGATTTTAAAGAGGTGTGAGGACACTAACTTGGTTATAAATTGGGAAAAGTGCCATTTTATGGTCACTGAGGGCATAGTGTTAGGTCATCGCATTTCTCGTGCAGGCATTGAAGTTGATCCAGCCAAAGTTTCCATCATTTCCAATCTCCCTCTTCCTAACTCGATCAAATCAGTTAGGAGCTTCTTAGGGCATGCCGGTTTTTACCGGCGATTCATTAAGGATTTCTCTAAAATTGCCAAGCCGCTCACTAATCTGCTTTGTAAAGAAAATCCTTTCTTAATAAATGAAGCGTGTGTCCAAGCCTTTGACACGCTCAAGAAGATGTTGGTTTCTGCACCGATAGTGCAACCACCCGATTGGTCACTGCCTTTCGAGGTAATGTGCGATGCTAGTGGTCTCGCCGTAGGCGCAGTTCTTGGACAACATAAGGATGGGAGACACTGCGTAATTCATTACGCGAGTCACGCCCTGGATGAAGCCCAAGTTAACTACACCACAACGGAAAAAGAGATGTATGCTGTAGTCTTCGCGTTTGACAAGTTCAGACAGTACCTGATAGGTACAAAGACCATAGTATACACCGATCATACAGCATTGAGATACTTGTTTAGCAAACAAGATGCAAAACCTCGATTAATCAGGTGGGTACTTCTGTTGCAAGAATTCGACATCATAATAAAAGATAGGCGAGGTCGAGATAATGGTGCTGCTGACCACTTATCTCGATTAGATAATGATAAAAAGGAAAAAGCCGTCAATGAAGATTTCCCGGACGAACAGTTGTTCGCGTTGCATCTGCATAATCAAGCTTGTCGATGGTTTTCCGACATCGCTAACTTCTTGGCGTGCGGAATAACCCCCCAGTTTTCGAACTATCATCAGAGGAATAAGTTCAAACGAGATGTATTAAGTTACTTCTGGGAAGAACCTTATCTCTTCAAACACTGCCCTGATTCAATAATCAGGCGATGTGTGACCGAGCATGAAGCTTATCAAATTGTCAGAAAATGCCATGAATCAGAATATGGAGGTCACCATGGTCCCGCTCGAACGGCCCACAAGGTCCTCGAATGTGGATTTTATTGGCCTCACATCTATGAGGATTGCAGGACATTTGTTAAAGGCTGTGACAGATGCCAAAGATTAGGAAACATCTCCAAGAGGGATGAGATGCCTCAAAAGGGGATTCTCACACTTGAGATCTTTGATGTATGGGGCATTGACTTCATGGGACCGTTTCCACCATCTGGTGTAAACTACTATATCTTGGTAGCTGTCGATTACGTATCCAAATGGGTCGAGGCTGTCGCATTACCGACCAATGATGGTAGCCAAGTCATCAAGTTCCTCAAGAACAACATTTTCAGTCGATTTGGCGTACCTAGGGTGGTGATATCTGATGGAGGAACACACTTTATTAATAAAGGTTTTGAAACTTTAATGAGTAAAAATGGGATCCTCCATAAGATAGGCACGCCTTACCATCCTCAGACTAGTGGTCAAGTCGAAGTATCCAATCGCGAAATCAAACACATACTCGAAGCCACTGTCGGGATAACCCGTAAGGATTGGGCACGTAAGCTCAATGATGCTCTATGGGCATACCGCACAGCATATAAGACTCCCATCGGGATGTCTCCATATAGGCTGGTTTTCGGAAAAGCCTGTCATTTGCCTGTAGAGCTAGAGCATAAAGCTTACTGGGCCGTTAAAACGCTTAACTTCGATCCGAAAGTTGCTCAGAGCAAACGTAAGTTGGACCTCAATGAAATTGAGGAAATACGAACGCAAGCTTATGAAAGCTCTCGAATTTACAAGGAGCGGACCCAGAAGTTGCACGATCGCCGGATCAAACCTAAGTATTTTTATGTTGGTCAACATGTGTTATTGTTCAATACTAGGTTGAAGCTGTTCCCCGGAAAGCTCAAATCTAGATGGGAAGGACCACATGAAGTACTAGAGGTGTTCAAAAATGGAGCTGTCAGGATCCGAACTGGCAGGGGCGATATAGTGGTGAATGGACAACGATTAAAAGAGTACCTTGGACAGTTCGATCCGGAGAAAGAAAGCCAAGCAGTGGCAGACCCGGCTTACATTCAATAAGAAACAGCATTTAAAAACACAAAAATTTTAGTTTATATATATATATAGTATATATTTACAGTACTTATTTCATGACAAGAAAGTACCCAAAGATCAATTAAACATTTAGAGTACTAAGACTCTAAATGTGAGGATGTTGATACTTGGAGAAAATCTAATGCATTTCATTCATCTATCTTGCAGAAGTTCGGAACCCCCAAAAAGAGGAGCAGATAACAGTAACATGGAAAACCAGGTTCTTGGTTGGATTAGTTCTATAAATCTGAGAAAATGTTCTCGGGAATTGAAGAAATTCAATACCCGAAATAAAATTCACAGATAAAATGGAACTGACCCAACCTAATTTTATGCAAGTGGATTGTTTAATTTTCAGCCCAGCATTTTGAATTTACTTGGACTGAATGTATTCAGCCCAAATCAAATAAAATGGACTCAGGCCCACATCACACTCGGGCCCAGTCCAAGAAAATTTGAAATTCAAAAATTCTTTGTCGCGGAAGGTCCTTTGTCGCGATGTCATGCATCGCGACCAGGCCCTGTTCCGCGACAAACCCCCTTTTTCTTTCTTAACCCTTCTTCGTTGATTGTCGCGATGCACCTTGTCGCGGAGCATGACTCCGCGACCAAGCCCTGCTCCGCGACACAACCTGCGTTGACTGTCTCCATACTGAACTTTGTCGCGGTGGCCTTGTCGCGGAGCATGACTCCGCGACCTCTCTGATGTCGCTATGCCTTGTCGTGGAACCTGGTTCCGCGACAAAGTCTCGGATTCCGCGACAAAAGTTCAAGTATTTATACCCCCCACCCCCTCCAGTTTCTTTTCACTTTCTCTTGTCATTTCAACTTCCTCCAACTTCTTCATCTTCTTTTCCCCCATTTTTCTCTCATCCGAACGAACACCACGTGTTCTTCGCACTCTTGCACTCCATTTCCAAAGGGAAACTATGGACCGATTTCATGGACTCCTCCCAAACCTTGGACCCGTGCCTAGACCCGAGCCAAGGAGGAGAGGGTAAACCCTGTTTTCGCCATGTTCATAGCACCCATTCGGACCCGTTTCTTTTTTGTTTTGTTTTGTTTTGTTTTTCATTTTGTTGTGTTCTTGGTTTGGTGTGGTCAGTGTGCACGTTTAACTTTAAACTTTTGGAGATTTTTGAGTGCTCTCGATTATGAGCACTATTTTAAAACGTTGAGACCTCATTTTGAAACTGCTAATGGCGTTAAAACTGGTAAAGGTTTACAGATTTTTGAAGGTTCAAAACTGGAAAGAACAAACTGATGAACATTTGGGTATTGTTTTGAATATCTTGATGTTATTGGTTTGATTGATCCTGATGTGATGTGCACAGTGTTGAGTTGGTGTAATAAAAGAGGAAAGATCTTTTTGGGCACATTTGTTCCCATGTTAGAAATCTCATGGGAATAAATGTTTGTTTGTTTATGGAAACATAGTACAAACACCCAATAGGAAGCTTCCACTTTTAATAAAAGCAACCTTTTAGAAAAAGACAAAAAGAGTTATTTTGTTTAATGTTTGACTTGAGTCTTTTGTTCCCAATGGAACACTAGTGTGAGTAAGATAGCAGTATTTTTGTCACCCAACTGCTATCCTTTTCAAAAATCCAAAATGGGACCACTCACATCCCACCTTTGTTAAATAAAACAAGTCAACCTTTTTTAAAAATTAAAAACAGTGTTTGCAAATTTTTGGATGCTAAAACTGTCCAAACAGTCCAAGCTATCCAGAAACAGCAGATCCGCTCCGCCACGTCTCCATTGCACATTCCAATATTCGAGCATTCCATTTCCATCTATCCATCTCATTCCACTTCCAACAAGTGTCTCGGACTTGTTTAATAAAAACTGTAAACTTTTGGGCCCAATGGCCCATTAAAAGATTTTAGGCCCAATGGCCAATTTTATTTTATTTTGGGCTCTTTAGCCCATTTAAAACCAAATATTATTTACATGTGCTTTAAATTAAAATTCAAGTCAGAAATTTAATAATCTCACATCTAGAGCAAAGCTCTAAATGTGAGGATGTTGGTTTCTGAACTTGAATAATTTCTGAAAATTACATAAAAATTGGATTCATCACTTCTTATCTTTTCAGGGGTAATCCTCCCATTCCAAATCCTGCACCAGAGGGAACCAAGCTGCTGGACCTACCGCTCGAGCTCCTTGGTGAAATTCTCTCCCGGATAGGAGAGGATGAAATCAAGGATGTGTTTACTGCACAACGTGTATGCAAGAAACTCAGGGATGCTGGGAACCTTACTATCGTATACAAGCGATGCGAGGTTAACACTTCCACTGTGAAGAGATGGCAAGTAAGGATCCGTCGGCAGAAGGAGAGATTCCTGCGAATATGCACAGCGGCAGGAAACTTCAATCTTCAGCTCATCCCAGCACTCAGGGCATTTGCAGAGGGGAATGAGGAGCGCGCTTGTGAATTGCTACGCCCGGGACTTGAGGACAACCATAAGACGTCAATCTTCACCCGCGGATTGATGCTTATGAGTAAGACGGATGAAAGCCAAGTTGAGCAGGGGATCAGAATGATCGACAGGATGGTGACAGACCGATTAGTTTTTCGGTACACTTCCACCAACGTCCTCGCTTGGATAACAGACCACCCAGACAACCCACAACTGTGGGCAGGCCAAGGAGTCAGAGTCTATTGCCCGAGATGGCATGCACCTCTGAGAAACCGCGATTGGTGCCTACGTTGTGAGCTTTCCAGCTGTGTCCTCTGGCTCCGATACATGCCCTGAAGAAGGAAGGAAGAATCCTAGTTCCACTTTACCTTGCTTTGTTTTAATTCCGTCTTAGTAGTAGTAATCTGCAAGGGATCCCCCCTTTTTGGTGTGTGCAGGTTTGTATTAACTGCACGAGAATCCCTTGCCTCGGTTGTATTTATTCGCTTTCCCTAAATTGGAACTCAGTTTTTGAGACCACTGAACAATTCTTTACTGCTTTCCTTTTGAAAAAGATGTCTGTACAGTCCGAGATGAATAAGTGACTGTCAGGCCAAAAATATGCTGTTGACATACTCAGTATGTCAGCAGTGCCTCTTTACTGCTTTCAATTAAATAACCAGCAAAAATATGCATAAACTTGCTCTAAATTCACAGGTTGAATTTAGGCTTATGATTAAATTTTCAGACTTTCAAATTGGGATAATATAATTGAAGACATGCATGACATGAATTCCTGATGTTTTGAGCTATAAAAATTTAATGATGCGATCAGCTTATTGGGTAATAAATCTGCATGTTAGAGATTCCGATTGAATAAATTGTTAGAATTAAGCTCTGATTAAATTTGAGAATATTGTATGACATGGATCAACCCAACCTTGTGAGATTTGAGCCATGAGTCACTTTTACTCATTCATTTTCTTTGATGTGTGAATCATTTTGATTAAAGGAAACTAGAACTTGCGATTGGGACCGATTCAAGACCATGCCATATTCCCGAAATCGAGCATATGATCGAGGCATTTAGAAAAACCCAGATTTTTGGCCTTCGTTTGAAATCCAAACCCAAAAATATTTTCCCTTTAGGATTAACCAATTTGAGCCTATAAGCCTAATTTTTCTTTGAAACCCACTATATTATTCCTAGCCTTATAAAAAGACCAAGAAATTCAAACCCAAGTGTGCAAGGATGAATTCTATCAAGGCATTACAATTTTTGATCATCAATGAAAACTATAAATCGGTATTCTATAAACCGATTCAAAAAAAAAGAAGAAAAAAAAAAAAAAAGAAGTTGAATGTCATTCAACACAAATAAATTGCAGATGACAAGCAATTAGACAATAGTCTAATGTCATGCAATAGAAAGAAAATCAAAAAGAAAGAGAAACATTGATGATCGTAAAGTTTAAATAAATATGCCAAGTCAAGATGGAATGAACTCTTGCCACTTCTAGCCCAATATTTCCTTTCTCACCTATGTTACAACCGTATGCCTTGTTATATCCCTTAAATAAGACCTCGTGATCTCGATTTGAAGAAATGAGCCGGTGGCGAATTGGTCTGATTGCAAGCTCATGGGATAATTTAATTAAATGTGATTTTGAGCGTTCATGATTAAACCCCAATTGAGAGTGAGTGATCTTTCCGATTCTCTTATAAGTGAGGCTCTGTTTCATTAAGAATGTTCATGTCATGCCTTAATTCTAATTTTTAATCTTTACATCTTTCAAACATGATATTCATGAAGGATTGATAATAATGTTTGATTTGTAGGCCCGATGTAGTGAGCAAGTATCATTTCATTAAACACTGCAATCAAGGGAATTTAACACTTGTAGTTTTTGATTGTCTTATCCCAATCTAAAAAGAATGATATTTTTGAAGCCACGAAAATGAATTGAATATGTAGAGTCCGTGTTCCTAGGAACATTGACTCTGACTGCTCGGGGACGATCAGTATTAAATGTGAGGATGTTGATAATGGCCAGAAATGACCATTATTTTCAATCCATTTCCGTGTCTTAAACGGGCATTTGATCACATTCCGGTCTTACATTAAGTAAGAAAGCAGTCGAATTGGACTGATTTATGCATAATTGTAAAAATAATAAGCTGGTATGAAAAAGGCATAAATATGTAATTTTATTACATATTTATGTTAGAAAAATCCAAAAACATGAGAAAAAGAAAAGGAAACAAAAAGATGGGAAAAAGATAGAAAAGCCCACAAAAAGAATATTTTCGGCCCATCTGGCCCAATTCAGCAGGCCCAGGAAGACCTTTGTCGCGGAAGCCCCTTGGCGCGATGCACGTTCCGCGACAAAGGCATGTTCCGCGACCAAGTGGCCCAAATGAAGAGGAGACCAGCCAAGCCCTTGGCGCGATGACCTTTGTCGCGATGGCATGCTCCGCGACAAAGGCATGTTCCGCGACCAAGATGCACAAATAGAGACACAAGACCCAGTCGAGAAGCCTTGCCACATGCAGTGTGTTCCGCGACCAACTTGATGCTCCGAGACAAAGCTGTGATGTGTGTGATGTCTTAAGACACAATGGGCTAGAATCAAGGCCCATGGGCTTAGGGTTACACTTCTATAAATATGAGGTGTCTCCCATGAGCTAAAGGTTGGTTGGCCAGTAGAGAGATTGAGATTGTGTAGAGCTCTTGCAGGCAAGTTTAGGAGTTCTTCCTTAGGTAGAGTAGTTTAGGTTTATTTTCATGTATTATTTAATTTTTGCTCTTAGTTTAGCTTAGTTTAGTGTTTTACTGTTCACAGTTGCTTAGATAGCCATTTTTATACCATGTTTTGGTTTCTAAACTCTTGTTTTAGGGTTTGTAATACCCAAATCATGGGTATTAACAATACCTCTTCAATAATATGGGAAAACATTCATCATTTGTGTCCCAAATCATGAAATGGGTCTCACACCCCATGGATTTATGCTTTCTTTTTCATTTTGGGGTCATTTGACCCCCATTTTGTTATTTTTATGTTTACTGTTGGCATATTATGGATAATGTTGTGTGGATGTGTGATCAAACCCTAGATTAGGACTCCTGCTTTATTTTAATATTCTGCCCATCCTTGTTATTTTTGTTTAAGCATGTTCTTCTTTATTTTGAATGTTTCTTGCTTATTTTTAGCTTAGAATAACTTTTTGATCTGAAATAGGGTGAGATCACGCTGTTTGCATGCCACTGTTCATTTCTGCTTTTTCTGACTTTTGTCCTAAACCACCTTGGGCGCCAACCGCCTTCTGGCGCGGAACCACGTTTCGCGACAAAATGGCTGTTCCGCGACCAAGGTGTTTCAAGACACTTGTCTCCATAATCTAAAACCCTTTGTCGCGGAATACCTTGTCGCGGAGCCACGTTCCGCGACAAAACTGTCCATGCATAGCGACAAAGGAGCCAAACTCTTGCATTTTATCTTCATGGCTTCTTGTCGCGGAATCACCTTGTCGCGGAGCCACGTTCCGCGACAAAATCCCATTCTGAGAAAGAAAAATTATGCCATGTTCCTTGATCTTTGAACACCTTGTCGCGGAACACCTTGTCGCGGAACCACGTTCCGCGACAAAATTTCCATGCATAGCGACAAAGGTTCAAATGCCTTAAAATTTTATGAAAACACTTTGTCGCGATGTCACCCTTGTCGCGGAACCACGTTCCGCGACAAAATCTTGCATAGCGACAAAGAAGGCGTTATGCTGCCAAAAATTCTAAAAACTTGTCGGGATGTCCATGTCGCGGATCTCGGCCCGCGACAAAATTTATGATATCGCGACAAGGGTTCCTCTCCCTCTATTTAATCTCAAACAACTTTCATTCTCTTCCTATTTTATATTGCAACACTCACATCATAACCCCACGGGTTAGGATGTAACATTCTGGAATTGCAATATAGGGTGTTATGCTGCCCAAATTTTGATTCTCCATCTGCACCACTTAACTAATTGAACCCTTGACTCATTAATGATTAAGGATTGAGATTAGTAATAATCAAACATCGACAATCATCATGATTAAAGGACCTTTGTTCAATTGCCATTAAAACACTCTTGTATAAACAAAATCTCGATGGCTTAAACAGATAATCTGGACTGTAATTAATTATGGTAGGAAGGATTATTTAAGACCATCAATTGTGGACCCAATCCACAACCTTGCATGAGAAACCAATGTCTCTCATACAAGGGCTCTTCTTTTGTTTCTTATTTATTTTGTCTTTGTGTGTTGTGTGGAACCATTAGTAAAGAATACATCAGACTAATGTTGGCGGGTACTCCCTCATGGATAACTAGCTCGTATTCTGGGTATTAGTTACTAATTGTTATTTTGCATGGTCTGGATGGCTGTCAGTGGAAGCCTTGGCGGTTCGCCCATCCGGGGTTATAATAGCTGCTCGGCTGACTCCCATCCAGATACAGTTTTATTTTTATTATCTTAATTTCCCAACCCGAATCCCAATCCGTACTGGGAGTCAGTTAGCATCAGTCAATGCCAACTGATGATCATTATAGAAGGGAAGCATGTAGGTTTTTATCCGAATTCACAGACAGTGGAGGCCCAACTGGTGTTGACACCACCATTATAGGGTCTAAGCAGTCTAAATTCGCTCCATCCGAGTGATTGGGAAATTGGACAGTAGATGTTTACAGTCCACCTGATTATTCTGCCATTACTTTGGTCCCTTGACCACTTCATTCTGTGTTGCACCTTCTGTCTAGACCCGCATATATATTTTGGGTCAATTAATTTTACACTTCCATATATCTTTATGCATGATAATATTATATACTATTGTGGTCTGTACTTATTTTGGGATCCTTCCCTTGGACAATAGAAGTCTAGATCTTAAACAGATATTGCTTTATAAATTTCCAACAAAAACCTCTTTATAAAATCCGGATCTGAGTAAGGGATAAATTCTTCAGTTATGACTAATTCATATTCTGTCAAGGGTTGTATTTTGGGAAATTAAGAAGCAGATTCAGCGATTAGGTCTCGCCTAGACTGAAAGGGTCTGTGTTTTAACCGAGAGTCTAGTACCTGACAGGGAACGATTTTCAAATCCATTATTTTCCAAAATTGCTGGTTGATGGAAATGTAAGATTAAGTGCTACACCGAGATGGGGTCCACTTGGATTCAAATACAGTGTAGTAAATAATCTTAGAGGAACATCATCCAGGCCTTGGTTATTTTCTAAGATAGGGTTGAGTTTTCTTTCAACTGCTATCCTCTTCTGCCAAAGCCTATTTTTGAGTCCTGAGTGAGTGCATCCGGAACGAACTAATTTATTAGTTCGTTTCATTAGTTTGTATCTCATAATCACCCGGAAGGAAGTGAACACACTAGTGGTTCACCGAGAATAGGGAATTCTTGATCCACATCCGGTCATTCTGACTGGGGGCTTTCTTTTACTACCAGGGTCAGACTTTCAAAAACCTCCGAGTGATAGGATTTTAAATGCTTTCTTTACCGCTTTCTTTTACCGCTTTCTTTTAACTGCTCTCTTTAGAGGTCACTCGGTTGTATTGAGAGTTGTGTAACTGTTAATAGAATTGAGAGTTAAGGGATAGTTCAGGGTTTGATTTGAATCTACGGGTGTGACATGGGGGAATGATAGCAGTACTTGACACTTCAATAAATGATGTGTCGGGTGTTGCTTTTCCACCACAGATGAAGTAACACACCCAGGCCAGGGCAGTTACGAATCTGTGGTATCTTAGAATTTGCGGTCTTAAGAACATGTAAACTCATATTGCAAGTACCTGTCTGTTAAAGGGAAAGCCTTATTGAGAGCATGAGAATTAGCTATCTGATAGAATTATCCAAAACAAAGATCTGCGTATGAAAATGGAAGTTTAATATTGCTGTATCTCATTCTTGTCCAATTTTCATTCTTTTCTTCCTGTCCTTTCTGTCTACATTGTGACTCAACTTCACGGTTGGCACAATGCACTTTTTCCCTGCTTTCGTAGATAATGTTTACTGCATTCCTAGAATAATTCTTATCCGCTTTCTAGAATAGATTTATTTGCTTTGTAGATTAATTTAACTGCTTTCAAGATCTAGTTTAAATTCATGTTAGTAGATATTAATCATCTTTCAACCCTATTGAGCAATACGAATGGAAAATCTAGTAAAACGACGTGGGACCTGCTTCTATCGCACATCCTCCAGTGAACGATCCGGTCTTACTATAAATTACTGCAATTTTTGACACCGTGCGCTTTCGGGAGCACAGTTTCTTAACTACGAGCAATAAAAACATGACTACTTATAAATATATCCCTAATCACAACTCCGTCATCATAAATTGGTTTCATTAAATAAAACCTAAACCAGGATCATGATTTTTCGGAAAATACTCATGTAGTGGGAATCTGTCAAAAGTTTCATGGCAGGAAATCTTATGGCAAGAATTGATGAGAAGTATCGTGGCATATTTGCCGGGGATCCTCAGTGTGACAGGCTGAAGGTCAACCTATCCTGGCTGTGCCATGAGATTTGTCAACATTTCATGACAGAGAGGACCACAGCGCCATTTGAAATTAAAACACCACACTTGAGTAATAAAAAGACTAATAATCTTGATATATCCCTAAACCCTTTCCCGTGAATCATAACTTTTTCTTTTAATAAATCTAACCTGGTATATTTTAGAAAAAGCTCGTGTTAACGAAACTTGTCAAAAAGTTTCAGGTGTGGTTGGAACGTTCGACATATGAGGTGCCGCATGTCGTTGTGCCATGCTAGGTCCGGCCGCCGTACATCCCGGCGCCGCGCTAGTCACCATCAAAGGACTCGATGGGGCATAGACCGGCACGGGAGATGCCGCGTAACCTAAGTTCGGCATGTTGGGTGCCGCGGTAACAAAGGTATGTGAACATGAGTATGGGAACATACCGGTGACGCCTCCGGACTCCGAGATTGGCGTCTGGCCAAGTGTGGTTCCCCACATCCGTTGTTGGCCTCCTGACGGTCCGGGTGTGGAATGCTTGGTGGCATAGTAGTGCTGCTTGCAGGGACACCTCCATCGCGCAAGGAACCGCATATTCGGTCAGTTTGGTCGGCCATGACAGGCCACAGAACATCCATTAGGTGTCTTGTGAGTAAATGCATGAATTCGGCCATCGATTCAGTCATCGATAGCCGCATTTGTTCAGACAGAGTAGGGATCTGCATTATCCCCTGTTGCGGTTGAGTGGCATTCGCCGCTTCAACGACGTCTTCCTCCGATGTTCTCATAATCGTCTGGTCTTGTAGGAACATATCTTCAAACTTCTGTGTCAAATCAACAATGACTCTTCCGAATCTAAGACGCATACACTACTTGAAGCGGATATGGTCTCAAATCGTGTCCCACTGGCCGTGCCAATTTGTTAACAGTGAAATCTTGGAGAATGGAATCTCTCTTTTTATTGATGAACTTAGGAAGATTACAGGGAATGTAGAAAATAAATTATAAGAATTGAAAGAAAGCTGTAAAGGAATTAGAAAACGAAAAAACAGTAAAATTGCAGAAAAGCTATAAAGAAAGTAAAATAAGTAAATGCGGCTCTTTGAAGAGTGTTGGAGATGATCCGCCCTCTGGTGCCACATTATACTTATATAGGGGGTGGGGAACCTAGGGTTCCCTCAGGCCCATGAACGCCCCACCCTGATTTCCTTTCTTTGGTGGTGCCTCGTCCTGATTTGCTTCCTTAGATGACGCCTCATCTTGATACATTTCTTGTATGGCACCTCTCACTACGATCCTCTTTCCTTGTATGAGGCTTCACCCTACTGACTTGAGTATCGCATCCTCTTCCTCAGTCCTTTCCACCGGATATATCTTTACGGACTGGGCCGAGCAATTTAGCAATTATACCAAAAATGAATGGGCCTTAATATTTATTTTATTGGGTTAACAATATACTTCATATACTCATGGGTTCTGACTTCTGAGTTATGGTTTCTTATTTTTTCCTAGTTCCATTATTTTCCTAGTTCCAAATTTGAGAATTTTACAGAGTGTATATATTTTTTATATACTATAAATAAATTTGATTTGGTGTCTCTGCTCAGTTTTGTCCAATCTTTTCATTTTGATTGTTTGAAATGGCAAACCAACACAAAGTTCAGCGTTGCTCGATTCTTTTCAAGTATTTATGTACTTCATAAGATATAAACTAAATTTAAGAGATTTGGTAGGTTTTATTCTTTAATTTTTTTTTTCTAGAATTGATATCGATGTGGTATTGAGAATTACAAAATTTTGTGCTTACTAATTTATTAGATTGTACATTTGCAAGATTTAATTTTGTTTAATGGTCGTTTCATGAATTTTTTTTTTGAGCATAATTTTTTTGTATGATCTATTAGACCTTTATTAAATAAAAAATCTCGTCCGCGATGTACTGAAACCAGAGCCGCTCAAATTCATTTTATTAATTCAACATTTTAACAAAATTGGACTTGCATTTCTTCTTCTTCTTTTTTTCCCCTTTTTTCTTATATATTTTTTTTTTATTTTATCTTCAATAGGATGCACGCATATTGGCACACATTAAATTTTTTCTTTGAATGAAATAGCGAGAACAAAATTCATTGGGATATACAAGGAGGACAGTGTGGAAGATCTTGGACGGGCTAACATGAAGACCGACTCCGTCCCCGATTTGTTCACTAGGATAACTCAGAATACAATTTTACATGTTGATGGCAGTGTGATGGAAAAAATAGAAAAATCAGGTCGTGCTGGCTACGGTTTTATTTTTAGAAACCATGATGACAAATGGATAAGAGGAGGGACGGGGCACCTTGGCAAAGTACCAATGATCATGGCAGAACTTATGGCATTGGCTAAGGGGCTGGAATGTGCTGCAGGGCTTGGAATCTACAAACTATAGGGCCCGTTTGGATTAGCTTTTGAAAAAAACAGAAGCCAAAAGTAGAAGCAGAAGCAGAAGTCAAAAGCAAAAGCATGTAACTTTTGTGTTTGGATGAAATGTTTGAAAAGCGTTTTTTTCTAAAAAATATGTTTGGATGAATAAAAATGAAAAGTGCTTTTAGAGTGTGGTAATTATCAAAAAGCACATGCTACTTAATATGATAATAAGATATATTTATAGTGTAATTTATATTAAGTAGTGGGGGTATTTAAGTCCTTGCACATTTTACGAGGTGCTTTTGGCTTCTGCTTTTGGGAGAAGCACCCCTGAGCGGGGCTGCTTCTCCCAGAAACACTTTTTTCGCTTTTCGATGTGCTTTTGTTTTTTCTTAAAAGCCAAAACAAACACCTAATTTCTACTAGAAGTGCTTTTGACAGAAGTAAAAGCCAAAAGCACCTCCCTAAAAGCCAATCCAAACGAGCTCTAAGCTGCTACTCGGATTCCATGTTGGCCATTGACCTCACCTGCGATGGGAATCCGCTTCACCCCTGTGCCGCGGTCATTCAACCAATAAAGGATGTAAGAAACTCTTTTGTTCTGAGATCTTCCACGTACTTAGGAAAAGTAAAAAGGTGACCGATGACCTTGCGAAGCTAGGGACTTTCATGAAAGAGTTTTTCACCACATGAGTTTTTCCCTGGGATTGTATCAAGGAGGTTTTTGTTGCAGTCCTTGGGAGTCCTTTATCCTGTATTTAACTTTCCCTTCTCATTGTATTTGTACAATTGTACTATGGTTTGGACCCTTTGGTTTTTCATTTTTTTTTAAATTATTTCTCTGGTTTCGGCTTTATTATAAAAAAAAAAATAGCAAGAAGTGAAATATGTTGATTTTGTGATGCCTCATGGCCCATGGGGCCAATCTGTTGGATTGGGCCTCCCAGAGCCTATGGACTTTTAAAATGGGCCAAAAAATTGGAGGGCTGCACACAAGTCGAAGCTCCAGTGCAACACCACCGCAACCGTCGCCACGCCACCGTCCCTGATCTCTGAGCCTGTCTCTCCCTTTCTGTTCCTGTTTCTCATTTCTCTCCGGCTCTCTCGCTCAACAGGCGCGCTTTTCAGAGGCTCTCTCTCGTATTTGTTCTTTTGCCCCTTTTTTTGTGTGTTGAGGTAGATTTGGGCTTGCGTTTGGTTAATTTTTGTGTTTGGGATTCTATTTTATTGTTCTTGGGAGGTTGCATTAGTTTCTATATATTTTGAGAAGGAAATCTGAAATTGTTGCTGTGGCAGTTACCTAGCCGGGAAGGGATGAGGCTTTTTTGGTTCTTGTACGTGTCTATCCTGTTTTGAGTGTCTATATGTTAGTTGCAAATTGTTGTTCTTTTGGAGTGTTGATTTGAACAATTTGTGGGTCATCCTGTGTGTGCATACAAAGTGTTTGATAGATGCTTGCTTTGAGTTTTGATGACTTATGTGATTTTGATGTTATTCCCCTGATTTGGACAATGATATTGTTATGATTCTTGCATTATGTTGTTGAGGAAGTTGTGGAATTGTGGAGTTCTCTAGCGACGTTAAATCCTTTGATGTTCTGCCTCATTGTTTCCTTTTCCTTCCAAAAAAGCTAACAATCCTGGGGCCTCTCATTACTATTTTCTTATTTTGTTGAAGCTGGGTGAAGACCGAATCAAGTGTCTTTAAGCTTGTCCATAATTTACTTATTATTAGTGGGGAGTTTACTGTACTAGAGCGATTCGAGAAAAAACGATTAGGGTCATATTCTATCCTTTCTAGTTTCTACAATGCCCATAGACGAAGTGCTTCGTTTCAGATGCTAAACAATTGGATTGAGCTCCTTCCATTGCTAATTCCTTGCTTCCGGACTCGTGTACAGGGACTTTCTATACAACTAAAATTCCTTCTCCGATCTTGCTTTGCTTTGTTCAAAGATAGTCAATTCGATCTAAAGGGATCAAGGTGCTATTCAAGAGCCCTCGAAAACTACTTTCGAAAACTATTACTATTTCTGCAGATTGCTCTATCTATTAATAAAGGGGTTGCCCAAACCTAGTCTTTGACGCTTCCTGTTGAGTACACAATTAAGACTTGAAGTTCGTTTACCTTTTATTTCAAGAGAGTAGTACATATAGCCCTTTCTTGCTCGTTAGCGCTTTAGTTGCTAGGGGGTGTAACCGTCTATGTTGCTCGGACTCAGGTATGGGTGTCTGACACGGGTGTAGGGATATGTAGCGGACACTTACCATTTTGGATTGTGCTCCAAAAGAACCATTTGTTTTGGCGTGTCCCACAAAAGTACCCGTGTCCGTGTCGTGTCCGGCGGACACGGGTACTCCACCCATTTAGAAAAGTCCGAGCTACACAGGTAACCGTAAGCAGGATTTCAAAGAACATCTGTTAAAACTTGCTGTATCTTGATCTGATGTTTATTTTGATTGGCATACATTTTTTTATTCTACTAGTTGGCTTGGTTGTTTTACTCCCTACTTACGCCTACTTTTGTTTTATCTTTTAACTTTATACTTTTCATTGTAATGGCATAGTAAAACTTCAATGAAATTTGATTGAAGTAACTTCATCTTTTTTAGATCCATTTTCCTGTTTCCACACATTGATATGCTACCTCCTACCTATGGTGTCGAATGTCTTATTTACTAACGAAGAAGATTTCCTTCATTATTTTCATTAATTTATATTATTACAAAGGCCAAAGGGATGATTAAGCAATGTTGCACTCTGTCAGGGCGTCCTGCACATATGATTTGTTTACAATTGCAAGCTGGTTCGATCAATTGCCTTCACTTTTGGAACAAAACTGACCTGGAAAGACTAAAGCAAGTTTTCTTTTTCTCTCAGCCCAAAATTATCTTAGCTCAAGAAAGGAGAAAAGTGATTAGATTAGAGTGAGTCAAGAAATTCTTTAAAAATCAGAAACCAATATTCCAGAATTCAAGTCAGCAAAACCTCACTGTAACCAGCATGATACACTTTCCACTGCATATGCACGTAGGATAGATGCTACAGCCAAGAAAAGATTCTGAAAACATGGATGCTCATGTTTCATTTACATCTCCATTGAAGTTGCTGCTAGTGCATCTCACTTGCGGGCTTGGCCTGGCATTAGCTTTCTGGGTGTCATCAAATTTGTATTCCTTTACACTGATCCAAAATTCAGCAGAAACACTTTTCATAGTATGGGTATGTGAATCTTCTAGAAATTTCATGGGCCATTGTTCTTATTCAATATACTAACATGTAGTTTTCCTTTGTGTTTTCTCAGGTTATTGAGGCTTTTGTCGTGATACCCCTCTATAGTCTGTTTAGGCTCAATCCAGATCAATGCTCTGTAATTTTTTTTAGCTCTTCCTTTTTCCTTTCTAGAACTACTCATTGATTATGCACTTGATTTCTTCTCACAATACTTGATTTTTATTTTTTCAGTATTTGAAAGCCATAATGAGAGGGTTGTTGGGTCTTCCAGCTGGTAAGTGCTAATATATGGCATTCGCATGTTCATATTTTAAAGTTTTTTCCTAGTTTATGACCAGAAGATATTTCTCATGACCCTTCTCTTGAGTGAAAAGTTCATTCAGCTTCATGACCACATAATATTCTTTGTTCTGCATTGAAAGGAAATCATATATGTTCTGATTTTTGTGAACTTAGACATTTGGGTGGAATTGTACATGAACTCTGGTGAAAGATAATTGCATTTCTAAATATTTGCATCAAGCGAACAATTTTGAACTTGAAGCAAGTTGATTAAATTAGTGGATGTGATAGTTGTGGAAATGAATTTGGAAACAAGAATAATCAAATGATTTTGGGCTAGATATGCCAAAATCTTCTAGTGTTGTATGCTATTTTTAACAAGGATGTAAATTTTTAAGTGGTTGCCATGCTAGTGTGTTTTGATGTAAGAACTTAGAAGATAGTCCATTTATCCATGCCAAATGAGCACTATTTGTTTTATTATGAAAATTTTTTGGGGGTGTTCTCTGCAGAAGTTTTCTGGCTCTCACGGCTAGGGATATCTCGTGAATTTCCAAAGTTCCTTATTACTTGGGGCTAGTTAATATCATCCCCCAGCCTTCCAGCTTAACTTAATGTTGTTCAATCATGTCTTATTAGTTATTAGTATTGCATGAATTCTTTTTAACTCTAGCCCATCCACAAATCATATGTAAATTGTACCTTGAGAATGTCAAAGATTGTTATAATGCTTGAGTGGCAGCAGATATTAAAGTTGTTTTGAATCTTAATTCAAATGTTTGTTTGTGCGTATTTTATAAGACCTTTCACTATTTTCTACTGGTTTAAGACAACATTTCTTTCTGTTGTTATTCACCCTAAGAAATGTTTAGGTTTATATTTGCAGGTGCTTTAATGAATGCACTTGGAGCAATTGTTTTGGGCGCACCTGTGGGAATTCAGTATGTTATAGTTATTTCCACATGTTTATTCTGTTTGTTACCGGAATCCAATTTACACTTGTGTTCTAGTTGACAAGAATTGGTTTGATTACTATATATTTTGAACACTCAACTCCTCCTGTGACCAGGGGCTGCCTTCCGGTGTTTGTGATTGGTTTGATATCGTCACTTCATTTTCTAGCAATATTCTTGTTTTTCTAACTGGGGTAACCGCGATGACATCATAACAACTCCCAACCTTAACAGTTATAAGATCGAAGAAGCTGTAGAATATTGTGCAAATAACTCTCAACACGATCCTATTTGTTAAATGCAGGTACTTTACAAAGACACTTAATTGGAGCCTTCTAATGTCAGTCTTTACAGTACGTATCCCTTTTTAGAGCTGATATAGCAACAACTAATCTAAATGTTTTCTTAAGTATACATGTATACTAATTTCTTTTCATACGTGTGAATCTTACTTCATGTCTATCTGAAGCTTAGTTTTTTGCTTTGCTTCGATTAACTAGACCAATTGCAAATATACTAAAAAGTTGTATATGTACATACTCTTCTGTACACTTTTATATGACCTATAATGTTTAGCAATGCTGCTTGTCTGGCAGTTTGC
Organism: Hygrophila difformis; assembly: GCA_030278955.1. Taxonomy (NCBI): domain Eukaryota; kingdom Viridiplantae; phylum Streptophyta; class Magnoliopsida; order Lamiales; family Acanthaceae; genus Hygrophila; species Hygrophila difformis. Next base: position 16,184,201 of record JAOANR010000010.1, on the reverse strand, counting down.
CCCCGCAGCTTCTGTTTATGGCACATCTTGGAATGATTGGCACCGGATGTTTGCTCACATGAAGTAAGTTAAATCAATTCAGTAATGAAATTTTCATTTCTGAGTGAAATACTCACCAATTTTACTTTTTATTTCCTTTTCCAGGCCATTTGGATCTACCGATTTTATGATCACTTTACCTGCATATGGATCAGTTATTGGGGCTTGGTTTGGTGCATGGCCTATGCCTCTTGACTGGGAAAGACCTTGGCAGGTGTAGAACCTTAAAATCTTTTACTCTAAATCACTTGAAATGATGCTGTGAAGCTTTAGTTACTTTAACACTATGATTCTGAATGGCTTTGAACTTCATAATCTTTCCTCTGTTAGGTATTTCATTATTTCAGCGTCGAAGCTGGATCAAATCATCTTTTTACCTTGTAGCCTTGGTTCAACTAAAGCTGTATATTCCAATTTCCAATGACTAGGATTCCATCTGCCCTCACCTATAAAATTTTCGACCGGAACATAATAAATTGCTTTCAAGTGTTGTGAGCACCCCTAAAATGTTGAGACATTTAGAAGAATATATGTTCCTTCTATTAACAGGCTTGAAGTTAAATAATGTTATAAGCGCCTGATTTTCTTTTGAAATATCCAGTTTGGGTTTTGGAATGCAGCTCTGTTCAGTACACTTTTTAGAGAGATACAGCTTCGAGGCTTCTCTTTGTACACCCATCATTATTATGATCCAACAAGACAAGTTGCGACTTTGTGTGTTAGTATGTGTTGCATATGATATCACCATGAGTTTCATATTTAACATACCGTTCTATACCAATGAGCCTACCATCATCTGAAATAATATACTTAAATCTCTGGTATTTGTTCTGTGATCAGATAAAAGAATCAATTTGTAGGCAAAGTTTGTCTTGCATGAGAGCAAGAGCATTATACTAACCATTCCGTATATTATTTTCTACACAGGAGTGGCCAATTTGTGTGACTTATGGAGCTATTCTTGGGTATTCCATTGGTATGGTAGCATCAGTTGGATTCATTGTCTTTCATACTTCACTAAAACAGAAAGGAAAAGAAGACTGATACCGCTGCAAATTTTGTATGAAGATTTATCACGATTTTGCCAGTCTTGTTTATGAGGATTAGCTTGCTTTGGAAGAAGAGTCCTCTGGTTATCTCATTACCTAGATTCTTCATTGTTCTTGCTGATCAAAAATATTTTAAAAATTGTGTGACATGGAGAATATTGACCCATGTTATTTATGGCTGCATCATTTATTCCTTTCTGATATTGGTCCCTTCGCCATTGTATTTTCTCCGATTCAGGCACCGCTGACCAAACTAATAGACTGGCTCCATGGACAAGAAAAGGTACAAAGTCTATGTTATGCATTTTGTGTTTCTTAAGGGAGAAGCATTTGCATTGCCATTTGCCAGATGTTTAGCTTTAATTAGTGGATTCCAACCATCTTCATAACCCAATTTCCTGCCGGAAGAAAGGAAATTCCCAAGTCATCTTCTTAAAGGCTTTTTTGTACTGGTGGCTTCCTTGTCATCTTACCTTATTTTCCTTTGTTGTCTGTCGGCATCCAAGTTTAAAGCATACTTTATCAAAATGAACTTACCATTACAGTTTACCACCATTTAAAACCATAAATTTATAGTATGATTCAATATTTTGAGGTAATTAATACTCCCACCGTCCCAACAGTTGTGTCTCATTTGACTTTTGTCACTGTTCATTTTGAGGTAATCAACTTTGACATAATGTTATCGCAATTATTGAATAAAAAAATATAATCAAGTTCGGTCTTGTACATTCGTCTAATCGTGTAGTTTTGGAATATACTCCAGAAATGTTTGGAAATTTAACACTATTCACACTCAATTTGACTTAAAATTTTATCATAGTTATATAAGTTAAAATATAGCGAAGTGAGATCTTGTTAGATTCGTCTCGTCGAGTAGTTTTTAAATATAGAACTTTTAGAATTTTTACTTGTACTGAAATTGAGTTATTAATGATTTAGAATGTGCATTGGACAGCGTGCATTGTGGGTCCGTTTCAATTATATAGAAACGGAGGGAGTATATTTAATATAATTTTTACTTATACACATTTTGAAATGTTAACCGCTAAACAAATGCATTGGATAGTGTGCCCAAAAGTTTTAAGGCATAAATAGTGGGATGAAGGGAGTACTATATAGTACTACCTCCGTTTTCGTAAAAGTGAAACGTTTGCTTTTTTGACACTATTCATTATTCAATTTTGATTCATGTTTATATAATAGTTATAGAAAAAAATATAGTTAAGTGTGATCTTGTTAGAATCATCTTCTATTATAGTTTTAGAATGTCAAATCTTTATAATTTTCACTTGTACACAACGTAAGTTATTTATTATTAAAAATATGCATTGGATTATGTGCGTAAATTAAATGTTGAAGATTCATGAAAAGAGAGGAAGTATGTAATTAGGTATGTAATTTCATTTTGGGATTCATGTGTGTAAACTGTGTGTGCCAAAAAAAAATGGTGTAATTTTTGTTTGTGCCAAAAAAAAATGGTGTAATTTTGTTTGGATTTGGTTTGGGTGTTTAAATTCTGAAATAATATTTTGTATGTGCAATGAGTGCTTTGTATGTGCTGAGTGTTTTTATACAATTCAAACATCATTAAATACCTAGCACATACTTCATTAGCATCCAACACACACTCAACATTTCAGCACATGCTGAATATTATTACTTCAGAATCCTATCCAAACCCATTTTGTTTTACTTATTCTGAAACTGGAATTTTTCGCCTGCGGTCTAGACATAAGCTTTGAATTTCTTTTACTGATAAAAAGAAATTCGATTTATTTTTTTTCTTGATAGCCAAGAAAAACTCGATTTATTTAAGTAGTATTGTATTAATATATATTTATATAAATCTAAAGACGGAATTTAAAAATTATACTTAAAACATCTAAAAATATATTCATCCAATATCACCCACAATCTATACGAAATTAGAATACTAAATTATAATATATTCCATAACACTTTAACAAGTAGCGTCCAGAAAGTGGCTCTCCAGTTACATGGTGGATATTCATTTCAGTTAGGAAATGGTCAGTGTTCATTATGGTTTTCCCCTTGGTTAAAAAATCAGCAACTCGGCCCGAGGGTTAATTTTGTCGAGATCTGTGATACTGTTCTTCGGGTTCGTGATATTGTTGGACCTCAGGGGATGGGATTTCTCTGCTGTTCATACGATAATTCTGGATGAAGTGCGTCATGAAATAATCCAGCAGGCACCTCCTTGTCTTCACCCTTCAACCGTGGATACATGGCGATGGAATTTGACCTTGGATGGCATCTATTCTGCACGGTCTGGTTATGCCTATCACCAAAGATGTAGAAAGTCTGATGGGGCCTGGTCCTGGATGTGGAATAAGGTATTGCCAGAAAAAATATGTTTCTTAATGTGGTTGATCTCTTGGGAAGCACTCCCATGCAATTCCTTGTGATTTCATCGTAATTTAGCTAATACCCCATTATGTCAGATTTGTGGAGTGGAGGAAGAGGACTGGCGGCATTGTCTCTTCCTCTGTAGTTGGGCAGCGAGTGTTTGGCGTGCTTTGGGCATTGCTGTTCCTCTTGATCTGGCCTCTCTTGAGCGTCATCACATAAGGTATTGGCTTCAGGGGATGATGTCTTGTTTTGGAACTTTATTCCTGTCCGGGTTATGGTATATTTGGCAAGGCCGAAATGCCAATGTCTTCCAAGGGCGGACCTCTTCTATTTCATGTGTTGTTCGCGCTGCCGTGTGTTTTGCTGATGCGATTGGTTCTGGCTCCTCCAACGCTACTCTTCACCCTCGTCCTATCCGCTACATCTGCTGGAATATGGGAGACTTCATTCGGATGGTTCTCGATTAGGTAATGTGGAGAGGGCTGGCTTTGCTGCTGTCTTGAGGGGGCCAGATGGACATTGGATTCATGGTGTTTCTGGGTTTTTAGGTGATGCGACGGTGATTCATACGGAGATGGCAGCCCTTTTTCATGGCCTTCAAATGGCGGCTGAGTTGGGATTGCAAGACATTTGCTGCTGTTGTGATTCTCTTCACTTGCTCACGTTGTTGGACTCTTCATGGAGCTCTACTCATTGCTTGGCCCCGCTTCTTGCTCGCATACAGGACCTTAGGGGTTCTTTCCAGACTTGTCGGTTTCAACATGTGCTTAGAGAAGGAAATGCTGTTGCTGATGCCCTTGCTAAGATGGCTGCTGGTGATGAGCTCTTCGTCACGACATGGGCCTTCCTGCCTGATTCCCTAAAACCATTGCTCTCGGCAGATGCTGCGGGCACATGGTTTCCTCGTGCTCGTCGTTGATCTTCTGTTGAGCTTGTTATTTCTCTTGTTTACTTTTATTTTTTTCCTAGCCTCTTGTAGGCTGTCTAGCTAAAAAAAAAAAAAAACAAAAGTAATTGGTTTCCCAATTACTTTAAATGCTAGTATATGGTTTCAGAATTTTGTGATATATTGTTTAAATTAATTAATTTTTTTTATTATACTATAAGATTGAACTACGTGGTAAGAGTAATACAATACAAAAACATTTAGAATTTATTATATAATAACTAATTTCTCACAAAAAAAAATAAATAAATAAAAATCGGTGGTAGCTAAGGAGGTTGAAGTCATTTTATTCATAAACCATTTGAGTTTGAACCATACCATTATAGTTAAACCTTAGAGCAGATTGAATGCTATCCCGGGGTCTAGTGAGTTGCTCAACTCAACATAAAGAAATATTAAAAATGAATTGTAACAAGACAAAATAAGTAGTAATTGTGAAAGTGAACTGACAGGCTTGTTGCTCAAACGAATTCATCCTTGTTATGATAACCCTCACATTTATAGGGTCATCTGTATCACGTCTTGAGATGTTCAGTGGGCGGCCTCCCACGGATTCCAGGGGGTTTTTGCTTTCTTTTTTTTAATGAATTGAGGGGTCCTCAATAACCACGACTGCATGCTACGCCGAGAGTTGCTCCGAGAGTAAGGTGGTGTTGATCTTGAACATTCTGGCCCCGAAGGTCGTTGTAGTTGCCAAGTAGGAGACACATCGGAGCGATCTGGAATCACAGATATAGGGGATGGAGATCGCCGCCAAGCACGGCCATCAGCATTGTTTGGATTGTCAGGGGACCTGGCGTGGGAGCCAAATCTGCAGCCTTAATTATTCCATCAGGACCATACTCCATTACCGGGGCAAAGAAATTCATGGACCGGATTGCAAGTCTTCTCAAGACTGAGGAATTCCAAGTCGAAATCAATAGAGAAGAATGCCACAATCCGAAAGCATTGATCGTGATCCAGCTCGAGGAAGCCGGAGGAATTCCAACCATGGAATCCCCAATTTTGAAGCAATAAGCCATCGCCGGAGAGTCACCGGAAGATGACCGGAGAAGCCGTCGGAGCACCGGAGCATCACCGGGAGGTCAAACGGAGCTCGCCGGAAAGTTGGCCGGAAGTTGGCCGGAGGACGGCCGGAGCCACGCCGGACGCCGTGACAATTTTGGGTCAAGTCGGAAGATGGCCGGACAATATTATTTTTGTAATAGCATAAAGAGAATCCAACACTTGGTCAATTTTCCACATGTGGTGCGGTCTACCAACAGGCGCGGTCTAAACCGCACCACCCCATTCCGAGAAGAGGAGTCCATTTCCATCAGGTGCGGTCTGCATAGGTGCGGTCTACAATGAGGTGCGGTCTAAACCGCACCACCCTAAACCGCACCACATCCCTTGAAGTCGAATGCAACTAGTGCGGTCTACCATGTGCGGTCTAAACCTCACCTCCTCAGCCTAAACCGCACCACCTCCACTTGTGAAGAAAAGACCATTTTGCCTGGTGCGGTCTACTAGGTATGGTTTAAACCGCACCTCCTCCATTTGTGAAGGCAAGTCCGATTCTGCCAGGTGCGGTCTACCTGTACCAGGTGCGATCTAAACCGCACCACTATGTTTTAAACCGCACCACTACACCAAAACCGCACCTGATGTAATTTTTTATGTTTTCTTCATTTCTTTTATTTTCCTTTGTTGTTTAATCCTTCATAGGGCTTGTTTAAGGGGTTGGTGACATCCCCTCATTTGTAAGACAATCTTTGCTTGAATGAATATTAATTATCTCCCTTCAAAGATCATTGTGAGTTCATAAACACTCTCACACACTCTTTTTATGTTTGCTTTGAAACATTCATCAATCTTGCACCGAAGCATCCATCGTTGATTACCAAACCGAGGCTTGAGTGGAAGGCTTGGGTTGAGGTCAAGATTTCGAACATCTTGGTCGCTTCCCCCGACGACTCTTGTTGCGGTTTTGCTTCCTTATCCCTTTTATTTTCATGTCAGTTAATCTTGTTCCATCTATCATTTTCCTTAATCTTCCGTTTAATCATCTCTCAATCTTCCTTAAGCGAGTTAGTAACCAAGAGATCCATGGCATCCTAAGTTATTTGGTATAAGAGCTTATCTTGCTTCTACTTGTTATTATTCTCAAAAATCCAAAAATATATTTCTTTAGCTTGTGTTTGTGCTCCTAGAAAATCTGAGAAAACCCCAAAAATATTCTAGTTCGAAAATACCAAAAATATTGGTTCGTATTGTTCTTATTTTAGTTCTTGTTGTTCTTGTACTTGTTGTTGTCATTACCGAGACCATCTCACTTGTTAAATCTTCATTCTACTCATTGTGTGTGTTTGCTATGCTTAATATTTGGTTTAGCACATTATTAGAGCATATTTAAACTCCACAGTGAGGGTTATTGTGGGTTTGGGGTGTGAGATTTGTTTTGGTTGATCTTAGTGTTCTTGGTTTAAAAATGGAGGTTTGAAGATTGATTTTGGTGTTCTTGATATTGAAGAAGAATTTTGCATGCTTGTTTACCCATTGGTTAAAAAGTTGGTAGGATTGTGTTGGCCAATAACCGGGTAAAGCACTTGCAAGACAATTGATTTGCCTGACAAGAGAACAATCAATCTTGGTGAATTAATTGTGATGTGACAGCCGTCCCAGGAATCAAGAAGGAACTTAAAACATTGGTGCGGTCTGTTACACACAGGTGCGGTCTTCTGAATTGGTGCGGTCTATTGCTCATTAAACCGCACCCCACTATTAAACCACACCCTTGTCCAAGTGAAGAGATTTTTGAAGACCCAATACTTGGTGCGGTCTCCTACATTGGTGCGGTCTCTTAAAGCGCACCACGCCTAAATCGCACCAACTGAGCTGAAGAATTTTATTAAGTCTGAAGAAGGATCCCACCAGGTGCGGTCTCCTTCCACAGGTGCGGTCTAAACTGCACCCGCCTAAACCGCACCACCCCTGCCTGAAGCGAATTTTCACTACCAAGTGAAGGAAGCATTGGTGCGGTCTCCTGCCATTGGTGTGATCTCCTCATTAACCGCACCTACCCATAAACCGCACCACCAGGCAAATTTTTTAGTGTGATTTTTATTTGTCTATTTTGAGTAGAATACAATAAGGTGAATATCGGACTGGCACAATCGTAAAACCCTAGCCCGAGAAGCCACTTGAGTAATTTTTACAATAAAGTGGATATCGGACTGGCACCTTGTGAAACCTAGCCCAAGAAGTCATTTGAGTATTCGGGGTATTTTTCCGAGTGTTTCAGTGAGGTTTAATTTTCCACTTCTATATTGGGACCAAATCACTGTTGCTGTGATAATTGCCCGCATAAGGTGTTGAACTTGATTGACTGCATTGCATGGCACATATTTCCACCTTATATTTTTGAATTGAGCCGAGCAGATACATCTGATCCGTGTATTGCGCGTCCATCATCATATCTGACCTTACTCACCGGATACTTGGGTATTTTCTTGCGATCACTTTGGACTATCGAATATACCAGGTTGTGAATGAACCCAGCATTCAGTCATCGGGTTGTGAGCAAGCTGAGTGACTTAATCCGAGTGATCCAGATAAATTCCATCTTTATTTATACATAATATTTTCATCTTCTTTTCAGATATTGCTTAATTTTTCTGTGCGTAGATTTCTGATATGGCAGGTTTAGGACAACCTTCTAACAAGGATCTGATGGATATGCTGCAAAGAATGACTGGTCATTTGGACAACATGGACCAGAGGATGGACGATTTGAACCATAGGGTTGATAGCTTCAAAGACGACATGGTCATGCATGGCAATGCGGTTCAGTCGGAAACCATGAGACGTCTTGAGCTAAAATTGCAGGAAGTGTTTGACAAGACAACTCCTCAGGCCACTCCACCTACGACTTCTAGTAGTCCTCGGAGCCACCCAAGTGGCCCCCAGGGCGTCCAGAACCATGAAATGGAGGAGGCCGAAGCCGAACTCGAGGCCCAACAGCAGAATGAGGTGATCTCACCTTCAACCGTCAACATGGACCCCGACGAGTTGGCCGAAACAACCATGTGCCACAAACTCCAGCAAATCCTCCACCACCGCGAATGCCAGTTCCACCCAGACCAGCCAGGCAACAGCATCATGAAACTGATTCAGATCCCGAGGAAGAGGCGTTCGACAGGAACCCCCGCCGAAACAACCGCTATAATGAGTCCGACCAAGACTTGAAGGGGATCAAGTTTGACATTCCCCGATTCAAGGGAACATCCAATCCGGAAGAGTTTCTTGAATGGAAGCAATCAATGAAGCTCATTTTCAACTGCCATAACTACGCAGATATCAAGAAGGTCAATCTGGCCGTTTGTGTATTCAAGGATTATGCGTTAGTATGGTGGCAGAAAGTGACTCATGACATTCACCGGAATGGCTATGATCCCATTCAAACTTAGGCTACGCTGACACGGGCTATGGAAAACAGATTTGTACCGTCCCACTACCGATATGATTATATGATAAACTTGCCTTTCTTGTTCAAGGGAGCAAGTCGGTAGAGGAGTATTTCAAGGAAATGGAGACTCTCCTAATGAAAACCGGAGTAGAAGAAGATGAGGGCATCACAAAGTCTAGATTTCTCAAAGGACTCCGAATCGAGATCCGAAAGGAGGCAAAGCTGCGACCATACGACACTCTGTCCGATTTGGTGGAGCTAGCTATAAAGCTTGAGACTGATGATCAACCTCGAGTGCAGAAAGCTCAATACCGACATGATTCCGGATCCAGTTTACAGAAACCTTGGAATCAGAGGACTTTCATTTCACGGGAAGATAAGCCGAAACCGAAGGAATTTGAGATGACCAAGGAATTTAAGACCTACCGTCCGAAAGGTCCTAATCCCGCGGCCATCAAAAGATCGAAATTTGAAAAGGATCGGAAGAAGGAAGTCACGTGCTTTAAATGTTACTCACCTGAGTGCCCTTTAAACAAAAGAGCTACACTCATGGAAGACGGATCTTGGAGAATAATAGACTCTGTTGATGAGCAGACCGAACAGGCTGAAAGAGAGGATGTGGACTCCGATGACAGTGATGAATTCTACGCGGCCGAGGAAAGAGATGAAAAGGATTGCAAATTGACCAATCTGGTGGTAATGCGAACCCTCAGTGCTGAACGATCAGAAGAAAAACCTCGTTCTGACGAGCAAAGGGAGAATTTATTTTACTGTCATTGTGATTTGAAGGGTAATGTTGATTCTGTAATTGTCGACAATGGGAGTTGCACTAATGTTGTGAGTGCCTATGTTGTTCGCAGGTTAGGCATCCCAACCGAAGAGCATCCGAGTCCCTACCACCTCCATTGGATGAATGACAATAGCGACCTGAAAGTCAACCGACGAGCCAAAATTCCTATCAAGATCGGGTCCTATTCTGAAAGTGTCATATGCGACGTCATTCCTATGAATGCTTGCCACATTTTATTGGGCCGACCATGGTTGTATGATCGCGATGTCAAGTACAAGGGTCGTGCCAACTGTTTGTTTTTTATTTTTAAGCAAAAGAAAATAAATGTCAAGCCACTGTCTGTAAAAATGGTTCGAGCAGATCAAGAAATTCTGCGTGCCAACATGAAGAAGGACGAGGCCGAGCGGAAATCAAAGGATAAAGGGTAGACCCTTTGCATTGAGAGCACCTCTGCCAATCCTTGTTTGCTGATGACTCGAACCGATTTTGAGCAAACCATGCGCGCACCAAGCTCAACAGGTTACTGTTTTCTTGCTTTTGCAAAACCTGTTGATGATATTTACAGAACTTGCACTGCTGCACCTAATATCCCTGTTAATTTTTCGAGGATGGCAGAGGAAAATTCTGATATCTTTCCGGAGGAAATTCCGCTGGTCTTCCACCTTTGCGCGGAATCGAGCATCAGATCAATTTCGTGCCAGGCGCTTCAATTCCTAATCGGCCAGCTTACCGAATGAATCCGGAAGAAACTAAAGAAGTGCAGAGACAAGTTCAAAAGCTGATGGATAAGGGGTGGGTCCGAGAAAGCCTCTCACCGTGTGCTGTACCAGTTCTATTGGTTCCCAAGAAGGACGGGACATGGCGCATGTGTGTAGACTGCAGAGTCGTGAACGCAATTACCATTAAGTATCGGCACCGATTCCCCGTTTGGATGATATGCTTGACGAGCTGGGTCACGCCAGCATCTTTTCAAAAATTGATCTACGAAGTGGTTATCATCAAATCCGGATGCAACCGGGAGATGAATGGAAGACTGCGTTCAAGACGAAATTCGGACTATACGAATGGCTAGTCATGCCATTCGGACTGACAAACGCACCTTCAACATTCATGCGGCTTATGAATGAGACCCTTCGCCCATTTATTAATAAATTTGTCGTTGTATATTTTGACGATATTTTAGTGTATAGCGCTAATCTGATCATTTGTCCCATGTCCAACAGGTACTGAACAGGTTACGGGAAGTTCAGTTATTTGCCAACAAGGAGATGTGCACTTTCCATGCGACTGAACTCTCATTCTTAGGATATATCGTTGGACGTGACGGTCCCAAGGTCGACGAGACGAAGATAAAGGCGATCTCAAATTGGAAGCCACCCACGAGCGTACATGAAGTCCGACAATTCTTGGGTCTATGTGGTTTCTTTCGGAGATTCGTCCCGAATTTCAGTCTGATTGCGGCACCCCTGACTTCACTGCTCAAAAAGGGACTTACTTACAAGTGGGGGCCGACTGAATAGAAAAGTTTTGAAGAATTGAAGTCCAGACTGACTCATGCACCGGTATTGTACCTACCAGATTTTGATCTACCATTTGAAGTAGAATGCGATGCATCGGGCATCGGCATGGGAGCAGTTCTGTTACAAAATGGTAAGCCAGTGGCATAACACGGCGAAAAGTTCGCTGGAGCGCAGTTGAATTATTCAACTTATGACAAAGAACTCTACGCTGTGGTTCAAGCTTTAAAGACGTGGCAACACTATCTTCGAGGAAGTGAGTTCATCATCCATACGGACCACGAGACCCTCAAACATATTCGGAACTAAGGACAGTTGGGAAAATGGCATGCACGCTGGAGCGGATTCATCGAGACTTTCCCTTATGTGCTCAAGTACAAAAAGGGAAAGGAAAACATTGTTGCTGACGCCCTATCCCGCAGAACAGCCTTGACGGCCATTGCCACGACATACTTAATCGGCTTTGAGCTTATTAAGGATTAATATGCCACTGATCCTGACTTCTAAGATATTGGGGCAGAAACCGAAAGGCACGGGTTCGAAGAATTTTCAAGACTTGATGGATTTCTGTATTATGAGAACCGACTGTGCATTCCCAAGGGATCCGTTCGAGAGTTACTGATCAAAGAAGTTCATAGCGGAGACCTTATGGGACATTTCGGGAGGACTGCCACTTTTGGGATTTTAATTGAACGTTTTTACTGGCCGGGAATGAGAAAGGAAGTGGATGATCTGATATCCAAGTGCATCGTCTGTCTGAAGGCGAAATCCACTTCCAAGCCACACGGGTTGTATATGCCTCTGCCAATTCCCAAGGGACCATGGATTGATTTATCAATGGAATTTGTGCTAGGACTACCACGGACTTCACGGAACAAAGATTCGATATTTGTGGTGGTAGATCGCTTCAGTAAAATGGATCATTTCATTCCTTGCACGAAGACCAACGACGCCCACCACATTGCCAAATTATTCTTCAAGGAAGTGGTGCGTGTCCATGGGATCCCCAAAACAATTGTGTCAGACCGGGACACAAAAATTGTCAACTACTTTTGGAAATCACTGTGACATGAGATTGGCACGAAGCTTTTGTTTTCCACAGCTTATCACCCTCAAACAGACGGGCAAACTGAAGCCGTCAACAGAGTGTTGGGTAATCTGCTACGGATCATTACTGCTTCAAGTTACAAGAGTTGGGACGAGTGTCTACCCTACATCGAGTTTGCACATAATAGACACGTCCACAGTGCCACTAACATGTCACCGTTCGAAATTGTCTATGGTTTCAACCCACTAACACTTGTCGACTGGCTGCCATTGCCCCGCAATGAGCATTTTAATATTAATGGCAGGGACAGGGCTCGAGCTATACAGGAGCTTCACAGGAACGTCCAAGAAAGCCTCAAGAAGGCCATGGAGACATACAGAAAATATGCCAACAGAGGACGAAAGAAGCTGCTGTTGAAGCCCGGGGATTGGGTTTGGCTCTATATGCGCAAGGAGAGATTTCCACTAAAGAAACGTGACAAACTTTCCCCACGAGGGGATGACCCATTCAGAGTTTTAGAAAAGATCAATGACAATGCGTACAGGTTAGAATCGCCACCTGAGTATGGAATTAATGCTACTTTTAATGTTGTAGATCTCGCCCTCTACGAGGAAGATGGTGAAGAACTTCTTCGGTTGATGGCTCAACCTTCTCAAGGGGGAGGGGATGGCGTGGGAGCCAAATCTGCAGCCTTAATTATTCCATCAGAACCATACTCCAGGACCCGGGCAAAGAAATTCATGGACCAGATTGCAAGTCTTCTCAAGACTGAGGAATTCCAAGTCGAAATCAATAGAGAAGAAGGCCACAATCCGAAAAGATTGATCATGATCCAGCTCGAGGAAGCCGGAGGGATTCCAACCATGGAATCCTCAATTTTGAAGCAATAAGCCATCGCCGTCACCGGAAGATGACCGGAGAAGCCGCCGGAGCACCGGAGCATCACCGGGAGGTCAAACGGAGCTCGCCGGAAAGTTGGCCGGAAGTTGGCCGGAGCCACCGCCGGAGCCACGGCCTGACCCCCGAACAATTTTGGGTCAAATCGGAAGATGGCCGGACAATATTATTTTTGTAATAGCATAAAGAGGATCCAACACTTGGTTAATTTTCCACATGTGGTGCGATCTACCCAACAGGTGCGGTCTAAACCGCACCAACACCATTAAACCACACCACCCCATTCCGAGAAGAGGAGTACATTTCCATTAGGTGCGGTCTGCATAGGTGCGGTCTACAATGAGGTGCGGTCTAAACTGCACCACCCTAAACCGCACCACATCCCTTGAAGTCAAATGCAACTGGTGCGGTCTACCATGTGCGGTCTAAACTGCACCTCCTCAGCCTAAACCGCACCAACTCCACTTGTGAAGAAAAGACCATTTTTTGCCTGATGCGGTCTCTACTGGTGCAGTCTACCAGGTGCGGTTTAAACCGCAACACCTGGCTTAAACCGCACCTCTTCCATTTGTGAAGACAAGTCCGATTCTGCCAGGTGCGGTCTACATGTACCAGGTGCGGTCTAAACCGCACCACTATGTTTTAAACCGCACCACTACACCAAAACCGCACCCGATGTAATTTTTGATGTTTTCTTCATTTCTTCTATTTTTCTTTGTTGTTTAATCCTTCATAAGGCTTGTTTAAGGGGTTTGTTTATATATATATGACTTCCCCTCATTTGTAAGACAATCTTTGCTTGAATGAATATTAATTATCTCCCTTCAAAGATCATTGTGAGTTCATAAACACTCTCAGACACTCTTTGTATATTTGCTTGGAAACATTCATCAATCTTGGACCGAAGCATCCATTGTTGATTACCAAACCGATGCTTGAGTGGAATGATTGGGTTGAGGTCAAGATTTCGAACATCTTGGTTGCTTCCCCCAACGACCCTTGTTGCGGTTTTGCTTCCTTATCCCTTTTATTTTCATTTCGGTTAATCTTGTTCCATCTATCATTTTCCTTAATCTTCCGCTTAATCATCTCTCAATCTTCCTTAAGCAGGTTAGTAACCAAGAGATCCATGGCATGACCTCTAAGGATGGAGGTGTTGAGTCAGACTCCTCTATACATTCCCATAGATAATAGGTTCCATTGGCTCGTCTCCCAGCTCGGTATTGACTCTGTCATCATCTTCTAAAGTTACATATCTGTTCCGCGTTTAAGGATTGGCTACGGGGTTAAGGTTTCTTGGCGGCGGGGGGGCGTTTGCATCGATTTTGGACAATCACCCACGGCCTATATATAGTTTGGATCTTGTTGCCCATTTTCTTTGTGATGAACATTTGGCGAAGTTTCTACTGTATGAGTAGCATCATTTGTGTTGCGAGGCAGTTTGTCTGCAAGTGCCTATACTTGCCACATTTGAAACACACAAGCTTGAGGTTTTCATATGCCAACTAATGAATCTATCTACCATTGACTATGATGTATGGAACCATAGATTTCGAAGGTGGATTCGAATGGATAGACTGGCGTATCTTCCTTTTGTTAAAAAGTCAGTATTAAAATCAATGCTAACGACTTGTCCAATGTGGGAACCAAGATGGTAAAGTATTCTGCAGTTACACATGAACGTCTGTAAATTTGGCAGTCGAACCCATGAGACAAGAGAATGAATTTCGTTTCATTGGTCTCCGAATCGAACGCCTCATCCCAAGGTTGGACGTTTTAAGTAGTACCCAAATACCATCCAAGGACACCCTGTCAAGGCAAAGATAGCGTCTTCCTTCTTGTGAAACTTCATACCATAATATCCGTTGTCTGGATCTATGAGATTTGAAAAAAGGCAAGCTTTTGTCCTCCCGGAATTAAAATCCATAGACTGTTAATACTTCAAAAATTTTAAAAACTTTTTAAAATCTATATTAAATACATCTAGATTTTTTAAATTAGGACAACAAATCCCTTAACAATCCCTTGATAAAATATAAACCATATATAGATCCCCGTGCGTCACACCTGATATTTCCACCACTTCATTGAAGGTACAGTAACAGTACATGGTACTTCCTCTGTCCTATTAGTATTGTCCCAAAATATTTGAACACGCAGTTCAACCATTAATATTTTAAAATATATAGAAGTATAAAATTTATAAAATATTACTTCCTACATCCCAACAAATTCGTCTGGTTTGACTTTTTGATACTGTTCATTAATCAACTTTGACTTAATATTATTACAAAATATATTTGGAGAAAAATAGTCAAGTTGAGTCTTGATAGACTCGTCTAATCGTATAGTTTTAGAATATACTCCACCTGTCCCATTATTTATGTCCCACTTTCCTTTTTTGGCCGTCCCAACACTTTCGTCACATTTCCATTTTAGGAAATAATTAAATATTAATCACTAAACCTACCCACATCACATCACTTTAATAAATAAATACCTTTAATAAATTCAAACTCACAACTATAAATCAACTAAAAGTTCAAACTTATTACCATCACATCACATAAATTCCTAATTTATTCCCACTTTAAACGCTAATCTATTCCTATATTAAATACTAACTATCTCCACATAAAATACTGTGCCCAACATAAAATATTGTGTCCAAAAGTTTTGGGACAAAATAAGAGGGACGGAGGCAGTATATTTGAAATAATTTTAGTTGTATATATTATGAGATATTGACGGTTAAAAAAATATATTGAATTGTGTGTAGAATGGAGTATATTCTAAAACTATACGAAAAAATGAATATAACAAAATCTAACTCTACTATATTTTTTTCTATATAATTTATAACAAAATTAGGTCAAAGTTATATTATGAATAATGTAACGAGAGTAAAACATGCTAGTAATGAAATGGGTGATATCTAACGAACACCTACTCCAGCTGTTAATCCAACGGTCGGTAATCATCGCTAGTCCTTGCGTGTAAATCACGCCATTGTCTACATGGGAGGACTTCAAACCCCGTTCTAATTGGATCGTGAAGAAACAAACGTCACCGTCAGTGATCGTATCGTGAGCGACACGTCAGCTGCGCAAAGCGCCTCCCTGAACGACACGTGTACAAAGCCGCTAAAGCCAAAAGTGGGGCCGACGACCGAACCCTTTAAATCCCTTTCTTCTCACACCCCTAAGCGCCAAAATAACCCCCTCTCTCTCTCTCCCCCCCTCCCTCTTTATTGCACTACACCACTTCCTCTCTCCACATTGTTCCAAACCCCCCCTACCCCCCCCTCTCTCTCTCTCCTCCACACTACTCGCTCTCATCACACTCTATTTGTATGTCAAATCACTTTTTCAACTGTTCGGTGTGCCGATCCGAATTCAGATAGGGCGTGCCGGTATGGAGAACTTTGGAAACCCTTGTTTAATTTGATGTTAATTGCGTAAACACGCTTGTTGGAATTTGTCTCGTCTCCGTGTTAATGAATTCGTGTGCGATGGTGCGTGGAATTAATCGGATGGTGGATTGAATTCATGATGATGCTGATGGTAGTGACTGTGTGGGTTTTTTTTTTTGGTTTTTTTTTTGATGGTGTAATTTTTATTTGGGGTTAAAATATTTTGTAAGTTTTTTAATTTTTTTATTTTATTTTTTGTTAATGGGTTTCTTTTTGTTCGGGTTTTGGAGAGATGATAAAGTCGTCGAGAAGTTGAGTGTTTAATGTTGCCTTTTTGACTCGGGGGTTTTGGAAGACTTGTGTTGGCGAATATGAGGTTGTTGTTTGTGGTTTTGTTGAAGCTTTGTTTTGGGTTTCTTAGATTTAATTGAACTTCAAGAATTGGGCGTCGTTGTTTCCAGAAATCGGTTGTTGGAGAAGAATCAATTTGTTGTTGTGTTTATGTATGGACCTCTCATTACCTTTCCATGCTTGTTCTTTGATGGGAATGGAATAATTCCTGCTTTTCTGTTTTGAAGTGCAAAGGTTGAAAGACCTTTCGATTCTTATTCTAATCGCAGAACTAAAAAGAATTTTTTCGCCTGGGTTTAAGTGGTCCATTTCCAGAAGGGGTAGAAACACTGGCTCACATGATATGTAATGGTTTTGTGTTGGTTACCCGTAGCTATAGGATGCGAAGTAATTTTTTGGAGCATTTTCCTTCCTTATATCATTTCTTTTGTATGTATGCTAGATATTTGAAGTGCCTGAAATATTTTAGGATGCGAAGTTATCTTGCTTCTGAGAATTTTTTTGTTAAAGTTCGTTTGTCAGGTTTCTCTATCTTTCTAAATTGTATTGCCTGGCTTTTTTCATCAATTTTCACTTTTTGAGTTGATTGTTTCTTAATGGGTCTCTGCAATCTACCAGTCTTTTGGATGCTTTGATGCTAATATTTTTATTCTTCTTCGTCAAATTTGCTATAGATCAGAATAATTAAATGGGATGTGGAAATCCTCCTGACCTGACAGCAGCAGATGAAGGACTAGATGGACTTTCTCTCTCCACCAAACCAAATGGAGCTAATGGTGGCGATCAAACTCATGGTGGTAGAAGTTTTGTACATGATATTACGACGCCCCAGACAATTTCATCAGGTTATTCCAATTTTCCCCTGTATGATATGCTTGGAGATTGGCAATTATGCCGTCCCAACCGTGACAATGAGAATTATCATTTCAATGACTCTGCAAATCTCAATTTCTCAAATGATTCCAAAGCTTATGAAAGCTTGTCCAATGTCAGAAGTGATCTGTCTGGGTTCCACAGAGAATCTGGAACACTGTATCCTAAATTGGGCACAAATGAATGTTCTCAAGCAGTTCATGGACATAATATGGGCACACCTCTTTCCTCGGCGGGTTATAAATCAGAAGTTAATATGAGTTTCATGCAACCTAAGCATGGCGCTGCTACTGGTTATCCGATTAAAATGCATGGAGCAGAAGCTAAAAGATTTAGAATTGGTACATCACCACTGGATGGAAAATGTTCTTCTCCAGAATTTAGCACACCTGTGTTACCACATGTGGACAATTCTGGTGTAACAAGGAATGAAAATGATCTGATTAGAGCTCCTCAAAAAGTTGATGGGAGCTTTCTTACACTTGGCATTGGAGGTGGCAGAGAAGTAAAGCCGAGTAACACTTTCAATCCTCAAGAAGTAGCCAATAAATTGGAGGATACAATTTTTCTAGGAAGTGAAAATTCACAAGTTGGGCAAGATCTGGAGAATCTATTAATGCCTGCTGGACTAGCAGATAGGTTTGCAAGGATCCGAACTACTGGTGCAGTCTCAAGTTCAGCAGTTAATTTGGCTGGTAGGATGGCCACTTTGGATGCAGGTGGGCATATTGGAAATGCCAGTGCAAGTCTAAAATCCATGCAGTTCTCTGGTTTCCAGAATCCCCAAGATAATGCCCAACCAATTTCTTCACCAAATTACAATACTCCTGTATTTGATCAGGCTCCACTATCACTGCCTTTTAGAAGCGCTCCAGTTTCTCAATCTGAGTGTATTAAGTCAAACTCCAGGGGTCCAAGGGGTGCGGAAATAATGATGTCCACACAGTTTTCTAGTCAATCTATACCCCAGAAGCAGATCCTCCCACCCAACTGGGAGGTTGCAGGTGGGCATATTGGAAATGCCAGTGCAAGTCTAAAATCCATGCAGTTCTCTGGTTTCCAGAATCCCCAAGATAATGCTCAACCTATTTCTTCACCAAATTACAATACTCCTGTATTTGATCAAGCTCCACTATCACTGCCTTTTAGAAGCGCTCCAGTTTCTCAATCTGAGTGTATTAAGTCAAACTCCAGGGGTCCAAGGGGTGCGGAAATAATGATGTCCACACAGTTTTCTAGTCAATCTATACCCCAGAAGCAGATCCTCCCACCCAACTGGCACAGAGGAAGCTCATGCGACACTGCACAGCAAGATGGTCCATATGGTATGATTCACTTTTAACACCATGTTATATCTGTATCTGGGTCTGGCTCTTGCCATGACATTTTGGATTCAACTTTTTGGCTGTGATCATATTTCCTTGCATTTTATAAGCCTGTATAATAGTTGCAAAAATCGCTCTTATTAGTTGAAAAGCTCCACCAGTGAAAGTTATATGAGGAAGTTAGTGTAGATATATGCCAATCTTGTCCAGTTTGATACACGTTTCTTTTGAACAAAGTGGATGGAGTTTGGGGGGAAAATATATGAACAATTTTTGGTGAAGTCATAATAAATCATTTCTTCTTCTAACATGTTTTGCTTGAATTTTTGTTACAGGAGAACCCATTCAACTGACAGAAGGTAGAGGAACCCTAAGTGGCACAAGTGTTCGTTTTCAACCATTGGGTAAGGGTCTTTCTCATCTTCACAGAATTTGGCCAACTAAGAAAATCGATATGTTAGTTTATTTTCATTTGGTGAAAGAGTGACGAGACAGTGTTTATAATATGTATATTATTTTGAGGTTCGCTATAGGAACATCCTACTTTAGGTTCCTATAAACTTTCCCTTTGGTTTTTGCCTGCCTGAAATATTGCTCTTAAATCTACAGGAAACCTAACTTTTGCTGCAGGTAGTACCAGAACAGAAGTTGCTAGGCAAGGCTCTCCAATGGTTCAACCAGTTGGTAAGCATGTTTATAAGTAACAGCCAGACATATATCTTCATATCATTAATACCAATATCATTTATGGTTTATTGAAGTTTTCCACCTTTAGCCTCTTGGTTAGCGAGTATTGGACCTTTTATTCAACTCCAACCTGTAAATAAGATTCTAAATCTATTCCGGATTTTAATAGTTTGAGTTGATTGAAGTAAGAAACCATTTCTAAGGGTGGGGTTAATTATCAATGATAAGATATATCGACTAGGTACTTTAATCATCTGAATTTTGTCCTGCATAAGATAGGATAAGCACCACAGTGATACTAAGATTGCTAAATAGTAAATGTTTGCACTTTTGTTTGAGTGAAAATATGTTGTTGTGTTTGTGCAATATTACTTCTTTCAAGTTAAAGTTCATGTAATATCCCTTGCTTAGATTTAAGTTGAAGACAGGACATTTGCATAGTGTTTGTTATTACTTCATGTTTCTGGGATGCCAATTGCCATCTATTGTAAGCGTATGTTTTCAATATGTTTCTTCTCTTAGGGCATTTCCAGACTTCTCAAGATATTCGACAAGTTCATCCCCATGCTAATAGTTTATTTCATGAGAGAAGTGGATTTCCAGTTCCAAATTGGAGAGGGCCCTATTCTGCTGCTGCTCCATTTCCCAAGAGGCTAGGAGTTCAACCCACTGATTTTTCTACTTCTTGGACGAACAATGGTACCTATTTAATAATTAGTCTGATTTAGTTAGACAAGTTGTCAGGCCATTTTCGCTCAAATAAGTATATACTTTTGTCGTCTTCTTGGCTTTTAATTAAACTTTGGGTTTTAAGTTGCGATACAATGTAAATAGGACTTGAATCTTTTATGATCCACTGAATATAGTTTAAACTTTTTCGTCAAACAGAAAGTGAAAGGAAAAAAGAAAGAACCTTGATTAGAATGGATCTAAACTAATGAACTAGGAACACAAATTAGGGTGTTTGTGATAAACTAAGGAAAGAATTGGGATCATATTCAATTATCCTTGACAATTTGAGGCAACCTGCATTGAAATTATGACAATATACTGGCTGATTCTGCAGAAATTATAGTGAATGATGGAAGGGTAAGAACAATGTCATTTGGCCATTTGGTCTTGAATTGACGTGCAAATGACCAGATGTCTAAATTGGGTTGTTCTTTTAATTAAAGATTATATACTGACTAGGTGAATTCATTACTAGAATTATATACCAAAAACATTTCATTCTTTTTGTGATCTAAATTTAACTAATAGCATATCTTCTTTGTATAAACAAACTTGTCGATTTACAACAGTTCACATTCAAAGACCTGTGCGACCTCCATTTGCCTTTGGTATGTACAATTCAACCTTGCTCCATATCATTGAATAACTTTGCTCCCGTCTCCTGATAATTGGACTTGCTGGTAGCAATATTAACTTTTGAATGTGTTTCTATATGCTTCTATTCTTGTCAGGTCCTCCAACAAATTTGCCCCCATGGGTTAATCCATTCAGCTCTCCAATGTCTTCAGGTATTTCAGTGTATATGTGGTGTGAGAGAGTGTGTATTGATTTCTTCTTTATCTTCGAATTAATGTTCTAATGTGATATATCCTTTGTGTTGATATAGGTCAACAACATCATGGCATACCGGCTCATTTACGTAAGGACCTTCCTAGACTTTATTACTATGATGGAAACAGATAATCTATAACTGATCTTCATTGAGTTACAGAATTCATTTATTCACATAATGATTGTTAATTTCTGAACTTTACAGGTCAGATTCCTCCAGGTTCTAAACCCAATATCAGGCCTCAAGCTTCTCCTAGTGTGGCATCTCATTCAATGTTGAAGAGACCAGCAACTGAAAATCCTCCAGCCATGCATACAAGTCAACGTCGGAAAATTGTTCCTCAACCTGCCATACATCATTCTACCACACCTTACCCAAGGCCAAACTTTCCAGCTAGCGTTCATATTCCTCGTCCCTCTGATCATGTAAAATGGGAAGGTAGGGATTGTACTTTCATATGCCAATAATTTTTTATTTTGAAAAATGGCTTAATATCAAAATTTAGTGAGATTCAAATTCTTATATCAAGTTTGTGCTGTAATCATTTGTCACTTACGTTCAAGTTATCAAAATTTAGTGATATTTAAATACTTATTTATCAAGTTTGTGCTGCAATCACTCGTCACTTACATTCAAGGTATTAAAATTGTTAGAAATTCTATTTAGTAGAGCATGCGTTATCCCCCACCTCCCCCTCCTCCTCCACCCAAC
This sequence comes from Hygrophila difformis, assembly GCA_030278955.1. Taxonomy (NCBI): domain Eukaryota; kingdom Viridiplantae; phylum Streptophyta; class Magnoliopsida; order Lamiales; family Acanthaceae; genus Hygrophila; species Hygrophila difformis. The sequence goes on along the minus strand of JAOANR010000010.1, from coordinate 16,162,172 downwards.
ACTAACATTAGTGATGCCCATGTTTGTAGGTTTTGAGGAGCCTCTTAAGCCAACAGGACACAAGTGTTACTTATGCAAGAGGGACCTCTCATTTACAGCTGAAGGCCCCGTGTATCAGCCTCCTACTCCACTACCAGTTGCTGTCCTACCTTGTGGGCATACTTTTCACGACCATTGCTTGCACATAATCACGCCTGAAGACCAGTTGAAAAATCCTCCATGCATTCCTTGTGCCATTGGTGAGACCTAACTAACACTTCTTCATTCCTCGGATCTAATCTGTTTGCATTCGGATTGGAGATAGATGAGAGATACATTGCTAGAATTTTGGTTATCAGGGATCATTTTGAACAAAAAAAAGAAAAAAAAAATGAAATATTTGAGGTGCTGGTTGAGTTGGCTATATAATTCATGAAACTGTACATATACAAGGTTATTGCCCAAGCTCCATGATGAGGGGGTTTCGCACTTAAAGTGCATTTTGTTCATGTCAGCCAAATGAACTCATTAAAGGTTGCGGGTGTTTGGGTTTGGGCAATCTTTTTGCTCCATTTATGTCAGAAGTAGGAAAAGATCCTTTTATTTCTATTACTACTAGTTTGTCCTGTGGAGTACTTGTCTGAAGATTGAAAGCATGTACAAATTCCTAATTTGAGTGATGTAGTAATGTAGAGATGGTCAGATGGATATAGGATTGATAGTGGGGGGACCAAATAATAATTCAAAAACAACGTCTAATAATAATAATACTTCCTCTGTTTTTTTTTTTTTTTTAGCTACATTTGACATTTTGCTACTCTTCACTCATATACTTTGACTTAAAGTTTTATCATGGTTATATAAATTAAAATATAGTCAAGTGAGATCTTGTTAGATTCGTCCCGTCATGTAGTTTTTAAATATCGGATTTTTAGAATTTTTACTTGTATCGAATTTGAGTTATTAATGGTTTAAAATGTGCATTGGACTGCGCGCTAGGTGGGTCCGTAGCAATCTTTAAAAAACAGAGGAAGTATAATTTATTTACATTGAAAATTTATAGAATTTTGAATGTCCCTCTTGCATATTATAAAAATCATCTGTAATTGAATATATATATATATATATATATATATATATATTTGCAATTTTCTTTTCAATGTACATTGACATTCATTATTTAAGGTTTTTTTTTAACCTACTTAGTTTTTAAAAATTATATTAAAGATTTTTTTTTTCCCTGGACGCCGGTATGTTAAGAAATGAGTGGGTGGACTTGTAGTTTATGTCAAATAAATTATAAAGGGACAAAGAGGAATGTATAAATTATAAAAGGACAAGGGGGAGGAATATGAGGCTAAGTGGGGAAGCGGACGTTCAACCTATATAGATTGGAAATAGAGGGATTTGAAGGCTTACGGTTATACTTATTAAAGATTTCAATAATAATAATAGACGACAATTAATTTAGAAAGTTGTAAATTCTCTAATTCAATTCAAATTATATAATAAATAGAAAACTAGTTATTTGAGACTAATTCATGGACATGTTGGCATAAATTGTTATAGCGTAAAAGTATCCCATTAGTCTTTTTTTTTAAAAAAAAAAATAACAAATGTCATTCAAGTATTGATAAAGCATGGTGGAAGTTGCTGAAGCCCGCGAAATCTATGCCTTCCGACATTTTAAGGTTAGGGGTTTGATTTTCCACCTTCTTTATTCCTCATCTTTATTCATTTATAATTTATATGGCATGGATTTCTATCACTTTTTTTTTTGGTTTCAGCTTAAAAGAAAGAAAAAAAAAAGAGAAGAAGAATGGAGGAAGTTACTTAGGACCAAGTTAGGAATCCAAGCCACCAGATTTTATTTATTTATTTTTTTGATAATTTTAGGATAAGTACATGTATTATTGGACCCAAGACTAATTCTCGAGAATCGGATTTCATTGTCAACCAAAAAGATGAGAAATGTTAGGATTTTTTTAAATTTTTTTTGTTGTTGGAAGAGCCGAAGCCGGAGAACAAATAAGGAAAAGAAGAAAAACAAAACAAAAACTGAAAATAAAGGTGGGGACGGGCAGCCACACAGGGCTTAGGTTCTTGGAGAGCTCTCGTCAGACGCATCCGCCGAGAGGTGACCTAGAACAAAGTCCGGGGGGAAAGCCCACGTGGTGTAGAAATCTTCCGAGGAGGCGTCGTGTCTAGCCAAGAAATCCACGACTTTGTTTCACTCCCGATAGATATGGTGTATGGCACACGAGTCAAAAGACTTGCACAGATCCTGAATCGTTGCAACCAGTCCCGCGAGAGGATGGAAAGTGGGACAGGACTACACAAGTTCAATAGCTTGTTGAGAGTCCGTGTAGCAGCATAAAGCTTTAGCATCCATCTCAGCCACAAACGACAACCCTTTGGCAAGAGCTTCCATTTCAGCATGCAAGCTAGAATGGTTGCCTACATACCCGCAACCCCCACCAAGCCAGTCACCATCTTTGTTCTGGGCAATGAAGCCAAAGCCCGCCCTACTAGAACCTCCCAACGCACTCCCATCAACGCGAAGAACAATGCCGTCCTCCTCCATTTCATTCCAATGGATTCGACGGGTGTTGGCAGATGCCGATGGAGGAGATCGCTTGGCATCCAACATATATTTGGCCATATTGCAAATATCCCTGTGTATTTACTATATAGACCGTTGCTTTCCTCTAAACACTCGAGCATTCCGCTCGATCAAAATGTTCCCCAGCGCTGACAGAAAGATGAGGCCATGCAGATTGAACATAGCCCATATGAAGTGACGAATATCATCCCTAGTGAGGCTATGACAGTCATGAGGAATATGCACCTTCAAAGCTTTCCAAATCAATTTAACCCAGTCACAATAAAACATGCAATGGTACCAAGTTTCCTCATGCACACCACAAAGATCACAAAAGGGAGAGGAGGCCATTTTCGTGTAGAATCTGAGAGAGTTAACTGGGAGGGCCTCATGAGAAATAAGCCAAATCAACAACCTAAATTTTTCCGGGATAAAGGATTTCTATAACCATTTCCACTTGGGATCCTCTGCAAGACCGGCTGTGAGGAATTTATAAGCTGAAGCTACTGTGTAACAACCTCTTTTTGATTCCACCCATGTCCATAGGTCTGGCACATCATCATGGAGCAAGGGAGGGGGCTCGGAACAAATGTCATGGAGGATGTCTGAAACTTTTGACAAGTTTCGTTAACTCGAGCTTTTGCTAAAATATACCAGGTTAGATCTATTACAAGAGAAGAGTTATGATTCACGGGAAAGGGTTTAGGGATATGTCAAGATTATTATTCTTTTTATTACTCAGGTATGGTGCTTTGGTTTCAAATGGTGCTGTGGTCCTCTCTGTCATGAAATGCTGACAAATCTCATGGCATAGCCGGGATAAGTTGATCTTCAGCCTGTCACACTGAGGATCCCCGGCAAATATGCCATGATACTTCTCATCAATTCTTGCCATAAGATTTCCTGCCATGAAACTTTTGACTAATTCCCACTACATGAGTATTTTCTGAAAATTCATGATCCTGGTTTAGGTTTTATTTAATGAAACCAATTTATGATGGCGGTGTTGTGATTAGGGATATATTTATACGTAGTCATGTTTTTATTGCTCGTAGTTAAGAAACTGTGCTCCCGAAAGCGCACGGTGTCAAAAATTGCAGTAATTTATAGTAAGACCGGATCGTTCACTGGAGGATGTGCGATAGAAGCAGGTCCCACGTCATTTACTAAGATTTTCCACTCGGTTACTCGATTCAAGTGTGTGATTTGACTAACAACTACTTGACAGAATTTAAATTAGATTAAGAAAGCAATTAAAATAAAGCAGATAAAAGTATTCTAGAAAGCGAGTTGAATTTAATCTAAGAAAGCGATTAAGACTATTCTAAGAAAGCAGATTCAAAATATCTAAGAAAGCAGATTTAAATTATGACAGAAGGGACAGGAAGAAAAGAATAAAGATTGGACAAGATTCAGATGAAACATAGTTAAACTTCCATTTTGTTACACAAATCTTAGCTTGGGATAATCCGTTCAGTTAGCTAATTCTCATGCTCTCTATACCATGTTCCCTTTAACAGACAGGTACTTACAGTAAGAGTTTACATGCTCTTAAGAAAATAAATTCTAAGATACCACAGACGCATAACCACCCTTGCAATGCATTGCTAAGGTATGTTAATTATCTGTGGTGGACAAGCAACACCTGACAAATCATTTATTGAAGTGTCAAGTACCGTTATCATTCCCCCATGTCACACCCAAAGATTCTAATTAAGCCCTGAACTATCCCTTAACTCTCAGTCCTAGTAGCAGTTACACAACTCTCAATACAACCGAGTGACCTCTAACGAAAGCAGTTAAAAGAAAGCGATAAAGAAAGCATTTAAAATCCTATCACTCGGAGGTTTTTGAAAGTCTGACCCTGGTAGTAAAAGAAAGCCCCCAGTCAGAATGACTGGATGTGGATCAAGAATTCCCTATTTTCGGTGAACCGCTTACAGTGCTCACTTCTCATCGGGTGGTTATGAGATACAAACTAATGAAATGAACTAATAAATTAGTCGTTCCGGATGCAAACACCCAAGACTCAAAAGTAGGCTTTGGCAGAAGAAGATAGCAGTTGAAAGAATACTCAACCCTACCTTAGAAAATAACCAAGGCCTGAGTGTTGTTCCTCTAGTATTACCTGTCACACCTTAGCGGAATCCAAGTGGAATCTGACCCAGTGTAATATTTAATACAAGATTTCCAACAAACAGCAATTTTGGAAAATAATAAATCAGAAAATCATTCCCTATCAGGTACTAGACTCTCAATAAGAACACAGACCCTTTCAGTCTAGGTGAGACCTAATCGCTGACTCTGCTTCTAGTTTCCAAAAATCAACCCCCAGTCGGATGTGAATTAATCATAACTGTCGAATTTATCCCTTACTCAGATCCGGATTTTATAAAGGAATTTTTGTTGGAAATTTATTATGAAACATCTGATTAAAATCAAGACTTCTATGTCCAAGGGAAGGATCCCAAAAATAATATCGACCACAATGTCTACATAATAATATCATGCATAAATTTATAGAGAAGGGTAAAATAAGATAACCCAAAATATAAGGTGGGTTTAGACAGAATGTGAAACACAGAGATGAAATAGCCGGAGATGAGAAGAATTTTGGCTAAAGAGAGTGCCAGAAACAACTGGGGTGATCTGGACTGCAAACATCTGCTATCCAGTTCCCAATTATCCCAGATGGAAAGATTTTAGATAGCAGACTAATCTTAACAACAGTGATCGCTATCATCAAGACTCTTACTATCTGTGAAACGAGAGAAAAACCTACATGTTTTCTTGCTGTAATACTATTCAAGCAATGTTGATCGACATCATTTGATACTATTACAGCTCAAAATTCGGGTTTAAAATTAAGATAAGGAAAAAGAAACTGTATCCGGATAGGAGTCAGCTGAGCAGCTATTATAATCCCGGATGGACGAACCGCCAAGGCTCCCACCGGCCACTATCCGGACCATGCAAAATAACATCTAATAATCAATATACAGAATACGAGCTAGTTATCCGTGTGGGAATACCCGCCAACATTAATCTGATATATTCCTTATTAGTAGTTTCACACATCACGGAAAAGACAAAATAAATAAAAGAAAAAATATTTTTGGATCATCTTGCATGAGAGACATTGGTTTCTCATGCAAGGTGAGGAAATGAATCCATAATTACCCTTCATGTCTAAATAATCACTCATTCCATAATTAATTAATTAATTACAGTCCGGATTATATACTTAGATCATTAGAGTTTAATCATTTGTAGAAGAATCTTTTAATGGGAAATTGAACAAAGTTCTTTATATCAATTTAATCATGGGTTGAGATCATTGGATTTCAACCTCAAAGTATTAATATAAAGGTTCAATTAATTAATGGAGTGAGGTGAAGAATGAAAGCTTGGCAAAAGGCGCCACCTTGTCGCGATACAAGGTTCGTGTCGCGGAGCATGGCTCCGCGACAAAGATTTCGCGACAAAGGGGTGGGAAATAAGAGAAATGGAATTTTGAAAGTTTAGGGTTTGTTTTGTCGCTAAGTAAAGAAAATTTTGTCGCGGAACGTGGTTCCGCGACAAGGAGGTATAGCGACAAAGGGGTGAAAATTGGACAAGGCATAATTCCTGTCGCGGAACAGGGAGTTTGGCGCGGAACGTGGTTCCGCGCCAAGGTTGCATCGCGACAAAGCCCTTCCAGAATAAAATCACAAGTATTTGGGTCCTTGGTCGCCAATCAAGATTTTGTCGCGGAACGTGGTTCCGCGCCAAGGGGTGTTCCGCGACCAAGGGTTTTAAAATAGTGGCCAACAAATGTTCTGTGGCACCTTTGTCGCCAAAGCACCATTTTGTCGCGGAACGTGGTTCCGCGACAAGAGTTATTCCGCGACAAAGGTGTGTCCAGGACACATGTCAGAAAAGTAAAGTGGAACAGTGGCATGCATTATGTGTGATCTCACCCATTTCAGATTCAAAAGCTAAACTAAGCTCAAAATAACAAAACAGAATTTGAATCTAGCTAGAACATGCTTGCACAAAATAGAAATAAAGCAAACTTAAAACTTAAGAAACCCTAATCTAGGCCTGATCATCCATAAACATGCAACATTATCCCAAGAAAAAGTCACCAAGCAGCGACATTAAAGTGCAAAAACAAGGGTCAAATGACCCAAGGAAGATGAAAACAGTAAGATCCATGGGGTGAGAGACCCATTTCATGATTTTGGGACACAAATGGAGAATGTTTTCCCATATTATTAAACGGTGTTGTTCATACTCATGGTTTGAGTACCACAAACCTTTAAACAAAAGTTTAGAACAAAAACAAGTATAAAACTGGCTATCTAATCAAAGAGCAGTAAACTATTTCTAAACAGTGCATAAATTAAATAATACAAAAGAAAACCTAACTAAACTACCCTAAACTAAACTAAACTACTGAACTCCCTAACTTGTCTTCAAGAAGGTATAGTTTTTCTAAAAATTCTTCCAACCTTTAGCTCAAAGGAAACACCTCATATTTATAGAGGGGAAACCCTAAGCTTATGGGCCTTGATTTGAGCCCATTGTGTCTCAAGACATCACACACATCACAGCTTTGTCTCGGAGCACCAAGTTTGGTCGCGGAACACACTGCATGTGGCAAAGCTTCTCGACTGGGTCTTGTGTCTCTAAAAATGTACCTTGGTCGCGGAATGGACCTTTGTCGCGGAACAGCACATCGCGACAAAGGTATCGCGCCAGGGGGCTTTGGCTGGTCTCTTCTTTGTCTGGGCCACTTGGTCGCGGAGTATTCCTTTGTCGCGGAATCATGCATCGCGCCAAGGGGCTTCCGCGACAACAGTCTTCCTGGGCCTGCTGGATTGGGCCAGATGGGCCGAAAATATTCTTTTTGTGGGCTTTTCTATCTTTTTCCCATCTTTTTGTTTCCTTTTCTTTTTCTCATGTTTTTGGATTTTTCTAACATAAATATGTAATAAAATTACATATTTATGTCTTTTTCACACCAGCTTATTATTTTTACAATTATGCATAAATCAGTCCAATTCGACTGCTTTCTTACTTAATGTAAGACCGGAATGCGATCAAATGCCCGTTTAAGACACGGAAATGGATTGAAAATAATGGTCATTTTTTGCCATTATCAACATCCTCACATTTAATACTGATCGTCCCCGAGCAGTCAGAGTCAATGTTCTTAGGAACACGGACTCTACATATTCAATTCATTTTCGTGGCTTCATAAATCACATCCTTTTTAGATTGGGATAAGACAATCAAAAACTACAAGTGTTAAATTCCCTTGATTGCAGTGTTTAATAAAATGATACTTGCTCACTATATCGGGCCTACAAATCAAACATTATTATCAATCCTTCATGAACATCATGTTTGAAAGATGCAAAGATTAAAAATTAGAATTACGGTATGACATGAACATATGTAATGAGAAAAGGCCTCACTTATAAGAGAGTCGGAAAATTCACTCACTCTCAATTGGGGTTTAATCATGAACGCTCAAAATCATATTTAATTAAATTATCCCATAAGCTTGCAATCAGACCAACTCGCCACCGGCTCATTTCTTCAAATCGAGATCACGAGGTCTCATTCGAGGGTTGTAACGGGGCGTATGGTTGTATCATTAGGTAGGAAAGGGAAATTATTGGGCTAAGAAGTGGCAAGAATTTAATTCCATCATAACTTGGCATTTTTATTTAAAATTTATGATCATCAATGTTTCTCTCTTTTTGATTTTCTTTTGCATGTCATTAGACTATTGTCTAATTGCTTGTCATTCGCAATTTATTGATGTTGAATGGAATTCACTCTCTTTTTTTTTTTTTTTTTTTTTTTTTGAATCGGTTTATAGAATACCGATTTATAGTTTTCATGATGATCACAAACTTAATGCCTTTGATAAAATTCATTCCTGCACACTTGGGTCTGAATTTCTTGGTCTTTTTGTAAGGCTAGGAATAATATAGAGGGCTTCAACGAAAAATTAGGCTTATAGGCTCAAGTTGGTTAATCCTAAAGGGAAAATATTTTTGGGTTTGGATTTCAAACGAAGGCCAAAAATTTGGGTTTTCTAGGTGCCTCGATCATATGCTTGATTTCGGGAATATGGCATGGTCTTGAATCGGTCCCAATTGCAAGTTCTGGTTTCCTTTAATCAAAATGATTCACTCATCAAAGAAAAAGAATGAGTAAAAGTGACTCATGGCTCAAATCTCACATGGAATGGTTCATTCATGTCATACAATATTCGCAAATTTAATCAAAGCTTAATTCTAACAATTTGTTCAATCGAAATCTCTAACATGCAGATTTATTACCCAATAAGCTGATCGCATCATTAAATTTTTATAGCTCAAAACCTCAGGAATTCATGTCATGCATGTTCTCAATTATATTATCCCAATTTAAAAGTCTGAAGATTTAATCACAAGCCTAAATTCAACCTGTGAATTTAGAGCAAGTTTATGCATATTTTTGCTGGTTATTTAATTGAAAGCAGTAAAGAGGCACTGCTGACATACTGAGTATGTCAACAGCATATTTTTGGCCTGACAGTCGCTTATTCATCTCGGACCATCAGACATCTTTTCAGAAATAAAAGAACCAAATAAAAACAAAGATTGTTGTTGGGGCTGCAAAATCCCAATCTGAAAGCAGTAATTATATCAATTACAAGAGATTTCATTTGCAATCAAATCTATCTTGCATGGATGAATTGAAATTCTCTTATATGATATTTACAATTAAGCTCAGAAATGAAGGAGTCAGGGGTCGCCATCTTTCTTCTCGTCTGATCTCTTGGAGGAGCCAGCTTCGTCAGGGATCTTCTTGAGTAAGGTTTGCAGGAGCTGATTTTGGCTAAGGATCAGTGATTCCACCATTTTTCGATTCTTCTCTTCTTTTTCCAGCATCATCATTCTGAATTCCTCGTCTCTCCTTTCCTTCTCCAACTTCTCCTTCCGTTTCTCTTCCTTTTCTCTCCTACGCTCCTCGCGTTCCTCTTCTCTCTCCCTCCTTCGCTCTTCACGCTCCTCTTCTGCCCTTTTCTGCTGTCCCTCTTGGCTTGCCAAAATTACATCAGTCATGGATTTCATTCCCTCAAGCATAGACTGACTCATTCTGCTCACCATCTCAATCGTTTGGGAATCAGCAGGGAACTGAGATACGTTCTGGCTTTGAGGAGGCATCTGAGGTTGCGGTTGAGTCGGAGGTGGGATTGGAGTCTCAGTCCCTTCTTGGTCTGCGGGAGGCTCCTCTCTAACATTCGAAGGTCCTGCATCAGCATAGGTGTTTTGTGTTCCCTTCTTTGTCTTCGGCTGCCTCTTTCGCTTCCTTGATGCCTGCTCACCCGATATGAAGGAGGATTGAGCGTCTGAATCTCCTCTGACGGACAGTTGGGGAAGGGAATATTTGATGCTCTCACATAAAGGAAGTCTTGGCACACTGATAGGTGGGTTCACCTTCACCACTGTGTCGCCCTCAAACGCGCTCAAATCAACTCCCTGAGCTATGCAGATTCTCCTAATCAGATTCGGATAACACAGCACCTGTCTGTCCTTTATGCGGGTTATCATCACCTCGAACACATGCCTCCCTACATTAAGTTTTGCTCCGCTCCACATTCTTGCAAATCCCATTAACACATTTCCAGATGTGGTGTGCGGATGCGAGTTGGGCCGGATCTTGGACATGTAGAACTCGTAGGTTGGCATGAATTGTATCCGCAGCCATTTTGCATTGAATGTGTGTCCGGGGGCGGTCACGCTTGTCATGCTGTTAGCCAATGTTGCATACTTCGCATATTCAGTCGTTTTGGCTCTCTTTGTCATGATCTCACCAGGGGGAAATTCACTTTGAATCTCTGGAGTCCCGAAGAACTGGTTCAGCCAATCAGGTGCAATGTTGATCACTTGTCCCCGGATCCATGTTGTTCTGGCAGCTTCATCGATGTTGCAGAAGAATTCTTTTGTTAGCTCCACGAAGCCATCTTCGTCATGATGCAGCATGAAGTTACCCCACTCTTGATTTCTGTAGAAAGTTTCAACAGTGGGGTGTGACAACACATCAGGTCTGAACCCTTTATCTGGCACTATCATCTTCTGCAACTTCTTATACTTCTCTGCATTCTCTTTGCTGCCATTGAACTTGATCTGGATCTGTTCTTCGCTTAGCTTTTTCTTCCCATATTCTTTTGAAACACCCATTCTTTGCCTTACAGTGTTTTCAGTCCAGAATTCGACTGGTCGAATGGATCCGACGGACTCGTCATCGCTTGTGTGCCAGTCTGTTTGCTCGTCTCCCTCCTGTGGCTGGTCATCCCTCGGTTCGGCCTCATCTTCCCTCTGATTTGGCTCTCGCTCTCCATGAGCTGCTTCATCTCCGACTTCCTCCTCAACCTGTTTAATTACATTTTTCATCGTATTGAGTTCACAATTTACAGGTAAAGAGGATGTAGTTACATGAAAATTACGGTCATCAACATCAGTTGATACCTCCTCCTCCTCCCTAATTCTTGCAGCTTGTCCAACTGGACGTTGAAAAATAGGCGCCATTTGGTTCATGAATTCTTGCTCCTCCTGCCGAGCTTTTTCTTCCGAGTCATTCCCATCTGCTGCTTCAGTCAAAATTCCTTGAACTTTTTCTTTAAGTGCAGAGGTCATGAGAGGGTCGTCTGGCTGCTTTTCCAAGATTTTATCCAGTGCTACCGGATCTATGGAGTCTTGTGGTCCCTCTGATTGCTCAGGTTGGTGCGATGGGCCTCCTTGAGTGATGAATTCTTCAATTCTGGCTGTGCCCACGAGAGGATCGATCACTTGACCTACTTTTGTCTGATATTTGATTTGATGTGGCTTTTCTCCAGCATCGATTCTTGTTTCGATCTGTTCGTTAAGCCTTTTCCTTATATCCCCTCGGATGGTTTCAGCATCATGTGCAGTGGGGCCAGTCCATGCAGGAGGTTGTTCTTCTTTGATTTTCAAACCTCGCCCTTGCACTTCTCCAGTGATCTTCAGCTCAAAGTCCTCCTCATTACCCCGCTCAACCTCTCCAGATTTCCTGCTTTCCAGCTCAGCCTGCATCTTTCTGGCAGTTTCTTCATCCTTTGTCTGCTGGATATTCTTCCGGATATGCTCTTCCTCTGCAGCTTTCTTTTCCATTTCCAGGCGTTCTTCCTCAGTCAATTTTTCTATTCCCGAACCACCTGTTACTTGATCCAGCAAACCAGCTGATGCAAGCTCTTCATTGTACATCTTCATGGCTAGCTCAGCATCGGATATCACCTGGTGCTTCTTTTTCGGGGGTGGCGGCGGCATTGGCTTTTTACCTTTGTCCTTAGGATCCGTGGGCTCTGCCACTTTCCTAACAGTTGGTTCCGGTTCCTTGATCTCCACTTTCTTTTCCGGAGCCCTTGCTGGCTTGTCCTTATCAGCGGACCTTATCAACCTTCTCCTCGTTCCCGGTTGAGGTGCTGGCTGATGACCTTCAGATGTAACAACAGCAGTGGAGGGTTTCTCGGCCTGTGTGGGTGCCTTAGTGGTGGCAGATGCTACAACAGATGTTGTCGTTTCAGTCTGAGCTGACTGCACCACTGGCTCGGACGTAGCAACTTTTTGTACTTCAGTCTGCCCTCTTGGTGGTAATGCCGAAGCTTGTACTGCTGGCTGGGTAGGCTGTGGGTTGGCCTCAGGGGGAGTGGAGAAGTATGCATCAATTTCAGCGTCAGGATCCTCTTCCCTGTTTGGTTCGCCCTCGTAGCCTAGTTGCTTCTCGGCGCGCTGCAAATAATCCTCTATAAAACTCCTTTGAGAGATTCTCCTTAGTTGGTCCTCCCAGTCCTTCTTGATTTTGGAGCAGAACTTACTCCGAACATTGTTGTTATAGTGCAGGACCTTCTTTCCATTAGCAGTACTGTTGCAGTATTCCAGTGCAAACTTGTCCATCTCCATGATCAATTCCCAGTAGGAGTCCCTGTACTGATCTATCATGCCCCCTACCAGATCCTTTTGAATCCCTTCCAGGTAGGACATGTCTTCTGCCGAATCGTACGTGAGATACACCCCAGCCTCAGCTTTTGATAGCAAATTAAACTGCCTTTCATTTTTCCTTTTGGGTTTCCAGCCACCTTTGCGTATATCCACTTGTAGCTGATCCCTTAGTACTGCTATGTGCTGGGGGAATTCATCATCTTTGTTCGTCCCGTACTGTCCATACTTTCTGTGTGTGAAGATGGTTTCAAGTACCTCATCTGCAGGTAGTACTACTCCTTCTTCCAGAAAGGACCCAGTGATACTTGGATTTCCTTTTCCCCAGACAGTAGTCAAGTCGTCCCATTGTTCGCGTGCATCCTTGATCATCTTCCTCATTGTGTTCAACAGTGAGGTGTTGCGGCTTTGCTCAAACTTCTCCGCATTTTTGAGGCGTCTGTACAGGTTGAAGGTCAGCTCTCGATGCCTGGCCCGAGCTAGATCTGTAATCCACCTCTGCTCCACTGGTCCTTTTGCTTCGAACAGATACGGGTTCCACTTAAATGGAAATGCTTCATACATCATGATGGCCCCACTGTTGATAACCCTACTTATATCCATGTATTTGTGTTCGAAGGCCATCCGAACTTGAGGATCCACGATCTGATTAGGGATGATGATGTCGAAGTCAGCTATATTTGGATCTTTTGTCCCCTTTTCCACATGCCGATTCCACACAGCCCTGTGCTCTCTGAACCTCAATTGGATGCGCTCATGATGGACTTCAGGAGTTGTCTTTTCGTCTTGGGGGGCATACCCCATCATCCTTATCCAAAACTTTTTCAGGAAGTGGTAGTAGTCCCTTTCTATCGATGCAGCGACTATTGACCTTTCCTGTGGGGGGATATGCACATCCCATCCCGGAGACAGTTTCAACTTTTCGTCCGTAGTGTGGTCTAGAGGCACCTTATAAACTGATTTGATGGTCTCTCTTGTGTCCTTAATCTCTGTTCGATCAATTGAGGCCTGGTTGCCAGCTTCCTCATATGTGCAGTCAGGCAATCCGATGCCTGAGTGCACTACCAATGCGTTCCTGAAAAAGGTCAAAGTGCTTAGATGCATCCAACAATTTTATGAGTTTTCAAAGACTACTCAGGTGTGAAAACCAACATCCTCACATTTTGAGCTTTGCTAAGCTCGAAATGTGATTTAAGTGATTTAATCTGAGTTTATTAAAAGATCCAAATGTAAGGTATTATCCTTTAGGACCTAGAAGGAGATATCTTAATTGGACTATTGAATCCAATCAGAAAGGGAGGAATAAAAATAAAAATAAAAATAGAAATAAAAGTGAAGTGGTCATTGGGCCAAAAATTCCTTTTTTAGTGGGCCATTGGGCCCAAAAGTTTGTTTTTCCAATTTTATTAAACAAGCTCGAGGCACTTGTTGAAAATGGAATGAGATGATGATGATGGAGCGGATGGCTCGAAAATGGAACGTGCAGTGGAGGCGTGGCGGGATGGATTCGCTATTTCCGGATTGTTTGGACTGTCATTGGACAGTTAAAACGTTCAAGAAAATGCAAACACTATTTTTAATTTTGAAAAGGTTGACTTGTTTTTATTTAATGAAAAGTGGGATGTGTGTGGTCCCATTTTTGGATTTTTGTAAAAAGGTAGCAGTTGAGGTGGCAAAATACTGCTACTTAACTCACACTCTTTAGTTCCATTGGGAACAAAAACACAATGTCAACCAAAATTCCTAGTACTATTTATTTTGTCTTTTAGTGAAAAAGTGCACTGCTGAAATGGGATTGGTGTGCACTAACATGCCAAAAATAATACAAACATTCACTTTCCTCAATTTGCTGCACACAAACACGGACACACCAAAACAGGAAGCGGCATTAAATGATCATCCCAGCACGCAATACTCATGAACACAGCAAGTTAAAAAAAAACACAAGATCATGCTTCTACTAAAACAAGAACATAAGATTAATCATACTACTCATGCTTAGCGAAGAGGACATTCATAAGCAAGAAAGTTAATAACATAATGACACTCTCACAGTATCCCTATGTTCATTAACTCTCACTTTTTCAAGATTTTCCAACAATCCAGGAGGAATCAAGATTAAGCAGACAAAACATGAGCAAATGGACTAGAACAAACAAAAGCAGAAGAATCTCAAAACTCAAAACCCACAGCCATGGCGGAATCTACCACTGCCAAACCCTAGCCTTCATGGAATCAAAATTTCTACAACCCCTAACACTTCCATTTGTGCCCCTCCATCAACCAACCAAAGTACCAAACCCCAACACCACATTCGGCCATTAACGATAAAAACAGGAAATCAAAATCTATACATGCCCAAAGTACCAGTAGCCTAAAATCGAACTCGAGACTCCACAAAAGAATGAAACAGAAGCCTATTTACACACAATGAAACAAAAAAAAACGAAAATCACAAAAACAGGGGCCTGCGCTAACTCGCGAAATGCGTGGGAGAGAGGTTACCATGGCTCGGTCTTTTGAGGAGATGATGACGAGGGTTCTGATGGCTCCATAAGGGTTGTGAAAATTTGGGCAGAGTTTCCCTTGGGTTTGGCGTTCGAAAGGTGCGAAGAACACAGTGGTGTGCTTCGGGAGAAATTTCGTGTGTGCGAGAGTGTTTTTCGAAAATTTTTCTAAGTCCGAATGCGTGGGGAAGAAGAGGGAGGCGGAGAGGTTTAAATAGTAATGGGCCGGTCGCGGAACCCTAGCCCATGGTCGCGGAACAGGATTACGCGACCAGGCTTGGCGACATTAGAGGTGTCGCGGAGTGTGGGACTTTGTCGCGGAGTCACGCACCGCGACAAAGTGTACCGCGACAAAATGGCGAGAAAGGGTGAAGTGGTGTGTCCGTGTCGCGGAATAGGAACTCTGTCGCGGAGTCATGCTCCGCGACAAAATGTTCCGCGACAAGGACAGGCAGAGTTTAGGGATGAGTATAACTTTGTCGCGGAGTTTGCATATGGGCGCGATGCTGGGCATCGCGACAAAATGATCATTCCGCGACAAAGACAAACAAGAGTTGCCGATAAGGAGTGTTTTGTCGCGGAGTTGTACTTGGTCGCGGAACGTTGTTCCGCGACAAAATGGTCAGTCCGCGACAAACTTTTTGAATTTTCAAATTTTCAACGGATTGGGCCCGAGAGTGATATTGGGCCTGCGTCCATTTTATTTGAGTTGGACCTGAATGAATTCAGTCCAAGTAAATTCAAATCATTGGGCCATTATGTAAAATAATCTACTTGCATAAAATTAGGTCGGGTCAGTTCCATTTATCTGCAAGATTTATTCCGGATCTTAAATTTCTTTAAATTCCGGAAATAATTTCTCAGATTTGTGGAATTTTCCCAACCAAGAACCTGGTTTTCTTTGCTTTTTCTGCTCCTTCTTTTTGGTTGGTTCCGAATTTCCTGCAAGACAGATAAATACCCATTAGGTTAGGTTTTCTCCTCAGTTCAACATCCTCACATTTAGAGTCTTGGTACTCTAAATGTTCAATTAATCTTGAGGGTACTTTTTCTGTTCTGAATTAAATATATTACATTAAACTAGACTAATCTAAGCTAATCTAGGAGTAATCAGGAGTGTATTCCTCTTAATAGACGACGCTGCATCCTCACCGGCAACGGCGCCATGAAACTTTTGACAAGTTTCATTGCGCTGCCGGGGAGTGAAGAACCTCTAAATGCAATTTCCAGTTTCATGGCGCTCCCAAGTTATGATCCCCGGCAACGGCGCCATGAAACTTTTGACAAGTTTCGTTAACTCGAGCTTTTGCTAAAATATACCAGGTTAGATCTATTACAAGAGAAGAGTTATGATTCACGGGAAAGGGTTTAGGGATATGTCAAGATTATTATTCTTTTTATTACTCAGGTATGGTGCTTTGGTTTCAAATGGTGCTGTGGTCCTCTCTGTCATGAAATGCTGACAAATCTCATGGCATAGCCGGGATAAGTTGATCTTCAGCCTGTCACACTGAGGATCCCCGGCAAATATGCCATGATACTTCTCATCAATTCTTGCCATAAGATTTCCTGCCATGAAACTTTTGACTAATTCCCACTACATGAGTATTTTCTGAAAATTCATGATCCTGGTTTAGGTTTTATTTAATGAAACCAATTTATGATGGCGGTGTTGTGATTAGGGATATATTTATACGTAGTCATGTTTTTATTGCTCGTAGTTAAGAAACTGTGCTCCCGAAAGCGCACGGTGTCAAAAATTGCAGTAATTTATAGTAAGACCGGATCGTTCACTGGAGGATGTGCGATAGAAGCAGGTCCCACGTCATTTACTAAGATTTTCCACTCGGTTACTCGATTCAAGTGTGTGATTTGACTAACAACTACTTGACAGAATTTAAATTAGATTAAGAAAGCAATTAAAATAAAGCAGATAAAAGTATTCTAGAAAGCGAGTTGAATTTAATCTAAGAAAGCGATTAAGACTATTCTAAGAAAGCAGATTCAAAATATCTAAGAAAGCAGATTTAAATTATGACAGAAGGGACAGGAAGAAAAGAATAAAGATTGGACAAGATTCAGATGAAACATAGTTAAACTTCCATTTTGTTACACAAATCTTAGCTTGGGATAATCCGTTCAGTTAGCTAATTCTCATGCTCTCTATATCATGTTCCCTTTAACAGACAGGTACTTACAGTAAGAGTTTACATGCTCTTAAGAAAATAAATTCTAAGATACCACAGACGCATAACCACCCTTGCAATGCATTGCTAAGGTATGTTAATTATCTGTGGTGGACAAGCAACACCTGACAAATCATTTATTGAAGTGTCAAGTACCGTTATCATTCCCCCATGTCACACCCAAAGATTCTAATTAAGCCCTGAACTATCCCTTAACTCTCAGTCCTAGTAGCAGTTACACAACTCTCAATACAACCGAGTGACCTCTAACGAAAGCAGTTAAAAGAAAGCGATAAAGAAAGCATTTAAAATCCTATCACTCGGAGGTTTTTGAAAGTCTGACCCTGGTAGTAAAAGAAAGCCCCCAGTCAGAATGACTGGATGTGGATCAAGAATTCCCTATTTTCGGTGAACCGCTTACAGTGCTCACTTCTCATCGGGTGGTTATGAGATACAAACTAATGAAATGAACTAATAAATTAGTCGTTCCGGATGCAAACACCCAAGACTCAAAAGTAGGCTTTGGCAGAAGAAGATAGCAGTTGAAAGAATACTCAACCCTACCTTAGAAAATAACCAAGGCCTGAGTGTTGTTCCTCTAGTATTACCTGTCACACCTTAGCGGAATCCAAGTGGAATCTGACCCAGTGTAATATTTAATACAAGATTTCCAACAAACAGCAATTTTGGAAAATAATAAATCAGAAAATCATTCCCTATCAGGTACTAGACTCTCAATAAGAACACAGACCCTTTCAGTCTAGGTGAGACCTAATCGCTGACTCTGCTTCTAGTTTCCAAAAATCAACCCCCAGTCGGATGTGAATTAATCATAACTGTCGAATTTATCCCTTACTCAGATCCGGATTTTATAAAGGAATTTTTGTTGGAAATTTATTATGAAACATCTGATTAAAATCAAGACTTCTATGTCCAAGGGAAGGATCCCAAAAATAATATCGACCACAATGTCTACATAATAATATCATGCATAAATTTATAGAGAAGGGTAAAATAAGATAACCCAAAATATAAGGTGGGTTTAGACAGAATGTGAAACACAGAGATGAAATAGCCGGAGATGAGAAGAATTTTGGCTAAAGAGAGTGCCAGAAACAACTGGGGTGATCTGGACTGCAAACATCTGCTATCCAGTTCCCAATTATCCCAGATGGAAAGATTTTAGATAGCAGACTAATCTTAACAACAGTGATCGCTATCATCAAGACTCTTACTATCTGTGAAACGAGAGAAAAACCTACATGTTTTCTTGCTGTAATACTATTCAAGCAATGTTGATCGACATCATTTGATACTATTACAGCTCAAAATTCGGGTTTAAAATTAAGATAAGGAAAAAGAAACTGTATCCGGATAGGAGTCAGCTGAGCAGCTATTATAATCCCGGATGGACGAACCGCCAAGGCTCCCACCGGCCACTATCCGGACCATGCAAAATAACATCTAATAATCAATATACAGAATACGAGCTAGTTATCCGTGTGGGAATACCCGCCAACATTAATCTGATATATTCCTTATTAGTAGTTTCACACATCACGGAAAAGACAAAATAAATAAAAGAAAAAATATTTTTGGATCATCTTGCATGAGAGACATTGGTTTCTCATGCAAGGTGAGGAAATGAATCCATAATTACCCTTCATGTCTAAATAATCACTCATTCCATAATTAATTAATTAATTACAGTCCGGATTATATACTTAGATCATTAGAGTTTAATCATTTGTAGAAGAATCTTTTAATGGGAAATTGAACAAAGTTCTTTATATCAATTTAATCATGGGTTGAGATCATTGGATTTCAACCTCAAAGTATTAATATAAAGGTTCAATTAATTAATGGAGTGAGGTGAAGAATGAAAGCTTGGCAAAAGGCGCCACCTTGTCGCGATACAAGGTTCGTGTCGCGGAGCATGGCTCCGCGACAAAGATTTCGCGACAAAGGGGTGGGAAATAAGAGAAATGGAATTTTGAAAGTTTAGGGTTTGTTTTGTCGCTAAGTAAAGAAAATTTTGTCGCGGAACGTGGTTCCGCGACAAGGAGGTATAGCGACAAAGGGGTGAAAATTGGACAAGGCATAATTCCTGTCGCGGAACAGGGAGTTTGGCGCGGAACGTGGTTCCGCGCCAAGGTTGCATCGCGACAAAGCCCTTCCAGAATAAAATCACAAGTATTTGGGTCCTTGGTCGCCAATCAAGATTTTGTCGCGGAACGTGGTTCCGCGCCAAGGGGTGTTCCGCGACCAAGGGTTTTAAAATAGTGGCCAACAAATGTTCTGTGGCACCTTTGTCGCCAAAGCACCATTTTGTCGCGGAACGTGGTTCCGCGACAAGAGTTATTCCGCGACAAAGGTGTGTCCAGGACACATGTCAGAAAAGTAAAGTGGAACAGTGGCATGCATTATGTGTGATCTCACCCATTTCAGATTCAAAAGCTAAACTAAGCTCAAAATAACAAAACAGAATTTGAATCTAGCTAGAACATGCTTGCACAAAATAGAAATAAAGCAAACTTAAAACTTAAGAAACCCTAATCTAGGCCTGATCATCCATAAACATGCAACATTATCCCAAGAAAAAGTCACCAAGCAGCGACATTAAAGTGCAAAAACAAGGGTCAAATGACCCAAGGAAGATGAAAACAGTAAGATCCATGGGGTGAGAGACCCATTTCATGATTTTGGGACACAAATGGAGAATGTTTTCCCATATTATTAAACGGTGTTGTTCATACTCATGGTTTGAGTACCACAAACCTTTAAACAAAAGTTTAGAACAAAAACAAGTATAAAACTGGCTATCTAATCAAAGAGCAGTAAACTATTTCTAAACAGTGCATAAATTAAATAATACAAAAGAAAACCTAACTAAACTACCCTAAACTAAACTAAACTACTGAACTCCCTAACTTGTCTTCAAGAAGGTATAGTTTTTCTAAAAATTCTTCCAACCTTTAGCTCAAAGGAAACACCTCATATTTATAGAGGGGAAACCCTAAGCTTATGGGCCTTGATTTGAGCCCATTGTGTCTCAAGACATCACACACATCACAGCTTTGTCTCGGAGCACCAAGTTTGGTCGCGGAACACACTGCATGTGGCAAAGCTTCTCGACTGGGTCTTGTGTCTCTAAAAATGTACCTTGGTCGCGGAATGGACCTTTGTCGCGGAACAGCACATCGCGACAAAGGTATCGCGCCAGGGGGCTTTGGCTGGTCTCTTCTTTGTCTGGGCCACTTGGTCGCGGAGTATTCCTTTGTCGCGGAATCATGCATCGCGCCAAGGGGCTTCCGCGACAACAGTCTTCCTGGGCCTGCTGGATTGGGCCAGATGGGCCGAAAATATTCTTTTTGTGGGCTTTTCTATCTTTTTCCCATCTTTTTGTTTCCTTTTCTTTTTCTCATGTTTTTGGATTTTTCTAACATAAATATGTAATAAAATTACATATTTATGTCTTTTTCACACCAGCTTATTATTTTTACAATTATGCATAAATCAGTCCAATTCGACTGCTTTCTTACTTAATGTAAGACCGGAATGCGATCAAATGCCCGTTTAAGACACGGAAATGGATTGAAAATAATGGTCATTTTTGGCCATTATCAATGTCCACTGGGAGCATAGAGTACACATCCCCCCAATTCCAATCTCCATTTCTGATAACATTTCTGATTTGAAGATCCAAATCTTGAATGGCTATAAAGGGAACTTGAGAGCCAAGGTGTCGGTTCTTCCACCAGGTAGAAAACCAAAGAGAAGCCGTCCCACATCCCACACGAAACTTGAATCCCCCATGAAGAAGGGGAAACACTTTGTGAATAATCTTGATGAACACGGATCTGTGGGAGCTCGAAAAGTCCATAAACAAAACTAAGGTAGAGTTGTTCTCCTTAATCAACTTGACTCAATGTTTATGTGGGGCGTGAAGGAAGCCCCATATGATTTTCCCTAAAAGGGCAATATTCATCAATCTAGCTCGTTTCAATCCCAGGCCTCCCATGCCACGCGGGGTGGCCACCGTATCCCATTTGACCAAGTGCATACCCTTCCCCTTCCGGTCTTTCCAAATGAATTTGTTGATTCTACGGCCAATTGCCTTGCAAACTCCTTCCAGTAACCAATGCAGTTGCATGAAATAAGTTGGGATGGCTACAAGCACTGCTTTACTAAGGGACAATCTGCATGCCTTATTCAAGAGCTTGTTGGCCCAACCTTCCAGTTTTGCATCGATCTTGTCCAAAATGAAGGAGAAGTCACTACAACGCCGCCTCCCCAAGAGCATGAGAAATCCCAGGTATGGACCTAGACTGTCCACAGCAGGCATTTGCAACTTGTTAACAATCCATTTGTTTCTCTTTGGCTTTCACCACCCGGGATATGAAGACATCCGATTTGAGAGGGTTGAGGACAAGGCCTGAGGCGGATCCAAATACCTTGAGAGCTTGAGCAATAGTGTTGATGCTATCTCGAGTTGCCATAGAACAAAGGATAAGATCATCCGCGAAAAGGAGTTGTGAAATCCCCATGGCTTTATCCTTAACACATAGTGGCTGCCACCTCGTCTCCTCCACCAACTAACTGATCATGGCCGATAACTTCTCCATAACCACCAAGAAAAGATATGGGGACATGGGATACCCTTGGCGGAGTCCCCTCCCAGTTTAAATTCCTCAAGGGCTTGCCCGTTCCAAATCACGAAGAAGACAAGGGATGTGATACAAAACATTATGAGTCAACAAATGTTTTTAGGGAAACCAAGGTCGTCCAGGCATTCTTGGATAAATTCCCAACGGACACTATCGTAAGCTTTTGCAATGTCCACTTTAAGAATTATTGCCTTAATGCGGTTCTGAGAGCCAGTTAACACACCAAGTAATTCTTGAAGCATAATTGCATTATCAACCGATCCTCGGCCCGGTAGAAAGGCACTTTGGAGAGGGGAAATGCAATCCAATAGGGCCGGACGTATTCGATTTGCAATAATCTTAGTTAAAACTTTATACAGCACATTGCAAAGGGATATTGGTCTGAACTCCTTAAAGCTATAACGGATGCTCTCTTTAGGGAACAAACAAATATAGGTCTTGGCAAGTTGAGGAGAAAAACTGCCCGACTGAAAAGCTGAACGGACGAAATCCACGACTGAGGTGCCTAGAATGTCCCAAAACCTCTTGTAGAAAAAAGGCCTGGAAACCATCCGGACACGGTGCCGCATAGCTCTCCATATTTGTAACCACTTGATATATTTCCTCATCAGTGATCTCCTTGATCATATGCTCCGCTGATTCGGGAACAGACTTAAGAGCGGGCATATTAATAGTAGCCAGTGAAGTATCCATCTGCAGTCTTCTATCATGAATTGGGGCATACAGGGATTTGAAAAAAATCCCCAGCAGCAGATTGGATAACCATCGTGTTATCCGTCCATTCCCCATTAAGGAGATGGATCCCATTGATCCTATTCCTGCGGTGTTTGCAATTCGCCCGGGCGTGGAAATATTTCGAGTTCCGATCACCTAGTTTCACCCACTTCTCACGGGCATGTTGAAACCAGTGAAGCTCCTCTTGGGCGAGAATAGATTTGTACATTTTTTTCAACTCACCTTCCAAGAGGGCCAATTTGATAGAATCCACATGTTCAAGAGTGCGGGCCAAGCCCTCTAGCCGCTTCAAGAGTTTAACCTTCTTCCATTTAAAATTCCCCCCACGTGAGCGCTTGAACTCCAAAGAGGATCTCTCCACATTAACCAGGCGAGAGTGAATGGAAACAATAGGGGCCTTCATCTTTTCGAATCACCTCTCCCACTCCTGCCGGGCCAGGGTTGCCAAGCGATGAGCTATCCGTATTGATCTTCCACCACCCTTACAATGGACGTTCCCAAACCAATCATTTTCGTTGAGTCCCTACTCTTCCTCCCCTTGGCCGGCTGAACCCCTCAGGGAAACTCATATGCCAATTTCCCAGGTAAGGTTCCTTTGCATTCGTTCCAACTCTCCACCATAAACTGCTTCTCCATCTAACCTCCTCCACCATTTCCTGTTGATAAAACTCCTTTCCTTTGAAGATTATATCATTCATTTGTTTCCACACTGTCCAGATTATTGCCCATCCCGTGACCAGCCACATCTCTCTTTCACCATATACAGGAGTTGCTTCCTTCCACCAAGTCAGTAACTCTACCACCCTTATCGGAATTGCCCACTCAAGCCCAAACCACTTAACCCCTTGACACCACATAGAGCTAACAACTTCACACCTACAGAAGAGATGATTACCCGACTCTTATCTTTTTTTCACAAAATGGACAAAGAATATTACTCACCTGAGCACAGCCTCGATTAGCTAAGATTTCCCGAACCGGCAGTGCATTGTTCACTAATTTCCAGACAAGCAATTTAACTTTCATTGGCACTTTGATATTCCAAAACCCTATCCAAAACTCATGTGCACCATCCCCCATTCCTCCAACCTCCCGTCTCCAACAAGAACTTATTGAGAAACATCCCCTTGCTTTCCTTTGACCAAATCACCCTGTCCTCCAGAAATCGATTCAGCCGCACCCTATACAAACCTTCAACAGGTTATTCCATATCTCCTCTTCCCAACCAAATAAAGATTGTCGCAATTTAATATCCCATTCCCATTCAAATCCCACCCGTCTCCCACACTATGCGATTCTCCCTTCTTTATTGGTCGCTAAAGCATAGATTATAGGGAATAAATTCCTCAATGCCCTTCTCTCCAGCACCTATATGTCCTCCCAAAATCTAGTCCTTTCACCATTCCCACCCCCCCCCCCCCCGACCCTCTGCTCCCACCTATCCCAAAAACTACAGATCCTACCCCAAAGAGACCGGTCTAATCGAGCTTCCGGCACCAAAGGTGTTGACTTCCCATAATATTTTGCATCTATAACTTGTTTCCACAGTGAGTTGTCAACTCCAAATCGCCATCTCCACTTTAAAAGAAGAGCTGAATTAAAGTTTTGTGTGTCCCGAATACCCAATCCACCATCCTCCCTATGCCGACATATTTTTTCCCAACTAATTGTATGTAATTTTCTCACCCCCTCCCCTTCGTTCGAGAAGAATCTCCTTTTCAAAAGTTCCAACCTCTCAGCCACTCCTCTTGGGATTTTAAAGATCGAAAGGAAGCAAACAGGTAAGCTATTCAAAACTGACCTTATTAAACACAAACGTCCAAACTGTGATAAGAATCTGCTAGACACCTGTCAATTCTGTCCAGAATCGGCTGCCAGATAGTCAGGGAATGTATCTTTCCACCAATCGGTATACCAAGATAAACCATTGGCCACGAACCAATACTACAGCCCCAGAATGAAGCTGCCTCGCTGACCACCTCTTCAGGACAATTTATTCCATAGACACTACTCTTCCCTAAATTAATTCTTAGTCCCGTGGCAAGTGCAAAGCAGTGCAAAATTCTATTGACCAAGATTATCTGATTAAATTCGCCTTCACAAAAAAGTACTGTGTTGTCCGCATATACCTTTCTCAAGTTTGTCTTCAACTCAATGTCAATGCAGTTGATGAGAGTTTATGGTTGACTAATGTGGTCATTCGGAAATGTTCTTTATACACCTGAGGTTTCTGGAGTTTATATTGGGTATATCTTCAATATTTGAAGCTTTATTATTCATCTTCATGAATTGCCCAATTCTTCAATTAATTAAGATGAATAATAAAGCTTCAAGTGTTGAGGATCTACCAAATATAAACTCCATAAACCTCAGGTGTATTAAGAACTTTTCCAAGCGACCATATTAGTGCACCATAAACTCTCATCAACTGCATGACACTGATGAGTTAAATACAAACTTGAGAAGGGAGCTAGATGAGTAAATACACAAGATCTAAGAAACCCAGGAAACATTAAAATGGGGAGGGGGTGTCTAGAGAACTCACGTGTTGTGTATCAACTCGATCAGCTTTATTCAAAATTACACTTATCTTGTCATCATGACCACGGAGTAATGAAATAACTCGTTTGAACTCATCACTTATGTCCAATTTATGTGGATCAAATAGTAGAAGTATTAAATTGCATTTCGCTGCAAACCATGATATGACTCCTGTGAAATTATAACTTCTTCGTGTTCGTTGCTTTTCACCACATAGAACCCCAGGACTGTTCGCAAATGTTATATGCTCAAGCAGCTGTGGAAATAAAGCAACATAAAATGATTTAAAAGCATGCCTACAAAAGCAGCTATGCAAGCAAGCCCAAAAAATCTTACTTACTGCATGTCGCATTTGAGAACACTCATATTTTGACAGAAAAGAACCACCAAAAGTAGTTGAAACTCTTGACAGATTTCCACACGAGAGCATTTTTCTAAAATATCACGTTTAACTTATTAGATGAAAGAATTATGATCATGGAATGGATTTCATTAAATATTTGGGTTGTCGCTTTTTTATTACTCATGTGGGAAAACGTGATCCCGAAAGCGTACGGTGTCAAAGTTGCAGAATTTATGTGTAAGTACTGGGTTATCTCTGGAGAATGTGTGATAGAAGCAGGGCCAACACTCTTTAGCTAGACATTCAACTGGCTACTCTCATCAATAATAGTGAAATCTAAATCCTAAATCTAATCTACAAAAGCAAATAAATACTAATCTAAAAGCATGCAAACTATACTAAGAAAGCAAATAAACTATACTAAGAAAGGATGTCGTAAATCTAATCTATAAAAGCATGTAAGAAAGCGGTTCGGTTTCGGTGCTGCACCCTTTAAATGGGTGCACATGCTGCACATGATGATCTCAAGAAGGAGCTGTGCTGATTGGATTATTTATTACAAACATTCCTTCTATGTGCATTCATTTTATAAGGTAATGTGATATTTTATTGCCATCAATGGTGAAACTATTAAAATGGAATGATTAATTACTTACATAATTATATCAATCACCATTTTATGCATTTGTTAAAGACCATAAACAAATTCTTTCATTTTGCTAAATCCTAATTGATAAAAACTCGCCATCACCGACGGCAAGAACAAATTTGTGACCATCACCTCCGAAGTTAAAATGTTCAACCTCAACTCGGAACCAATCGATAATGATGGTGTAAACGCAGAGGGTGCAAAACACTTTCACGATGGTGATCCGTGTGCGAAAGATGACGATTTTGAAGTTGTTGAATCGGATTCCAAATACGATGATGGCAACGGGGAAGCACGTTGGACGGATCACCATCATGAAAGTGTTAAACTTATCACATAAAAATCTTATTTGCAGCACACAAATTATCACTTATAATATGGATCTTCCCTGTGAGACAATATATAAAACAATAAATTGAAACATGCTAATTAATCGGAAAAACCAAACATATTGGCTTGAATTAAACATCAACATATAAATATGATTTGTTGCTTCAATTTATTAGACTTGTCCACATAATATGATCCCCATGAAACAAAATGCATCAATGACAGCCATAAAATACGAACCAAACCAATTCAAAATAAGCTAACAGAATGTGAGTTCAATTACTCAAATAAAAATAACCAACAAGCTGTCACCAGGCACACTACTTCCCACGACGGGGTGGGCATGATGTCCCTTGTCGCTTTTGTTTCCCACGCGCAGCAGGTCCCCCATTCCGCACATCTACGACAACATCAGCAACAACAATCGGCTCCTTAACCCCTGCGACCATTAGTCCTACCATTAGTCCTGGAGCATCATCTAGTCCAGCGAGTGCCTTCATGCTATCGAGACATAGGTTGCTGTGCTGCAGCACCATTGCACCGAATTTTTGCATGCATTGCACACATGCAAAAATCACATGAACACACATCGTCTCCCCATCACAAGATTAAATTGAATACCATCACTTTCTGTTTGTTCCACTAGCACAGAGTCAATATAATATCATCACTTACATAATATTCATATATCACATGCACACATATAACCCCATCGATATTTAACGTATTTAATGAACTACAATCACATACATAGAGTTTTACCATCACATGAACAACTTAAACCCAGCACGTACATGACATCAACTCATCATGAGGATGTATCTGGTTAAACTTACAATTTTGAACATTTTCATATCGCAATCAATTCATGACTCCATCACATGATCAATTGGGACCTAGAACATATATAATATAGACTAATCATGCAAGAATATTTAGAATGGGGTTATAAATAAAAAATACAATTATAGAATACAATCACATAAAAACTAAGCACTCTAGTTCGTCCATACGATTTTCTCTAAAATTCATCACTTTAATAATGAACTCAACGCTCATCTAATATAGTCTCATTCAAGCTATAACCTACGGTAGAAAATTGAAGTCCATTATATTTATTTAATTATTTGCGAAATCTTGCAATCAACCCAAATAAAGGTCCTAAAATATATGACGTTAAATTGGCATCATAAATTATTTCTACAAAATTATCTAAGTAAATTTTTTTTTTTTAAAAAAAAAAACTTCCCTTGTTTATATCATTATAAGTGTGAATCTAGTCCTATACATAAATTTCTTTTAAACTGTAAAAACATATTTTTGTCTCGACACTATCAAACCCAAGCCCCCAAAAAATTCAAGCATCTCAGCACCCAAATAATAATCAGACCCAAGCCCCAGAACCAAAAATCGCATGTTCACCCAAGAATGAAAATCACAAAAATGGAAATCAACACCAAGCCCTAGATATTTATTCTCACCAACAAACCACCACCTGTGCATATGTTCGAAAAACAGAACTGCAAATTGAAATTTTTACTCAGAAAAAAACGGAACTCTAACCTTACAAATTGAAATTCGTCGGTGATGGCATCGGCACAGTCTTGAAGAACAAATACACCCACAAACCAATCGTGTGCGCGGCACCGAATAAACTCGCGGCGGTGGTGTGTCAAGGATACTCGGAAATGGATCGTGTATGGATATGAGCCGAAGATCTAAATGGGTGTGTGGGGGGTGGGGGAGATTTGTGTGCCGGGGTATGAAATGTTGGTTGAAATGATGGTTTGGGAAATTTTACACCGATCCCCTCTCCAATCTGTAATAATTTTATTCCTTCCCAATGACACCCTAAATATAGTATGTTTCCAACACAAACCGGTAAAATTGCAAAATTACCAGCATATGAATCAAATAGACAGATTATATACATTAACGATACTTACCCCATATTCCACAATAAAAAATGGAAATAAAATCTCTCCAATATTATTAGCACTTAAACAACATGTAGTTATCATTTAAGCTTGTGCTGAATCTGCACACAAACCTAATCCGTAAGAAAGCATGTAAATCTTATATTAAGAAAGCAGGTAAGTCTAATCTAGAAAGCAAGGTTAAAAGATAGAATGGACGGGAATAAATAAATATTGGAAATCAATGTCCAATGAAAAAATTCCAAAATATTTGACTCACAATACTTTAGTAATAATAGCATGCATACAATTGTATAAAAGATGAAAATAAAATAGTCCAAAATATATGGTGAACCTGGACAGAAGATGGACTACGCTAAGGTGAATAGCCTTGAGATGAGAAGAGTTCAAAAAAATATTTTAATTTGCCTAAAAAATATGGCATAAATAACTAGGATAATCTGAACTGCAAACATCTCCTATCCAATTCCTAGTCATTTAGGGTGGAATGATTTTAGACAGTAGAAAAGCCTTGGATGACAATTGCCGCTGTCATTTAGACTTTCGTTGTATGTGATGTAAGAAGAACCCACATGTCCTTTACAACAGTAACTATTAGACGACATTGGCATATACTACCTCCTTTCTTTTAAATACCACGGACCTACATTTCACGCAATTCAATACATATTTTTAATCCTTAATAACTCAAATTGCATACAAGTAAAAATTATGAAAATTTGATATTCTTAATCTATGCTATTAGACGAATCTAACAAGATCTCACTTGACTATATTTTATTTTATATAATTGTATTAAAAACTCGAATCAAAGTTAGTCAATGAACAGTGACAAACCTCCAATGTGTCACTTATAAAAGAACGAAGGAAGTATTATCTAACATTAATACAGGTCGAGATTCAGGCATGAAATTAAAGTAAAGAAAAAAACTGTATCCAAACAGCAGCTGGCAGAGGGCTAATTGTTTCCCCGTTAAGGGACCTTTTACCGAATTCACAGACCATAAACTATTGTTCAGACCATGCAAAATAGCAGCTAGTAATTAATACACAAATGAAGAGCTAATTGTATCCCTTCATCGATCTTTTGCCGACAATAGTTTGTGATACTTCTTACTACCCATTTCGTACAAACAAAAAATGAAAAATAAAAGAAGGAAAAGTATGTGTATTTTTAGCCTTTACACCACAACCAAGTGGTTTTCGTATTTCAGCTTAAAACACTTAAAAATATTTTTGACATTTTATGGAATATTTTTGGAGTTTTTATAATATTATATATTTTAGATTTTTAAAGTATTTCACACCTTAGGAACGCTTGTTATTGGGATTTAAAGCAATTAAAGAAATTTTGAATTTTCGGAGAAGAATATTTTTGGTTTGTCACTTTTTAGAATATAATAGTTTTTATGATTTGTATGTATTTCACGCCTTAGGAATGTGTGTTATTATGGGACACAACGGTGGTCACTCCCGGAATATTGGTATTGGATGCATTATTTGAGAATCCAATTTATTAGTTTCCATATTCGTTTTATTGGAGAAATATTTTATTGAAAGATTTAATGAATCAAAGAATGAATTAAGTTAGTAGTTAGACAAGTTAGAGAGTTAGAAAGAAGTAGGCAATTATATACAACAATCAATGACGAACAAAAGAATAAAACAAATAACAAACCGATTTGGGAACAATTTATTACATTCTAGCTAACAATTCAACAATAATATTCACACTATACCAACAATCAAGACAAATAAATGAATAAAGAATTTAAAGAATTAATACTCAATATATAATATTTATAGAGATAGACTAATACTAAAAATACATCACTACTAGAAAAAATCCGGATTCGGTCGCTAAAATTGTGGTAGCTAACGAGTTTCGGTCGCTAAAATTGTAGTCGCTAACGAATTTCGGTCGCAAATTCGATCGTTAACCTCTTTAGCTACCAAATTTTATCAAATTTTTCGGTCGCTAAAACAGAAAATTCTTGTAGTGCATGTACAAGTATATACATATATACAATATAAGAATACTAAAAAAAATACTTAGGAATAATAATATTAATAAATACTTCTCTAACCTATGTCGCTGAAGCAGTCACAAGTAGTATGATATTGATATCAACGATACTTAAATTTAACCTATTATATTTATAGCAAAGAATTAGCCCATGTCGTTGAATTTAGATGAGTCGTTGAATTCTCTAACCCATGTCGCTGAAGCAGTCACAAGTTTGTTGTTGACATGCTCTTATGCAAGTAATTGAATTGTTCTTGGAGTATCTATATAATGTATCTTGTTGTACCAGTTTTATATTTTATACTTAAGGAAATCATTCAATTTTTTTTGCTCAAGAGCTTATACAGATTAGAAAATGGGTGGTGGGAGCCCATGCCACACAAATTACAAAGGGGAATAAAAAGAACGGATAGAGGGCCGGTGGGAATTGAACCTCCAATCTTTCGTTGGAAGTCAAGGGACTTAACCACTTGGGCTAAGTCCTCATCCCTGAGCCCATGCCACACAAATAAGGAAATCATTCAATTATTAAAGGATATTTTTTTGCTCGACAGCCAATGAAGGCTAGGCAAAGAAATCGAAAAAATGAAAACAAACAGAAAATAACGTAGGGAAATAAAGGACTACAAAATCAAAGTGACCGCGGGAACCATGTTCCCATCGCATCCGCTGATAGCAAAGGCTTCAGAGGATCCGGCGGGAAAGCCCAAATCATAAAGAATAGCTCGTCCTCATCACCTCTCTTAGCGAGGAAATCCGCAACGGCATTGCCTTCCCTTAAGACATGTTGAAAACGGCAGACATGAAAATGACTCCGTAGCTCCTGAATGCAAGCAAGATAATTAGACAACCAGTGGCTATTCTTCCATTGGGAACTAACCAACCGAATAGCTTCCAAGGAGTCACAGCAACAACATACTTCTTTAATTCCTCGATCTGCAACAATCTGTAATCCATGAACAAGGCCCGCCAACTCGGCTTGCAGCACAGAAACGTCACCAAGGTACTCCGAGGCCCCGACAATCCAGCTTCCATTTTGATTCCTCAACACAGCCCCGAAACCTGCACGTTTGGAGCTCCCCAGAAATGAACCATCTGTATGGAGGAAAACACCCTCCCAATCCCCCATATTCCAGCAGACGAGACGCTGAATTCTGGGAGTGCTCTGCTGCGTACGATGAATCCGATCCATGGAATCTGCAAGGTGTAAAATACGTCATCCTACAGCCTGTACAGTGGAGGATTTATCTTGGAAGACCCTAGAGTTTCTCTCCCGCCATATGTGCCACATACCTGCAAGGAAAACAACTCCATACACCCGAGCCATGCCTCGAAGCCAAAGACGTATACTTGGTCTGTCAATGGTATTAAGGTCCGCAGGGATGTCCACCCCAATCAATATCCACACTGCACTTGTCCAAGGGCATACGAATATGCAATGTCGCCAATCTTCCACCCCATCTCCACAAATCTGGCAAAGAGGAGTATTGGCAAGATGACGACTGAATCTAAGATGGTTACATGGGAGAGCTTCCCAAGCAACCAACCATAGCAAAAAGCAGATCCTCTCATGCCACTTAGAGTCCCAAATCCAAGACCAGTCCCTCTCCCCAGCCATATTCTGAATCAAGAAAGAATAACCGGACTTAGCTGAGTAAATACCATAGTTAGTCATCTTCCAACACCACCCATCCATAGAGCTATGGTGGAGGAAGGGCGGGGGTCTCTGGGTGATTTCATCCCGCACATCCTGGGGGATGACAGTTTGAATAGTTGAAAGATCCCATTCGTAGCCACGAATAATGTCGCGGACACGAAGGTCAGCATCCTCCATCTCAATAAATGCGACTCTGGGTCCCAATAGCTTACCATTCAGCCATGGTGTGAACCATACAGAGCTATTCCCATTGCCGAGCTTGTACGTAAATCCTCCAAGTAACTTCATCGCCGCCTTCCTGAGACTCCTCCAAGTAAAGGATCCTGGAGTTCGTAATTCAGCAAAGGAGACATCAGATGGCATGTACATGGACCTCAACTCGGCACTCATCGCTTACTACGCCCAAGGAAGAATTCATAAACAAGTTTGCCAAGCAACGCTATATTGGCATGACAAGCCTGTCGAAATCCAAGGCCTCCGGTATTTCTAGGGAGAGCAATTCTATCCCAGTTAACTAGGTTCAACCCACGCCCCTGATGGTCTTTCCATATAAAATTTCGGATGCGTTGATCAATCCTCCTACATGTCGATGCTGGAAGCCATCCAATCTGCATTGGATAATTTGGGATCGAAGACAGCACATGTCGTGCAAGGGTAATGTGTCCCGGCTTGTTAAGAAGCCGCATCGCCCACATAGATAACCTTTTATCTATATTCTCCAAAATATAGTCATAGGCCCGTCAGGAAACCTATCATGATGCATGTGGAAGCCCAAATACTTGCCTAATTGATCACTGAACTCAATAGATAGTGCCTCAGACATCCAAGCACGTTCAACAGGGGTGACACTCCTTGATGCAAAGGCTTTAGACTTAGCGGGATTTATTTTAAGACCTGACCAGGAAGCAAAATCTCGCAAGGTTGAGGCCAGCGATAAGATACTATTCTCTTCAGCTTGGGTACATAAGATCAAGTCGTCTGTGAACATTAAGTGCGAAATACCCGTACCATTCCGGGATAGCTTGATAGGCCGCCACTGTCCAAGATCCACAGCCCTATTAATAGCTACAGAAAGTCTATCCATGACCACATTGAACAAATAGGGTGAAAGAGGATCACCTTGGCGAAGCCCTCTCTCCGTCCGAAACCCTTCCAATGCACCTCTATTCCAAATAATTGAGAATTCCGGAGAAGAGACACAAAACATAATCTTTCGCACAGCATCCGGTATCTCCATTTGACATAAACACTCCTCAAGGAAGGGCCACCGCACATTGTCATACGCCTTCTCAAGGTCAATTTTAAGAATAATGGCCTTCTTCCTCGAATTAGGACGAGAAATTGAATAGACCAACTCTTGAAGAATAATAGCGTTATCCATCGTACCCCTATCCGGCAAGAAAGCCGATTGGAGAGGCGAGATATAATTGTTTAAAACCGGCCGTAGCCTATTGACCGCCACTTTAGATATGAATTTGTAAGCCATGTTACACAAAGTGATCGACCGGAATTGCTTAATCGAGTTCGGAACAGAAATTTTGGGAATAAGACAAATATAGGCCTTAGCTAGCTCAGATTCAAAGGAGCTAGAATGAAATGCCTGTTGGACCATCTTGCGAATATCACATCCTATATCATTCCAGTGATGTTTATAGAAGGCTGCTGGGAAGCCTTCCGGGCCTGGCGCGGCAAAAGGTCGTGATTGGGATAGTGCCTTGTCGACTTCTTCACCAAGAACAGGTCCATGTAACCCTTCTTTATCCCTCTGAGAAATAGGCAGTAAAGGTGGCAGCCGTTCCAGACTAGGTGATACCCCTTCTTCCGAAAATAGGGACTTGAAATAAGATCTTACAGAGGCTTGGAGCGTATCATCATCGGTACCCACCAAGTCCCATCCTCAACATAGAGACCATGAATCTTACGCCTGTGGTGATGGACTTTAGCTTGTGCATGGAAAAATCGAGTGTTTCGGTCTCCCAATTTAATCCAATCTTCACGTGAACGTTGATACCAAAAAAGTTCCTCTTGGTCTAGGATGTCTTGGAATTCTTTCTGCAATTTAAAGGATATTGATTCTTTCGTTATTTTTTTCTTTTAGAGAAAAAAGAGTATAAAAATCCTAACATGTATTTAAGGGTACAATAGAACATAAATTAGGAAATGATTTTATCAATTCTACCTTTCTATTTTAGAATTGGATTTAATTGAATAAATGAAATTGTTTATCTTGCATGCTTCAAATTATTTGGAAGTAAATAACCACACCCAAAAATTGCTCCTAAAAATGAAAAGTTAGATATATAAAGTTGGCAAAATTAAGGTTGAGAAACTTAAAATTTGAATTAATTAATACTACCATGTAGCACTTGAATAAGGCTCAAACCATCACCATGTGGGGATGGGACTAGCCAAATGGCAAGGGAGTTTAGGTTGGAGGTTTGATTCCCCACCTGACCCCATATTCACTTTGTTTTCTTTGTAATTTGTGTAAAACGAGCCCCACCACCCTTTCTCTGCCTTCAGCTTCTCATAAAAATAAATAAATAAATAAATAATAATAAAAAAAACCATGTTGGGTTGTCCATTTGACAATATGCTTGTCATGCAAGAATGCCTTGAATTATTGCACCCAGAAGGTAAACAACCCAAAAAAAAATATATATATTAAAAAAAACTCTTTGCAGAAATATCTTAAAATTAGAGGAAAACCCAGAAGGCGCAAAGAGATAAGTTGATAACCACAATTCAATGATCCAATGTTTCTCCCAAAACATAAATGAAAGGCAACAACATATACTTCCCAATCCCAACATCAAATCATTGTCACTCAAGTTTTAACATCAACTGAGGGATGCTGTAACATGATAACTAAATTCCAACTCTACCACGAGCCCACAGCACCCGCGGTAGGGTTTTGGAATGCCGCAAAATTCCAGAAAGTCTTCAATGCATATGGTGGGGAGATCGTGACTCCCTCCTCCGTAATTTTTGCAATCTGCAAATTCAAAACCACCATAAAAAGGTGGAATAAAGAATGAAAGAATACTAGAGGCGTTAAAAAGATTTAAGAAGAATACACGGTTGAAACAAACCTGAAGCTTGTTGACCGCTGACCTATCACGATAGAGGAGCACACGCATGCATTTTTCCAAAAGTTTCACACCTTCCTCAAAAGTAATGTTTTCATGCCATTCCTCACGGAGAATAGGCCTCGCCATGTGATTTCCAAACCCAGTTGCCACATGGTTGTCCTCATAATGTACGCCAATCATGTTAACCTAATTTATACAATGAAATTGAAATATGATATATTATTAATGTGATCAAAACGATCAGAAATAAATGAAACAAGCCATACATACCGTTCCAAGATACTTTTGTCCATTTTTAACTCCACCGAGCACAAGAGAATTCCACAATGGATTGAACTTATTACGGCGGTTGTACATAACCCTAGTTAGATAGTTGTGCACCTCTTTCGGGCCAAATGAGTTCCCATCATCCCACATGTTGTCATACAAGCTACATCCAGAAAACAAAAGTTTAATTATCATGTAACATCT
This sequence comes from Hygrophila difformis, assembly GCA_030278955.1. Taxonomy (NCBI): domain Eukaryota; kingdom Viridiplantae; phylum Streptophyta; class Magnoliopsida; order Lamiales; family Acanthaceae; genus Hygrophila; species Hygrophila difformis. The sequence continues at coordinate 16,126,449 of JAOANR010000010.1, read as the reverse complement.
GAAATCCCATTATCAACTAATTTACATATGCAACTGTGACAACTGAGAAATAATTCTATGGCTATTTCAAATAAAGTGATGAGCATACATGAGATCATCAAGATATCGCATTATCTCCTGAAAATCACTGATCTCACCACTGGCACCAATAATAGAATGTTTTCCCACTGACTTCAACCGCTCCACAGTTTTGTAGCGAAGAGTAGATCCATAAGAACCTACAAAACAAAAAACATTAAGGACACAGCTACCAGGACCAAGCATAAAATGGAGGCACATAATAATCAGGCAAAAAACAATCAATAATAGGAAACAGTTTCAACTTAGTTTATTTGGGTTCCAATGGGAATATCTGCCTCTAAACAACACAATGAATATATACATATATACTCCCTCCGTTTTCAAAAAATTGAAATGGACCCACTGTGCACGTAGTCCAATGCACATTTTAAACGATTAATAACTCAATTTCGGTATAAGTATAAATTCTAAAAGTTCGAAAAACTACTCGACGAGACGAATCTAATAAGATCCCACTTGGCTATATTTGAACTTGTATAACAATGATAAAACTTTAAATCAAAGTACGTCTGTGAATAGTGCTGATTTTCCAAAAGTTCCATTTATTGGAGAATGGAGGGAGTATATATGTACAAGTATATATGAATATATTGTCAAACAGTTCATCATTAAGAATATTAATTAACATTCATAGCTATAAAAGGTAAAATGGACACTTACACCATTTTCTACGCCATGGTGCACCCTTTGACAAGGTGTGCCAACACAAGGCTCTTCAAAGCCAATATTTTTTAAATAAGAAGGGGAAAAAAAAAATTCATGTGATTGAATGATAGTAAAGGGAACTGTACTATCACGCTCTCCAGTCAAATTTACATTTCAAAACTGATCCCTAAAGCATTGCACAGAGCACCTCTTCTCTCTCAAGCAATACACAGGTTAGATGTTTAGAGCATCCTCTTTTCTAACTCTTCTTTATCCATGGTGGTGGGGCTGTTGTGGACACCTTCTATTGAGCTGTTTACCGCAAGTTATTTTTTCTGGTAAACAAGTTATAGTATTTATTACTATTATTATTTTATTAATTACTGTTCAGCTTAGTGCATTACTTCTTAATAATGCTTATGAGTTATGACAATATGATTCTTAAAAGTAGATATAGCTATATAGTAGCATAATATAATCCAGAAAATATGAAAAATACATTGGCACACTGTATGGCAAGTTTTATGCTACGGCTCCACAAAGACTTTGTAGCACTGGCACATTGCACCAATCACCTTCCATACATATGTCCCCATACCCCATTCATACTGTAGTAACTAGTAAGCACTAATACGACTTCATGCATATCAGTCCCTCAAATCGTTATTTCAAACAACAATTTTATCATACAAGGTCACCAACTAGGCCGGAAACTATATTTGATCAGGGCAAAATTCATCACAATTTCTTATAATCCATATCCAGTAAGTTAATGAAATATATATAAAATGCTATCACAACTTCTTAATGATTAATGTAGATACGAATTACACACCATAAAGCAAACACGACCCAAAAACTCAATAAAACTCACACCAAATCTAGTCCAAAGATTATCATTTCCGGACTCTACCAGGTCATGCTTGCTATTCTTCATAGTAATTCCCAACGCAATAAAACACTCCATGGCCCATACCACTAATGCCAATTAGATCAATTAACAAGAAGAAAGCTGCATCTAACCTCCCATATCAGCAACCAAGAGAATACCATCTTTGTACTTCATGCCAATTACTGAAGTCCCAGTCACGTATGGATACCTACGAAATAAAACAAATTAATCCCAAACTACATGAAATGCATCCCATTAAACACCCAGAAAGGTACAAAGTGGTAAAAAAACTAAAACACGCATGATATGATCAATTTAAAAAATTAATAAATAAATAAATAAATAAAGAAGCCCGGACTTCAAAATTTAGTTTGGAAGTATAAACCCTAGATTCATTGCAATCGGTAAAATTAAACAGCTAGATCATAATAACTGTAACTGCGAGCATTCCAAGAGAGAAATCATACTGGGTTCTCTGAATATCTGCTTCGGAGCCAAGCAAATTATTCATAGCAACGGCAGAATCGGCCACCTGCCATCATTTTAAAATAATCACCGGAACACAAAAAGAAAGAAGACGAAAAATCAAAATCATAGTTCATATTACGAAAAACTGAAGCAAAAACAGAGGGTCGGATTAAACTTACATTCATTTTCGAAATTCAAGGATATTGAATAAATCAAAACTTCCGCCTATCGGATCAAACCAATTCTGACGTTCGATTGAACTGGCTCTGAATCCTAATTTTGTACAGAGATGAATTCACGTTTCCCTTCCCTCAAGAAATAATTGGGCCTCTTTGGCAAGACATGAATACTTATTGGGCCGATTAAACTTTTCAGCCAGAATGTCTATCAGTCTATCCATAAGGGATCATGTATGGCCTATTGGGCTTAATGGTAGACTTTGAAGCATCTGAAAATTTTGTTTGGGAGCCTATTTGTTTTGACTCTTTTTGTCTTCCATTTGATGTTTGCTCACCCAATGGCCCTATTTGGCGAACAGCTAAATAAAATCAGATAATTTATGTGACAATATGAGAAAAAATAGCTTTTTTAAAGTGATAAAATAACTTCAAACAATATTCAATCAGTTCTTTTTGAAAATGTTGCAAATAGCAGAATTTTGTATTACAGCTTAATTTTTGCCCTCAAAATTATCAAATAGCTAATGTTAACTAATTTATTTATTATTCACGTAATCAATTAACAACTTATTCCTAAACAAGCCTAATTTCAATTTCTTTTAGCGGTTTTTTTTGCTTTTTCTAGAAATGAAAAAGGAGAATTCTCATCTTTTTTCAACATAGGCATAGGTTACTTCCAGAAAATTGAGAATTCATTTTAGGAATAAAAATATTAGTATCTAATAAGGAAATAAAATAAATTATAAATACTCTTATAAGATTAATGTCCCTTTTAGTAATTTTAATATATAAAAAGTCATTCTATGTAAAATTCATTCAAACATGTTTACGTTGAAAAGTAACTTTTAACACTATCCACTCAAACAATTATTTGGGCAGCTTTTGCTTCTGAATTCTCCTTCTTCTACTGACTATTATTTTTTTTTAAAGTCAAAACAAACAGGCCTTTAAAGTATAAATAAATAAATAATTTATCTTTTATTATTTATATGGTATAAATTCTATGAAATCATTCTTCAATAAATAAATTATACTGTATGAGTAGAAGTGTCAAGTCAGGCCACACAAGGTTATTAAGCTCGAGTAGTGAGATACTCGAGCTTGACTTGACAGTATTTTTGAGCTACTCGAGCTCGAACTCTCTCTCTCTCTGTGTGTGTGTTTTTTTTAATCTTTTCTCGAGCTCGAGCTCAAGTAGTTCGAGCTTGATTAATTTTTTTTACACATTTGTATATTGATTTCAAATTTTGGAACTATGACATAAAAACGTAATTCAATTTTTGATATATAAATATTTGATTAGTTATTGTAAATTAAGATACAAACAATTTTTTTAAAAAAAAAACTATACTCTGTCCTTTTTTAAAGAGCAATCATTTATCCTTGTTTTTAGATGTTTTCAAATAAGTGACATATTTTCTCTTTTGGTAAAAATAAAATGGGTGAGTGAGTATAAGAGATAGTGAGAGAAAATAAAATATTTCTTAATAAACGGATCAAAATGAAAGTGGACAATAAATAAAAATTAGAAGGAATATTAAAAATATAAAATATACTACTCAATACTCGACTCGATTTGGTACTCGACTCAATACTCGATGAGTACTCGATACTTGACGAGTTTCATATCCTTGTACTCGGGCTTGAGCTCGATACTCGATTAAATACTCGAATACTCGACTCCACTTGAATTTTTCGAGTACGAGTCGAGTTTTTTTTAGTCGAGTTCGAGTAGCTCTACTCGTTAATCCCGTAATCCATAATGGAAATAATGAGTTAACGAGTGCTTTTGCTTTTGAGTTGCTTAATCCGTATAATATCGTGTTTATTTTATTGAAAGCAATCTAGCTACAACTATTAAGCTCCATATCAGGGTTAGGGTCTGCTTGGATTGGTTTTTGAAAAAAGTAGATGTCAAAAGCAGAAGCATAAGTGAAAGCCAAAAGCAGAAGCATGTAACTTTTGTGTTTGGATTAAATGTTTGAAAAACAGTTTTTTTTTTTCAAAAGTGTATTTCGATGTGTAATTAAGACGAAAAGTACTTTTAAAATGTGTAAATTACCAAAAAGGATATGCTACTTATATAGGATACTATATATTTATAGTGTAATTTAAATAAATTAGTAGCGACATTTATGACTCTGCACACATTACTAGGTGCTTTTGATTTCTGCTTTTCGGAGAAGCGCCCCCTCCAAAAGTACTTTTACAGCTATTCGAGGTGCTTTTGCTTCGTTAAAAATACCTTAAAAAAATGCCATTCCAAACGCCCCAAGAAATTATATCTACGGATTTCAGGCTAAAAGAAAATGGAATTGGTTTTGATTTGGGTTTTGGGGAATGAGGAATTTTCTCCTTAATTGGTTCCACTCTATGGTCCACACGGATTTTGGGATGATTAATGCTATGAGTTTTGGGACGAGAATCAAGCCTTTTGCCATTCTTATAATTGCTATATATGCTAAACCAATTAAATTAAATAACTATTAATTAACCCGTGCAGACTCGACGAGCATAATTTTATATTTTATATAATATATACTTAAATTATATAAAATAATAATAAATTGTATTTTGAATAATGAAAAATGTATAGTGATTTTATATCGAATAATGATGTATGTATATGATAATATAATTTAATTATTTTTAAAATTAACAAAGAAATTATATTATACCGTCTTCTTTAGATTGTGGCTTGTCCAGTACAAACGTAACAGGTCAATAAAAATAATTATTAAAACAATATTTTTATTTAATTTGAATTTAAATTTTAAAAAAAACAAAACCAAATATAAGTATTAAGCATAATAAAAAAATTTCCCTCACAATTTACTGGAAATTTCGTTCCTAAAAATTAATATACTCACATGATGGATGTGGCTATTTTTGTTGGTAAGTACTGTTCGAAGCCTTGAATTAAATAACAACCATTAAATTGGAATTCAACAACTATATTTACACTTTAATCAATTGTCTGATACATTTGTTGAATAATGGTTAAACATGCACTACAAGAATTTTCTGTTTAAGCGGCCGAAACTTTTTGGTAAAATTTGGTTACTAAAGAGGTTACGACCAAATTTGCGATCGAAATTCATTAGCTACCACAGTTTTAACTAAAAAAAAAATCCACAATTTTTCTTATAGTGACGACATTGGTTATTATGCAGTTAACTGCATGTGCAGCCTGCGAAAGGTCTTTTTTGTGATGTATTGTAGCACATATACCTCTAACATAAATGTGTCAGTCTGAAACGGGCATCACATTACATGGATTCAAGACTTTTTATCAAGACACATAAATGTGTCTTTTTATTGCAGACATCACATGGATTCAAGACACATCACAATACACCACTCACCCATTACACACCCACACCAATCGATAAACATTGCACAACTGATGAAGAGTCCAAATATTACACACCAATCGGCACATTCATCATGTAATGATTCATCACCTAAACCTAATCCTATACACGGTCCAGGCCAAACTAATTACTTATTACTATTTAACCACGCAACTTAATTCAACTAACATATTGTATCAAGATTCAACACTTGTTTTTTATATACTGTATTATTAATAATAGCAATAGCAATGTTAGTAGTTTCATAGTACAACTTGAATTGGCAAGAAAGTTGAGTCGCGTATCAATAATTCAATGCGATATTGATTAACTAACCACCAATCAAGAACGAACGCACCAAGGGGCCTGGGACAGCGATAGTGATTAACTAACCACCCCTCAGGGGTGGACGTAGCAAGGGGCTTGGGCCCTAGGCGCCACCATGTTTTTTTACTTTGGTACATTAGATTTATAAGCCTTAAATTTATTTTTTTTCTTCAATTCAAGTTTAAACCATAAATCCTTCCCAAATTTTCTCCCTAAATTCTTAATTATCAAATTTTTTTTTACCCATTTCTAAAAATTGTCCACTAGAATAGAGGTGGAAATAAGTCAGACTGTCCAGGTCAATTTAAAAATTGATTTATTATTTAACTAAAGGCTTATGTTAGACTTATAAAAAGTCCACTAAGTATACTAGATCAGTTTATTTGAAATTTTATATAAAATGTTATATTTTTTTATTACATACATGAATTAATATTATTATTATTATTTATTTAGTATTTAAATGTTTTCTTTTATAAAATTTAAAAATATATTACAGGTTTAAGGAGACTTTTAAAAAACTTAAAACCTGAGATATTTAAATCAATAAGCTAGCCTTAGACTTATAAATGGATCTAGCAAAGATAAAATAGGCTAAATTCAAGACCTACTGTATAAAAATAAAATAGACCTAGGTTATTCAAGTTAGGCCAACCTAGTCTATTCCCCATTGCCTAGGATCCTCATAAATAAAATCCAAGTACGCTGCTAGTGGCAACTGGCAATGTGGCATCAATTTGGAAGGTGGCTGCATACAGCAAGTTGTTATTAGGCAGAAAATTCCAGGCTGTTATACACATTCGGCCAAAATAAATGGGACTAGCTATCACAATTCGTCCATTACCAGTTTACCACCATGCACCAGCCTTTATTTATTTATTTATTCTGAAAAGATTATACCTATACCGGCCACAATCCTTCAATAAACACGTTGTAACATAAATTCATCATTCAATGTATGGTTCAGTGATTAATACTATGATTTTAATATTATTATTATTATTATTATTATTATTATTATTTTCTGAACATTCTATATACGCTAGGAAATGGATAATGTGAATACATACTATACAAATTAGAAAGAGAGAAACGGGTTTCTATTTTACTGGTTTTGCAAGTTCTGCCGCTCCGATTTCTTTCTCCGGCTACACTGAGAAACGGACAGCAGAATTGCTGAGGAAGATCCACGGTCTTCTGCTCGGATGCAATTGGATCTCTTGGATAGACTCACTTCTGGTAGCCCCTCTGTTGAAGCTTCTATCAGCCCCTAACAATTCTTCATGCCCTAAACCTCTTCGACAAAATGCTCACACAAAAATCCTTCTTTTTTGTTGAGCTTTTGTTGATTAAATTTACACAAGAGGAATTCTCACCACTTTTCTTCCTCAAGATATGTCTGCTCCTAGGGTTCCCACCCATGCACGCACGGCCGCCGTTCCTTCACCCTCCACCGCTCCTCCTCATGATCCCGGCGGCAAGTCCCCTACTTTCGCCCATGTTCTCACCCAAGATCATATGGAGACCGATGTGCCCGCCTCACAGCCGCCTGTCCGGAGAGATCTTATTGCTGAAGGGCTCGTTCGTATGAGTTTCGTGGACGACAATCCGTTGCTGCCCGATTTTGTGATAGACGAAGAACTTGATAAGGAGGCTGGACTGGCTTGGTCGGATGCGCTGGTAGTTAAGATCCTTGGAACCACAGCGGGATTTAACTTGTTACTTGAAAGGCTTAAGCGAATGTGGAAACCACAAGGGAGTATGGATTTGATAGACGTGGGGTTTGGTTGTTACATTGTCAAGTTTGGAATTGCTGCAGATCGGGAAAAGGTAGTCAATGGCGGCCCCTGGATGATTTTCGATCATTACCTCGCGATTATGCCATGGTCTAGGGATTTCGACCCCAGTGTTACCAAAGTGAACAAGACATTAGTTTGGGCTCGACTGAACAGCCTCCCAATGCATCGATACAGAGAGGACATTCTATGGGCGGTTGCCTCGGGACTGGGAGAGGTTATTAAATTCGATGCCAGCACTCATGATTCATCCAAGGGGAGGTTTGCGCGAGTATGTATCGCACTTGATTTGGAGAAACCTGTTAAGGGCAAATTGAGAGTCAACGGTAAATGGATCCCTGTCGCCTATGAGGGATTGCATTTAATTTGTACCAACTATGGCCGATACGGACACTTTGCGCGTGGCTGTCCTCATGCATGCAATGACACAGCTCATACTGCAGATAATGGCAAGGCGAAGGTGGTGGTTGAGGAGGCAGGCAACGCTGGCCCTTCCGGAGTTGGGGATGAGAAGGATGGTGGATCTCAAAATGTTGTGCCTCCTTCGGGCACCGCGGAGGGAGATCATAAGCCTAAAGGGGGAGATGGTAAAGGGGAAGATCCTGTCTTTGGGGATTGGATGATGGTTGTCTGTCGTAGAAATAAGGCACGAAAGCCTAAGGGGGAGGTGCCTGCTAAGGATCACGTCCGTCCAGATAAACAGGGAGTTGATCCCATTCCGAAGCAGGCTAAACACCGTCCCCATGTTCAGGAGGCGGGGGAGACGGTTACCATGTGTTCCCAGTGGAGTCATGATGATGTGCGCCCTCAGCGTTTTGGTACGGATCACCTAAGTCCTCAAGAGGCCAAATCTAATCCTGGTAGCCTCGCGATTGTCCCGGTGGTTAAGATGGGGGATAGGCGTAAAAACCCTATTCAAATTCTTAAAAGGCAAAGGGTAGAGGATAGGGATGATACGCCTTCCCAGTCTTCAGATGATTTCATTGGTGCCGGACGGTTTGCATCTCTTCAGGATGATACCGAGTCGAAGGATGGTGACAATTGGGTCGACGCGGATGATGCTAGTGTCCAGTAGCATCCTCTTGTTGGCCGAACACTTTCTAATTCTTGTTATGGAGTTCCAGGACTTTACTATTATCGCTTGGAATGTCTTTGGTTTGATGAGTCGTACGGCTCAGAGATGGGTGAGTGATCTTCTCCGGGATCACAAGCCTGATATTTTATGTGTCATGGAGCCAAGGGGGGCGTTTTCCAGGCTGCGCCCTTTTTTCCTTAGATGGGGCTATGCAGCTACCTTTATTCAAGAGGCTGTGGGCATGGGTGGTGGTATATGGATTTTGCATTCTCTTGCTATCTCTTGTACCATCAACGTCTTACATTTTCATCCGCGTATGATCACTGTGGAGCTTCTCAAAGGCAATTGCCAGTGGGCTTTCACGGCTTTATATGCCGACCCTCATTACCCGCGTAGGAAGGATAATTGGGAGGTTCTTATTCGGTTGGCTGAGGCTATTGAGATCCCTTGGGCGGTCTTGGGAGATTGGAATGAAATCGTCACAGAGAATGAAGTTAATAGTGGGGTTTTCTTAGCCGAGAGGGCGGCCGAACTGAGGACAGTTCTTGATAGTTGTTAGTTACTTGATCTGAACACTATTGGACCTGAATTCACTTGGTCGCGTATGGCAGGTGGTGGTAGGCGTATTTCTAAGCGACTTGATGTGCAATGGTTAATTTGTCTTGGGTGGCTCGGTTTGAGGAAGGTCACCTTATGCATTTGCCTCGAGTTGGATCGGATCATTGTCCCTTGAAACTTATATGTGGCGGCCGAATGGATCCTCGATCGAATCGGCCATTCCGCTGGGAAGCTATGTGGAAAGAGCATAGCAATTATAAAGAAGTGGTAACAGCCTGCTTAGGGGGGGCCGCCGATACTCTCATGGAGTCTCTTGAGCAGGTGCGTGATAGATCCATTGCGTTTAATAAAGAAATTTTTGGGAACATTCGGGATATGAAACGCAAACTTAAGAACCGTATTCTGGGCATTGAGAAGCGTTTATCCCTTGTCGACTCGGCATGGCTTTGGCGATTATATGATGAAGTGCGGGGAGAATTAGCTAATCTGCTAGTTCAAGAAGAGTTAATGTGGTATCAGAAAGCTCGTGATCCTTGGGTCAAAGTTGGTGATCGGAATACTAAATACTTCCATGCCAAAACCAAAATAAAAAGGAAGCGTAATCGGATCTATGGTCTTGAAATTGATGATGGCCAGTGGGTTGACAATCAAGACATGCTAAAGGCCCATGCAATTAATTATTTTACTGAGCTGTTTGGCGCCCTTGATATCACTAGCGTGGGAGCTGATCTCCCTGCTTTACTTCCTTTGAGTGCTCATCATAGGCATGCTTTAAGTTCAGCGGTCTCTAGCCATGAAGTGGAAGCCGCTATGATGTCCATGAAATCATTTTCGGCTCCAGGGCCTGATGGCTTTCCCGCGGGGTTTTTCAAGGAATATTGGGACATCTTTCGGGAGCCAGTTATAGCTCACATGTTGAATGTTATGACTACTCGGCAGATTCCGGATGGGCTCGCCCATGCATTTCTTTGCCTCCTTCCTAAGGTGGACATGCCGCGATCGTTGAGACAATTCCGTCCTCTAACATTATGTAACGTTGTGTTTAAGGTGATTACTAAGATATTGGTACGGAGGTTGAGACCAATTCTTAGTGAGGTTATTGGCCCGAGCCAGTCTGCCTTCCTGCCCGGGCGTGGTTCCTCCGACAATGGGATCCTCTTGCAAGAACTTGTCGCCACCATGGAACACCCTCGTTCGAGTTCTAAATCGGTGATTATCAAAATTGATCTAAGGCATTCGACATGGTTTCTTGGACATTTTTAGAAGCCTGCTTATTGGACTTGGGTCTTCCAGACGCCTGCATTGAACTCATTATGGCTTGCGTCACTTCTTCCAGTTTCTCTATCCTTTGGAATGGCTCGCCTAGCGGTCATATTCAGTGTCAGCGTGGGATTCGCCAAGGTAATCCCTTATCCCCCTATCTTTTTGTAATTGTTATGGAGAAGTTCTCTCGGACCATTCTTGAAGAAGTCCAGTCGGGGGCGTGGAGGCCTATGAGATTAATAAGAGGGGGTGTTGACATCTCTCATTTAATGTTCGCTGACGATCTCATATTTTGTGCGGAATTGGAGGAAGCTAGTGTCTGTAGCATGGCAGCCACCCTCACCAGATTTGGTTCACGTTCGGGTCTTATTATGAATCAGGATAAATCTACCGCATTTTGCTCGCCTAATGCCTCTTCCATGGACCGCTCTTTATTGGAAACTCGCCTTGGAGTTTCGGTGGTGCCTCACCTTGGTACGTACCTTGGCTTCCCTATTATCCATGGCCGCATGCGGTTATCTTCTTTCGACTCTCTTGTTAAGCAGATTGATGACAGGCCTAGCTCTTGGGCGGCTTTCTTGTTAAATAAAGCAGGGCGTATTACACTTGCAAGGTCAGTGCTTAATGCTTTGCCGATTTATGTTATGCAAGTTCATCTACTCCCAATTGGTGTTTGCAATAGCATTGATAAAATTATTAGACGATGGATTTGGAAAGGTTCGGATGGGCGTGGATTGCATCTGATTAATTGGGATACTGTTACTAAGCCTCGCAAGTATGGTGGATTGGGAATCAAGAAATGTCGCCAAATGAATTTGGCATTACTGGGCAAGAAACTATGGGAATTCAATTCTAATGCTAACAAGTTGTGGGTGGCGGCCTTGCACGAAAAATATGGAGTTGCTGCAGGCGCCAGGCCAGTTAGCCATTATCGGGGTACTAAAGTTTGGCGCTCCTTGGTGAAGGTGGCCGAGATCTTTAAAGAAGCCTATGGTGTCCGGATTGGTAATGGTGAAAGCTCGATGTAGCCTTGGTGGGAAGGAAAATGCCCAGCAGACCTTGTCCCGTTCGTGGATATTCACGACATTGGGTTGAAAATTAAAGATGTCATCTCTCATGGTCGGTGGAACTTAGACCGTGTTTACTCTTGGTTGCCTCAGGAGGTTAAATTGGCGATGGAAAATACCCCTGCTCCTTTCTTAAATCAAGATGCGCCAGACCTCATGCACTGGCGGGTTGAGGCTTGTGGCGTTTATAGTGTTCGATCGGGCTATCTTTGGTTGTGTCCTAATGACTCTCAGGTTAGGGGATGGGAGTGGATGTGGAAATCTCATGTCCCTGAAAAAGTTGGCGTCTTGCTATGGACTCTTGGGCATGGCTCACTCCCATGCAATCTCTTGCGATTCCAACATGGTTTGGCCGCCTCCCCTCTCTGTTCTATATGTGGGGATACTGTCGATGATTGGCGACATGCTTTATTTTCATGTCCTTGGGCTGCTCAAGTTTGGCGCAAGGGTGGTATTATTTGTCATCCCTCGCTGGCTAGTCTCGAGAATATTGATTGTAGACATTGGCTTGAATGGGCTTGGCGGACTTGGGGGGCTTGGTTCTTGGCGATTTTATGGACGGTTTGGTGTGAAAGAAACAACAAGATTTTCCGGGCTAGTACGATCTCAAGGGACAAAATCCTTGTCAAAGCTACTGGATTCTGCAAGCATTTAGATACCAGGGCTACTGGTGCTACGAGGCATAAGGAGCCTATTATGGTGCGTTGGATTGAAGAGGGGATTGGCGGTGTTGTGCTCCATTCGGATGGAGCTGTCGCGGCTGAATCTCGTCAGTCTTCCTTTGAGGCTGTTTTGCGAGAGAGCACAGGTACATGGCTTCGGGGTTGCAATGGGAGATTGGGTGCTCGTTCCATCCTTGAGGTAGAGTTGCTCGCGCTCCGTTTCGGGCTTCTCTTGGCTGTCCAACTTGGTGTGTCATTAAGCGCTTGCTATGTTGATTCCCTGGATGTGTTTCACTTGATTATGGGTCCTTCATTACTGCACCATTCCCTTTGGCCGGTCATCAAGGAAGTTCGCACACTCATTGGAAGATTTTGTGGTTGCTCTATTTGTCATGTCTACCGTGAAGGTAATCAGGTTGCTGATGCCCTGGCTCGTAAAGCTATCCTAGCCGAAGACTTCTACACCACTTGGGCTTTTCCCCCGGATGATATTCAGGAGCTCGTGTCTAAGGATGCGAATGGTGTTTTGTTTGCTCGATTAGCTTGATTGTTTCTTTTCCTTCTCTTTCCTTTTTTCCTTTGTTTGCTCGCCTTCTTAGGATGTTTCACCAAAAAAAAAAATTAGAAAGAGAGAAATGAAAGTGACAAATGACCGCATAGGGAACCGAACACCCAACCAGAAGGTTGGAAGTTGGGAGACTTAGACCATTAAGTCAAGTCATCATCCCATTTAATACTAAATTAGTATTTCTTTTTGGGGTAAAATTATATAGTTTAAAAAATAAAGATATTAATTTTACACAGAAATATATTAAAATTTTTATTTTCCATTATATTATTACTCCATCTGTTCCAACAAACATGTTCTGTTTGACCCGGACACACAATCAAATGCACTTCTTTAACGTTAAATATTTCAAAAAATGTACAAGTAAAAATTATGCAAATATATATTCTAAAACTTTACGATTAGAGGAATCTAACAAGACTAAGTTTGACTACTTTTTTAAATATATATTTGTAATAAAATTGAGTTAAATTTAAAAAATGAACAGTGACAAAAAATTATACTCCACAAGGCAACTATGGTGGTACAGAGAGAGAATAGATAATAATGGAGGAATCGTTGTTTTTAATATCCTGAAATCTCCGAAATTTCGACCGATATTTCGGGTTTTGGAATACCTCGAAGTGAAATTTCACCTACAATATTTTTTTGCAAAATTTCCATCAAAATTTCATCTAAAACTCGATATTTCCCAAAATTTAACCGAAATTATCTGAAATCTTTATTTACTATTTTTAAAAAATATTTTTTTCTAATTTTGAAAAATAAAATTTTTTAAATAAATAAAAATAAAAATTTATGTTTCAACACATGTTGATTATGCATCAAATTAACTTGATTTCATCAATTTTAAGTCAAATTTTTCTCAATCAACATGGTGCATGATATCAATTATCAATAATATTATGAACATAATATATCATTGAATGAATATTGTAAACATATTACTAATTATATTGCAACAAAGGGGATGAATTTTGGAATATCTTTATTTTCATCCTTTCAGAATCTCGGTGTGGTTTTCTAAAAAATTACAAATATCTCCGAAATTTCCTCCGAAATTTCAAATATCTTCAAAATTTCCGTAAATTTAAATGTCCGATATAGAGACCGATACCGATACTTAAAACCTTGGGAGGAATAACATGCTGAAGTGTTGGTCATTTGAGGTGTGTTTTCAATATTACTACCTCCGTCTCATTATAATTATTACGGACCCACTTGATACCACTACAAGAAAAATTCAGTTTAGCGACCGAAAAATTCGGTCGCTAAACCTCAAAATTCGGTCCCTAACAGGGTTAGCGACCGAATTCGCGACCGAATTTTGTTCGGTCGCTAAACAGCTCGTAAGTAAATCTCCAGCGACCAAAAAATTTTTCGGTCGGAAATTCGCGACCGAAACTGCGACCGAAAATGTCGGTCGCTAAGCTTCGCGACCGAAATTTTTAATTTTTTTATTTTTTACAATTATCTTTTTAGCGACCGAATTAGCGACCGTATTTGTCGGTCGCAAAAATCCGCGACCGAAAATTTCGGTAGCTAAAAAACTCAAAAAATTGAGAAAAAATGTACTCAACTAGGCTCGAACCCACAACCCACGTCTTCCCAACCTCACTGCTAACCACCTTGGCTAACCCTCACACCACCACTCATAGTCTGCCATGTGTCATATATATTAATCCACCACAAGTGTGCTGGAGAGGCCTCGAACCTTGGTGTGGATGATCCCACCACGCGCATGTACCACCCGGACGCATTACATTTCATGTCATTATAAGGTATGTGTTATATATATATATAATATATATGTATAAAATTTGTAAATTCATAACTTAAAAATGAAATGAAAACAGAAATTATATTAATTAAATAAGTTATAGAATAATTTAATAATTAAATAAAAAAATAATGAAATAATATTTTTAAATAAATAATAAAATAAATCCAATAATTTCAATATTAAGAAAATAATAACTAAAATAGAAGGGAGGTAATATTAATGAAATAAGAATATAAAACTTATAATTAATTAAAAGAAATGATTAAATTAAAGCTTCCATTATAAAAATATTAAATCAGTATGTTTATAAAATAAATACAAAATGAAACAAAAATTAATTAAAATAAAATATAACATGAATATTTTTTTTTAAATATGAGAATTTCAAATATAAATTATTTAAAATAAATAATTAATTTCAAATGCTTAGTTAGATAAATAAAAATTAGTTTTAAATTTAAAAATTAATGAAACATATAAAATATAAATTAATTATGATAAATATTTAAATTAAATATAACATAAAAATGAAATAAAATATAATATATTATTGATATAATTTAATTAATTAAATATAAATTAAAAAGAAATGATTAATTAATTAAAATAAATTAAAATAAAAAATTTAAAAAAGATAAAAGTTTAGCGACCGAAAAAAATGGTCGCTAATTCAGTCGCTAAAGTATATATTTTTTTAAAAAATAACAAAAAAATTTGGAAAAATGATAGCAACCGAAATTTCGGTCGCTAATTCGGTCGCTAAAGTGTATTTAATTAAAAAAATAATAAAAAAATTTGGGAAAATATTAGCGACCGAAATTTCAGTCGCTAATTCGGTCGTTAATAGTGACCGATTTTGTATGGGTCGCAATTTCGGTCGCTCATTTGCGACAGAGAGGATTCGGTCGCTAAATCGGTCGTTAATTTGCGACAGAAAATTGCGGTCGCTATTTCGGTCGCTAATAGCGACCAATTTCGTTCGGTCGCGAGTTTCGGTCGCTAAACTGAATTTTTCTTGTAGTGTACGTATGCCGATACACATTTGTAACGGTTAATAATTTAAATTGTGTACGATAAAAAATTATAAAAATTTGATATTCTAAAACTATAAGATAGATGAATCTAATAAGATCTCATTTGATTATATTTTTTCTTACATAACTATGATAAAAATTCGAATCAAACTTAAACAATAAATAGTATCAAAAAGTAAAACGTAACCATCGAGAGACGGAGGAAGTATATTATCACGTGCTTGAAATTAAATTCCAGCAAGTTTATATAAAGAAAAATGGCCAATAGGTCCCACCTACACAACTACTAATAAGTACTCTACGAAAAACACACGTTTTGACTTGTCATTCTCTGCCACGATACACTTGACTACTTCAGTATTAAATTCAAATCAATCATCTGTATGAAACTGTCTACAAATACTGATACCTTCAACCCTAAAATTCATTCCCAATAATATAGTTAACCAAAAAACAACATGATAGATTCAGATCCATTACTTCTACAAACCCCCACTCAATCTGCCAATTCTCCGCCGCCGGATGTGGCAGAGTCGGAGCACCGCCACCGCTCTCTGGATGACACTATCGAACACTGGTTTGGAAAATTTAGCCGGACTCAGTTTCTACAGACCACCATCTTGTCCTTAGCTTGGTTTTTCGACGCACAGCAGGTTTTCATCGCCGTCTTCGCCGATGCAGTTCCGAAATGGAGTTCAACGATTCCGCCGCTTATACTTACCGCCAATCCTCCTGCAACGCCACCGCCAATTTATGCCAGCTTCCTAGAGATTCTTGGTCGTGGCAACTGTCGGAGCATGCGTCGATCATATCCGAGTGGTCTCTTGAATGTTCTGGCTCCATCATCACCGGACTTCCATCGTCGTGCTTCTTCTTAGGCTGCCTCTTCGGAGGTTTCACGCTGGCTACGTTAGGAGATTCGTCGTTGGGGCGGAAGAATTTGTTGGTTTTGTCTTGCCTGCTGATGTCAGTGCCGGGAGCGTTGACGGCAGTTTCCACGAGCGTCTGGATGTATGCTGGATTGCGATTTTTCAGCGGATTCGGACGAACTACGATAGGAGCGTGTGCGATTGTTCTCTCTACGGAATTGGTGGGGAAGAAATGGCGAGGAAATGTTGGACTTATTGTATTCGTTTATTTTGCTCTAGGGTTTCTGTCGCTCCCAATTATCGCTTTCCTGCTGAAAAGTCATTCATGGAGGTTTTTCTATCTCTGCACTTCCCTTCCCTGCATTGTTTACTCTTTCATTGTGTATTTTTCAGTTCATGAATCGCCGAGATGGCTCTTCATCAGAGGGAGAAAGGAAGAATTTGCAAAAACTATTATTAGCCTGGCCTCATCATCGGCGGCGCCGGAGAATGATATCTGCAATTTAACTGAAATATCATTGGATAATTTAGTGGAAAGCGAGGCGAAGACTAAAGAGCTAAACATTTACAATGCGATGAAGGTTTTTGTGGACAAACGGTGGGCCTTACGGCGTCTATTGGCAATGGGGGCAGCCGCTTTCGGCATCGGAATGGCGTACTACGGGATTCCATTAGGAGTGGGCATTTTCTCCTCCAATTTATATCTGAGCGTGGCTCTGAATGCGTTGTCTGAATTTCCTGGTTTAGTAATCACTTTTTGCGTGATCAAGAAATTGAAAAGGAAGGATTGGGTGATTGGATTAGGTCTGGCGTGTGGGATATGCAGCGTGGCGAGCGTGGCAATGCATGTGAACACGACGGGGCTACAGATAGGGCTTGAATTTGCGGCGTTCTTTTGCGCAGGGTTGGTGGTCAAATTATACATGATATACATCCTGGAATTGTTTCCGACGTGCGTGAGGAACACCGCGGTGGTGATGGCACGGCAGGCGTATGGTCTGAGCGGCGTGGTGAGCCCGGTGTTGGTTGCGGCGGGTAGGGAGAATGGGTGGTATTCGTACGGGGTATTTGGGGTGACCTTGATTGTGTGTATGGTGTTCGTTTGGTGGTTGCCGGAGACGAGAGGAACCACGTTGTCGGACACCATGGAGGAAGAAGAATTGAAATTTGGGGAAAACAAACGTGGTTTCATTTAACTAAAAATCTCAAATCCTATTTTAAGTGTGGTTTCCTTATTAAATGATAGTAGTATATTGATAAATTGCCGCCCGAACCGAACCGGGTCAACATTTTGACCTAAATCGCTCTTGTTCGGCACTCGGCTATTCCTACGCAGTGTCAAAATTTGTAGTGAATTGCGGGAGATGGAAAGTTCTGTTGTCGGCGACGCAATAGACGCTCCAACAAAATGGGATTTCAGCTGGTAATTTGATATTTCAGCTGGAAAGTTAACTTCATGCGTATGTGTTGTGTGTGGCGTTTGATATTCTGATGTTATTTGGTGAACATCGTTTCTATATATATTTCTGTCGTACTATCTTGTGATGGAATTTGTTGAATGTTTCAATTATGGTTGATTGTAAAGCTGTATTTGCTTTGTGTGCAGTATTGATATACCACATTATTTAGTTTGTTCAATTTTATTTGGAGCAATTTGGAAAATTTGGTTTGATGTGTTGGAAGCAAGCCTTAAAAATTAAGGTGTAGGAAGTGAACACTTTTGCTCATGACGTCATATAGAAGATTTGGACAGAGGATTTGGAAGGACAAAAAACGGGAGAGTGAATTATTAGAAGAGACATGATGCTTCATTTAATGTATTTAAGATACAATGAGCGATTTATGACTGGTCCAATGTGGTAAAATAATTGTTAGATGACTTTGCTAAAAGCATGCTAATTAAGTTGTATCAAAACTTACCTTACTTCGAAGGAAGCCTTAACATATACTTCCTCCAAATTATTATAAATGTCACGTTGGACTTTTTGTTACTATGCAATGTTTAACATTGATTCAAACTTTTATTATAGTTATGCAAGAAAAAATATAGTCAAGTGAGGTCTTATTAGATTCATCTAATCTTGCAATTTTAAAATATCAACTTTTTATATTTTTTACTTGCACACAATTTAAGTTATTACTCGTTAAGCATGCATGTCTGAGCACAAGATAATAATTACTTTGAGACGGAGGTAGTATTGTTTTCAGACGGCGAAATTATGCATCGAAATGTTGTTTGCATGAATTTCAAGTTGCATGTTTTCTGGTTTGGAAGTGAATAACCCTTTTTCCTCTTTCGTTGTGTTTCCATGTTGTTTTGCATATTTAGGTGTTTACTTCATTGGTAGAAAGTGAAATTAGATTGGAATGGATTAATTTTGATGCTTCTGACCATTTGAAATGAGAGTGTTCCATGGATTAAAGTTAAATTAGGAGTCATTATGCTTGGAACTATTTTCGGGAGAAATCCACTCTTGGTCCCGTTAGATTCATTTTTTTTTCACATTTCTGGTCCCACCGTTAGTTTTTGACCAAAAATCAATAGTTAGACCGTTAGTGGGGTAAAAATAATTTATAGAAAGTTAAATCTTTCTAATAATGGTTAAATGACCCCTATATCCATTTTTAAATACAACCTAGCCATACTCATTACCTGCCCCAATTAGAAACCCTAACCCTAAAAAATTTTAGATTGATATTCAAGAACATATTTCAACGTGAGAAAAAAAAAAAAGAAGAGATCAAGAAAGAACCCAAAGATGGCCAAATGCATTGTGCATCCCACAAAACTTACCTGGGAGGTAGCTTCGGTGAGTGAACTAGAGTTTCTGCTTCCACTTCCTCTAAAGTGCATTAGCAGTCTATCAGCACAAGCATTCAAAATCTTTACTCTGAGTCAATTAAATAAACTCTTACGGGGCGTTTGGTTCAGGGCATGTTTCATATGGGAATCTCACATTACCACCTCGGTGGGAATGTTAGGTGTTTTAGGTGGGAATGTGATTCCCACCTGGAGGGCAGGTAATCTTAGATTATCACCTCCACTTACATACTTTTATACTAATTTGACTTTTATACCCTCACTTTTTATACTTATTTTAATTTATAAATTTTGATATTTTTATTTTAAAAAATGATAAATATATGGAATTTAATTTTAAAAAATTAATTAAAAAATTTTAAATTATTTGAACATATTTTTAATATATATTATCCTATTTTAATATATATTTTCATATTTTCTTAAATTTTACTTTTCTTCTATATATAAAATAAAAATAATAAGGATTTAGAGACATTAAATAAGTAATTATCATACAATAAATTGCATATAAAGAATTTTCAATATTTTAAAAAATGAATCAGCTTAAATATTTCTATTGTGTTGCAAAATGATACACTTATAACATTCGTTCAATTGAAATTCAAGGATATTGTGGTAAATTAATTAGAACTGGAAATCCGAGATTCCCAATCTAACCAAACGCAATAATCTTAAAACATAAAAAATAAGATTCTCAGCAATCTCATATTCCCAGTAATCTTACATTCCCAGCAATCACATTCCCACTGGTAATCTAAGATCCCTCCAACCAAACCCACCATTAATGCTAATATAATTTGAAAGAAACAAAGTAAAAAGCTGTGAAATTTGCAAGTCATAAAGCTTCCACACAGATTTCCTTCTCCGATTCCTGGGAAAAAAAAACCCCATTTAGTCCCATGAGTTTTTTCAATTTCCAAAACCATCCCACAAATATCGAATTAGACGAATCCGTCCCATAACTACCGCAATCATCCTCGAACCCGTCCATGAACCCAGTTTTTTCGCTAATCATCACTGAACCCGTCCCATAACTATCCTAATGGAGGGATGGGTTCGTCGATTATTAGGGTAGTTATTGGACGGGTTCAGCGGTGATTAGCGAAAAACCGGGTTCATGGATGGGTTCGGCGTAGTTATGGTAGTTATGGGACGGAATCGTCTAATTCAATATTTGTGGGACTATTTTGAATTTTTTCTAAAAGTATGGGACGATATGGTTTTTTTTTTCCCCCTCTGATTCTCCTTCCACACGGTCAATTAAACTCTTATTGCTAATGATTTACAAGTTTCCTTCTATAGATAATTGCGATTCGGGTTCTCCTTCTCCGATGTTATCGGGATTTAGGAGTATGGATCTATTTCGGATTCTTCGTCTGCTATTGCGATTTGTTTGATTAGGTTGGGTAATGGATTAGGGTTTTTAATTGTGTTGGATAATAAGTATGTAAAATGGGAAGGTAGGGATCGTACTTTATATGACAATAATTTTTTATTCTTACTATTTTTTAGTTTGAAAAATGGCTTAATATCAAAATTTAGTGATATTCAAATACTTGTTTATCAAGTTTGTGCTGCAATCACTTGTCACTTTCAAGGTGTTAAAATTGTTAGAAAGTCTATGTACAGTGGTTGGTTGTTGTCTTGTGGACACCTTCTATTGAGCAGTTTCCCGCAAGTTATTTATTATTACTACTATATTATTATTAATTACTGTTTAGCTTAGTGCATTATTTCTTAATGATGCTTATGACAATATAATTCTTAAAAGTAGATATAGCTATATATATAGTAGTATAACATAATCCAGAAAATAAGCACAATACATTGGCACACTGTATCAATCACCCTTCCATACATATATGTCCCCAATCCATACCCCGGCCCATTCATACTGTTGTAAGCACTAATACGACTACATACATATCAGTCCCTCAAATCATTATTTCAAACAACAAATTGATCATTAAGGACAGCAACTAACCTGAAAACTACATTTGATCAGGGCAAAATTCATCAAAATTTCTTATAATCCATATCCAGTCAAAAAGTTTATGTAGATACGAATTACACACCATAAAGGAAACATGACCCAAAAACTCAATCAAACCCACACCAAATCTAGTCAGAAGATTATCATTTCCAGACACTTATACCAGGTCATGCTTGCTATTCTTCTTAGGGCCTGTTTGGATTGGCTTTTAAAAAAAGCAGAAGCCAAAAGCAGAAGCAGAAGTGAAAGCCAAAAGCAGAAGCAGATAACTTTTGTGTTTGGATGGAATGTTTGAAAAGCAGCTTTTTTCTTTATGTTTGAATATGTAAAAGTGAAAAGTGCTTTTGAAATGTGTAAATTACCAAGGGCCCGTTTGGATTGGCTTTTGAAAAAAGCAGAAGCCAAAAGTAGAAGCAGAAGCAGAAGTCAAAAGCAAAAGCAGGTAACTTTTGTGTTTGGATGGAATGTTTGAAAAGCGGCTTTTTCTAAAAAATATGTTTGGATGAATAAAAATGAAAAGTGCTTTTAGAGTGTGGTAATTACCAAAAAGGACATGCTATTTAATATGATAATAAGATATATTTATAGTGTAATTTATATTAAGTAGTGGGGGTATTTAAGTCCTTGCACATTTTACGATGTGCTTTTGGCTTCTGCTTTTGGGAGAAGCACCACCTGAGCTGCTTCTCCCAGAAGCACTTTTTTAGCTTTTCGAGGTGCTTTTGCTTTTTCTTAAAAGCCAAAACAAACACCTAATTTCTACTAGAAGTGCTTTTGCCAGAAGCAAAAGCCAAAAGCACTTCCCTAAAAGCCAATCCAAACGGGCTCCAAAAAGGATATGCTATTTATATATAATGGAATAGTATATATTTATAGTGTAATTAAAATAAATTAATAGGGGCATTTATGACTCTGCACACATTACTAGGTGCTTTTGGCTTCTGCTTTTTGGAGAAGCACCCACTGGGCTGCTTCTTCCAGAAGCACTTTTGCAGCTTTTCGAGGTGCTTTTGCTTTTTCTAAAAAGCCAAAACAAACACTCTTTTTTCTTCAAAAGTGCTTTTGCCAGAAGCAAAAGCCAAAAGCACTTGAAAAAAGCCATTCCAAACAGGCTCTTAGTACTTCCTCCGTTCTTGTTTAATTGCACAATTTGCATAGTTGTCACTAGTCACTATTTATTGAGTAACTTTGATCAATTTTTTAAATATAGTTATAAAAGATGACCCATACCACTAATTAATGCCAACTAGATCAATTAAGAAGAAGAAAAGTAGCATCTAACCTCCCATATCAGCAACCAACAGAATACCATCTTTCTTTGTACTTCATGCCAATTACTGAAGTCCCCGACCCGTCACGTATGGATGGATACCTAGGAAATAAACCAAATTAATACAAAGACAGCACAGCTTTAGTTGGTGAGGGAAAAAGCCAAGCAGCACCGCAGCAAAAGAAATAAATTAGGGAGAAAGTAGAAACAAAAGAAAGACACAGAGGGAAAGAAGATCCCGAGGCGTGCAATGGTTGCACTGGACTAAAGAATTATCCGGCAAGGGTGTCGGTATTCTAAAGGCTTCAACGGGTTATTCAACAAATTAAATTTGCTGAAGCAGGAATCAATGGTGGCAGCAGAGTGATTAGAGGAGAGACGAGAGAGTTGATAATCTGTTTTCTCAGAATGGAAGTAAGACTGTATTTATAGGCAAGGTGGAAGCCCGTTGCCCTCTTCTTGAACTCTTCAGATCCGATAAAGAAGGAAGACCGAAGCCCTTTCCCATTGTTCAGATCCGAGAATTGCTCAACAGATTTCACGCTCTCTCGTTGCCCTTGACTAGGTAAGAGCTGGGCTTTTACAATACCTCAATTAGGGTCAACAATCCATAGTTGTTAAGATCCCGATCTTGATATTAAGATCTTACGATTTTACGATTACACCTCTCTAAAACGATCCCGATCCTTGTAGGATCTTAAAATTAGTAAGATCTCGATCCTGATAGTAGAACGTTACGATCTTATGGCCATACTTCCTTAAACGCTTCTACAATTTTACGATCATACCCTCTTAACACACATAAAATATTTATAGTATTTTATGATTTGGGATCAAAATAACTTTTTTTCCTTTAACTTTTAACTTAAGAGCTTGTATTCCTTATGTATGATGTGTAAAAAACATACTATGTATGTATGTGGAAATATTATATGTTTGGTTGTGATGCTTTTGTAATGTATTATATTAATTAACTTGCAGGATTCATAAACATACAAAATAATGCTTTTACTTGTTAGTATGCATAATTGAGTTTATCCATTATTGCAATTTCATAAGATCTTAGGATCCCGATTCGATCCTACGATCCCGATCTTGCAAAGAGAAAAACGATCCCATATAGGATCCCGATCTTAACAACCTTGCAACAATCCCCCACATATTGTAAAAGCTTATCTCCATGTACCACTTAATAGTCCAATGTCTCAAACTAGTGTGTGTTACCTCTATGAACTAGTCATTGACTGAGAAGACATGATTCACGGAACGATTGGTGAAGCTTTAGCTTCTATGAACCAAAGATTCCTTTTGGAAAACAGTGGTCCCAACAGTCACATTGGACTTAGTATGCCATTGTTCAACGCCGGGTTGCGCCCATAGGCCATGCGCAGACCTTTCGATTCATAAGTGCTCTAGAGAATTAGCCAGATTCTCATAGAAGCGGCCCCACTTCACACTTATATAGGTGATTTCATCAATAGTGTACTGCAATTTATACTACACCTTTAAAGGCTATGAAATCATTAAGAATTTAATTCAACCCTCATTTAATGCAGTAATGAGCACAACACACATCATAGGAATGAGATATAAATGGACTGTGCTCCAGATAATCACGACGACTTGTTATTACCCATATGAACTTACTTCATGGGATCTCCAATCACATAAGTTGGGTTCCTATCGCTGTTGATTATTCAAGATGGCTATTAGTCCCATTCCCCTCGATGTTTCAAATATTTTTCCTCTCGTAAGAGGTTTTGTTAGAGGATCGGCCAAATTCACTTCTGACCTCACATAATCGATGGAAATTATTCCATCCTTTAGCAGCTGCTTTACAACATCGTGCCTAAGGCGTAGATGTCTATTTTTCCCATTATAGGTTTTGTTTTTAGCTATAGCTATTGCCGATTGGCAATCACAATGCATTGACACAGATGGAATAGGTTCTGTGCTCAAAGAATTATCTGCTAAGAAGTTTTTCAACCACTCAGCCTCATTGCCAGCTAGTTCCAAAGCGATGAACTCAGATTCCATCGTGGATCTGGCAATTATTGTTTGTTTTGTTGATTTCCAAGCAACTGCACCCCCACCTAATGTGAATACAAAGCCACTAGTGGATTTCGCCTCATCTGAGTCAGAGATCCAATTAGCATCACTGAATCCCTCTAACACTGCAGGAAATCCACTGTAGCAGATACCATAATTCATAGTACCTCTCAAGTATCGCATTAGTCTCGATAATGCAACCCAATGTTCATTGCTTGGATTATGAGTATACATGCTCAGTCTACCCACAGCATAAGCTATGTCAGGTCTTGTGTAATTTGTTAAATGCAACAAACTACCTATAACCCGAGCATACTCTAACTGAGATACAGGATCTCCTCTATTTTTCACTAAACGTGAGTTGGGATCATAGGGAGTACTTACTGAATTCACCTCAAAGTGATTGAACCTTTTGAGAATTTTCTCCACATAGTGTTCTTGAGTCACTGTGATTCCAGTATTATTCCTAATGATTTTCATTCCCAAAATAACACTTACTTCCTTCAAATCCGTCATAGCGAATTTTGAAGACAAGAATTGTTTTGTGGAATTCACTATATCGAGTGAAGTTCCCAAAATTAGCATGTCATCCACATAGAGACTTATGATCACGCATTCTCCATTGGTTTGCTTCGTATATAGACATTTATCCACACTGACTGAAGAAAATCCATGTGCAAGTATAGTTTGATCAAATTTCTCATGCCACTGTTTAGGGGCTTGTTTCAAATCATACAAAGATTTTTGTAGCTTGCACACTTTATTTTCTTGTCCTCTAACCAGACACCCCTCAGGTTGAACCATATGAATTTCATCATCTAGCTCACCATTTAAAAAGGCTGTTTTGACATCCATTTGATGGATCACTAGGTTATATATAGAAGCTAAAGCTAACAAAACTCGAATCGAAGCGATTCTAGTCACTGGAGCGTAAGTATCGAAATAATTGATATTATCTTTTTGGGTAAAACCCTTCGCCACAAAGTCTAGCTTTATACTTCTCTATAGAACCATCAGGATGTAACTTTCTTTTGAAAATCCACTTGCAACCAATTGGTTTTGCTCCTCCTGGTAAATCAGCCAAAACCCAGGTTTGATTTTCTAAAAGAGAGTCAATCTCAGTTTTAATAGCCTTTCTCCAAAATGGAGCATCAGAAGATGATACTGCTTCAGAGTATGTCAAAGGATCCTCATTAACGAGGTAAGTGTAAAAGTCATCACCAAAGGATTTTTCTTTCCTTTGTCTTTTATTCATCCTTTGAAGGTCCTCTAAAGCCTCAGTAATTGGTTCATATGATGTTTGGTTTTCAACGTTTGATAGATCAAATGGTATATTTTTATCAACATTATTTCCTGATAAAGGAAATATGTTCTCAAAGAATTCAGCATTTTTAGTTTCTAGTATAGTATTAATCTCTAATGAGTCACTTTTTAATACTAGAAATCGATATGCTGCACTGTTGGAAGCATAACCAATAAATGCACAGTCGGATGTTTTGGATCCTATCTTCCTTTTCTTTGGATCAGGAAGCATGACTTTAGCTAAGCACCCCCACACTTTTAAACATTTTAGGTTAGGTGGATAACCTCTCCATATTTCAATAGGTGTCTTGCCAGTCCTCTTAAATATTATTCTATTTTGTAGATGACAAGCAGTTAAGATAACTTCTCCCCATAAATCTGGGCCAGCTGAAGCACTCACAATCATTGAGTTCATCATTTCTTTTAGTGTTCGATTTTTGCGTTCAGCAACCCCATTTGATCCAGGAGAGTAGGGTGGAGTTACCTTATGAATAATTCCAACCCTCTCGCAGAATTCACGTAGTTGAGTAAATTCTCCCCCTCTATCTGATCGTAATCTTTTGATCTTTTTATTTAATTGATTTTCCACTTCAGCTTTATACACTAAAAATTTATCATAAACCTCATGTTTATTTTTAAGCAAATAAATTTTAGTGTATCTCGAGTGATCATCAATAAATGTGACAAAATATTTATTGCCACCTCTAGTTGGTGTTCGTTTTAGATCACATAAGTCTGAGTGAATTAAATCAAGCAAGCTAGATTCTCTACTAACAGTAGGGCATGTTTTCTTAGTCAATTTTGCTTCAGCACATGTTTGGCATTTATTCCAATCTACATTACTGAAATTAGGCACTAGTCCTAAAACATGCACCTTCTTGACATAAGAAGTATTTAAATGCCCTAATCTAGCAGCCACAGATCAAGAGAATCAATCAAAAAAGCAGAACTAGAAGCAATTTCATTAGAAGCCAAATTAAGTACAAAGAGTCCCTGGTTACAATAGCCTTTTCCAACAAGAACATTATTCTTAGTTATAATCATCTTGTCAGACTCAAAGGACACTTTCACTCCTGCTTTGAGCAACAATGATACAGAAATTAAATTGGCCCTAATAACTGGAACATGAAGAACATCATTAAGGGCTAAAGTTTTCCCAGAAGATAGCTTCAGATCGACTCTGCCCTTTCCCAGCACTGGTGTAGTCCTCGAGTCCCCAAGATAAACCACCTCGTTATTTCCCACTAAGTTGTAAGAAACAAAAGCATATCTGTTTGTACAAATATGCCTCGTGGCTCCTGAGTCGACTACCCAGCTCATGTTGTTGATGTCTTTAACAACCAAATTAATTCCAGATATAACCACGACAATCACCTCATCCTCATTACTCTCGTTAATAAGGTTTGCTCGTGGTTTATTTTTATCATCTTTATCATTGTTGTTCTTTTGAACACGAAATTTACATTGTGCAGCAAAGTGTTCATTTTTTCCACAAACAAAGCAGTGACCAGGTTTCTTTTGCTTATTTAATTTTGGCTTTAACGCATTATTTAAAGTCACCTGTTTAGACTTTCCCTTTTCTTGCACCAAATTTGCCTTTGGTATTGTGGGTTGCGCAACAGAAGCCCTGCTCTGCTTCCGATTTGCATCCTCAATCATAATGTGGCGAGTCAGTTCCTCCAGAGTCATCTTTTTCTCCAAGTGCTTCAGCTGCATTTTGTAGTTGTTCCATGATGGGGGTAATTTCTCAATTTGCAGCTCAGATACAAATTCATCTTGAAGGATGATTTGTTCTCCTTTGAGACTCTCCAAAAGTTGGTGATACTCATGTATCTGTCCAACTATTTCTTTACCCTCCACCATTTCCCAACGGTAATAATTGTTGCAGACATATCTCTGCTTCACACAATCCTCAGCCATATACTTTGCTATCATACTCTCCCAAATAATCCTGGCTTCTTTTTGCCCAAAATAGACATCGAACAAATTATCAAAGAGAGTAGATACAATGGTGTGCCTGCATACCTTGTTGGCATAATCCCAAGTCTCTGGATTCTCAGTTGGCCTGGGCGTTGTTAATGCCCATACAGTCCCGTGTACATCCAGAAGGGAATGTACACGATCCTTCCACCGTCTGAAATTCTGTCCGTCAAATACCTCAATCCAGGATATATCTGGAAAAGATTTTGCAAAGTGTTGAATTTGTGAAGAAGCAGGCACGGGTATAACATTAGTAGGCTGTGCAGGGATTGCCCCCACAGGAGCAGGGATTTCGTTGGTAGGGTTGGCAACAACAGCGACAGCGGTAGCAGTGACCCCCACAGATGCTGTGTTCATGATTGCAGCGGCAGCGGCGGCGGCGGCAGAGACAACGTCGGCGTCGGTCGGGCTTCCCGACATGATGGATAATTCTTTAGAATGTTGGAAAATCGGAAACCCCACAGGAAACAAAGACAGCACAGCTTTAGTTGGTGAGGGAAAAAGCCAAGCTGCACCGCAGCAAAAGAAATAAATTAGGGAGAAAGTAGAAACAAAAGAAAGACACAGAGGGAAAGAAGATCCCGAGGCGTGCAATGGTTGCACTGGACTAAAGAATTATTCGACAAGGGTGTCGGTATTCTAAAGGCTTCAACGGGTTATTCAACAAATTAAATTTGCTGAAGCAGGAATCAATGGCGGCAGCAGAGTGATTAGAGGAGAGACGAGAGAGTTGATAATCTGTTTTCTCAGAATGGAAGTAAGACTGTGTTTATAGGCAAGGTGGAAGCCCGTTGCCCTCTTCTTGAACTCTTCAGATCCGATAAAGAAGGAAGACCGAAGCCCTTTCCCGTTGTTCAGATCCGAGAATTGCTCAACAGATTTCACGCTCTCTCATTGCCCTTGACTAGGTAAGAGCTGGGCTTTTACAATACCTCAATTAGGGTCAACAAAAAGTACAAAGTGGTAAAAAACCAAACCCATATTATATGATCAATTTTAAAAAATAAAAATAAATAAATGAATAAAGAAGCCCGGACTTCAATTTGTTTGGAAGTATAAACCCTAGATTCATTGCTATCGGTAAAATTAAACAGCTATATCTTAATAACTGTAACTGCGAGCATTCGAAGAGAGAAATCGTCCTGGGTTCTCCGAATATCTGCTTCAGAGCCAAGCAAAATGTTCATAGCAACGGGAGAACTGGCCACCTGCCATCATTTCAAAATAATCACCGGAACACAAAAAGAAAGAACTCGGAAATTCAAAATCATCGTTCATATTACTAAAAACTGAAGAAGAAACCGAGGATCGGATTAAACTTACATTCATTTTCTATATTGAAGGATATTGAATAAATCAAAACTTGCGACTATCGAATCAAACTAATTCTGATGTTCGATTGAGCTGGCTCTAAATACTAGTACTTTTGTGAAGAGATGAATTCACGTTTCCCTTCCCTCAAGAAATGATTGGGCCTCTTTTGCAAGACATGGAAACTTTTTTGGGTAGTTTGGGAGAGGGACCTCTTGAAACATGATATTAGGGTCAAAGACTCCCTTTTCATACTTTAGAGATAGGGACCAAAAACTTTGAAACTTAATTAACATTTAAAGATTAACCTGTTCTAAAATGATTGATGGGGAATATTAAAATATCCTTAATTTTGTTTTTTATTTATTTTTTATTTGATTTACTGATTATTATTATTTATTATTTAATTAATTATTTATTATTATTATTATTATTATTTTAATAATATTTTATCCTTCTTATCTAGTGGTTCTGTGTATTGTGTATTTTTAGCTAACAATCTAGTATATGAAAAGTGAAAGACTTGTATTGTAGTAAATATTCTGTTGTGTTTGTTCTTACAATATCAAAATATTATGTTATGGGTTCTATTTATGATCTTTTGCAGAGAACATAAATAATTGAAATATATGCCATGATCATTCACAGTATTTATCATTCAAAGTAAAATTTCAGGGTCTATCTCGCTTCCGTATTATAAGCTTTGTGGTTGAAACTTCTGATCAAGTCCTTCAACGAGTAACCTTCTTTCCTCGTCTGCTATCCTTCTTTCAGGCCTCTTGCCTTACTTCGGTATGCATGACCTCTCGGAAATCACTGTATCGATGACATGACTCTCAACATATGTTTCACTCACTCACATATATTCAGAATTTTGGTAGACTTTAGAAAAATATACTCGAAGATATTTACTGGAATGATCAGGCTATTGTACTTAGCGGATCATCTTTTATTGAAAACTTTTAAAATCACTCATAGTTTTACATCAAAGAGAGAACTAAAGATTACAAAGAAATGCAAAAGAAAGAGTATTCTGGTGGGTATCTTCACTTCTGCCTTCTTCATAAGTCTTGCCTCCTTTTATAGATGGAGTTCTGAAGATCTAATGGTCCTGAATTGAGATACGTGGCATCATCTTCTCCCTTCTTTTCTTCTCCATTATTGATGGTGGCTGTCACTTTCTTCTTTAATCATGCACTTTGAGCTGTCTTCTTGTAATAATTCATCCGGTGGCTATGCATTATTGTCTTCAATAATTCACTTGTTTATTAATTTTCTTCTTTGTTTGCTTGTGTACTTTCGTCATGGCATACGTCTTGCTGCATTATTCTCTTCTTAGTGCTATATTGGTCCCCTTTGTCGTCACTGCTTACTTCACTTCGTTGTCTCTTTCCGAAGAAATGTTCTTGTCTTCAGACTTGTGGTGGATTTTTCTATAGTTTTCTTTCAGATACTTTTGACTTCTTCTGAGCATTCAAAATTGTATGTGTCAAATATCTGAATTAGTCCTGCTAAGTTTCCTGATCTGAAACCTGGAGTGTTCAATTGTTCAATCATTACGATTTCTTCATTTCCAAAAAAGATTCCTGCTCCTTGGTTGTATAGTCTTTTCATCTGTTCATGGACATCACGTATTCCCATGACTCTTTTGAAGTGGATGTATTTGTCATTTAAGATTTCTGTTTTGGGGGTTCCATAGTCTTGAGGATAACTTTCTGGTTTAGTGATTTCTTCTGCAATAGCAAGATGGTAGGAAGAGTGTTTGACTTCTGGACTGATAGAAAATATTTTCAGTTTCTGAGTTTTTGGTCTTATGTTTAGGGCTTCAATTAATACAGGTAATTTGGATATTTCGGTTCGTAAAGGGGACAGGAAAATAGTTCTGATAAAGCCGAATGTGAAACAGTTCGAAACAAAGTTTGGTCGCAGCCTGGTAAAATAGTTACTTGTGGATGTAGGGATTTGGTGAATTCTTTGTAGAATGATGTTTCTTGTCTGGGTAAAGAGTATATGTAGCTGCTCAGGGTATGGTATTCTGCTAAAAAGTTTCTTGTTTCAGGGCTAATGGGTGTTGGTTGAGGAATATTGTCACAAAAATACTTCTTAGTTTCTGCAATGTTTTTCGACGAGGTCGAAGGTCTTGCATCCCCAGATTGTTTTGCTTGTTTGTCCTCTTGTGGAACAGGATTAGCTTTCCCTTCCTGGTTTGAAACACCAGTATTTAGTTCTTCAGGGGTATAAAGTATTCTTCCATAGTAGTTAGTAATCCCTGCAAACATTTGTTACATTCATATATATCGTCATTGATAGCCTTATGTTCGTCCATAAAGCTCCCAACAATCAATTGTTGTAGTTTTAGTTGTCTGTCCATAGTCGACTGGAGTAGTTTTTGTAGTCGATCTATTTCATTGTAAATGTGGTCGTCAGACTAGCATCATCCCATTGTTCATTGTTCTCCATATTCAGGGTTCCTGCTCAAAAAATCAGCTAGATAATTTTCAGTCCCTTTAATATATTCAACAGTAAAGTCGTACATTGACAAAAAAGTCTGATATCTTATTATTCTTCTATATTGGGGTTTATTTGGAACTTTATTATAAATTAAAGGTTTTACTTGTGTATTGTCAGTTAATACTTTAAACTTTCTACTTAATAACCAAAATGAAAATTTATCTATTGATTTAATCACTGCAAGTAATTCTTTTTCATTTGTACTATAGTTTATGGCTGCTCCTTGTAATGTTCCGGATGCATATCTACAAATTTCACCAGTATCGGTTTTCAATAATCATGCCCAATGGTAGTCTGAGCTATCGGTTTGTACTATTAAATTATCTTTTTCGTCAAGTATTCTTAACGGTGGTAATTTGGAGCATTCTTCTTTTAATTGTTTGACAATTTCAGTATGTTGATCATTCCATCCTATTTTATTAATTTTTCTGATCAATTTTCTTAGATCATTTGTCTTTTTTGCTAAATTTGATATAAATCCTTCTGCATAATTTAGAATTTCAAGAAATCTTTGTATGTTTAATTTATTCCTAAGTTCATCAGGCATTTTAACAAGTTTTGTACTTATGTGTGGTTGCATTTTAATTCCAAGTTTGTTTAATATTAGACCCAAAAATTCTATTTCATCTTTGAATATTTCTGCTTTCTTTTCTGATAAGATTAATCCATGATCTTTACAAAGTTTTGCAAATATATCTAAATGTTTTTTATGTTCTTCTATAGTGTTTGAGGCTATTAGTATATCATCTACGTATACAAATATAAAGTTACTAAATTTTTTAAATGTTTTATCCATTTTTCTTTGAAATATTTGTGGTCCATTTTTTATTCCAAATGGCATAACTTTCCATTCATAGTATCCTTGTGGTGTACTAAAGGCTGTATATTTTATACTATCTGGATGCATTTTAATTTGCCAAAATCCATTTTTACAATCAAATTTTGAATAGATAGTTCTACCTCTAGCTAATCCTATTAGATTTTCTTTGTTAGGCAAAAAGTATCCATCAAATATCATGTTTTTATTTAGTTCTTTGTAATTTATTACTAATCTTGGTTTCTTTCTTATTTGTTCACTACGATTTCTAACCAAGAAAGCCTGACTATTATGTTCTGCTATAGATTCTTGAATAAGATCTAATTCTAACAATTCATTTATTTGTTTTCGAAGTTCTTCAATATCTTCTTGATTATGCATCATAGGTTGAGTTCTTATTATTATATCGTCGTTTTTCATTTTTAATTCTGCATATATTTTTTATTAAGATTCCATTTTTCAATTGGATTTTCTCCATAGTTCTCAGAGATGTATTTTATTGTCTCATGAAGTTCATATTTATCAAAATCTTCTGGCTTCTGAATTAGCACTTGTTTTTTAATTTTGTGAATTTTAAATTTTATGTAATAAGTAATTGGTTGTTTTATAATTTCTCCTTTTTCACCACGTTTCTGAAGCACTCTGTATGGTTTCCTTATTCTCGGAATAGTAATATAGTGGTTACATGCTGATCTAAGTTGGATATTATATCTATCTACTCTAAAGCTTTGAAATAAACTTGTAAAATCTGTCCCTAATAATACATCAATTGTTTTTACTGGGCTAACATATACTTCTTGTATTGTAAATATTTTATTACCTAAAATTATTTGAACATCTTTAGCTATTTTATTAATAATTAGACTATGTCCAGTAGCTCCATGTACTTCTATTGGTCTTTTATTTACTTCTCATTCTTATATTAAATGTTCTTGTATTAATGTGATTTCTGCTCCTGTATCTAGTATAGCACATGTTGTTATATTTGTTTGTAATATAGTTAACTCTAGGTATACTGTTGTTGGAAATCTAATTTCTTTCATATATATGCTTTTCCTATTACGAAAGCTTTTCCATTTTTTGTTTTGCCACTAAATATTTCTCCTGTTATCGTATATTTGTTTAATGAGTCTAAAAACTCATTGCCTAACAAGACATGATAGGTGCTACTAGATGTTCCTTCTTCTTCTGCTACATAACATTTTACTTATTCTATTAAGTCTGTACCTAGTTTTATTGGTACTATTACTATTTCATTTACTCTTTTTTACTTCTCCTTCAAAAGTAGTATATCTATATTCTGTTCCTATATACTTTGTTAATCCATTTATACAAGTTTTTCCTATATGATTCTTACCAGCTCCAGTGTCTACTAATATATTTGGTCTTTTTATCCAGTTTGTGCCATTATAATATTCTATATTAATTCTCCATGTTTGGGCTTTTTGTTTACTCTTTTCGTATGGGATATCAATACTATGTCTTGGTTGATCAAGTATTAGATTTGTTCTTGGGCTATAATCTATACTTTTTCTGCTACTCATTGTTCTTCCTACATAGGATAATAGTGGTCTCCTATTTTCTAATGGTTTTCCAATTTATATTGTATTTTTCTTGTCTGCAAGATCAATTATCCAATCATCTTGTAACGTTGGATTATTCAATTCTGGTAATATTAGATCTGCTATTGTGTCTCTACATGCTTCGTGTATTTCTATTGTCTTTTTATCATCATAAGGTTTTAGTCTATTGCTATTTAGGTAGCTATAAAAAGTACTATAATGTACTGTAAATATTTTACTTTCATTTTTCATTACATCATTCCTATGTACTTTTATGTATAGGGTTAATGTTTCGTCTATATTTTGATCTTGTAACGATACACAATAGTTTGGGTAACATGTAAATAGTAGTTTTTGGTAAATTAGGTTTCCATTAATAGTTCCTAAATGTGAGTCTTGTGGATTTAGTAATCTTGAATCATGTAGGCTTATTGTTACTGGTAAGTCTATTCCACTTCTAAATAAAGATTTTATTAGAATCTTTACTCCTGCTAAATGTACGTATTGTATTTTCTCTGTTTTCTTTCTACTTAATTTTTCTAGCCCTTTATTTATTATATCTTTTGTTAAAAGGTGCAGTTTTAGAGTAGTATTAGTATTACATACATCTACTGTTTTTTCTAGTTCATGATATTCATGAATTACTATATTATTTCTTGAGAATGTTCTTGATAGTATATTAAAATTTGTATGTTTGAATCCATGTTTTAGATCTAATCCTTGTATTTTATTAATTTGTTCTAGACTTAAGATAGCTTTTATTGCATATCCTCTTTGTCCTTCATATTGTTCTACATATTCTATTTCTTTTGTTTCCTCTTGTTCTTCCGTGATTATTTCTTTATTTTTATTTATTTTCTATTTCAGAGAATTTTACTTCATATATCTCATCACTTGATTCTGGTTCACTTATACTTTCTAGATCTGATTCTATTTCTTTGAATATTTGTTCATCTATAATATCATATTCCATAAATCTTACTTGTTTTTTCTTTGGTTTTGTACAATCACTTGCAAAGTGTTCTATTTCTCCACAGTTATAACATTTACATGTGGTTGGATTCTTTTTATTTTGTCTTTTATCATTTTTTCTTTTATAATATTTTCTTCCAAATTTTGGCTTAAAGAATTTTTTCTTATTAAAGATTTTAAATCTTTTTCCTTTCTTAAATTTTCTTTTTATTGGTTTAAATTTTTTAAATCTCTTATTTTTTCTATATGATTTATTTTTTTTCCCCATTCAAAATTTTCTGCATTTTCTTGACAGCATAAATCAGCAGCTTTATTATATATTTTAGTGTGGTCTAATATTTTTCTTTGATAACACAACTCAGTTATTACTTGTCTTATCAATCTTATTCTACTTCCTAAATTATTCGGATAGTCATTTTTATTTTGAATCCATGCTTACCACATATATTCATCCCATGGTGATGGTAATTTTGAAAATATAGAGTTCATGGTGTGTTCATTATTTTGTGAGCTTGTATAAGCTGTATAATAGTAACTTTTAAATTGTTCAGAGAATTGATCAAAAAAGCATAAATCTCTTAGTCTTATTTTATTTAATCTTAGTAATGCTTGATCTCGTTCTTCTATTATAGCATTATTATCTAGGCTCTGTACTCCTAGGAATTCTTCTTGTATGATATTGATAAATTCCTCTATTCCAGTGTTTACATCTTGTCCAAATCCTTGAGTAATTGTATTCATATAAGTTTGTTTTGTATTTGAGGAAATTCCTGCAAGGAATTGTGCCACATTTCCTTGGACTAGATTCCATATTTTTAATGTTTTTACTCTTGACGTACTTTCTTCTGACATTAAATGTATTCTTATTATCTGTTTCCATTTTTCTAGTTCTAGACTTGGCTGTTTAAGACAATCCAGGTTTAGGATTATTGCATCTCCTGGTCTCACATTTTCTATTCTTGTTTCTTTTAACTCAAAATCTTCATTGTATTTCCAAATTTCTTTTTCAGAGGTTGTTTTTCTTATTGGAAAATTTCTTGAAGGTAAATTTTGTAATCTACTTTGATAATTATCTACATTTTGTCTATTTGTAGTTTGATCTACTTCCATTGGTATAGTTCCTGTTACACCTTGGGCAAATTAGAGTAAAGGACCTATTAGAATTAGTTTGTATTTTAAAAAGACCAATTGTAAAAAACTTACAAAAAAGGACCCATTTAAGTTTTGACTTTAAAATAGTACCCCACCTAACTTCCCAATAAATTTATCTTTAAGCATGAGACACACTCTACAACTTGACCAAAAACTCCATTTACTTTGTAAATCCACTAAAATAATTAACTTATAAAAAATGAATCAAGAAGAAATAAATTCATTAATATACGAATATGGAATATATTTACAAACTATGGAAGAAAGAATTGAAAATTGGAATGACATTGTTTATACTATACTCATATTTTTAACTGAATATAATCAAAAGGTATATCCCTATTCGGAAGAAAAAAATTTTTGGGACAGAATAATTTTACTCAGAATAGGATCAGATAGTGAAAATTATGATGAAGAACCACCAGAAAATTTAAGTAATTATGGTGAATATTAGTTTTCTGATTAAATACAACCAGTAACACAACAAAATTAATTAAAATATTTTTATATTCCACCCATTTAACAATTTGGTATCAGAGCCCAGAACGATTAATCTGGACATGAGTAACCATAATAATAATGATCATATATTAAACTATCATATGTCAAGATTAATATTAGATACTTCAGAACAACTATACCCAGAATATATTCCAACAGCAAGATATCCTTTAGATGAAAATCAAGAAATAGATTATCCACTAAGTATGATTAATCCACTCGATACTGAAAACTATATAATAAATAGAAATGATGAATATGCACAAAATAACACCGATAGCTTGATGATACAAGCAAGAATTGAAAGAGCATTTCTAAATAGAATAAGAGGATTAGAACCACAAATAAAACAACTTACAGAAATAAGAACCAACGATAATCGAAGATTTTTAACACCCACATTTAATCCTGATCATGAAATAAGTCAAAGAGAAATAGAAAATATGGATCAACAAATAGAAGAAAGAAAAACATACATAGACAGAAGAAGAAGATTAAATAGATTGCAAAACGATGAAGAATTTGGAATAAGACTAGGAAATAGAGGAAAAAGATTACTTTGGATAGGAAACTATATAATCGAAACGGAAGAATATAATGGTAATTTAATACAAATTATATCAAAAAGAGATGAAGAACAAGAGTTATTATCACAAGTCAAATTAACTATAATCAACAATGAAATTACAACTTACAGAATGTTTCCAGGATATATAATACATAACACCATGTTTACTAGAGCACCTTCACCCGAATTTTCAGATCAAGAATCAAATTATAGTGAAGACTAATAAAATGCCAGGAATAAAGTTAGAAAATGAAACATTAGAAAGACTGACTAATAAAATTCATGAAATAGAAAGTCAACCACAAGATATAAGTACAATAATAATGAAACAAAAATTATTAAGAATAAAATTCAAGATTTCTAAAATGATAGATGAAAGAGAAGCATATGTAATTATACAAAAACATATAGATCCAGAAAAAGAAGAATCAGAGTTAATAAAAGAATGGTATTTAAATGAATTAGAAATAATAGAAATAGAAGAATTAGAAAGGGAAACTGAAATAGATGAAGTAAATGACTTCATTAGAAACATAGGAAATATTAGAAGATGAGTTATCTAGAAGATTTAGAAACAATAAAAGATGGAATTGAACTAATAAAAGAACTAATGATAAGTCTAGATACAAGACTCTACAATATCGAAAGATACATAGACAAAATAATAATTAAAACTCCACAAAAGCAAGTAGAATTAGAAGAGTCAGTCCCACTAGCGAAATGGGAGAAGACACCAGAACCAGGAAGTCTCGATCATAGAGTAATGATGAAAGAAATAGAAAAACTAAACAAACAAAATAAAATTAGAATCCTGATAGACAAAGTAGAAAAATTAAAAAAGATAAAAGAAGAACTAAAGGAAGATAAATTAGAAAGTAGAGAAGATAAAGAAGAAACAGAATGAATACAAGTATAGAAGACTTAATAAATGAATTAAGTAGTGATTTAGAACGACTAAATTTAGAACCAATATATACAGGAACATTTTCAGAAACAGAATTAGAAACCAATGAAAGGGATTTGGAAGAACAACATAAAGTCTTTATGAATAATCATAGATTATATTTACCATCATCAGAAGTAGTTGGAGAAAGTAGCACTACCTTGCCAAGAGAAGATGTAACGGTAAATTTAGGGCCAAGCCCCATTTGAAATTGTTTCAATTTTTAAAAGCCCCATCCCTCATTTTATTAGACTTTGCACCCTGTCAAAAGTTTTACTTGGTAAAAACACCCCTATTAACTTCCCCTAATTCCATTAAGAATATAATCATCCGCCACCAGCACTGCGCCGACCGCCGGAGACGCCACCGTCGCTGCCTGGACACCGCCGGCTGCCCCTACTGATGCTCCAATCATGCCGTTGCCCGCTGTTGCATCTGCTGTCGCCACTGTTACTGACGTTGGCAGCTGTTCCTCCATCGCCGCCTCTTCCAGCTGCTCAGGTAGTGGTGGTGATGGCTTTGTCTTGCTTAGTTCCGTACCTTTGTTGTTTTATGATAGATTGTTGATTTAAGTGATGGGTAATGCATTTAATTGGTAGACTGTCAGGTTTAAATGATAGCTTGTCGAAGTTTATAAGGATCGAGTGATTATATTGATAAATTGTTGGGAACTTAGTAAGGAAATTGAAATTTATGTTTGATGATTGTTGGATTTTAGTTTTATGATTGTTTAAAGTAATGGGCATTTGATATAAGATGTTGAATCTAGCAAGTATTGTTTGATTTAATTGATTACATTGTTAGATTTTGAGAAATTGGTATTGGAAGTTTGGGCTTGAAGTTCCATATGAGATTGAGACTTGTTAAAGTGAATGGGCATTTGATTTTGTTGTTGAAATTGGAAGTAAAGTCAAATTAGGAATGGTAATTGAATGTTAGTTGTGGAATTGGGTTAATGTTGTTGAAAAATTATTTGAAAATGAATTGGGTTATTCAAACTACTGATTTTGAGGACTTTTGTTGCTCGACTATCTCCTGTGGAATTTTTATGTTTAGCACTTGGAACTTTATCAATACTGTGAATTGTGCTTGTAAGTTGTGACTGAGTTTTAATTTTTCTGTTGTACTAGATTAATTTATGAAGGGGAGGAGGTCAATTATTGGGAACCTTGTAGCAGAATTCTTAATAAAATTGATCTGCAGAGATGGGGTATCTTTTATCATTTTGTTTCCTGGGACCTGGGGTTTATCATTTGATCAAACATTTTATTTATGTATGATTTTATCGCCGAGCCTTGGTATTTGAGATCCTGATCTTTTTTATCTTTTAAGTTTGATACTGTAGAGGTTAATTATTGCCATTGTAATTCTTTTTGTGTTGTTGAAGTAACTCTCATCTTGCCCCTGCTATGCCTCTTTTTCCAAGTATGGTATGAACTGAACTTGTAATGTTTCGTACACTGCAATAGGGGTGTACTAACTTCCTTCCTCTTTTGTCGTAGGAGCAACTATCCACCAGCAGCTGAATATATGCACCATGCTGATAGATCAACTGCAAGTCTTGTAGAAACTTTTTAGAAGCATGCAGATGGATGAAGAACCCCTTGAAAATGGAGGCTTGGATTATGAGGTATTCATCTCTATTGTTTTTGTTTGCATTTTAGACATTTCCCATCGGTGCTACAACAGACCCCTCATACATGATATGATTGAAGGAATTTTTATTGACACCAATCGTAATACCACGTTTTCCACGCACGACTTTGCAGCGGAAGTTACCAACGGGAACCCAGGGTTGTTACCGCCACGCCTCCCGATTAAGCTCGCATTTGCCTTGCATTTGCTAACTTAATCGAAAAGCACTAAGGCTAATTTTAAATTAGAGTCTAACATACTTTAAAATGACTTATTATTTCTTTAAAAATTATACTTTAAAATAATGTAATACAGATTTGCAAAATATAGCGATTAAGGCTTATCGCTGCCAAAACAAATTTTCATATTAACTAGACTTTAAAAAAATAAGACTTTTACTAACTAATTGCGAAGCACGGTTATCTAAGTTTAAAAGAATATACTTAATTCGGAAAAATATCAGAGTTTACAAAATATGATAACTACGATTTTCTAATTAAAAGACAAGTTTATGGCTAATAAAACATGATTTAAAATAACCAGTATAAAAGTGATACTGACCCCCATGCCCGTGCCCATGCCTCTTAGGAGGGTCCACAAAAACAAGTTAAATTACTCAACAGTAACTGAAATGTCAAACCGTTAAAAACTGTTCAATCCACATGTAGCTGGACTTTGATGCCTACACCCGGGGTATCTCATAGGACCTAGCATGCATCATAATGACCGAAGTCAAAATATGAGTATACAAGGATGGCCATACCTTGCAATATAGAAAATGACTCTGAGACCCTTGGTTAAACACAATCCTTGATTGGGAGACCCTTGGTCAACGACAATCCTCTTCATGGGGATCCCTTGGATAGCCCACGAAATAACTCACGAAGATATCCACCTCTGGGGTATATCTTGCGTAATAAAAATTTAATAATTCACATGTCATACACTGAAATTTAATTTTTCACATGTATGGCTTAGCCCAAAATTATTTAAACACATAATGAGACATTACCTCTGCATAAATCACTTGCATGAATAAACCCCAGAATTATTATTAAAACAACTTGGAAGTTAAACATGCAAAAATCACTCTTGGGACAAAGCCCGTACAATAAAAATTTACTTAAAGTTTCTTCCGACGATAACTACTCTAACCAGTAGAACCCGGCATGCGCTACACTCTCCTCACACTTGCTCGTTCTAGCTGATTTTCTTTATATGCCTTTCACAACCTATTTATAGCCAAGAAGGGCGGTTGATTCATGAGTTCTTTATTCAAGTAGATATGCTGATTTACCTAGCCTTTGTGTAGACTTGAAAGGTTGTACATCATATTGCCATTACACCTGTTCATGCATGTTACCATGCAAGTCTGATGAGCTCTTCCTGGACTTTGTTGCCTTTCTGTGTATGACTCCTTTAAATGTGCTTTTTAATTTATTCATTTCTTAATTTATCTATTTATTATTATTACTATTAGTTTTATCTACTATGGACACTAATTCTTCTTGTCTTAACATAGCTGCTCTGTTTCTTTTACTGAATAATCCTCGTGTGAGTATCTGTGTGTATCCATGTTACTTGAGTTTTTTTTTTTTGAGAAAATATAAATCTTTATTCCGAAGAATCACACATTGGAGTACACCAGGACTACAATCCAACTGAAAGACCGCCCTTCAAAAATAGACATATCTAATCTAGATCCCAAACCAAAAAACCAAACCCAGATACTGCCTGACCTTACATTCATCTACACCTACCATTCCCATTTTGAGATGATCTTTCAGAGCCCCACAATAAGAAAACCATGCGGACATGGCCACCATCGAAAGAACACTAGGCTGCCACGGCTTCAAGGAAGCCTCAAAACCACAGAAAATGGCAACAGATGCAGGCAGCCTAAACTAACAACTACAGCAGGTGATTAGTATCCGTAGCGGCCTCTCACGACAAAACTTGTTGCACTCCTGTACCATAATTCAAGACGTCAGCCACATGCACAAAAAACATACAGAAAAACCGAGCCATTCTTCCAATATCGTCCAAACGCAACAGCACTGGTACCTCCCCATCAGTCTGTAGACTATCTCCCTACGGCTTTCCAAAGCTCACCTTCTCGAGAAATGAGTTTCCTTGACATTCCTTACGTGAGTTACAATCATCACATTTCCCTTGTAACCAAGTTCAAAACCAATGCATCGAATGAGAAATCTAAACAGAAACATATCCGGGGCCAAGGTAATGAGAGGACAAATAAGTTGAGAGGGCAGTAAGGTTAGGAAGTTGGGCTGCAATGGGGAAGTTGGAGAACTGTCTATACATGTACCCACTAGAATCGAATCATGTTGCCCCAAAATGAAAGCTCATTGGGGAATAACTCGATCCATACTTCATAGACCACACCGGCCATGATGAATTGAAGTCTAATTTTTCTAGGAATCCTAGCAGACATGCTGCTCCTAGCGTTGCACTGCGACAACCCCTCTACTCTCCAAAATCCCGCGGCTACTCTATTTGATATCAATTCTACTCTTTTTATTTATTTCCTTTTTTTTCTTTTTTTTCCTTTTTTTTCTTTCTTTTTTTTTTATATAAACATCTAATCCAATTGTTTTCCAGGAGTTGTCCAGCTACCCGCATCAAAACCTTGAAACTCTTGATGTCAATGATACTACTTTCAGAATCATTCCTGTTACCTCCCTTATGTCTCGTTTTGGAAACGCATCCTCCCCTTTTACAAATTTCCAGCAGCCTATTTGTAACAACG
This sequence comes from Hygrophila difformis, assembly GCA_030278955.1. NCBI lineage: Eukaryota > Viridiplantae > Streptophyta > Magnoliopsida > Lamiales > Acanthaceae > Hygrophila > Hygrophila difformis. The sequence continues at coordinate 16,083,672 of JAOANR010000010.1, read as the reverse complement.
AAAGGATTCTCCAGATATACATTTACAGACAGTCTCCTAATTCCCCAAGGGTCCAAGGCTCTGTGCGACAATGGCATGATGTAGGCTTTTAGTATAGATTTCCTGGATCGCTTAGAACGGAGGGGAGTATAGCAGTTAGGCACCAAAATGGCTATGGTAGGCTAGGGAGAAGAGTAAAAGAGAAAGGTTCCAAGGGGGGTTCAACCTAATAATTTTTTCTGCTTCAATGCATTGGAATGAACATGTGCAAGTTCAACATGTAGGATTGAGACTAGTGCAAGAATGCCAAGAGGACCCCCATTTATTAACATATTGAAGGAAGTAAAAAATGATCAGATCTCACCGGTTTCACTTGATGGAGACTATGTATATTCCATGCGCGAACACTCTTCCTGTCAATCGATTCATGCGCCAGTTATAGTATTAGTATGGGGCCTGGGGCTTCATCTCCCTATTAGTTTCCCGGGTGTCACAAACGCTTCCACTCCACCTCATGAGCAAAGGACCATCGGTAACATCTTTTCGTACATCATCAGTATCAATCCCCGCAACTTACCAGTGACAGCACCTCGTTTACTTTGTTGATTGAGTTTATGATTCAGCAGCATCCTCCATGATATTCAAGTAATGAAGAAGTAGCTTTTGTATTTCGACCCACTAGCAGCGCCACTAATTAGTCTATCAGAAGTATCCACCAAGAATCATCTAGCTCGAACACTGGGCCTGCAACATCGTACTACAGTAGGCTCCGATACCAATCCTTGCACAGCATCCGCAGCAACAGCTTCCTTTCAACCGTGCACCTGAAAAAAAACCAGTCTAAACCTTCACATTAGAAACCTGCATCCAGTTCCATAATACTTGACATCAACAAACGATAAACAAGTCTCGACGTATGGATTCCCCTGGAATGTATGGATTCCTCTGAACCGTGCCGTCAACTCCCTCGCCCATCACCGTTATAACTCCACCCCATTCCATTTCTGTTTGCACCGTTTGCCTAGTTTCGCAATCAAGTTCACTGGTGTGAGTTGGCACACTCCTGCTGCTCATTCCTCAATTGCATACACCACTCTACAGCCATGTCTCCACCCTCTCTTCTCCTTCAGCACCCCTTTTCGCCCAATGATCCGCCACATCATTCCGTTCCCTCAAAATATGATGAATTGAAACAGATCCTGCATGATTAAAAACATTCAAAATTGGCCCCATCCACTTATAAAATCTGTAAGGTATTGTGCCCGGATCTTGCATCCGTTTGACTACATTTGAGGAGTCGCATTCGAAGCACAACCGTTGTAAGGGGAATCCCTGTTCTCGAATTAGTGCTGTGCAGATCCGAAACATGGCTTTGATCTCGGCCTCTGTGGAATCCGTCCATCCTATGAAATCTGAAATAATGAATATTATCTTGCCCGAGTCATCTCTAATTACTCCTCCAATTCCAGCTGGACCGGGGTTTCCAAACGAGGCACCATCCGTATTGATCTTCCACCAACCCCTTTCCGGGCGAATCCACACAAGACCACGACGTGGCACTCTGATCCTTGCCTCCCTCAGTTTCATTAAGCCTTCCGGAAATTTATAGTCAAATCCAATTAAACCTTTTCCTTCATCTACTCTAGCCGCTTTATACCACATACTGACACGCCATTTTATTTCTTCTGAAGCGGCTTCGGTCCCCTTTCTTTGTCCCTGGAAAATGAGCTCGTTCCGATACTTCCAAATGGTCCAAAAAATAGCGAAACCTGTGCACCACCACCAGTCCCTTCTGTCATGTCTAATTTTGGCGCTCATCCACCAGGCCATAAGACTATCAACACTGCCCGGACTTGCCCCTTCCACTCCAAACCAAGTCATCCCTTTATGCCAAAGTGAACTTCCAACCTCGCACTGGCAGAACAGGTGATCTATCGTCTCTGTAGCGTTCTCACAAAAAGCACATAACGTGTTGTTGCCTTGTATGCACCCCCTTTGAGCTAATACTTCCCTAACTGGTAGTGCTTTATGCATGATCTTCCACACCAACAGCCTGACTTTCTGTGGGCATTTCACTTTCCACACTTGCTTCCAGGTCTTGTCCCATTCTGCATCTTCACCATTCTGTTCCCGATCCCAGCATGACCGAATAGAGAACCGTCCGGTAACATCCCTCACCCACACAGCCCTGTCTTCCGAGTATCTATTCAGGTTCCTTTCGCTGAGCACCGTCAAAAATTCGTTCCAAACCTCCAACTCCCAATCAAATAGATCCCTTCTCAATTTGATGGACCACTCCCAATCGAATCCATTCCACTTCTCGAATTCTGCTATAACCCCCGCCTTATTAACAGCTAGTGAAAATATTCTTGGAAACATGACTTTTAATGGTGTACCCTCCTCAACCCACGCGTCTTGCCAAAACCGAACCTTGGATCCATTACCCACTTGAATGATGAGGTCTCTCTGATTCCCAACCGTCACTGTCTCATCCCACAAGCTGGTTATGCGTGACCAAAGAGACCCGCCACCTGTTGCTTTCGGAATGATCGGGTTTGAGCCCTCGTAGTACTTAGCATCTATCACCTCCTTCCATAGCAAATTATCCTTACCATACCTCCACCTCCATCTTTGAAGAAGCGCAACATTTATCTTCTGAGTATCCCAGATATTCAATCCGCCTTTCTCTTTATGTCTGCATATTCTATCCCACCTAATATAATGCATTCGTCTCTCCCCGTTCCATTCGTTCCAAAAAAATCTTCTTTTAAGTTGCTCAATACGATCCGCCACTGTTTTTGGGATTTTGAATATCGAAAGGAAGTAAACAGGGAGGCTGCTTAGCACCGAATTGATAAGGCATAATCTACCCGCTTGAGATAATAATCTACCCTTCCATCCCGCTGATCGATTCTCAATCTTATCCAGGATTGGCTTCCATATCTCAATGCTGTTCAGTTTGCCACCTATGGGGATCCCCAAATACTTTAATGGCCAAGTTCCAATATCACATCCCAAAACCAGCGCAGCCTCCTCTTCCAACTCTTTAGAGCAGTTAATCCTCAAGATATTGCTTTTACCAAAATTAATGCGTAGTCCAGTGGCTAGAGTCAAGCAAATCAGTATGCGTTTCAGCATTAATACCTGTTGAATCTCTCCTTCACAGAATATTATAATGTCATCCGCATATTGTAAATGAGTAATCACCGGGCCACCCTCACTTGATTTTAGTCCCTTGAAATCCCCCTGGTTTGCCGCCTTGCAAATCATCTTGTTAAATACCTCAGCCACCAAAACAAATAAATAGGGGGATAGCGGGTCGCCCTGTCTAATTCCTTTCTGCGACTTGAAAAACTTTTTGGGGGAGCCATTTACAAGCACAGCTGCGGTAGCTGTAGTGATGCCCTCTTTCATCCATTTAATCCATTTGTCGCCAAATCCCATAGCTTTCATTACCCTGAACAGGTTCGCCCAAGAAACGTTGTCGTATGCTTTGGCCAAATCCAATTTAATAACAAACCCCTTACGGCCTGATTTATTGGTTGAATGTATTACTTCGGATGCGATAAGAGCACCATCTAAAATTTGCCTCCCTTTGATAAACGCCATTTGAGAATTTCCTACCAATCCATCCAACACCCCCTGTAACCGTCTAGCCAGAACTTTTGCAATTATTTTGTAAATACTACCAATCAGCGAAATAGGCCGGAACTCATTAAACCCCATCGGATTATTCACTTTCGGAATCAAAACGATAAAAGACCCAGTTGCTTCTCTAGGTAGTCGGCCGCTGCTAACAAACTTCCTACATTCCTGCATAACGTCATCTTTAATTTCTGCCCAGTGCCTTTTAAAAAACCCCAAATTGAATCCGTCTGGCCCTGGGGCCCTGTTCCCGTCGCAGCACCATAGGGCTTCTTTAACTTCTTCCTCAGTAAAATCCAGCTCCAGCCTCTGTTTTTTATCCTCTTCCAACCTGCAAAGCCCCACTCCATCAATGTGAAACACTTCATCCTGCTGCTTGGTGAAAGCATTCTTAAAGAATTCAAATGTCATCTCCTTAATCTCTTTCGGGTCGTCCACCAATACCCCATCCCTACTCAATTCTCCTATTCGGCTTTTCTTCCTATTTAGCGCAGTAACAAGATGAAAAAATTTGGAGTTTTGATCCCCTTCCTTCGCCCACCGGATTCTAGATTTTTGGAGCCATCGTCTTTCGTCATCTAAATATAATTTTGTCAAAGCGTTTTCCTTCTCGTACCACATCATTCTATACTCCTCGTTTGATATATTGTCCTGGAAACCATCCTCCAGTTCTTTTAATTCGGATTGCAGAGATGAGATCTTCTTTTCCATCTCTCCTGCTCCGTACCCGTCCCACGCACGTAACTTGCTTTTCATCAATCTAAGTTTGGCCCACAGCCCCCCATTTTGAGAACCTGTGTTGGTGCTGCCATTCTCCCCCCAAATTTCTCGAACTATGTCCTTGAATCCCTTATCCTCCATCCAGTAATTGTATAGACGGAATGGCTTGGGGCCCCAAGATCTCTCCCCATTCTCTAGAATCACCGGATAATGATCCGACAGTATTGATTCACCGCGACGTTGCGCCAACTCTCCCCCCAAATTCAGCAACTCTGGCGAGACAAGAAAACGATCCAATCTGCTATATGCTCTACCTCCCCTCCCAACCCATGTAAACAGTCCTCCGTTCATAGGTAAATCTACAAGGCCTAACTGATCGATGAATCCCCTAAAATCCCTCGAAGAACCTCCATCCACACTCTCCCCCATTCTCTCACCCTCATCCAGTATCGCATTAAAATCTCCCGATAAACACCACACTTCCCCATTTGCTGTATCGCACAATCCTACTAACTGATGCCACAACTCAGCTCTTTCTCTCCGGTTATTCGGGGCGTGAATGCATAGTAGATTAACCACCCCATTCACTCCTTCTATAATTCCTTTCATCCAAATATAATGGTGTTCATTTCCAATTAATCCGAGATTGCACAGGCTCTCATCCCACACCACCATAAGTCCGCCTGAATTCCCTCTTACCGGTTGAAATTCGAACTTGCAACCTCTCGACCCCCACAGCCGCATCACCAGCCTTTCATTTACCACTTCCATTTTTGTCTCCTGAAAACAAAGGATAGAAGGTTTCGATTTCTTGCACATCCTCATAACCTCTCTTTTCCTCACTCCACCATTCAAACCCCGGAGATTGCATGTTATTATTCGCATATCGCTATTATACCCACACTCCTACCCCCTCCCCCCTATCACTCACTGTCCTCTTTCAAGTTCCTCCAGCATTCGACCACTCACCTCTCCCCTGTTCGCCAGCCATCCCAGTCCCAAACTGTTAGCCAAATTGATTATTGCATCCACTTCCGAGAAATCTATAACCCTAACTCCACTCTTAAGTCGCACCGTCGAGAATTGGAGTTGCGCAAATTCCTTTCTTGGCATCTCAATTATGCTCTTTTCCGTATTACCCGCTCCCTTCCCTTTGGTTTCTTGTCTGCGCGTTCTTCTCCGCCCTTTGCGTTTGGAATTGAGCCTCCCCTGTATAACTTTACCCATCGCCTGCTCTACAGCTCTCAGTTTTTCCAAACCCCATTCCCGAAGCTCCCCCTCCTCCGGTCTCTGCTCGTGATTGTCCCCTAACCCCTCCGAATAGCTACCATCGACTCTGATATCCTATGTATCCCCAATCTCTGTGCCCCCCTTTCTAGTCCCATCGCCTGCCTTCTCCCTACCTACATCGAGCACCGATCTGCCCTCTCCGAAATCATTCCGACCCGAGCCCTTGAATGAGTCGATCTCGCCCTCAGCACTCGGAATTGACATTTGAGATGCGATCCTCCCCTTAATCTTCTTGTTTCCTGCTATTGGCGTTCCCTTATCATCAAGCCTCCCGTCCACCATCTTAGACCCTACCTTCTCCTTACATCCTTCCCCGATTTGTTCGCCCATTGAGTCGTTGTCAGGCCTAGTCTCACTATTTGCTATCACGCTCGAAGCCCGTAAATCCTCTACCCCAATTGCCACACCCGCTCCCTCATGTTTGGACGTACTGACCAAGCCCATCTCCCCAGCACTACCCTTATCTCCGCCAGCCCTTATTCCCACCCCTTTTGGTCCACATTTGAGCCCTACCTCTTCCCCCAGCCCAATATCATGATCCCAAAGTCCCAGCCCATATTCATGGTCCTGCCTTTCTACCCCTACCGGCCCAACCTGATATTGTCCATCCATGCCTTCAGTAAAAGCCCCATTTCCAGCGTTATTATTGCTTTCCTCGATGTCCGAATCTACGCGTATCATTGTGTTTCCAGCCACCTCTTTATTACCTCCCGCCTCCCTAATTAAATTTTCCTCCTCCCCATGTATAACAAACAGAGACTGTTCCTCTTCTCCATAATCTGTAGTCCTGGACTTTGCATGCTTCTCCCTTGCCAGTAACTCATCGGAATTTTCCTTCCGATTGGTAAGCCCTACCTGAGCCGGTGACCTGCCCGCCCCGTGTTCATCCGCCACCACCACTTCTTCATGGAAATTCACCATGATTCGGATGTGCGTAACAAAGCTACCAACCTGGACCTTCATATTCGTTGGAATATGGGAATTCTGGTCAATTGCCACCAAAATTCTGGCTCGATCTAATCTCTTCCTCTCCCTTGTCTCCTTGTCGATGGAGATAACCTTTCCCCATCCCTTCGTTATATGACAGAAGTTGTCCTCGTGCCATGCTTCAAACGGAATACCAAATATATACGTCCATGCAAGCTGTTTTTTGATCACTTTTCCAGCCGTCCACTTTCTTTTCCATTCAACTAGCTGTGCATCACTACCATCTTCAAGGAATTTCTCCACCGCTTTCTGACTGCTGAATATTACCACTAGCATATGTCCCCCACCGTACGACACATCCTCACATTCTTGATATCCTCCATACAGCCAATCCTGGAATTTAACCAGATCTTCAAGACTCCTTAACTCGACTAACGCGGATCGTTGTAATCGTTCGAGATCCCTGGTTTCACTGCTTAGGTGAACTATTTCTGTCCTGCTTCCCGGCGACCATTCTCTGCCTCCTTTTACCACCTCTGCGAACGAGCGTTCATCCCTCCATGCTGTGAATCCGTGCTCCTGTTTCCTTTCCACCATCGCCACCTTTGAGGAAACCCTACCTTCCCCCGCAGCTTTTTCAGTTCTACGAGAAAAGTTTCTGCTTGGAGTTGCCCAATTTGCTCTCAGTATTCTCCCCTTCCATTCTCGTCCATTTAACCTCCGAATTACCTCTGTCGCATCGTACCGGCGTTCAAACCGGAAAAAACCGTACTTGGACCCGATATCTACCCATCTCCGAATGGAGAAGTACCATTCCCTGACTTTCGCAACCCTTTCAACTTCATGAAAAATTTGGATATTCGGAGTGTCGCATGGAAGATTCCCAATGAACACGCCAAATAACCCCTTGCGAAACATTTTGGTGCCTCCTAATGAACTACCATTTTCCGACCAACCCCAACTCCCTCGTTCTCCCCTTGTTCCGTTAGCCTCCCTGACACGCTGCAACCGCTTCTCCCGATCTCTGAATGTCGCCTGACCCTTACCCCCCCTGGACAACCTTGTCGCCGCCGTTCTCCACATCGCTGCTATGAACATATCCATGTTACTTGAGTTGGAATTGATTTCTTGTACCACTTATTTAATTTAATTATTTTGGTTCATTGAACCACTTACACTCTTTTTATTTATTATCCTACAAAAATATTTTGTAGATAGCGGGATTCGAATTATAATCTACGAAACAAGAGTCTAACATTATACCAATAAGATATTGACGATTTAATAAAATTAACTATACTTAATTTAAAAGTTGTTATTAGAAGATAATACATAACTAGTATTATTATCAAATATTTAATCTTTATTTGATAAAGTATTTTCTTTTTTTGAAAAATATGCTTCTTATTGTAAGTTATTTTTCCCTTGGAACAATAGTTGGGATAATAGTTTTAATATCTTCATCGGAAACATGTATTTCTATTTAATTAAATTATTTTTCCTTGAAAAATAGTTACTTTCTTTAAAATAATCTCTATCTTGGAAAATATTAATTTATTTCCCAATTCAATTTATTTCTTAAGAAATAAATCTGAAATTATTTATTTAGGAAAATATTATCAACATAGCTAATTTTTCAGGGTATTACACCAATAATTAGTTTTTCATCCTCCAGCATTTTGTTGATGTTATGCTTTTCCCACCTTTCTTAATCTTTCAAGGGTGCACACCAAAATGGAGATAAATGCTTAAGTAAGCATTTAATTTGTGAGCATGTTTGCTAATTTAGAGTGGCCTTTCATGCGTGCTTGGGTTGATGCACATAGGACATTATATCAAGAAGAGGTTGGAGGATGATCCTATTATATCCAAGAAGTTCTTCGAGGACAGGTGTGGGGACGTGAAAAGGAATTAATCGAAAAACATGTCCATGCAAACATTGAGGGTGCAATACGCAAAACCATTTTAACCGATAAGAGAAGCTTGGGTTGGATTCAATTAATTGAAGTATTTGAATATTGATAAGTTGTGTAAAGAACTAGATGTCTTGTTGTTTTGGATGTATTGTAGTTTGAATATTCTATATTTTGGACAATTGTCTATCGGCGCAAAAAATAGATGTTCGTGTCATTTTGGATGTTGTGTAGTTTGAATATTGTGTTTGGATTATCAATTGTGTATGTGGATGTTGGTTAGTATTTGGATGTTCTTTTGTGTATGTATTTTGATTTTTTTTTTTGTAAGTTGGTTTGGTTGGGCAAACTTTGGAATGCTCTTTGTTGGTTAGAAGTGTACATGAAATGTGGTAAAATGATATTACACATCTTGGTAAATTGTTATGCCAAAACGTGGTAAGAAGCATAGAAGAAATGTGGTAAATAATAGATAAAATCATGACATAATTGTTGGGATGGTCAGTGGGATGGTCCCCGGTCCTGAGGACCGTCGTATGCACACCAGGACCGTTCCATACATTCTGAAGTGGACATAATGTTTGGGACGATCATGAGGACCGTCCTAGTGACCATCCCAATATATTGGTAGAACACATACCAACAGCGTGGTAAACTATATTCAGGAACTTGGTAAAACCATATGGTATATATGGTAAACCATATTGGTTTAGTGTGCTAAATATATCAAGGACTTTGGTAAATAACATATGATATTTGTGGTAAAGCACATAGCAATAAAGTGGTAAACCACACACCAATAACTTGGTAAACCCAATAAGGTATTTGTGGTAAATTCTATTGCTTGGACTTGGTAAATTGAGTTATAATTCTTTCTATATGACAACACATTTACCACGAGGGAATAAAACTTGGAAAAAACATATAAGCTAAGAACGTTGAATCTCGTCTGGAGAATTTAGTGAAACATATAACATTGAACTTATAATTTACGATCTGTAGTCACCATTACGATATAGTAAGATACGATTTGGTGAAACAAATAACAATATGCGAAAAATAACGAACGAGTTCGAAGTGATATTGACCTTATAAGTAACAACGAACTTTGAGTTTACGTTTCCTAGTCACCATTACGATAGTATGATACGATTGGATGCATAAATTGATAGTTAAATATAAATTAACCCTAAACCTAAAAGCCCTAAACTTTAAAAGTTAAAAAAACCCAAAGATAGAACAACCTTAAACCTTAAAAACCCTAGACCCTACAAATATTAAAAACCCTAAACTCTACAAATCTTAAAAATTTTAAACCCCCTAAAATCCTAACACTAAGCCCTACAAAAATATTGATTACCACGAGTACTATCAATGTATTACCACAATGTTTTTGTGTTTGCTATCTCAGTTCTTGTAGAGTGCTTACCAAATTATCCTTATATCGTTTACCATGAATTACCATAATGTTTATGAATTATATACTCGATGGATTTTTTTGTAAATTACCACACATCTTTATTCATTCTTACCGTATTCATCCTGTATTGATTACCACGGATATCACCTACTTAAGTTACCGCTAAAAATATTTTATTTCGACACTTAATACCACGCCACATCAGAGGCTTGGACAAGTCTCTGGTTTACCACATGTACCATATGACATTTACCAAGCTCTTGGTATGTGGTTTACCATGCCATTTTTATGTGTTTTACCACAAATACCATATGTTGTTTACCAGGTTAATGATATGTAGGTTACCACTTCATTGGTATGTGCTTTACCACAAATACCATATAGTATTTACCAAGTTATTGGTATGTGGTTTAGCACACTATACCAGTATGGTTTACCACAGATACCTATTGGTATTTATTAGGGGTGAAAGAGGGATTATATCTGAATCCGTATTTTAATATCCGCATTAGTATTTGTATTCGAAAATATCCGATCGTATTCGGATCTGTATCGGATCTGGAGCGATATTGATAGGATATTATCAAAATTTTAAATCCGGATATCCGAATATATTAATATTTTATTATTTATTAATAAAAATATCAATAATTATAAAAATATCAAATTATCCTATAATTTTTATAAATCTTATCACATTTAAAAAAATATATATATATAATTATCTGATAATTTGTATCCGACTAAATCTTATTTGTTATATATCCGTCCTGTATCCGACATGTATTCGTATCCCGAAAACATTCGAATCCAGATCCGCATTCAACATATCTGTATTTGATTGTTGCTTGAGGTATTATTTCCCAGTGTGTCGAGATCTGGATTGTCTGGTTTTTGATGGTATGGGCTGTTTGTAATCGTGTAATGTTGGGAATAAAATTTCTTCTCAAAAAAAAATATCCGTATTCGATACTATATGATCGTATCCATATCGTTTTCATCCCTAGTATTTACCAAGTTCTTAGTATGTGTTTTATCACAAATATCTTATGGTATTTACCAGGTTATTAGTATGCGTTTTACCACTGTATTGGTATGTGCTTTACCAAGTACTTGATATATGATTTACCAGGTTATTGATGTGTTTTGCTTAACTTTCCTAATACATGAGACATAAACTATAATGTTTTAAATATAGGGGCTTTGACTCTCATAAACTCTTATAAAGGGGTACTGGGCCCTCATTTTCCCAATTTTTTTGGGTAAACATTCGCATTTATGTGTCAGCAAAGATTTGTGTTAGCTTAATTTACCCAAGCCACACAAACTAGAAAGGGAATAAAGAGAATGGATAGGGCGTCGGGTGGGAATCGACGGGCACCGAGTTTCCGACAGGCCACCCGCCGAGCCCCCAACCATAAGGTTGGAAGTCAGAGGATACGACCACTAGGCTAAGTCCCCATTCCCGAAGCATTTGAAAATTAGTTATAAAGCCTATTTGTTTTGCATTTTTTGCCTTTCTTTTCCTTTGATTTTTGCTTTACATAAGTCATTTTCAATTTTTTAGCTGTTGTTTTCACTTTTCTAAAGAAGAAAAAGATAATCAAAAGTTGAAATTCTCTTTTGTCTTTAAAGTAGGCAGTGGTTACTTCCAGAAAAATGAGAAGTCATTTTAGTAATAAAAATATAAAAATATCTCTATTTAATAAGGAAATAAAATAAACTATAAATATTCTTATTAAGTTGATATCCATTTTAGTAATATTATTATATGAAAAGTCATTCTATGTGTTTACCAAAAAAAAAAAAAAAGTCATTCTATGTAAAATTCATCCAAACATATTTCCGTTGCAAAGCAACTTTTACTACTGTCTATCCAAACAACTAGTACTTATTTTGCCTTCTTTTGCTTTTGAATTTTCAATCTCTCATTCTCATTCTTCTACTTACTTCTCTCTCTTTTTTTTTTTTGTCAAAAGTCAAAACAAACAGGTCCTGAATCTCAAATATTTGAAGCATAAATAAATAAATCAATTTTCTTTTGTAATTTATATGGTATAAATTTCTACGAACTCATTTTCCAATAAATTATACTGTATGACTAGAAGTGTAAACTTGTCAAGTGAGGCCAAAGGCCATAATGCATAATGGAAATAATGAGTTAATGCGTGCTTTTGCTTTTGAGTTGGTTAATCCATAAGTATAATATTGTGTTTATTTTATTGAGAGCAATCTGGCAATCCATAAGTATAATATTGTGTTTATATGGGTCTGTTCTGCACGCAGTTTTTCGGAGCTTTTGAGTGCTTTTAGTAGCTTTAGCTTTTATTTCAAAACAAAAGCCCCGTTCTGTACACTAGCTTTTGGGAGCTTTTGGAAGCTTCTTTTTAGAAGCTACAAGAGGTAGCTTTTGGGAGCTTCTTGGAGCTTTTAGAAGCTACTTTCCAAATTTAATTAATTTTTCTTTTCAAATTAATTTTTAATAGCTACAGCTACTTGTACCGAACACTTATGCAAAAACTGATAGCTACAGCTCCCACAGCTCCCAATAACTACAGCTCTCTACAGCTGCAGCTCGCAGCTACAGCCCAGAGCTACAGCTCGACGTGCAGAACGGACCCATATAAGAATTTTCTATTCTGGCGATCAAAAATTTTTGGTAAAATTCAAGAAAAAAGTTAGCGATCAAATTTGCAATCGAAATTCGTTAGATAACACATTTTTGACTACCAAATCTATAATTTCAGAATTATTGAGCTCCATGTGGGGCTTAGATAATTTGGTTGGACAAGAAATTATATCAACCGATTTCGGGCTAAAAGAAGATTGGATTTGTTTTGATTTGGGTTTGGGGAATGGGGAATTTTTCTTGTTAATTGGTTCCACCTTATGGTCCCCGGCGGATTTTTTGGATGATTAATTAATGCTACGGATATGGGGTACAAGGAATCGGGCCGGTTGACATTCTTCTATAGAAACGTCGGTAAAGAAAAAATAAATATTAACATTCTTATATTTTTTTTTTTTTTTTGAGGATAAGGACATGTTTCCTTTATAAACCATCAGGAAGTGTACAGAAGCAACATATCGGCACCACTACAAACAGAAGCAACATATTCTGCAAACAAACCGAAGCTATCGGCAAAGATCAAACCCCTTCACTACAAGCCTACTCCACTACAACTAAACAACATCAGAATTAAGCAGGAACATCAATGCAACAACATTCTAAAAACAGTAGCATCAAGGCAGCAAACCACACAGCACCGAGCAAAGGAAACATCAGAATCATCATCAAATAAAATGAAACAGTTTCAGACCTGCACACTCAACCGAGCACACTGTCGTCATTATAACCAGTGTTGGGGCCACGAGGAATAGTGGGCCGCAAGAGAAAGAATTGGGCCATAAAAACATGGGCCAAGAGAGAAAGTTTAAAGAAAGTGAATTCAGAATCAATAGGGCCGAACAATCCAAGAAACCAAATGAAAGAACGTTCCGGGAGGAAGAAGATTTCGGCCGAAATGAGACCAAGGCAGCCGAAACCAAATCAACCGATAAGAGGAAGACAGAATTCGGCTTAAAGGAATCGGCCGGAGAGCGGTTATTTCAGCTCCGGCTATAAATAGGGGATGCCATGCACAGAGTCAAGGGAGATCAATCCAACCCCCAAATTCTTTTATCAAATTTACTTCTTTGTATCTTTACTGCTTTCTTTACAACTTTCCTTTACAGTTTTCCTAGACTCTAGTTTAGCTTGTAGCGGTTACTTTCCAAGTCCACCGTTGTTCCTTAACAACCGGTAGTTTGGTTCTAGTTTTCCGGTGAATTCGCCGTTGTTTCTTAACAACAGGTAGATTCTCCGTTGTATCTTGTTGCCATTCTAATTCTAAGGAATATTCAGTCAAGTTTGGGTGTAATTAGTCAAGTTTGGGCGCATTATCTTTAATCCAGACCCGTAACCGGTTTGATCCTTTTCCGGTAGCCTCCCTTGAGGAGAAAAAGGTCCTTGGTTCACACTAGAAGCTAAACAGTGGCACGCCCAGTGGGACGAGAAATGACATTTGAACAAACAACTCCAGCGGTTAACACAGCGGCGAGGACTGATTTGCCGCCGATTCAGGAAGAACGCACAGCAGAAAACGGAGAATTCCCCCCAGGATTCCCCGGACCATCAAACTTCCACAATCAGGAGTTTTCGAACGATGATTTAACCCCGCGGTTCCGAGATCAGGTTCAATTTATGGTTGAAGCGGCGGTTACAAATTCGGTTCGCCAGATAGAAGACAATATCCTGGCAGCAATGCCAGCTATGTTCATAGCCGAATTAGCGAGGAATATGTATCCGATGGGAACGCAGCATGCACCAATGGCGCAAAATCCACTACCTACGATGCAAAATCCTCACAATTTTCAACAGCAGGCCTATCGGCTGCTAGGAGGGCAGGGACCACGGCCTTTCGTCCATCCGCGACAAAGGTACGATCAGCAACAGAATCAACCGCCTCAACCACTAGTGCAACCGCCTGCTCCAGTGGTTCAACAACAATACTTACCACAGCAGCCGAATCCACCACAACTGGTTGACAGCGAATTAATTGCTGAGATAATTCGTACTCAATTTGGAAATATCATCGGCCAGGAAAACAGGCCGATGTATAGGAAGCCTTATCCAGAATACATTGAGGAGCAGTATCCACTGCCTAGAGGAGTAAAGGTTCCAGATTTCAATACTTTCTCTGGAGAAGTCGGCCGGTCTACGATCGAACATATTGGCCGATTTACAGCTCAGTGCACCAGAATTGCCCAAAACGATTTTCATAAGTTGATATTGTTCAGCTTATCGTTAACTGGTCCAGCATTTGAGTGGTACATTAATTTACCAGCAGGATCGGTTAACACCTGGGCCGAAATGGAGCGGCTATTCCATGACCGATTTTATAATACCAGTCCTGAAGTATCGGTGGTTGACCTGACATCAACCAAGCAGAAGGCGACCGAATCAGTTACTGAGTTCATTGAAAGATTTTACGCAGTGAAGGCTCAAATGAAGACAATGCTGTCGGGAGCATGAGTATATTCAAATCCTGAAGCAGAATCTGAAGTTTGCCATCAAGGATAGATTGATGGTTACAAGACCTAGGACTGTGGCCGAATTAACGGCCGAAGCCATAAGAATGGAGACTTATTTGGCGGAACAAGCGGCTTTCAAGTCAAGCCGAAGTCAAAGTGGCAGATCGCAACCTATCCAGTCAGCTGCTTCATTTGCCGAGTCTCTGGATAGATGCGAAGTTCAGGAAGAGTACAACACGGACGATATTCCTGCCTTAGCCGAAGTTGCAAGGGCTGAATTAATCATTAAGAAGCCTATAATTTGTCCAGCTCTTCGGCCAGTCAGAGGCAAGGAGAAAGAAGGAGAGGTCAGGGACGAATCTCAGAGGTTTATTCTTTTGACCTATCTCAGATGGACGAAATATTTGATTATTGCCAGATGAACGGATTGTTGGAATTCAAAGGAAATCACCCACAGCCAACCAAGGACCAATTGGAAGCCGGATGGTGTAGATTCCACTGTTCGGCTACTCATTTACGGCGGTCTGTGGACATTTTAGGAAGCTAATCCAAAAGCATGTCGATGATGGGAAGTTAAAGTTCCCGGATAGGCTTATGGCAATCGATAAGAATCCGTTCCATGTCGCGAACATGGTGATGGTGCATCCCGATCAGAACAGGTCTGTACATGATCGATTGAGGGATCAACCATCGTCTAGTAAAAGCTCTGTGCACGATCGGCTAGGAGATCGGCCATCGGCTCAGAAGAAGGCAGGAGTCTGGAGACGGTTAGGATCTCCGAAGGGGAAGGAGAAGATTGCAGATGTTTTTGACCGATTAGGGAATTATGAAGTAAAGGAATGGATCAAGCAATCGGACAAACTTCAGAAGGTCGAATTCGGAGATGGGAATGAGAAACCAACGTTGAAATCATAACTAACGGTTGGGATTCAGAGATGAAGTTGACAGCCAATAAGCAGAATGGAAAGACTGTGATTCAAATCACAGTTCTCGAAGATGCTGTCACTCCTGAAATGAAGAAGCTCAGAAGGCCACCAGCAAATACTCAGGTAGGCCGGTGGGTTCAGAATTCCCCAGAGAAGAGGCATTTCGGCCAACGCCGAATTGAGAATTCAGCTTGGAGGGCAGAAGAGAAAAAGGTTCCAACGGGAAAGGGATCTTATCGTACTTTCAAACGAAGGATGCAACGGCTTAAAGCAGCTAGCGCATTTAAGCAAGAGGAGTACGAAATGATGCATATGGAAGAGGACTTTCCAGACGATTGCTCGTCCTCTGAAAGAAAGATCCTCAATAGAGTATTTTCGGCTTGTTTGAAATCAGCCGAAGGGAAAGAAGAAAGGAAGCCGAAAGAAGCGCAGGATCGGCTGAAAAACAAAACCGAATTTCGGCCGAAAATAATACAGCCGAAAGCCGATAATGAACAGCCGAAAGAAAAGGAGGAGTGGAAGCCTAGACCAGTCCGAACTAGGGAATGGAAGCCGAAAACGAATATTGTCCCGAACGGTGACACACTTTCAATCGGGCAGTTCAAGTTTGACTTCGCGTCTAGCGCGAACATGGTAGCAACGACCACGATGGTAAATGAGGAATATTGGTCTGATTCTGAACCAGCTGTGGTTTTCTGTCAGAAAGAAGGAGAATACTTTGGTGAAGAAGAGCCCATAGTAGATTTCTGCTTTGACAAACTTGAAGCATTTTGGCCTGAGGCCGAAATTGAGAAAGTGGTCGAAGAAGGATATGAGGCATTTGTCCCCGAAGCTCAACCAAGTATGATTTTGCCTCCAACTGCAAAGATGTCTTAGCATGTGAGACCTTTGTATGTGAAAGGTTGGGTCAATGGCAGACCGCTTAGAAGAATATTTATTGACGGAGGAGCAACCGTCAATATCATGCCATTGTGTACATTAACGAAGATAGGCCGCTCAAAGGAAGACCTACTCCCCACAAGGATGAAAGTATTGAGTTTCGTGGGAGCTCAAACAGCGGCCGAAGGATGTATTCTAGTGGATGTAACGGTCGGGACAATCTCGATTCCGACCATGTTCTTTGTTGTAGATGCAGAAGTCCCGTATGCGGCCCTTTTAGGCCGATGCTGGATACATACGTCCCGATGTTTGCCATCAACACTGCACCAAAAAGTGTGGTTCTGGAAAAAGGATGGCACAGTTGAAGAAGTGGATGGAGATCAACCTCCGTTTCCAGTCAGCTCAGCCGGCCGAATTGATGCGGTATTATACGAAGAGCTCATACAACCATTCCTAGCAGTGGTGGGGGAACGGTACCCGCAGGTTGTTGAGTGCGATTGGACGGATTTGGGGTTTGAAGTCAGATATCAGGCCGACGAACGGCCAGTTGATGAAGAAAGTAAATGATGGATGCACAACCGAAACAAGCGATCGAGTTCGAATCGGCCGAACTCGGAGCTTCAGATAATAAAGCAGGATGGAGCGAACTCATGGATGCTATTCCAAAACGAACACCAGATTTCAAAGCTCAAGACCCCTTGAAAATGGTCAATGTTGGTACAGATGAGCACCCAAGGGAGATCCCATTGAGTGCAAATTTAGACCAGCAGATGACAAGCCGATTCAAGGTGGTGTTAATCGAGTTCAAGGATTGTTTCGCATGGGATTATACAGAAATGCCAGGATTGGAGCGATTGATTGTGGAGCATAGATTACCAATCAAAGAAGGGTTTAGGCCGCATAAACAACCGGCTAGGAGGGCAGCGCCCGAAATAGTCCCAAGAATAAAAGAAGAAATAGAAAAATTGCTAGCGTCCAGATTTGTGAGGCCAGCTAAATATGTAGAGTGGTTGTCAAATATTGTTCCTGTAATAAAGAAGAATGAAAAATTAAGAGTTTGTATTGATTTCAGAAATCTTAATAGAGCCACTCCTAAAGATGAGTATATGATGCCTATTGTTGATTTGTTGATTGATTCGGCTGCAAAACAAGGGATGCTATCATTTATGGATGGATATTCAGGATATAACCAAATCTTTATGGCCGAAGAAGATGTCCATAAAACTGTATTTCGGTGCCCTGGAGCTATAGGAATATATGAATGGGTAGTAATGCCATTCGGGTTGAAGAATGCAGGAGCTACTTATCAAAGGGCCATGAATTATGTCTTTCATGATCTAATAGGGGAATATGTTGAAGTCTACATCGACGATGTCATGGTCAGATCCAAAGATATGGAGAGCCACTTGGACGATTTGCGAAGGGTATTCACAAGGATGAGACTACATGGAGTAAAAATGAATCCAGCCAAGTGCGCTTTTGGAGTGCAAGCAGGGAATTTTCTTGGGTTCTTGGTACACAATAAAGGCGTAGAAGTTGATGCGAATAAGACCAGAGCGATCCAGGAAGCCAGCCCTCCACATGATAAGAAGAGTTTGCAAAAATTCCTTGGGAAGATCGGTTTCTTGAGACGATTCTTGGCAAATGCGGCAGGGAAGTCGAAACCGCTAACCGATTTACTAAGGTTGAAAAAAGAGGAGGAATTCAAATGGGGAGTTGATCAACAAAGGGCCTTTGTGCAATTGAAGCAAGCTTTAATGAATCCACCAGTGTTGGTCCCTCCAATTTTAGGCCGACCGCTGAAATTATACATAGCAGCGGCCGAAGAGTCTATTGGAGCGTTGTTGGCCCAAAAAGATGATGAAGGAAGAGATCGGGCGATTTACTATCTAAGCCAAATCCTTAGGGACGCCGAATTAAGGTACTCGCCGATTCATAAATTGTGATTAAGTCTTTATCATGCATGCCAGAAGTTGGAATATTATATTCAACCACGGCAAGTGATAGTGGTAGCTTCGGTTGGCATGGTAAAAATTATGATGAACGATCCAATCAGAAGTCGAAGAATGGCCAAGTGGGCCATGAAGTTAAATGCGTACGACTTGAAATGTCAGCCACGCAGGGCTATGAAAGGTCAAGTTGTGGCCAATTTTTTGGCCGATTATGCGATGCTTCCAATATCCGATGATATCGGGGATCAAGTTCGGCCAAAAGAAATAGACGAAGTAGGGATTGTATATCTACAGCCATGGATAATGATATTCGATGGTTCAAAAGCCGCTTCAGGAGTTGGGGCAGGGTTTACTCTACATACGCCGGAGGGCAAGATATACAAGTACTCCGTGCAGCTACCGAATTCCTATACGAATAACCAAGCCGAATACAAATCATTGATTTCGGGATTGCGACGACTAATAGAAGAAGGAGTAAGAGCTATCGTAATCAGAGGAGATTGCAAATAGTTATTCAGCAGTTATTAGGAGATTTTTCGGTCAAAAGTTCTCAACTAATCAGATTGTACGAAGAAGCAATTGGTTTGTTAGAAGAATTCGACGAGGTTTACATCGAATACATCCCAAGGGAGAAGAACGAATTAGCTAACGAATTGGCTCAACATGCAGCCAGATATCGGCTAATGCCTATAGCAGGAAATTTGGAAATACGTTTGGCCGAAACAAAAAAGGCCGAATGGATAAAGAAGATAGCACAAACGTTGGAGAATCCATCGGAAGCTAATCCGGTCGAAAAACGGAAGGCGATGGATTTCATAGTGATAGGAGGGTTACTCTTCAAGCGAGCCATTGATGGAGTATTACTCAGATGTGTCGGAGAGGAAGATGCTAAAAGAGTAATGGGAAAAGCCCATGAAGGAATATGTGGCGCACATCGCGCAGGAAAATCGATGAAATGGAGTATTGAAACTTTTGACAAGTTTCGTTAACCCGAGCTTTTGCTGAAATTATACCAGGTTAGATTTATGAAATGAAAAGCGTTATGATTCACGGGAAAGGGTTTAGGGATATATCAAGATTATTAGTCTTTTTATTACTCAAGTATGGTGCTTTGGTTTCAAATGGCGCTGTGGTCCTCTCTGTCATGAAATGGTGACAAATCTCATGGCATAGCCGGGATAGATTGACCTTCAGCCTGTCACACTGAGGATCCCCGGCAAATATGCCATAATACTTCTCATCAATTCTTGCCATAAGATTTCCTGCTATGAAACTTTTGACTGGCTCCCACTACATGAGTATTTTCTGAAAATTCGTGATCCTGGTTTAGGTTTTATTCAATGAAACCAATTTATGATGGCGGTGTTGTGGTTAGGGATATATTCGTACGTAGTCATATTTTTATTGCTCGGAGTTAAGAAACTGTGCTCCCGAAAGCGCACGGAGTCAAAAATTGCAGTAATTTATAGTAAGACCGGATCGTTCACTGGAGGATGTGCGATAGAAGCAGGTCCCACGTCGTTTTACTAGATTTTCCATTCGTATTGCTCAATAGGTTTGAAAGGTGATTAACAACTACTGACAGGAATGTAAATTAGATCTAGAAAGCAGTTAAATTATTCTACAAAGCAAATAAATCTATTCTAGAAAGCGGATAAGAATTATTCTAGGAATGCAGTAAACATTATCTACGAAAGCAGGGAAAAGGTGCATTGTGCCAACCGTGAAGTTGAGTCACAATGTAGACAGAAAGGACAGGAGGAAAAGAATGAAAATTGGACAAGAGCGAGATACAGTAATGCTAAACTTCCATTTTCATACACAGATCTTTGTTTGGGATAATTCTATCAGATAGCTAATTCTCATGCTCTCAATAAGGCTTTCCCTTTAATAGACAGGTACTTGCAATATGAGTTTACATGCTCTTAAGGCCTCAAATTCTAAGATACCACAGATTCGTAACTGCCCTGGCCTGGGTGTGTTACTTCATCTGTGGTGGAAAAGCAACACCTGGCACATCATTTATTGAAATGCCAAGTACCACTATCATTCTCCCATGTCACACCCAAAGATTTGAATCAAGCCCTAAACTATCCCTTAACTGTCAATCCTAGTAGCAGTTACACAACCCTCAATACAACCGAGTGACCTCTAATGAAAGCGGTTAAAAGAAAGCGGTAAAGAAAGCATTTAAAACCTATCACTCGGAGGTTTTGAAAGTCTGACCCTGGTAGTAAAAGACAGCTCCCCCTCAGAATGAAGGAGTACGGATCAAGAATTCCTAGCTCTCGGTGAACCACTAGTGTGTTCACTTCCTTCCGGGTGATTATGAGATACAAACTAATGAAACGAACTAATAAATTAGTTCGTTCCGGATGCACTCACTCAGGACTCAAAAGTAGGCTTTGGCAGAAGAAGATAGCAGTTGAAAGAAAACTCAACCCTATCTTGGAAAATAACCAAGGCCTGGATGATGTTCCTCTAAGATTATTTACTACACTGTATTTGAATCCAAGTGGACCCCATCTCGGTGTAGCACTTAATCTTACATTTCCATCAACCAGCAATTTTGGAAAATAATGGATTTGAAAATCATTCCCTGTCAGGTACTAGACTCTCAGTTAAAACACAGACCCTTTCAGTCTAGGCGAGACCTAATCGCTGAATCTGCTTCTTAATTCCCAAAATGTAACCCTTGACAGAATATGAATTAGTCATAACTGAAGAATTTATCCCTTACTCAGATCCGGATTTTATAAAGAGGTTTTTGTTGGAAATTTATAAAGCAATATCTGTTTGAGATCTAGACTTCTATTGTCCAAGGGAAGGATCCCAAAATAAATACAGACCACAGTAGTATATAAAATTATCATGCATAAAGATATAGGGATGTGTAAAATTAATTGACCCAAAATATAGATGCGGGTCTAGACAGAAGGTGAGACACAGAATGAAGTGGTCAAGGGACCAAAGTAATGGCAGAATAATCAGGTGGACTGTAAACATCTACTGTCCAATTTCCTAATCACTCGGATGGAGCGAATTTTAGACAGCGTAGACCCTATAATGGTGGTGTCAACGCCAGTTGGGCCTCCACTGTCTGTGAATTCGGATAAAAACCTACATGCTTCCCTTCTATAATGATCATCAGTTGGCATTGACTGATGCCAACTGACTTCCACTACAGATCGAAATTTGGGTTTGGAAATTAAGATAGTAAAAATAAAACTGTATCTGGATGGGAGTCAGTCGAGCAGCTATTATAACCCCGGATGGGCGAACCGCCAAGGCTTCCACTGACAGCCATTCAGACCATGCAAAATAACAATTAGTAACTAATACCCAGAATAAGAGCTAGTTATCCATGAGGGAGTACCCGCCAACATTATTCTGATGTATTCTTTACTAATGGTTCCACACAACACACAAGGGCAAAATAAATAAGAACAAAAGGAGATCCATTGTATGAGAGACATTGGTTTCTCATGCAAGGTTGTGGATTGGGTCCACAATTGATGGTCTTAAATAATCCTTCCTACCATAACTAATTACAGTCCAGATTATCTATTTAAGCCATCAAGGTTTTGTTTATACAAGAATGTTTTAATGGCAATTGAACAAAGGTCCTTTAATCAAGATGATTATTGAAGTTTGATTATTGCTAATCTCAATCTTTAATCATTAATGAGTCAAGGGTTCAATCAGTTAAGTGATGCAAATGGAGAATCAAAATTTGGGCAGCATAACACCCTATATTGCAATTCCAGAATGTTACATCCTAACCCGTGGGGCTATGATGTGGGTGTTGCAATATAAAATAGGGAGAGAATGAAATTTGTTTGAGATCAAATAGAGAGAGAAACCCTTGTCGCGATATCATAAATTCTGTCGCGGACCGAGATCCGCGACATGGACATCCCGACAAGTTTTTAGAATTTTTGGCAGCATAACGCCTCTTTGTCGCTATGCAAGGTTTTGTCGCGGAACGTGGTTCCGCGACAAGGGTGTCATCGCGACAAAGTGTTTTCATAAAATTGTAAAGCATTTGAACCTCTGTCGCTATGCATGGAAATTTTGTCGCGGAACGTGGTTCCGCGACAAGGTGTTCCGCGACAAGGTGTTCAAAGACCAAGGAACATGGCATAATTTTTCTGTCTCGGAATGGGATTTTGTCGCGGAACGTGGCTCCGCGACAAGGTACTCCGCGACAAGAAGCCATGGGGACGAAATGCAAGAGTTTGGCTCCTTTGTCGCTATGCATGGACAGTTTTGTCGCGGAACGTGGCTCCGCGACAAGGTATTCCGCGACAAAGGGTTTTAAATTATGGAGACAAGTGTCTTGAAACACCTTGGTCGCGGAACAGCCACTCTGTCGCGGAACGTGGTTCCGCGCCAGAAGGCGGTTGGCGCCCAAGGTGGTTCAGGACAAAAGTCAGAAAAAGCAGAAATGAACAGTGGCATGCAAACAGCGTGATCTCACCCTATTTCAGATCAAAAAGCTATTCTAAGCTAAAAATAAGCAAGAAACATTCAAAATAAAGAAGAACATGCTTAAACAAAAATAACAAGGGAGGGCAGAATATTAAAATAAAGCAGGAGTCCTAATCTAGGGTTTGATCACACATCCACACAACATTATCCATGATATGCCAACAGTAAACATGAAAATAACAAAATGGGGGTCAAATGACCCCAAAATGAAAAAGAAAGCATAAATCCATGGGGTGTGAGACCCATTTCATGATTTGGGACACAAATGATGAATGTTTTCCCATATTATTAAGTGGGTGTTGTTAATACCCATGATTTGGGTGTTACAAACCCTAAAACAAAAGTTTAGAAACCAAAACATAGTGTAAAAATGGCTATCTAAGCACTGTGAACAGTAAAACACTAAACTAAGCTAAACTAAGGGCAAGAATTAAATAATACATGAAAATAAACCTAAACTACTCTACCTAAGAGAGAACTCCTACTGCTTGCCTTCAAGAGCTTCTAACAAAATTTCAACCTTTCCAACCTCCTAGCTCATGGGAGACACCTCATATTTATAGAAGTGTAACCCTAAGCCCATGGGCCTTGGTTCTAGCCCATTGTGTCTTAAGACATCACACACATCACAGCTTTGTCTCGGAACATCAAGTTGGTCGCGGAACACACTGCATGTGGCAAGGCTTCTCGACTGGGTCTTGTGTCTCTATTTGTGCATCCTGGTCACGGAATGGACCTTTGTCGCGGAGCATGCCATCGCGACAAGGGTCATCGCGCCAGGGGCTTGGCTGGTCTCCTCTTCATTTGGGGCCAGTTGGTCGCGGAACATGCCTTTGTCGCGGAGCACTGCATCGCGCCAAGGGGCTTCCGCGACAAAGGTCTTCCTGGGCCTGCTGGGTTGGGCCAGATGGGCCGAAAATATTCTTTTTGTGGGTTTTTCTATCTTTTTCCCATCTTTTTGTTTCCTTTTCTTTTTCTCATGTTTTTGGATTTTTCTAACATAAATATGTAATAAAATTACATACTTATGCCTTTTTCATACCAGCTTATTATTTTTACAATTATGCATAAATTAGTCCAATTCGACTGCTTTCTTACTTAATGTAAGACCGAAATGCGATCAAATGCCCGTTTAAGACACGGAAATGGATTGAAAATAATGGTCATTTTTGGCCATTATCAACATCCTCACATTTAATACTGATCGTCCCCGAGCAGTCAGAGTCAATGTTCGTAAGAACACGGACTCTACATATTCAATTCATTTTCGTGGCTTCATAAATCACATCCTTTTTGGATTGGGATAAGACAATCAAAAACTACAAGTGTTAAATTCCCTTGATTGCAGTGTTTAATGAAACGATACTTGCTCACTACATCGGGCCTACAAATCAAACATTATTACCAATCCTTCATGAACATTATGTTTGAAAAATGCCAAGAGTAGGGATGAGAATTAGAGGATGACATGAACATGTGTAATAAGACAAGGCCTCACATATAAGAGAATCGGAAAATTCACTCACTCTCAATTGGGGTTTAATCATGAACGCTCAAAATCACATTTAATTAAATTATCCCATAAGCTTGCAATCAGACCAACTCGCCACCGGCTCATTTCTTCAAATCGAGATCACAAGGTCTTATTCGAGGGTTATAACGGGGCGTACGGTTGTAACATTAGGTAGGAAAGGGAAATTATTGGGCTAAGAAGTGGCAAGAATTAATTCCATCGTAACTTGGCATTTTTATTTAAAATTTATGATCATCAATGTTTCTCTCTTTTTGATTTTCTTCTGCATGACATTAGACTATTGTCTAATTGCTTGTCATTTGCAATTTATTGATGTTGAATGAAATTCAACTTTCTTTTTTTTTTTTTTTTTTTTTTTGATGAATCGGTTTATAGAATACCGATTTATAGTTTTCATTGATGATCAAAAATTGTAATGCCTTGATAGAATTCATCCTTGCACACTTGGGTTTGAATTTCTTGGTCTTTTTGTAAGGCTAGGAATAATATAGAGGGCTTCAAAGAAAAATTAGGCTTATAGGCTCAAATTGGTTAATCTGAAGGGGAAAATACTTTTGGGTTTGGATTTCAAACGAAGGCCAAAAATTTGGGTTTTCTAGGTGCCTCGATCATGTGCTCGATTTCGGGAATATGGCATGGTCTTGAATCGGTCCCAATCGCAAGTTCTAGTTTCCTTTAATCAAAATGATTCACACATCAAAGAAAATGAATGAGTAAAAGTGACTCATGGCTCAAATCTCACAAGGTTGGGTTGATTCATGTCATACAATATTCTCAAATTTAATCAAAGCTTAATTTTAACAATTTATTCAATCGGAATCTCTAACATGCAGATTTATTACCCAATAAGCTGATCGCATCATTAAATTTTTATAGCTCAAAACCTCAGGAATTCATGTCATGCATGTCTTCAATTATATTATCCCAATTTAAAAGTTTGAAAATTTAATCACAAGCCTAAATTCAACTTGTGAATTTAGAGCAAGTTTATGCATATTTTTGCTGGTTAATTAATTGAAAGCAGTAAAGAGGCACTGCTGACATACTAAATATGTCAACAGCATATTTTTGGCCTGACAGTCACTTATTCATCTCGGACTGTACAGACATCTTTTCAAGGGAAAGCAGTAAAGAATTGTTCAGTGGTCTCAAAAGCTGAGTTTCAATTTAGGGAAAGCAAATAAATACAACCGATGCAAGGGATTCTCGTGCAGTTAATACAAACCTGCACACACAAAAGGAGACATCCCTTGTAGGATACTACTACTAGACTGGAAATAAAACAAAGCAGGGTAAATTCGGATTCATCCTTCTTCCTTTCAGAACATGTATCTGGCCCAGTGGAGATAGCTGGATAGCTCACACCGCAGACACCAATCATTGGGATCTGTTATGGCCTCGTGATCCCTGGGGCAGTAAACTCTGCCTTCCTGATCAGCCCATAGGAATGGGGTGTCTGGTTGGTCAAACATCCATTCGAGGACATTGACGGATGTGTCTCGGAAGACTGACCAACTCGTCACTATCCTGTCAATCATCCTGATTCCCTGCTCGACCTGCCCTGCGTCCTCCTTGCTCATGAGCATCAACCCGTAGGCGAAGATTGTCGCTTTATGATTGTCCTCGATCCCCAGGCGTAGCAGTTCATAGGCTTGCTCTTCTTTCTCTTCTGCGAATGCCATCATTGCCGGAATGATTTGGAGATTGTGGTTTCCAGCCTGGTCGCATGTCCGAAGGAATCTCTCCTTCTGCCGACGGATCCTTTCTTGCCATCTCTTCACCGTGGAGGTGATAATCTCGCATCGCTTGTACACGATGGCAAGGTTTCCAGCATCTCTAAACTTCTTGCATACTCGTTGTGCAGTAAACACCCCCTTGATTTCATCCTCTCCTATCCGGGAGAGAATTTCACCAAGGAGTTCGACTGGCAAGTCCAGCAACTTGGTTCCTTCTGGAGCAGGGTCTGGAATGGGAGGATTACCCCTGAAAAGATAAGAAGTGATGAATCCAATTTTTATATAATTTTCGGAAATTTTTTTTTTCTAGTTCAGAAACCAACATCCTCACATTTAGAGCTTTGCTCTAGATGTGAGATTATTAAATTTCTGGCTTGAATTTTAATTTAAAGCAGATGTAAATAATATTTGGTTTTAAATGGGCTAAATAGCCCGAAACAAAATAAAATTGGCCATTGGGCCTAAAATCTTTTTAATGGGCCATAGGGCCCAAAAGTTTTTAGTTTATTAAACAAGTCCGAGACACTTGTTGGAAGTGGAATGAGATGGATAGATGGAAATGGAATGCTCGAATATTGGAATGTGCAATGGAGACGTGGCGGAACGGATCTGCTATTTCTGGATAGCTCGAACTGTTTGGACAGTTTTAGCATCCAAAAATTTGCAAACACTGTTTTTAATTTTAAAAATGGTTGACTTGTTTTATTTAACAAAGGTGGGATGTGAGTGGTCCCATTTTGGATTTTTGAAAAGGATAGCAGTTAGGTGACAAAAATACTGCTATCTTACTCACACTAGTGTTCCATTGGGAACAAAGGGCTCAAGTCAAACATTAAACAAAAATAACTCTTTTTGTCTTTTTCTAAAAGGTTGCTTTTATTAAAAGTGGAAGCTTCCTATTGGGTGTTTGTACTATATTTCCATAAACAAACAAACATTTATTCCCATGAGATTTCCAACATGGGAACAAATGTGCCCAAAAAGATCTTACCTCTTTTATTACACCAAAATAACACTGCACATCACATCAAGATCAATCAAACCAATAACATCAAGATATTCAAAACAATACCCAAATGTTCATCAGTTTGTTCTTTCCAGTTTTAAACCTCAAAAACTTATCCATTACCAGTTCTAACGCCATTAGTCAGTTTCAAAATGGGGTTTCAATGTTTTAAAATAGTGCTCATAACCGAGGGCACTCAAAAATTCTAAGGTTAAAAGCACATATTAACCACACTACACCAAGAACACAACAAAATGAAAAACAAAACAAAACAAAACAAAACAAAACAAAAAGAAACGGGTCCGAATGGGTGCTATGAACATGGCGAAAACAGGGTTTTACCCTCTCCTCCTTGGCTCGGGTCTAGGCACGGGTCCAAGGTTGGGAAGGAGTCCATGAAATCGGTCCATAGTTTCCCCTTGAAAATGGAATGCTAAGGTGCGAAGAACACGTGGTGTTCGTTCGGATGAGAGGAAAATGGGGGAAAGAAGATGAAGAAGTTGGGGGAAGTTGAAATGACAGGAGAAGGTGAAGAGAAACTGGAGGGGGTGGGGGGGGGTATAAATACTTGAACTTTTGTCGCGGAATCCGAGACTTTGTCGCGGAACCAGGTTCCGCGACAAGGCATAGCGACATTAGAGAGGTCGCGGAGTTGAGGGTTGGTCGCGGAGTCATGCTCCGCGACAAGGCCATCGCGACAAAGTTCAGTATGGAGACAGTCAACGCAAATCGTGTCGCGGAGCAGGGCTTGGTCGCGGAGTCATGCTCCGCGACAAGGTGCATCGCGACAAGATGTGGGGAAGGGTTAAGAAGGAAAAGGGATTTTGTCGCGGAGTAGGGCCTGGTCGCGATGCATGACATCGCGACAAAGGTCCTTCCGCGACAAAGGATTTTGAATTTTCAAATTTTCTTGGACTGGGCCCGAGTGTGGTATTGGGCCTGCGTCCATTTTATTTGATTTGGGCTGAATAAATTCAGTCCAAGTAAATTCAAAATGCTGGGCTGAAAATTAAATAATCCACTTGCATAAAATTAGGTTGGGTCAGTTCCATTTTATCTGTGAATTTTATTTCGGGTATTGAATTTCTTCAATTCCCGAGAACATTTTCTCAGATTTATAGAACTAATCCAACCAAGAACCTGGTTTTCCATGTTACTGTTATCTGCTCCTCTTTTTGGGGGTTCCGAACTTCTGCAAGATAGATGAATGAAATGCATTAGATTTTTTCCAAATATCAACATCCTCACATTTAGAGTCTTAGTACTCTAAATGTTTAATTGATCTTTGGGTACTTGCTCGTCATGAAATAAGTACTATAAATATATACTATATATATATATAAGCTGAAATTTTTGTATTTTTAAATGCTGTTTCTTATTGAGTGTAAGCCGGGTCTGCCACTGCTTGGCTTTCCTTCTCCGGATCGAACTGTCCGAGGTACTCTTTTAATCGTTGTCCATTCACCACTATATCGCCCCTGCCAGTTCGAATCCTGACAGCTCCATTTTTAAACACCTCTAGTACTTCATGTGGTCCTTCCCATCTAGATTTGAGCTTTCCGGGGAACAGCTTCAACCTAGTATTGAACAATAACACATGTTGACCAACATAAAAATACTTAGGTTTGATCCGGCGATCGTGCAACTTCTGGGTCCGCTCCTTGTAAATTCGAGAGCTTTCATAAGCTTGCGCTCGTATTTCCTCAATTTCATTGAGGTCCAACTTACGTTTGCTCTGAGCAACTTTCGGATCGAAGTTAAGCGTTTTAACGGCCCAGTAAGCTTTATGCTCTAGCTCTACAGGCAAATGACAGGCTTTTCCGAAGACCAGCCTATATGGAGACATCCCGATGGGAGTCTTATATGCTGTGCGGTATGCCCATAGAGCATCATTGAGCTTACGTGCCCAATCCTTACGGGTTATCCCGACAGTGGCTTCGAGTATGTGTTTGATTTCGCGATTGGATACTTCGACTTGACCACTAGTCTGAGGATGGTAAGGCGTGCCTATCTTATGGAGGATCCCATTTTTACTCATTAAAGTTTCAAAACCTTTATTAATAAAGTGTGTTCCTCCATCAGATATCACCACCCTAGGTACGCCAAATCGACTGAAAATGTTGTTCTTGAGGAACTTGATGACTTGGCTACCATCATTGGTCGGTAATGCGACAGCCTCGACCCATTTGGATACGTAATCGACAGCTACCAAGATATAGTAGTTTCCACCAGATGGTGGGAACGGTCCCATGAAGTCGATGCCCCATACATCAAAGATCTCAAGTGTGAGAATCCCCTTTTGAGGCATCTCATCCCTCTTGGAGATGTTTCCTAATCTTTGGCATCTGTCACAGCCCTTAACAAATGTCCTGCAATCCTCATAGATGTGAGGCCAATAAAATCCACATTCGAGGACCTTGTGGGCCGTTCGAGCGGGACCATGGTGACCTCCATATTCTGATTCATGGCATTTTCTGACAATTTGATAAGCTTCATGCTCAGTCACACATCGCCTGATTATTAAATCAGGGCAGTGTTTGAAGAGATAAGGTTCTTCCCAGAAGTAACTTAATACATCTCGTTTGAACTTATTCCTCTGATGATAGTTCGAAAACTGGGGGGTTACTCCGCACGCCAAGAAGTTAGCGATGTCGGAAAACCATGGACAAGCTTGATTATGCAGATGCAATGCGAACAACTGTTCGTCCGGGAAATCCTCATTGACGGCTTTTTCCTTTTTATCATTATCTAATCGAGATAAGTGGTCAGCAGCACCATTATCTCGACCTCGCCTATCTTTTATTATGATGTCGAATTCTTGCAACAGAAGTACCCACCTGATTAATCGAGGTTTTGCATCTTGTTTGCTAAACAAGTATCTCAATGCTGTATGATCAGTGTATACTATGGTCTTTGTACCTATTAGGTACTGTCTGAACTTGTCAAACGCGAAGACTACAGCATACATCTCTTTTTCCGTTGTGGTGTAGTTAACTTGGGCTTCATTCAGGGCATGACTTGCGTAATGAATTACGCAGTGTCTCCCATCCTTATGTTGTCCAAGAACTGCGCCTACGGCGAGACCACTAGCATCGCACATTACCTCGAAAGGTATTGACCAATCGGGTGGTTGCACTATCGGTGCAGAAACCAACATCTTCTTGAGCGTGTCAAAGGCTTGGACACACGCTTCATTTATTAAGAAAGGATTTTCTTTACAAAGCAGATTAGTGAGCGGCTTGGCAATTTTAGAGAAATCCTTAATGAATCGCCGGTAAAAACCGGCATGCCCTAAGAAGCTCCTAACTGATTTGATCGAGTTAGGAAGAGGGAGATTGGAAATGATGGAAACTTTGGCTGGATCAACTTCAATGCCTGCACGAGAAATGCGATGACCTAACACTATGCCCTCAGTGACCATAAAATGGCACTTTTCCCAATTTAAAACCAAGTTAGTGTCCTCACACCTCTTTAAAATCTTAGCAAGATTGGTCAAACAATCTTCGAACGTATCTCCATATACAGAGAAGTCATCCATAAAGACCTCAATGCATTTTTCGATAAATTCAGAGAAAATAGACATCATGCATCTTTGAAAAGTAGCAGGTGCATTGCACAAACCAAAAGGCATCCGTCGATAGGCAAAAGTGCCGTACGGGCAAGTAAAAGTGGTTTTATCATGGTCTTCACTGGAAATAACAATCTGATTATACCCAGAATAACCATCCAAAAAGCAATAAAACTCTCTCCCTGCCAACCTCTCAAGCATCTGATCAATGAATGGCAATGGAAAATGGTCCTTGCGTGTGCCTCGTTCAGCTTCCGGTAGTCGATACAAACTCTCCATCCGGTCACTGGCCTGGTTGCAACCTCTTCTCCTTGCTCATTCTTGGTTATGCACATCCCTCCTCGTTTGGGTACGACCTGCACTGGGCTAACCCATTTGCTATCAGAGATAGGATAGATTATACCAGCATCTAAGAGCTTGATAACTTCTTTCCTTACCACTTCCTGCATAAGGGGGTTCAATCGCCTCTGAGGTTGACGGGAGGGTTTAAACTCTTCTTCCATTAGAATCCTGTGCATGCAAATAGAAGGGCTTATTCCTTTTATATCAGAAATGGTCCAACCTATTGCATGTACATGTTTCTTAAGAACGACCACCAGAGCATTTTCTTGCTCTTGGGAGAGCTTAGCCGAAACAATCACGGGTAACTTTTTATGTTCTGCGAGAAACGCGTACTTGAGATGATCGGGTAATGTTTTAAGTTCAAGCTCTGGTGGACATTCAACGGAAGGGAGTAGTTTGCGAGAAATGGGTAGTGGGAGAACAGATTTACCTTCGGGATCCTGCATCAGTACAGGATCCTCTTCTTCCTCTTGGTTCGCGTCATCATGGAATTCGATGCCGTCAAATTCCTCCAAATCCCCTGTTTCGGGATCGGCGAAGTGAACGGCTTTGCATCCTTTGTGCTCCACGCCAGCAGGCTTCAGTACCTGCTTTGATGATTCATCCAGCATCATTTCACACTCAAGTTCAGAGTCAAGCTCTTCCCTAACTATTACATTTTCAAATGAAAAACAAGAACTGTCATTCGGAAATTTCTGCAATTTCTCCATATCAAAGATGATCTCCTCGCCATCGACCCTTAAGGTGACTTTTCCGGATTTAGCGTCAATCAGTGCACCACCAGTGGCTAGAAATGGGCGTCCAAGGATAAGCGGCATTTCAGAATCCTCTTCAATGTCGAGGACGATGAAGTCGACCGGGAAAAGAACCTGCCCGGTTTTGACCACAACATCCTTGAGGATTCCTACGGGCTGAGTGATCGATCTGTCTGCAAGCTGCAGTCTCATCTTGATCGGTTGAATTTCTCCAAGCTTAAGGCGAACAGCCATAGCTAGTGGCATCACATTGATGCTTGATCCTAAATCACAAAGCCCCATACTCACTTTGGCCTTTCCGAATTGTACTGGAAGTGTGCAACATCCGGGGTCCTCTTTCTTTTCAGGCATTCTCCTCTGAACGATGGCACTGCATGTGCTGTTGAGAATAATTACCTCTTCCTGCTCAACCTGCCTTTTTCCTGAAATCAATTCTTTCAAGAACTTAGCATAGATGGGCATTTCGGAAATCATTTCTGTGAGAGGAATGGTTATCTCTACGGACTTTAATCGTTGCAGAAATTTCTTGAATTTAAGATCATGTTCTTTATTTTTAAGCCGCGCAGGATAAGGAATCCTGGGCATGTACTTGTTATTAGCAATTTTTTGTGGTGAAGGGAAGGAAGTTGTACCTTCACCTGTACCTTTATCTGTTTCAGCCTTTTCGGGCGCAGCTTCAGTCTGCAATTCGGCTGTCTCTTTTTCCGCTTCGTTCCCATTATCAGCTTCCTTACCAGCATTGTCAACAATATCATCTTCTTCAAATTCCGCTCCAGTATCTGCTCCCTTTGGTCCAGCTAGTACTCTTCCAGATTTCAAGGTTATTGCCTTGCATTGCGGGTTCTTTTCCGCAGTACTAGGCAACGTTCCTTTGTCCCTTTTCTGCATCTCATTAGCCATCTGTGTAACTTGGGTCTCCACATTTCTGATGGAGGCCTGCAGTTGATTGTTGATCTCTTTCTGACTAGTGATGAAATCAGTCATCAGATTCTCAAGCCTTGAAGGAGGCTTTTGATTCTGATTCTGATTTTGATGCTGATTCTGATTCCACTGGCCTTGGTTTGGGACAAATTGAGGCTGGAAACTCTGATTGGGCTGAAAGTTCTGGAAATTCTGAGGCGGCCTCTGCTGGATCTGAGGTTGGAAACCTGGATTCTGAAAATGTTGGCCCCTGTTCTGATTGAATCCCTGATTCTGCTGAGGGTTGAACTGCTGTTGTTGTGGCTTGTTCAAGAGATGTGAGTTCAAGGCGTTGTTGTTTGAATAAGACAAATTCGGATGTCTGTTTGGAAAAGCTCCTGCATAGTTACAGCTCTCAGCTGTGACTTGCTCGCATGTGTCAGTTGCATGAGCACCTTGACACAGTCCACAGATCACATCAGTTTGCTGTCCCTGCGCAGAACTTCCAACTCCTTGATTTACAGACAACGCTGCCACTTGCTCTTGAAGCTTTTCAATGTCTGACTTCTCTACTGTACCTACAGCACATAAACTACGAGGGGGAGTGAGATTACCATCATCAGTTAGAACAGAACGGTTTACACTCATGGCTTCAATCTTTGCCCAGGCTTGGTCCATCGGTATGTAGAGCAAATGTTGACCACCGGCAGCATCAAGCATGGATTTCCATGCTGGGGTCAGACCACTGTAGAACTTTCTCAGTCTCTCCCAGTCATGGAAACCATGTTGAGGACACTTTCTGAGTAAGTTGAAGAATCTTTCCTTTGCATCATACAAGGACTCGTCTGGTTTCATCTTGAATTCCGCAATTTTGGAGCGGCATTCATCCACCTTGGACTCCGGGAAGTATTTTGCTAGGAAGTTTCTGATCACATCTTCCCATGTAGATTTCTGATTTACGGGCAGTGACTTGTACCATGTTCGTGCTCCGCTTGTCAGAGAGAAGGGGAACAGCCTTAGTCGAATGGTGTTTGCGGGTACATCACGATTCTTGATCGTGTCACACAATTCTAGGAAGGTTTGCAGGTGATCGTGGGGATCTTCATGACTTGCTCCGGCAAACTGGTTGCTCTGGACTAGATTGATTAGGGCCGGTTTCAGTTCGAAATTCCTGGCCAAGAATGGAGCTTGTCCAGGAATGTTCAGATATGGCTCTAAAATCGGCTGCATGTAATCAGCAGCAGCTGCTGCTTGATGATTGTTCTCAGGCCCGCCTTGGTATTGCTGTGGGTAGTAGTTCTGAGGCATGAAATAGTTCCTCGGATCATTGAAATCATTCGGATTCGGGGGATTCTGATGGGGGTTATGGTATTGCTGATTCTGTTGGTTTGGGAAATTTTGCTGATTTGGTTGGTTTTGGTTGTTTGGTGGGTTTTGGTTCGGGTTGGGAGGAGGTGCCTCGAAGTGCTGCTGGTCCATATTTGGTGGATTCCCACCTCCTTGTATCATCTGGGGAGGGGGATCATCCAAATCATCATGATCAGCATCTTCGGGGTCTTCCTCAATGTTGTGAAGTGGGGGATTGGGTTGAATGATTGGTGGGATGTCAGGGTTTGCCATTTCGGAAATATCGCTGCTGGTGCTTGGCGAAAGTAATGCCTGTCGTTCCCGTTCCCTTCTTCGTTTAGTCTCCGCCCTAAGACGTCGAGCTGTCTTTTCTATCTCTGAATTAAACGGGATCTCGGCTGGCGTCTGCTTCCTCCTTTGCATAGAACAACGGCTTCAATAATGACAGTACCTGTACAATCCCCAGGTTAGAAGTGGTTCTGAAGGTGAATATTTATAATTATATGTATAGACTACTCTAGGAGCAATGAGGAATGTAATTCTCTAAATAAAACGGCGCTGCATCCTCCCCGGCAACGGCGCCATGAAACTTTTTGACAAGTTTCGTTAACCCGAGCTTTTGCTGAAATTATACCAGGTTAGATTTATGAAATGAAAAGCGTTATGATTCACGGGAAAGGGTTTAGGGATATATCAAGATTATTAGTCTTTTTATTACTCAAGTATGGTGCTTTGGTTTCAAATGGCGCTGTGGTCCTCTCTGTCATGAAATGGTGACAAATCTCATGGCATAGCCGGGATAGATTGACCTTCAGCCTGTCACACTGAGGATCCCCGGCAAATATGCCATGATACTTCTCATCAATTCTTGCCATAAGATTTCCTGCCATGAAACTTTTGACTGGCTCCCAC
This sequence comes from Hygrophila difformis, assembly GCA_030278955.1. Classification (NCBI taxonomy): domain Eukaryota; kingdom Viridiplantae; phylum Streptophyta; class Magnoliopsida; order Lamiales; family Acanthaceae; genus Hygrophila; species Hygrophila difformis. The sequence continues at coordinate 16,048,357 of JAOANR010000010.1, read as the reverse complement.
TACATGAGTATTTTCTGAAAATTCGTGATCCTGGTTTAGGTTTTATTCAATGAAACCAATTTATGATGGCGGTGTTGTGGTTATGGATATATTCGTACGTAGTCATATTTTTATTGCTCGGAGTTAAGAAACTGTGCTCCCGAAAGCGCACGGAGTCAAAAATTGCAGTAATTTATAGTAAGACCGGATCGTTCACTGGAGGATGTGCGATAGAAGCAGGTCCCACGTCGTTTTACTAGATTTTCCATTCGTATTGCTCAATAGGTTTGAAAGGTGATTAACAACTACTGACAGGAATGTAAATTAGATCTAGAAAGCAGTTAAATTATTCTACAAAGCAAATAAATCTATTCTAGAAAGCGGATAAGAATTATTCTAGGAATGCAGTAAACATTATCTACGAAAGCAGGGAAAAGGTGCATTGTGCCAACCGTGAAGTTGAGTCACAATGTAGACAGAAAGGACAGGAGGAAAAGAATGAAAATTGGACAAGAGCGAGATACAGTAATGCTAAACTTCCATTTTCATACACAGATCTTTGTTTGGGATAATTCTATCAGATAGCTAATTCTCATGCTCTCAATAAGGCTTTCCCTTTAATAGACAGGTACTTGCAATATGAGTTTACATGCTCTTAAGGCCTCAAATTCTAAGATACCACAGATTCGTAACTGCCCTGGCCTGGGTGTGTTACTTCATCTGTGGTGGAAAAGCAACACCTGGCACATCATTTATTGAAATGCCAAGTACCACTATCATTCTCCCATGTCACACCCAAAGATTTGAATCAAGCCCTAAACTATCCCTTAACTGTCAATCCTAGTAGCAGTTACACAACCCTCAATACAACCGAGTGACCTCTAATGAAAGCGGTTAAAAGAAAGCGGTAAAGAAAGCATTTAAAACCTATCACTCGGAGGTTTTGAAAGTCTGACCCTGGTAGTAAAAGACAGCTCCCCCTCAGAATGAAGGAGTACGGATCAAGAATTCCTGGCTCTCGGTGAACCACTAGTGTGTTCACTTCCTTCCGGGTGATTATGAGATACAAACTAATGAAACGAACTAATAAATTAGTTCGTTCCGGATGCACTCACTCAGGACTCAAAAGTAGGCTTTGGCAGAAGAAGATAGCAGTTGAAAGAAAACTCAACCCTATCTTGGAAAATAACCAAGGCCTGGATGATGTTCCTCTAAGATTATTTGCTACACTGTATTTGAATCCAAGTGGACCCCATCTCGGTGTAGCACTTAATCTTACATTTCCATCAACCAGCAATTTTGGAAAATAATGGATTTGAAAATCATTCCCTGTCAGGTACTAGACTCTCAGTTAAAACACAGACCCTTTCAGTCTAGGCGAGACCTAATCGCTGAATCTGCTTCTTAATTCCCAAAATGTAACCCTTGACAGAATATGAATTAGTCATAACTGAAGAATTTATCCCTTACTCAGATCCGGATTTTATAAAGAGGTTTTTGTTGGAAATTTATAAAGCAATATCTGTTTGAGATCTAGACTTCTATTGTCCAAGGGAAGGATCCCAAAATAAATACAGACCACAGTAGTATATAAAATTATCATGCATAAAGATATAGGGATGTGTAAAATTAATTGACCCAAAATATAGATGCGGGTCTAGACAGAAGGTGAGACACAGAATGAAGTGGTCAAGGGACCAAAGTAATGGCAGAATAATCAGGTGGACTGTAAACATCTACTGTCCAATTTCCTAATCACTCGGATGGAGCGAATTTTAGACAGCGTAGACCCTATAATGGTGGTGTCAACGCCAGTTGGGCCTCCACTGTCTGTGAATTCGGATAAAAACCTACATGCTTCCCTTCTATAATGATCATCAGTTGGCATTGACTGATGCCAACTGACTTCCACTACAGATCGGAATTTGGGTTTGGAAATTAAGATAGTAAAAATAAAACTGTATCTGGATGGGAGTCAGTCGAGCAGCTATTATAACCCCGGATGGGCGAACCGCCAAGGCTTCCACTGACAGCCATTCAGACCATGCAAAATAACAATTAGTAACTAATACCCAGAATAAGAGCTAGTTATCCATGAGGGAGTACCCGCCAACATTATTCTGATGTATTCTTTACTAATGGTTCCACACAACACACAAGGGCAAAATAAATAAGAACAAAAGGAGATCCATTGTATGAGAGACATTGGTTTCTCATGCAAGGTTGTGGATTGGGTCCACAATTGATGGTCTTAAATAATCCTTTCTACCATAACTAATTACAGTCCAGATTATCTGTTTAAGCCATCAAGGTTTTGTTTATACAAGAATGTTTTAATGGCAATTGAACAAAGGTCCTTTAATCAAGATGATTATTGAAGTTTGATTATTGCTAATCTCAATCTTTAATCATTAATGAGTCAAGGGTTCAATCAGTTAAGTGATGCAAATGGAGAATCAAAATTTGGGCAGCATAACACCCTATATTGCAATTCCAGAATGTTACATCCTAACCCGTGGGGCTATGATGTGGGTGTTGCAATATAAAATAGGGAGAGAATGAAATTTGTTTGAGATCAAATAGAGAGAGAAACCCTTGTCGCGATATCATAAATTCTGTCGCGGACCGAGATCCGCGACATGGACATCCCGACAAGTTTTTAGAATTTTTGGCAGCATAACGCCTCTTTGTCGCTATGCAAGGTTTTGTCGCGGAACGTGGTTCCGCGACAAGGGTGTCATCGCGACAAAGTGTTTTCATAAAATTCTAAAGCATTTGAACCTCTGTCGCTATGCATGGAAATTTTGTCGCGGAACGTGGTTCCGCGACAAGGTGTTCCGCGACAAGGTGTTCAAAGACCAAGGAACATGGCATAATTTTTCTGTCTCGGAATGGGATTTTGTCGCGGAACGTGGCTCCGCGACAAGGTACTCCGCGACAAGAAGCCATGGGGACGAAATGCAAGAGTTTGGCTCCTTTGTCGCTATGCATGGACAGTTTTGTCGCGGAACGTGGCTCCGCGACAAGGTATTCCGCGACAAAGGGTTTTAAATTATGGAGACAAGTGTCTTGAAACACCTTGGTCGCGGAACAGCCACTCTGTCGCGGAACGTGGTTCCGCGCCAGAAGGCGGTTGGCGCCCAAGGTGGTTCAGGACAAAAGTCAGAAAAAGCAGAAATGAACAGTGGCATGCAAACAGCGTGATCTCCCCCTATTTCAGATCAAAAAGCTATTCTAAGCTAAAAATAAGCAAGAAACATTCAAAATAAAGAAGAACATGCTTAAACAAAAATAACAAGGGAGGGCAGAATATTAAAATAAAGCAGGAGTCCTAATCTAGGGTTTGATCACACATCCACACAACATTATCCATGATATGCCAACAGTAAACATGAAAATAACAAAATGGGGGTCAAATGACCCCAAAATGAAAAAGAAAGCATAAATCCATGGGGTGTGAGACCCATTTCATGATTTGGGACACAAATGATGAATGTTTTCCCATATTATTAAGTGGGTGTTGTTAAAACCCATGATTTGGGTGTTACAAACCCTAAAACAAAAGTTTAGAAACCAAAACATAGTGTAAAAATGGCTATCTAAGCACTGTGAACAGTAAAACACTAAACTAAGCTAAACTAAGGGCAAGAATTAAATAATACATGAAAATAAACCTAAACTACTCTACCTAAGAGAGAACTCCTACTGCTTGCCTTCAAGAGCTTCTAACAAAATTTCAACCTTTCCAACCTCCTAGCTCATGGGAGACACCTCATATTTATAGAAGTGTAACCCTAAGCCCATGGGCCTTGGTTCTAGCCCATTGTGTCTTAAGACATCACACACATCACAGCTTTGTCTCGGAACATCAAGTTGGTCGCGGAACACACTGCATGTGGCAAGGCTTCTCGACTGGGTCTTGTGTCTCTATTTGTGCATCCTGGTCACGGAATGGACCTTTGTCGCGGAGCATGCCATCGCGACAAGGGTCATCGCGCCAGGGGCTTGGCTGGTCTCCTCTTCATTTGGGGCCAGTTGGTCGCGGAACATGCCTTTGTCGCGGAGCACTGCATCGCGCCAAGGGGCTTCCGCGACAAAGGTCTTCCTGGGCCTGCTGGGTTGGGCCAGATGGGCCGAAAATATTCTTTTTGTGGGTTTTTCTATCTTTTTCCCATCTTTTTGTTTCCTTTTCTTTTTCTCATGTTTTTGGATTTTTCTAACATAAATATGTAATAAAATTACATACTTATGCCTTTTTCATACCAGCTTATTATTTTTACAATTATGCATAAATTAGTCCAATTCGACTGCTTTCTTACTTAATGTAAGACCGAAATGCGATCAAATGCCCGTTTAAGACACGGAAATGGATTGAAAATAATGGTCATTTTTTGCCATTATCAAGTATTATTCGGCTGGGGTATTATTGGCCGAATATGGGGATTAATTGTGAGAAATATGCTAAAGGATGCCGCGAATGTCAGAAGCATGGGCCGATTCAAAAGTTACCGGGCGAAGAGCTACATATAATGATTAAGCCATGGCCATTTCGAGGATGGGCTATGGATATCATTGGAAAGATTCATCCCTCTTCGTCGAAAAGGCATGAGTTTGTGCTAGTGGCAACGGACTATTTCACTAAATGGGCCGAAGCTCAGGCATATGTTAGTATTTCGCAAGAAGAGGTGATCGAGTTTATTAAGAGACAATTGATATACAGGTTCGGAATTCCACAAACGATTCTAACGGATAGAGGAACTGTATTTGTGGGAGAAAAAGTCAAGGCCTTTGCAAAAGAGTATGGGATAAAAATCGTGCATTCGTCGCCATATTATCCACAAGGGAATGGGCAAGCGGAGGCCACGAATAAGCAGTTAATAGGAATTATAAAGAAAATGATCGAAGAGCAACCAAGGAAGTGGCATGAGAAGTTATCTGAAGCGTTGTGGGCCTATCGAAATGCTGAGACTTCAGCCACTGGATTTACACCATTTCGGCTGACTTATGGTATGGACGCAGTACTTCCAGCCGAAATGACAGTGCCGACTTTAAGGACAAGCCAAGCAGATTTAATGTCGGCTGAACAATATGATTGTGCAATGAAAAATGAGCTATTGGAAGTTAACTCTGATCGGGTGCAGGCCTTTGAAAATTTGCAGAAAAATAAAGATATTGTGGCCGATTGGTATAATAAGCGAATTCGTGTAAAGCGATTTGAAGTCGGTGATTTAGTTTGGAAAGTGATATGGCCACCCAAACAGAAGGATGGCCGATTAGGTAAGTGGAGTCCCAATTGGGATGGACAATTTATTATTTAGACGAAATTACCAAATGGAGCATACATGTTGGTGGACAAAAATGGTGAACAGATGTCAAATCCAGTAAATGCGAGATATATGAAGAAATATTATCCATCGGTATGGGATTAAACATCAAATAAGGCGAAAAAGTAAAGATTCTTATTTCATGGACGAAATATTACAAAGAGGGACTACTTCGGCCGAAGAAGGCGTCGATAGCCCGAAATTGCAATATACAAGGGAAACGTCCTAGGCTAAGAAGGCAGGGAAGGAATGAAAGCCAGTAGGATCTGAAGTGGTAGATGCCCAACATTCATTCCCAAGCCCAAATTCTTCCCGCCGACGAGAGAAGAGATGGCTGTGCCAATAAAGCCAACTCCCCAGCCAGGAAGGAAAAGAAAGAACATAAGTCTCTGCTCCAGCAAGGACACCCCCCATGCACAATAGGAGTGAAATCCGCGGGGTATGCACTTCAAAGCAGAGAAGATGATTCGGTCCCATAGAAAGGCGCGATTATCATTCGACCGCCCAGAACTTTGGGACCGATATTAGCAGAGTTACGACAGGTCACATCAATATTAAGAAATAGAGCAAAGCCTGAACATGACCGTCGAAACATATGTTAGAAAAAGTGTCAAGATATCCTCGCCCACATGAAGGTGGTGATAAAAGGATTAGCTGAACTCGCACCACATAAAAGAAGGGTTTTCGGGTCATAAGTAAAGGATCAATCAAAGAGTCAGCGTGCCAAGGAGGCCAGAGAGGAGAAGAAATAAAAAACGTCAAGGTATCCATAAAGGACATTGCGAGGTCGTGAAATGAAAAGGAAAGAGATGCTGGTATTTATAGAGAAAAACGGGGGAAGTGTTATTTATAGCAAGGGTAGAAACGTAAAAGAGAAGAGTATTAATCGCAGATGAGACGTTTCAGGAATCCCAATAAAGCTGCAGAAAACATTACTATATCAAAAAGGATATCTCGTAGATTACGAAAAGAAACAGATGTAGTAATGCACAAAAGAAAAAAACTTGGTAACAGGCCGATCGAGCATACGAGAGGGATCGGCCAAAGGAAAAGAAAATGTCAGAAGTACACCAAGTGATACATCAAAAATCTAGCCGAAAAGAAGAAAAAATCAAAAGGGCTATAATTACATTCGAATAATGACAACAATAAATCTCAATCTCCACTCAAGTCGTAAGCAATGTCGTCGTCAAAACCACCGGGAAGGACAACGGCCGAATTGCGGGCAGTAGCAGAATTCAAGACTGATTGAAACTCTTGAAATGATCAAGCTTCAGCTTCGGCCGAAACCGGAGGGTCATCAGGTTGGGACAAGAGAAGATGGTCGGAAGTGTCTTGAAAAAGTTCAGACTGAGCATCTAAGAAGAGAAATCAAAAGAGAAGAAAGGCATAATCATCATATATCATTAAGACCAAAAGAACAAATTAAATATTACCGGAATTCTTCGGATTATCCCCTACAGAAGGATCAACAACAGGGTTATCTGAGACCGTGGAAGCATCCGGTGCAGAAAGGAGTTGGGCCGCGACAGAGCGAATTCGGCCAACCACAGCTCGAGTATCCGACCACAAACCACGAAAAATACCAATTATGTCGTCACTAAAGGACAACCTCAAAGAAAGATAATCCATTTTCTCTTTGAGACTAGCGAGCTTATCTCTTGGAGTCTGGGCGGATTTATAAAGCTGCTTTACAAGACCTTGCAGGTGAGCCAATTCCTTGTCTACTTCAGCCAAGGCACTCTTCTCGCCTTGCGCCTCATGCTGGAGTCGGCTGATTTCCAAGTCAATGGCAGAGAGACGATTTAAATACTCGAGTTTGAGGTCGTCATTGGCTGATAACTTACCCATATAGGAGTGATAATCGGAAGTATGCTTATCAAATTCCAACTTGTGAAGGGTAAGAGAGGCTTGCTCATCTTCAAGTTTTTTACGAGTAGCCAAAATACTGGGAAGCTCCAAGTCTATCCGTAAAAGGCAAGTGAACATTGCTTGAAGAGTATCCGCCAAACCAGAGGCCAGAAGATCTTCAGAGAATGCCTGCTTGATGTGTGAAAGAAGCAGGAGGATGGGCTTGGTTTGAACAGAGAAGGCATCAGGCTGTCCAGAAATCAAACATTCCAACTTGTCCAAACAAGCCTTGAAAGAATTAGGAAATTCTGATGAAGAGGGAGTAAACGAAGAGGAAAAGAAATCATCCAGAATACTCCTATCTGGAAAAGGAGAAGGAGGATTAACATCACCAACAACCGTTCCTTCTAGCCGAACACGGGCAAAAGAAGGGTCAGGAATAGAGACGACGGAAGAAGAAGGAAGGGCAATCACTAAAGAAGCAGTCGAATCGAGAATAATCGAATCAGTATCGCCGCATCCAAGAGTATGAGAAGTCGAACCAGACCCCAGGCCGGCCGATAAAGCAGGAATCATATCAGAAGCAATGGCCGGATTCTCGTCAATAGGATCAAGAGCCATACTGGAAGGATTAGGCGATTCAGAAGGATCAGATAAAACAGCAGCACGAGGAACCTAAAAGAGAAGGAAATAAATGTCAATAGGGTAACAGTGAACAATGTAAAAAGACAAGGGAAAGAAATTGCAGGAGACCTAATCAGCAGACACAGCCGATCCAAGAAGGGGCGAACGAGTCGAGCGTCGCAGTGCCTTGGATGCAGATTCGCCTTTCGATTTCCCCGAACCAGATGCAGTACGCTTTCGCTTCGAAGAAGTAATAGGAGCAGACGAAATGTGTGAACGGGGTGGAAGAGACGAAACATCATCCAAAGCCCCTGCAAAACAGGAATAAGGGGAAAGTTTGAGAAAGATACACGACATACAACATAAGAAATCAAAAAGACTTACTAAGTAAGGGAAGTAAAGGTCATCCTCTTGAGAAGAACAGGAGTAATTGGGGCTGAACCAATAACCAAAAACATCATAATACCTGGAAAACCACGGGAAATAAAGAGGTTCTGCAAATCAGTGCCGAAATTAGCATAAGAAAGAACTTTCCCCCACCAGTCATCAAAACGCTTGGTCGACAGACCAGGGCGAATGTCGAAAGAACGAACTTCAAAGTTGCAAATTTGGAGAGCCCATGTACGACAAAGACTTCGACTATCCTCAGGGCCGAATCCTTTGAAGGATTTACTGTACCGATGTGGATCTCCATGAAGAGGAAGGACCACATCTTGAACAAAACCGAATTGACGGCTGACCAAGTGAGGGTTATAAACCTCAGAAAGGATAGGATGCTCGGGAGGAACAAACAACGAGCAGTTAAAAACATGACGAGGAATGATACAAGCATTCCAGACCTGAGCGAATCCCGCCAAAAGGGGCCTACCAAAAGGAGGTACATTGATAGCCGAAACCCAACTATCCGGAGCGCCAGAGTAAAGGTGGCAAGAGGAGGGATCAAGTGGGGATCGGTTCATGAAATAATAAATCCATTGTTCAGTGCGCATTTCGGGAAATCAGACTCCGAGAAGATCATTCGCCGAAGGATGGGTAGTATCAAAAGGTTGGGGTTCAAAACCAGAAATATCTCTAAAATGCCAAACAAGCCAGAGGTGAAGGAACCAAAGGGGGCCATGAGATCTGTTGGAGTAACCATCAGCCCATCCATGTACTAGGGACGAAATACCAGAATACAAGTGAACCTAAAGTAGTCAGTAAGAGGCAAATGAATATCGTCCATGAGGGTCTTGGCCAAAGGATAAGTTTCAAGAATAACATTCTTGGCAGGTGCGCACCAGAAGAATCGGCTAAGAAAATGCATCATAAAAGCCACGGATTCCGAATGAGGGAATTCGGGCTTGGTAGCACGGTACTTATTAATCCACAGGGCAAAAGTGAGCCCCGAAGTATAGCCAGAATTTTTCGTTGAGGGTTTCTCAGAACCAGTAACACCCAGAAAGTGCCTTCCAAGAGAGGGTAGATCTAAAAGAAGCTTGATGTCTTCGATAGTCGGAGTCATCATACCCAGGGGAAGCAGAAACAGTTAATGGAGGAATTCCAAAAGTAGAGAAGGGTCTGAATACATCTATAGTCAGAAGGGAAAGACTGTGTGCTCAACTTAATCAAATGATTAACACCAGAGGAAATCCAAATCGATTCACAGTGAGGACAAGCCCTTTCGTACCAAGCAACATGTTCTGGAGTCACTAAAGGCCAAGTGCTGAGGGGACTAAAAAGTTTGGCAGAAAAGTGATCCGAAAACAAAGGGATCGTCTTCGATTCACCAAAAAGAGTAGAAGCGGAGGCCGCGGCCTCGGCGGAAGTTGCAAGAGGCCCAAGAATAGTAAGATCGCCGTCAATAAAATGAAGTGAAGAGGTATCGGCGAGGGATCTTCGATATCTTTAATCTTTTGAGAAGAAGGTGAGAGATTCGGTTGCGCCATTGAAGAGAAAGACGAAAAGAAGAAAGATACAAGGAGAAATATGAAACGAAGAAAGGAGAGTAATTTAAAAAGATAAGGGAAAGCGAAGAGACGTGACCGGATTTTAAGGAGGAGAAGGTGCACGAAAAGGATAGAGAGGGAAAATTACTTGAGCTCTTTTCAGAGCGAAAATCCGCCCAAGTAAGGAGGGCATCTGTTGGGGCCACGAGGAATAGTGGGCCGCAAGAGAAAGAATTGGGCCATAAAAACATGGGCCAAGAGAAAAAGTTTAAAGAAAGTGAATTCAGAATCAATAGGGCCGAACAATCCAAGAAACCAAATGAAAGAACGTTCTGGGAGGAAGGAGATTTCGGCCGAAATGATACCAAGGCAGCCGAAACCAAATCAACCGATAAAAGGAAGACAGAATTTGGCTTAAAGGAATCGGCCGGAGAGCGGTTATTTCAGCTCCGGCTATAAATAGGGGATGCCATGCACAGAGTCAAGGGAGATCAATCCAACCCCCAAATTCTTTTATCAAATTTACACTTTTGTATCTTTATTGCTTTCTTCACAGCTTTCCTTTACAGTTTTCCTAGACTCTAGTTTAGCTTGTAGCGGTTACTTTCCAAGTCCACCGTTGTTCCTTAACAACCGGTAGTTTGGTTCTAGTTTTCCGGTGAATTCGCCGTTGTTTCTTAACAACAGGTAGATTCTCCATTATATCTTGTTGCCATTCTAATTCTAAGGAATATTCAGTCAAGTTTGGGCGTAATTAGTCAAGTTTGGGCGCATTATCTTTAATCCGGACCCGTAACCGGTTTGATCCTTTTCCGGTAGCCTCCCTTGAGGAGAAAAAGGTCCTTGGCTCACACCAGAAGCCAAACAACCAGCCTTCAACCTTCCCATCCCTGGCCGCACCACGCCTTGCCCAAATGTCTGCGAGCGTATTTCTTTCTCTCAATATGTGTTGAACCTTGACGTTTCCCCCACAGTTTAAAATTGCCGATATAATGGCCAAGTAATTTGAAAAACGCAATGGAGCCGATCCCGACTCTTTCATCCACCGTACAACATTCAACGAGTCGTATTCAAACATAATTTTTGGAATTGAAAAACCCTGATCTCGGATGAACGCCTCACAAACCCTACACACCGCAACGATCTCAGCTTCATTGGAGTCTTTGTAACCAATGTAATCCGAGAGAATGAAAATTACCCCCCCTTTCTCATCCCTTATAATCCCTCCTACTCCGGCCGGACCCAGCTTTCCAAGAGAAGATCCATCTGTATTTACCTTCCACCATCCCACCTCCGACCTCTCCCAGACCAAACCACGTCTGTCCAAACCCGCCCTCCTGCCAGGAGACAACATGAGGTTACCAGGAAGAGTCCTATCCAGCCCGCACAAGCTTACATCCCATCCATCCCCGAATGCCATCCACCATTGCCCCACTCTCCATCTAACCCTTTCAGTAGCCACTTTCAAATAGAGTTGAATGACTTTAAAGATCCCCTCATTACGCATCAGCCAAATCGTCATTATGATTGCTACCCCAGTGTAAAGCCACGTCATTCTATGATGCTATCTTACCGGAGGGTAGAACCACCAAGCCAAAAGGTCTGTTGCCTTTCCTGGTCTCGCCCAAACAACACCAAACCAACTCACCCCTTCATCCCATAGTAGACTAACCTCCTTGCATTTACAAAAAAGATGATCATTTGTTTCAACTTACCGACTGCATAAAGGACATAATGCATTCACGATTTGAAGACAATTTCTTTTCACCAATAGCTCACGGACTGGAAGGCCATCATGGTAGAGTTTCCAACAAGGAGCTTTGCTTTCATTGGGCATTTAAGTCCCCATAACCGAGCCCAAAACCAATTCATAACAGAGTTATTTGCAGCATTATTGTTCTGACAAGTTCTATAGGACCGAACAGAGAAACGGCCATTAACTTCACCTCGCCATCGCACACGATCCTCCAAAAATCTATTCAATCGTTGCAAATTTATAACCTGCAGAAATTCATTCCAACTATCCAACTCCCAATCAAACAATTGCCTTCTCAACTGTACATCCCACACCCAATCAACACCACTCCACTCTCCAAAATCCATAACCTTCCCTTGCTTCTTCACCGAAAGTGCATAGATTCTTGGATATAGAACCTTTAACATTCTTATAATTACTACTTATCCTAAACCAATTAAATTAAATAATTAATATACTCACACGATGGATGTGGCTATTTTTGTTGATACGTACAGGCCGAAGCCTTGAATTAAATAACAACCATTAAATTAGAATTCAACAACTGCATTTACACTTTAATCAATTGTCAGCTACGTTTATTTTAATTCAACAAATTATTACTTTAATTCAACAACTACATTTGCCATTAAATAACACTTTAATTCAACAACCATTAATATGGTTAAACACTTGTTGTATTCTCGCCTAATCAATTGCCATCTTGGAATTTGATGATGTACTGTAGAACTAGTAAATAACCCACTCTAGCATATTATATATTTAATATAAAATACATTTACATATATTGGGCATGTTTGGGAGTTTAAATAGTAGAAGCAAATAGTAGATTTGATCAGCAGATAATAATAATAGATTTGATTAAAGATGTTTGGTAAATTAGCATATTGCAACACAGATATGAGAGAGGAATGGGTATATGCTGCATGATATGCTTCAAAACAAAGCAGAACAGATTTGAGCAGATTGAGGAGAATCCACTCATCTAATCTATCCCTTACCAAACACACAAAAAAAGCAGATAACTTAGTCAAACATGCTCATTATCAATCTACTGTGGAATATGGTGCCAACCAAACCAGCCCATTATATGAAAGTCATAATAAAATGTATTCTAAATTATAGAAAAATGTATTCGAAAGAGAATGCATATGATAATATGATTTAATTATTTTTAAAATTAACAAGAGAAATCAGATTAAACCACCTACTTTAGTTTATATGGTTTGTCCATACAAATCTAACATATCAATAAAAATAAATACTAAAAATAAACTTTTATGTAATTTGAAATTTTATAAAAAGCAAAAAAAAAATTAAATATAATTTACTTAGATTTACCTCACTATTTGCTCAAAATATCATCGAAAACAATATTTCTTGTTATATATTGAATTAAAAATTGACCCTGACTTTTGTTGGATAGAACAAGAACATGTTTACGATGAAATTTTCAGCAAATTAGAGCAACTCCAACCGAGCTGCAAAACACAAAATGGAGTAAAAAAATTGCTCCAATCGAGCTGCAAAGTCAAACGTAAAATGTGTATCCGGCAAAGAGAACGGAGAGACAAATGCATATATGCATTTCTACTGTTCACAACTGCAAAATGGTGGAAGAAGGAAATTTAATTGCATTTCAGTCCTTGTGCTTGTTCTCTTTCTATTGCAATCCTTCAGTTTTTACAAATTAATCCTTAGAAAGAGAATATTCTATGGAACATTCTTATGGGTTTGAGTTTGGTATTTTCGGTTGGAGATCAAATACTGTTTGATGTGATATGTACTGCATTTTGGGTTTGAGTTTAGAGTTTTCGGTTGGAGATGGTCTTAGGAGGTAAATTTTAATACTTCCTCGTTTTTGTTAAATGTTACATATCTAATTTTTACTTAATCCAATCTATATTCTAAACCATGAATAACTCAAGCTCAGTAACAGTAAAAATTCTAAAATTTTGATATTTGAAAACTACAGGACAAGACGAATCTAGTAAGATCACACTTGACTATATATATATATATATATATATATATTTAACTATAATAAAAATTGAAGTCAATGTGCTACAATGAACAGTAGCAAAAGTCAAACTCTAACACTTAAAAATAAAACAGAGGAAGTATTATGGTTAATACTTATTTTTAAAGATTTATTTGTTTTTATAAATTTCTAATTAAACAAAAATATTATCTTTAATATTGATTTTTATTGATATGTTAGGCTTGTATCGGACAAGCCACAAAAACTAAAAAAAGATGGTTTAATACGATTTCCCTGTTACTTTTAAAAATAATTGAATTATATTATCATATACCCTAATAAATATAGAATCATTAGACAATTTTTATTACTCAAAGTATAATTTATTATTAATTTTATATAATATATGTATATGTCGGTGAGTCTCGAAGGATTATTTACTAGTTTTGATGACTTGAATGTATTAACTAAACTAGCTTGGGATATAGAATTTAAAAACTAAGCTTCAATTGATTTTGTTTGATGCCCCTCCTACGGTACATGGTCCGAGCCAAATTGATTTTGCAACCATGCCACGTAATTCAGCTAACATATATTTTTTCTGTTTTTTAATTGTTACTAGGGGTGTGCAAATTTCGGTCGAAACCGAACAAACCGATCGAATTGAACTGAATTTTGCAATTTGGTTCGGTTTTTAGATTTTGGTTTGTTTTTTGTTTTTGAAAATCCAAAATTTTGGTTTTCGGTTCGGTTTTTGGTTTTTAAAAATCTACAATTCGGTTAACCGAACCGAACCGAAATTTTAATTATATATTTAAAAAATATATAAAATACATTATGCCATTATATAATAAACACAAAATAATACCCTTATTCGGTGACTGTTTGTGTGGATGAGAAGTGAGAACTACTGTTGAGAGTTTTGAGACTTTTATATTGTTTCGTATTTGAACTATTCGGTGACTGTTTCTTTATTTTGTCATTTCATTTGTGTAATTTGAACAATACAATTTGGAATGGTTTACTATTATGCACTCATAGTTATATGTAGATATGATGATGTTTGACAAGGCGATTTACAGGTTTGAAATGGTAATAGAGATGTTTTTATCAAAAAAATATTTTATTTTTTAGAAAAACAATTCGGTTCGGTTTGGTTAACCGGTATAACCGAACCGAAATATTTTGGTTCGGTTATTTCGATTTTCAGTAATTTTGGTTCGGTTTTGGTTTTTAGAAAAAATTCGGTTTTTAGTTCGGTTTTGGAGTTTGGTTCGGTTTGGTTAACCGAACCGACCGATGCACACCCCTAATTGTTACACATTCATGATTTTACGCAATCCATAACATAATTTTAACACTTATTATCTTTAAATTATATAAAAATAAAAATTATAAAAATTTGATATTATAAATCTATGCTATTAGACGAATCCAACAAGACACCATTTGACTGTATTTTATTTTTTTAATAATTGTATTAAACAGTCGAATCAAAATTACTTAAGGAATACTAATTAATATGCAAATGTAACAACTTTAAAAAAAAATACGAAGGTATACTTCCGTTTATTACTAAGAGGGTGTTTGGATAAGCTGCAAGAAAATGGATTATCTACTTATTGCGTTTTCAAAACGCAAATAATCAGATTAACCGCTAAAAAAATGTGCTGCAAACCTGATTATTTGCGTTTTGAAAACGCAATAATCAAATAATCTATTTTATATCGCTAATCCAAACACCCTCTAAGATTCAAACGTAGTACATATTGTATCAAGATTCAACACTTATTTATTACTATTACGAGGGTATATGGCAAAATAACTATTTTAAGTCAGCTTATTTGTGAGAAAAATTAATTTTTTAAAGAGATAAAATAACCTTAAACAATGGCCAATCAATTTTTTTTTTTTGAATTCTTTGCAATTAGTAATATTTTGAATTTCAGCAAAATGTAGGCATAAAAAATGATTTCGAAACTATCAAACAATAAATTTTGACTAACTTATTACTTACATAATTAGTTGTTAACTAACTTATTACCAAACATGCAATATTAATAAAAAAAAAAGAAAAAGAAAAAAAATACATATTAATACAGTTTTCCCTATGACAAATCCTCTCGACCACCCTCCCGATCCCACTCCTCCGCCGTACCCCGCCGGCTCATCTCCGGCTACTGTTCTCCCCCAGACTTTCAGTGATGTACTCCAGGCCGATTCAACTCTGCCGGAATCGACTCAGATTGATACACGTGATTGGCTTAAGGAACGTTTGGCGTCTGTTGATTCAACGGGGTCGAATAAGAGATGCCCGAAAATCCGGTTTGATAAATCTGTGATGGAAGACATGCTTCATCCATGGAGAGATACGCTTATTCTCAAAGTTTTAGGGACAACGGTTGGTTACAATACCCTTAAGGATAAGGTGACTCGTGCATGGAAACTTACAGGGAAGTTTGATCTGTTGGATATGGGTTATGGAGTTTTTCTTGCCAAGTTCGCACTTCCTACTGATCGCGAGAAGGTGCTTACCGGGGGACCCTGGATGGTGTTCGATCACTACCTAGCGATTTCGAGATGGAAAGACAATTTTCATCCGGCTAAGACAAAGGTGAATACGATACAACTGTGGGTTCGGTTTCCGGATCTCAATCCAGCGTTCTATAAAGAAAATGCCTTAAAGGTTATTGCTTCTGCCATTGGTTCGTTTATTAAAATGGATCCGAATACACGCACTATCTCGAGAGGCAGGTATGCCCGTGTTTGCATGGAGATTTGCCTTGACGAACCATTGCTAGGCTCGGTCGACGTTGAAGGAGAGGTCGTCCGAATTTCTTATGAAGGACTCCACGTTGTGTGCATGAAGTGTGGTCGATACGGACATTTACATGATAAATGTCCGGTGCACAATGACCGGACTCAAACGCAGACTGAAACGAGTTCCGATGGTAACGGCTCCTCGGTGACAGGTCAATCGGAGAAGTCCCCGGCCGGCCAGACTGAGTTGGCCAAGGTTGGTGACAAATCCGGCACAGATACGCAGCAACTGGGTATCCTAGGAAAAGATTTCTTGGCTAAGGAAACTTTGGTTGCTAAGGAAGTCAATGAGAATATTAAGGATATTGCTGGGGTAAAAGTGATAATGGCCAAAAATGACCATTATTTTCAATCCATTTCCGTGTCTTAAACGGGCATTTGATCGCATTCCGGTCTTACATTAAGTAAGAAAGCAGTCGAATTGGACTGATTTATGCATAATTGTAAAAATAATAAGCTGGTGTGAAAAAGACATAAATATGTAATTTTATTACATATTTATGTTAGAAAAATCCAAGAACATGAGAAAAAGAAAAGGAAACAAAAAGATGGGAAAAAGATAGAAAAGCCCACAAAAAGAATATTTTTGGCCCATCTGGCCCAATCCAGCAGGCCCAGGAAGACCTTTGTCGCGGAAGCCCTTGGCGCGATGCAGTGTTCCGCGACAAAGGGCATGTTCCGCGACCAAGTGGCCCAAATGAAGAGGAGACCAGCCAAGCTTCTTGGCGCGATGACCTTTGTCGCGATGGCATGCTCCGCGACAAAGGCATGTTCCGCGACCAAGATGCACAAATAGAGACACAAGACCCAGTCGAGAAGCCTTGCCACATGCAGTGTGTTCCGCGACCAACTTGATGCTCCGAGACAAAGCTGTGATGTGTGTGATGTCTTAAGACACAATGGGCTAGAATCAAGGCCCATGGGCTTAGGGTTACACTTCTATAAATATGAGGTGTCTCCCATGAGCTAAGAGAGAGTTGGTTGGCCAGTAGAGAAATTATTGTAGAGCTCTTGCAGGCAAGCTTAGTAGTTCTTCCTTAGGTAGAGTAGTTTAGGTTTATTTTCATGTATTATTTAATTTTTGCTCTTAGTTTAGCTTAGTTTAGTGTTTTACTGTTCACAGTGCTTAGATAGCCATTTTTATACCATGTTTTGGTTTCTAAACTCTTGTTTTAGGGTTTGTAATACCCAAATCATGGGTATTAACAATACCTCTTCAATAATATGGGAAAACATTCAGCATTTGTGTCCCAAATCATGAAATGGGTCTCACACCCCATGGATTTATGCTTTCTTTTTCATTTTGGGGTCATTTGACCCCCATTTTGTTATTTTTATGTTTACTGTTGGCATATTATGGATAATGTTGTGTGGATGTGTGATCAAACCCTAGATTAGGACTCCTGCTTTATTTTAATATACTGCCCATCCTTGTTATTTTTGTTTAAGCATGTTCTTCTTTATTTTGAATGTTTCTTGCTTATTTTTAGCTTAGAATAGCTTTTTGATCTGAAATAGGGTGAGATCACGCTGTTTGCATGCACTGTTCATTTCTGCTTTTTCTGACTTATGTCCTGAATCACCTTGGGCGCCAACCGCCTTCTGGCGCGGAACCACGTTCCGCGACAAACTGGCTGTTCCGCGACCAAGGTGTTTCAAGACACTTGTCTCCATAATTTAAAACCCTTTGTCGCGGAATACCTTGTCGCGGAGCCACGTTCCGCGACAAAACTGTCCATGCATAGCGACAAAGGAGCCAAAATCTTACATTTTGTCTTCATGGCTTTTTGTCGCGGAATCATCTTGTCGCGGAGCCACGTTCCGCGACAAAATCCCATTTTGAGACAGAAAAATTATGCCATGTTCCTTGACCTTTGAACACCTTGTCGCGGAACACCTTGTCGCGGAACCACGTTCCGCGACAAAATTTCCATGCATAGCGACAAGGGTTCAAATGCCTTAGAATTTTATGAAAACACTTTGTCGCGATGTCACTCTTGTCGCGGAACCACGTTCCGCGACAAAATCTTGCATAGCGACAAAGAGGCGTTATGCTGCCAAAAATTCTAAAAACTTGTCGGGATGTCCATGTCGCGGATCTCGGTCCGCGACAAAATTTATGATATCGCGACAAGGGTTCCTCTCCCTCTATTTAATCTCAAACAAACTTCATTCTCTCTCTATTTTATATTGCAACACTCACATCATAGCCCCACGGGTTAGGATGTAACATTCTGGAATTGCAATATAGGGTGTTATGCTGCCCAAATTTTGATTCTCCATTTGCATCACTTAACTGATTGAACCCTTGACTCATTAATGATTAAAGATTGAGATTAGCAATAATCAAACTTCAATAATCATCATGACTAAAGGACCTTTGTTCAATTGCCATTAAAACATTCTTGTATAAACAAAATCTCGATGGCTTAAACAGATAATCTGGACTGTAATTAATTATGGTAGGAATGATTATTTAAGACCATCACATGTGGACCCAATCCACAACCTTGCATGAGAAACCAATGTCTCTCATACAAGGGATCTTCTTTTGTTTCTTATTTATTTTGTCTTTGTGTGTTGTGTGGAACCATTAGTAAAGAATACATCAGACTAATGTTGGCGGGTACTCCCTCATGGATAACTAGCTCGTATTCTGGGTATTAGTTACTAATTGTTATTTTGCATGGTCTGGATGATTGTCAGTGAAAGCCTTGGCGGTTCGCCCATCCGGGGTTATAATAGCTGCTCGGCTGACTCCCATCCAGATACAGTTTTATTTTTATTATCTTAATTTCCAAACCTGAATCCCAATCCGTACTGGGAGTCAGTTGGCATCAGTCAATGCCAACTGATGATCATTATAGAAGGGAAGCATGTAGGTTTTTATCCGAATTCACAGACAGTGGAGCCCCAACTGGTGTTGACACCACCATTATAGGGTCTAAGCTGTCTAAATCCGCTCCATCCGAGTGATTGGGAAATTGGACAGTAGATGTTTACAGTCCACCTGATTATTCTGCCATGACTTTGGTCCCTTGACCACTTCATTCTGTGTTTCACCTTCTGTCTAGACCCGCATCTATATTTTGGGTCAATTAATTTTACACTTCCATATATCTTTATGCATGATAATATTATGTACTATTGTGGTCTGTAATTATTTTGGGATCCTTCCCTTGGACAATAGAAGTCTAGATCTTAAACAGATATTGCTTTATAAATTTCCAACAAAAACCTCTTTATAAAATCCGGATCTGAGTAAGGGATAAATTCTTCAGTTATGACTAATTCATATTCTGTCAAGGGTTATATTTTGGGGAATTAAGAAGCAGATTCAGCGATTAGGTCTCACCTAGACTGAAAGGATCTGTGTTTTAATTGAGAGTCTAGTACCTGACAGGGAATGATTTTCAAATCCATTATTTTCCAAAATTGCTGATTGATGGAAATGTAAGATTAAGTGCTACACCGAGATGGGGTCCACTTGGATTCAAATACAGTGTAGTAAATAATCTTAGAGGAACATCATCCAGGCCTTGGTTATTTTCGAAGATAGGGTTGAGTTTTCTTTCAACTGCTGTCCTCTTCTGCCAAAGCCTACTTTTGAGTCCTGAGTGAGTGCATCCGGAACGAACTAATTTATTAGTTCGTTTCATTAGTTTGTATCTCATAATCTCCCGGAAGGAAGTGAACACACTAGTGGTTCACTGAGAGCCGGGAATTCTTGATCCATACTCCTTCATCCTGATGGGGAGCTGTCTTTTACTACCAGGGTCAGATTTTCAAAACCTCCGAGTGATAGGATTTTAAATGCTTTCTTTACCGCTTTCTTTTAACCGCTTTCATTAGAGGTCACTCGGTTGTATTGAGAGTTGTGTAACTGCTACTAGGATTGACAGTTAAGGGATAGTTTAGGGCTGAATTCAAATCTTTGGGTGTGACATGGGAGATTGATAGTGGTACTTGGCATTTCAATAAATGATGTGTCGGGTGTTGCTTTTCCACCACAGATGAAGTAACACACCCAGGCCAGGGCAGTTACGAATCTATGGTATCTTAGAATTTGCGGTCTTAAGAACATGTGAACTCATATAGCAAGTACCTGTCTGTTAAAGGGAAAGCCTTATTGAGAGCATGAGAATTAGCTATCTGATAGAATTATCCCAAACAAAGATCTGCGTATGAAAATGGAAGTTTAATATTGTTGTATCTCGCTCTTGTCCAATTTTCATTCTTTTCTTCCTGTCCTTTCTGTCTACATTGTGACTCAACTTCACGGTTGGCACAATGCACCTTTTCCCTGCTTTCGTAGATAATGTTTACTGCATTCCTAGAATAATTCTTATCCGCTTTCTAGAATAAATTTATTTGCTTTGTAGATTAATTTAACTGCTTTCAAGATCTAGTTTAAATTCCCGTCAGTAGATATTAATCATCTTTCAACCCTATTGAGCAATACGAATGGAAAATCTAGTAAAACGACGTGGGACCTGCTTCTATCGCACATCCTCCAGTGAACGATCCGGTCTTACTATAAATTACTGCAATTTTTGACACCGTGCGCTTTCGGGAGCACAGTTTCTTAACTACGAGCAATAAAAACATGACTACGTATAAATATATCCCTAATCACAACACCGCCATCATAAATTGGTTTCATTAAATAAAACCTAAACCAGGATCACGAATTTTCAGAAAATACTCATGTAGTGGGAGCCAGTCAAAAGTTTCATGGCAGGAAATCTTATGGCAGGAATTGATGAGAAGTATCATGGCATATTTGCCGGGGATCCTCAGTGTGACAGGCTGAAGGTCAACCTATCCCGGCTATGCCATGAGATTTGTCAACATTTCATGACAGAGAGGACCACAGCGCCATTTGAAACCAAAGCACCATACTTGAGTAATAAAAAGACTAATAATCTTGATATATCCCTAAACCCTTTCCCGTGAATCATAACGCTTTTCATTTAATAAATCTGACCTGGTATAATTTTAGAAAAAGCTCGAGTTAACGAAACTTGTCAAAAGTTCCATGGCGCCGTTGCCGGGGAGGATGCAGCGCCGTTTTATTTAGAGAATTACATTCCTCATTGCTCCTAGATTAGCCTATACATATAATTATAAATATTCACCTTCAGAACCACTTCTAACCTGGGGATTGTACAGGTACTGTCATTATTGAAGCCGTTGTTCTATGCAAAGGAGGAAGCAAACGCCAGCCGAGATCCCGTTTAATTCAGAGATAGAAAAGACAGCTCGACGTCTTAGGGCGGAGACTAAACGAAGAAGGGAACGGGAACGACAGACATTACTTTCGCCAAGCACCAGCAGCGATTTTCTGAAATGGCAAACCCTGACATCCCACCAATCATTCAACCCAATCCCCCACTTCACAACATTGAGGAAGACCCTGAAGATGCTGATCATGATGATTTGGATGATCCCCCTCCCCAGATCATACAAGGAGGTGGGAATCCACCAAACATGGACCAGCAGCACTTCGAGGCACCCCCTCCCAACCCAAACCAAAACCCACCAAACAACCAAAACCAACCAAATCAGCAAAATTTCCCAAACCAACAGAATCAGCAATACCATAACCCCCATCAGAATCCCCCGAATCCGAATGATTTCAATGATCCGAGGAACTATTTCATGCCTCAGAACTACTACCCACAGCAGTACCAAGGCGGGCCTGAGAACAATCATCAAGCAGCAGCTGCTGCTGATTACATGCAGCCGATTTTAGAGCCATATCTGAACATTCCTGGACAAGCTCCATTCCTGGCCAGGAATTTCGAACTGAAACCGGCCCTAATCAATCTAGTCCAGAGCAACCAGTTTGCCGGAGCAAGTCATGAAGATCCCCATGATCACCTGCAAACCTTCCTAGAATTATGTGACACGATCAAGAATCGTGATGTACCCGCAAACACTATTCGACTAAGGCTATTCCCCTTCTCTCTGACAAGCGGAGCACGAACATGGTACAAGTCACTGCCCGTAAATCAGAAGTCTACATGGGAAGATGTGATCAGAAATTTCCTAGCAAAATACTTCCCGGAGTCCAAGGTGGATGAATGCCGCTCCAAAATTGCGGAATTCAAGATGAAACCCGACGAGTCCTTGTATGATGCAAAGGAAAGATTCTTCAACCTACTCAGGAAGTGTCCTCAACATGGTTTCCATGACTGGGAGAGACTGAGAAAGTTCTACAGTGGTCTGACCCCAGCATGGAAATCCATGCTTGATGCTGCCGGTGGTCAACATTTGCTCTACATACCTATGGACCAAGCCTGGGCAAAGATTGAAGCCATGAGTGTCAACCGTTCTATCCTGACTGATGATGGTAATCTCACTCCCCCTCGTAGTTTATGTGTTGTAGGTACAGTAGAGAAGTCAGACATTGAAAAGCTTCAAGAGCAAGTGGCAGCGTTGTCTGTAAATCAAGGAGTTGGAAGTTCTGCGCAGGGACAGCAAACTGATGTGATCTGTGGACTGTGTCAAGGTGCTCATGCAACTGACACATGCGAGCAAGTCGCAGCTGAGAGCTGTAACTATGCAGGAGCCTTTCCAAATAGACACCCGAATTTGTCTTATTCAAACAACAACGCCTTAAACTCACATCTCTTGAACAAGCCACAGCAACAACAGTTCAACCCTCAGCAGAACCAAGGATTCAATCAGAACAGGGGCCAACATTTTCAGAATCCAGGTTTCCAACCTCAGATCCAGCAGAGGCCGCCTCAGAATTTCCAGAACTTTCAGCCCAATCAGAGTTTCCAGCCTCAGTTTGTCCCAAACCAAGGCCAGTGGAATCAGAATCAGCATCAAAATCAGAATCAGAATCAAAAGCCTCCTTCAAGGCTTGAGAATCTGATGACTGATTTCATCACTAGTCAGAAAGAGATCAACAATCAACTGCAGGCCTCCATCAGAAATGTGGAGACCCAGGTTACACAGATGGCTAATGAGATGCAGAAAAGGGACAAAGGAACATTGCCTAGTACTGCGGAAAAGAACCCGCAATGCAAGGCAATAACCTTGAAATCTGGGAGAGTACTAGCGGGACCAAAGGGAGCAGATACTGGAGCGGAATTTGAAGAAGATGATATTGTTGACAATGCTGGTAAGGAAGCTGATAATGGGAACGAAGCGGAAAAAGAGACAGCGGAATTGCAGACTGAAGCTGCGCCTGAAACGGCTGAAACAGATAAGGGTACAGGTGAAGGTACAACTTCCTTCCCTTCACCACCAAAAATTGCTAATAACAAGTACATGCCCAGGATTCCTTATCCTGCGCGGCTTAAAAATAAAGAACATGATCTTAAATTCAAGAAATTTCTGCAACGATTAAAGTCTGTAGAGATAACCATTCCTCTCACAGAAATGATTTCCGAAATGCCCATCTATGCTAAGTTCTTGAAAGAATTGATTTCAGGAAAAAGGCAGGTTGAGCAGGAAGAGGTAATTATTCTCAACAGCACATGCAGTGCCATCGTTCAGAGGAGAATGCCTGAAAAGAAGGAGGACCCCGGATGTTGCACACTTCCAGTACAATTCGGAAAGGCCAAAGTGAGTATGGGGCTTTGTGATTTAGGATCAAGCATCAATGTGATGCCACTAGCTATGGCTGTTCGCCTTAAGCTTGGAGAAATTCAACCGGTCAAGATGAGACTGCAACTTGCAGACAGATCGATCACTCAGCCCGTAGGAATCCTCAAGGATGTTGTGGTCAAAACCGGGCAGGTTCTTTTCCCGGTCGACTTCATCGTCCTCGACATTGAAGAGGATTCTGAAATGCCGCTCATCCTTGGACGCCCATTTCTAGCCACTGGTGGTGCACTGATTGACGCTAAATCCGGAAAAGTCACCTTAAGGGTCGATGGCGAGGAGATCATCTTTGATATGGAGAAATTGCAGAAATTTCCGAATGACAGTTCTTGTTTCTCATTTGAAAATGTAATAGTTAGGGAAGAGCCAGACTCTGAACTTGATTGTGAAATGATGCTGGATGAACCATCAAAGCAGGTACTGAAGCCTGCTGGCGTGGAGCACAAAGGATGCAAAGCCGTTCATTTCGCCGATCCCGAAACAGGGGATTTGGAGGAATTTGACGGCATCGACTTCCATGATGACGCCAACCAAGAGGAGGAAGAGGATCCTGTACTGATGCAGGATCCCGAAGGTAAATCTGTTCTCCCACTACCCAATTCTCGCAAACTACTCCCTTCCGTTGAATGTCCACCAGAGCTTGAACTTAAAACACTACCCGATCATCTCAAGTACGCGTTTCTCGCAGAACATAAAAAGTTACCCGTGATTGTTTCGGCTAAGCTCTCCCAAGAGCAAGAAAATGCTCTGGTGGTCGTTCTTAAGAAACATGTACATGCAATAGGTTGGACCATTTCTGATATAAAAGGAATAAGCCCTTCTATTTGCATGCACAGGATTCTAATGGAAGAAGGGTTTAAACCCTCCCGTCAACCTCAGAGGCGATTGAACCCCCTTATGCAGGAAGTGGTAAGGAAAGAAGTTATCAAGCTCTTAGATGCTGGTATAATCTATCCTATCTCTGATAGCAAATGGGTTAGCCCGGTGCAGGTCGTACCCAAACGAGGAGGGATGTGCATAACCAAGAATGAGCAAGGAGAAGAGGTTGCAACCAGGCCAGTAACCGGATGGAGAGTTTGTATCGATTACCGGAAGCTGAATGAGGCCACACGCAAGGACCATTTTCCATTGCCATTCATTGATCAGATGCTTGAGAGGTTGGCAGGGAGAGAGTTTTATTGCTTTTTGGATGGTTATTCTGGTTATAATCAGATTGTTATTTCCAGTGAAGACCATGATAAAACCACTTTTACTTGCCCGTACGGCACTTTTGCCTATCGACGGATGCCTTTTGGTTTGTGCAATGCACCTGCTACTTTTCAAATATGCATGATGTCTATTTTCTCTGAATTTATCGAAAAATGCATTGAGGTCTTTATGGATGACTTCTCTGTGTATGGAGATACGTTCGAAGATTGTTTGACCAATCTTGCTAAGATTTTAAAGAGGTGTGAGGACACTAACTTGGTTTTGAATTGGGAAAAGTGCCATTTTATGGTCACTGAGGGCATAGTGTTAGGTCATCGCATTTCTCGTGCAGGCATTGAAGTTGATCCAGCCAAAGTTTCCATCATTTCCAATCTCCCTCTTCCTAACTCGATCAAATCAGTTAGGAGCTTCTTAGGGCATGCCGGTTTTTACCGGCGATTCATTAAGGATTTCTCTAAAATTGCCAAGCCGCTCACTAATCTGCTTTGTAAAGAAAATCCTTTCTTAATAAATGAAGCGTGTGTCCAAGCCTTTGACACGCTCAAGAAGATGTTAGTTTCTGCACCGATAGTGCAACCACCCGATTGGTCACTACCTTTCGAGGTAATGTGCGATGCTAGTGGTCTCGCCGTAGGCGCAGTTCTTGGACAACATAAGGATGGGAGACACTGCGTAATTCATTACGCAGGTCACGCCTTGAATGAGGCCCAAGTTAACTACACCACAACGGAGAAAGAGATGTATGCTGTAGTCTTCGCGTTTGACAAGTTCAGACAGTATCTGATAGGTACGAAGACCATAGTATACACCGATCATACAGCATTGAGATACTTGTTTAGCAAACAAGATGCAAAACCTCGATTAATCAGGTGGGTACTTCTGTTGCAAGAATTCGACATCATAATAAAAGATAGGCGAGGTCGAGATAATGATGCTGCTGACCACTTATCTCGATTAGATAATGATAAAAAGGAAAAAGCCGTTAATGAAGATTTCCCGGACGAACAGTTGTTCGCGTTGCATCTGCACAATCAAGCTTGTCCATGGTTTTCCGACATCGCTAACTTCTTGGCATGCGGAGTAACCCCACAGTTTTCGAACTATCATCAGAGGAATAAGTTCAAACGAGATGTATTAAGTTACTTCTGGGAAGAACCTTATCTCTTCAAACACTGCCCTGATTTAATAATCAGGCGATGTGTGACCGAGCATGAAGCTTATCAAATTGTCAGAAAATGCCATGAATCAGAATATGGAGGTCACCATGGTCCCGCTCGAACGGCCCACAAGGTCCTCGAATGTGGATTTTATTGGCCTCACATCTATGAGGATTGCAGGACATTTGTTAAGGGCTGTGACAGATGCCAAAGATTAGGAAACATCTCCAAGAGGGATGAGATGCCTCAAAAGGGGATTCTCTCACTTGAGATCTTTGATGTATGGGGCATTGACTTCATGGGACCGTTTCCACCATCTGGTGGAAACTACTATATCTTGGTAGCTGTCGATTACGTATCCAAATGGGTCGAGGCTGTCGCATTACCAACCAATGATGGTAGCCAAGTCATCAAGTTCCTCAAGAACAACATTTTCAGTCGATTTGGCGTACCTAGGGTGGTGATATCTGATGGAGGAACACACTTTATTAATAAAGGTTTTGAAACTTTAATGAGTAAAAATGGGATCCTCCATAAGATAGGCACGCCTTACCATCCTCAGACTAGTGGTCAAGTCGAAGTATCCAATCGCGAAATCAAACACATACTCGAAGCCACTGTCGGGATAACCCGTAAGGATTGGGCACGTAAGCTCAATGATGCTCTATGGGCATACCGCACAGCATATAAGACTCCCATCGGGATGTCTCCATACAGGCTGGTTTTCGGAAAAGCCTGTCATTTGCCTGTAGAGCTAGAGCATAAAGCTTACTAGGCCGTTAAAACGCTTAACTTCGATCCGAAAGTTGCTCAGAGCAAACGCAAGTTGGACCTCAATGAAATTGAGGAAATACGAGCGCAAGCTTATGAAAGCTCTCGAATTTACAAGGAGCGGACCCAAAAGTTGCACGATCGCCGGATCAAACCTAAGTATTTTTATGTTGGTCAACATGTGCTATTGTTCAATACTAGGTTGAAGCTGTTCCCCGGAAAGCTCAAATCTAGATGGGAAGGACCACATGAAGTACTAGAGGTGTTTAAAAATGGAGCTGTCAGGATTCGAACTGGCAGGGGCGATATAGTGGTGAATGGACAACGATTAAAAGAGTACCTTGGACAGTTCGATCCGGAGAAAGAAAGCCAAGCAGTGGCAGACCCGGCCTACACTCAATAAGAAACAGCATTTAAAACACAAAAATTTTAGTTTATATATATATATATATATATTTACAGTACTTATTTCATGACGAGCAAGTACCCAAAGATCAATTAAACATTTAGAGTACTAAGACTCTAAATGTGAGGATGTTGATATTTGGAGAAAATCTAATGCGTCTTATTCGTCTGTCTTGCAGAAGTTCGGAACCACCAAAAAGGAGGAGCAGATAAGAGTAACATGGAAAACCAGGTTCTTGGTTGGATTAGTTCCATAAATCTGAGAAAATGTTTTCGGGAATTGAAGAAATTCAAGACCCGAAATAAAATTCACAGATAAAATGGAACTGACCCAACCTAATTTTATGCAAGTGGATTGTTTTAATTTTCAGCCCAGCATTTTGAATTTACTTGGACTGTATTTATTCAGCCCAAATCAAATAAAATGGACTCAGGCCCACATCACACTCGGGCCAGTCCAAGAAAATTTGAAAATTCAAAAATTCTTTGTCGCGGAAGGTCCTTTGTCGCGATGTCATACATCGCGACCAGGCCCTGTTCCGCGACAAACTCCCTTTTCCTTCTTAACCTTTCTCCGGTGATTGTCGCGATGCACCTTGTCGCGGAGCATGACTCCGCGACCAAGCCCTGCTCCGCGACATGATCTGCGTTGACCTTGTCTCCATACTGAACTTTGTCGCGGTAGCCTTGTCGCGGAGCATGACTCCGCGACCAACCCTCAACTCCGCGACCTCTCTGATGTCGCTATGCCTTGTCGCGGAACCTGGTTCCGCGACAAAGTCTCGGATTCCGCGACAAAAGTTCAAGTATTTATACCCCCCACCCCCTCCAGTTTCTTTTCACCTTCTCTTGTCATTTCAACTTCCTCCAACCTCTCCATCTTCTTTTCCCCCATTTTTCTCTCATCCGAACGAACACCACGTGTTCTTCGCACTCTTGCACTCCATTTCCAAGGGGAAACTATGGACCGATTTCATGGACTCCACCCAAACCTTGGACCCGTGCCTAGACCCGAGCCAAGGAGGAGAGGGTAAACCCTGTTTTCGCCATGTTCATAGCATCACTCGGACCCGTTTCTTTTTTTTTGTTGTTTTGTTTTGTTTTATTTTTCATTTTGTTGTGTTCTTGGTGTGGTGTGGTTAATATGTGCTTTTAACTTCATAATTTTTGGAAGTGCTCTCGGTTATGAGCACTATTTTAAAACGTTGAGACCTCATTTTGAAACTACTAATGGCGTTAAAACTGGTAAAGGTTTACAGATTTTTGAAGGTTTAAAACTGGAAAGAACAAACTGATGAACATTTGGGTATTGTTTTGAATATCTTGATGTTATTGGTTTGATTGATCTTGATGTGACCTCTGCAGTGTTGAGTTGGTGTAATAAAAGAGGTAAGATCTCTTTGGGCACATTTGTCCCCATGCTAGAAATCTCATGGGAATAAATGTTTGTTTGTTTATGGAAACATAGTACAAACACCCAATGAGAAACTTCCACTTTTAATAAAAGCAATTTTTAGAAAAAGACAAAAAGAGTTATTTTTGTTTAATGTTTGACTTGAGTTTTTGTTCCCAATGGAACACTAGTGTGAGTAAGATAGCAGTATTTTTGTCACCCAACTGCTATCCTTTTCAAAAATCCAAAATGGGACCACTCACATCCCACCTTTGTTAAATAAAACAAGTCAACCATTCTTTAAAATTAAAAACAGTGTTTGCAAATTTTTGGATGCTCTAACTGTCCAAACAGTTCGAGCTATCCAGAAACAGCAGATCCGCTCCGCCACGTCTCCATTGCACATTCCAATATTCGAGCATTCCATTTCCATCTATCCATCTCATTCCACTTCCAACAAGTGTCTCGGACTTGTTTAATAAAACTGAAAAACTTTTGGGCCCTATGGCCCATTAAAAAGATTTTAGGCCCAATGGCCAATTTTATTTTATTTTGGGCTCTTCAGCCCATTTAAAACCAAATATTATTTACATGTGCTTTAAATTAAAATTCAAGTCAGAAATTTAATAATCTCACATCTAGAGCAAAGCTCTAAATGCGAGGATGTTGGTTTCTGAACTTGAATAATTTCTGAAAATTATGTGAACATTGGATTCATCACTTTTTATCTTTTCAGGGGTAATCCTCCCATTCCAGACCCTGCTCCAGAGGGAACTAAGTTGCTGGACCTACCGCTAGAACTCCTTGGTGAAATTCTCTCCCGGATAGGAGAGGATGAAATCAGGGAGGTGTTTGCTGCACAACGGATATGCAAGAAGCTCAGGGATGCTGGGAACCTTGCCATCGTATACAAGCGATGCGAGGTTGACTCCTCCACTGTGAAGAGAGGGCAAGAAAGACTCCGTTGGCAGAAGGAGAGATTCCTGCAAACATGCACCGCGGCAGGAAATCTCAATCTCCAGATCATTCCAGCACTTATGGCGTTTGTAGAAGGGAATGAGGAGCGCGCTTGTGAACTGCTACGCCCGGGACTTGAGGACAACCACAAGGCGTCAATCTTCACCCAGGGACTGATGCTTATGAGTAAGACGGATGAAAGGCAGGTCGAACAAGGAATCAGAATGATCGAAAGGATGGTAACAGATCGGTCAATCCTTCAGTACACGTCTACCAACGTCCTCGGATGGATGACGGATAACCCAGACACTCCGTACCTATGGGCTAATCAAGGAAACAGAATCTACTGCCCAAGGAGGAACGAGCCCATGATGATCCATAACGGCTGGTGTCTGCGGTGTGAGTTGACCAGCTACATCCACTGGGCCAGATTTCTATTCTGAAGGAAGAAGATGAGTCCCAGTCTACCTTGCTTTATTTCATTTCCATTCTAGTAGTAGTAATCTGCAAGGGAATCCTCCTTTTGTGTGTGCAGGTTTGTATTAACTGCACGAGAATCCCTTGCATCGGATGTATTTATTGCTTTCCCTAAATTGGAACTCAGTTTTTGAGACCACTGAACAACTCTTTACTGCTTTCCTATGAAAAGATGTCTGCACAGTCCGAGATGAATAAGTGACTGTCAGGCCAAAAATATGCTGTTGACATACTCAGTATGTCAGCAGTGCCTCTTTACTGCTTTCAATTAAATAACCAGCAAAAATATGCATAAACTTGCTCTAAATTCACAGGTCGAATTTAGGCTTATGATTAAATTTTCAGACTTTCAAATTGGGATAATATAATTGAAGACATGCATGAAATGAATTCCTGAGGTTTTGAGCTATAAAAATTTAATGATGCGATCAGCTTATTGGGTAATAAATCTGCATGTTAGAGATTTCGATTGAATAAATTGTTAGAATTAAGCTTTGATTAAATTTGAGAATATTGTATGACATGAATCAACCCAACCTTGTGAGATTTGAGCCATGAGTCACTTTTACTCATTCATTTTCTTTGATGTGTGAATCATTTTGATTAAAGGAAACTAGAACTTGTGATTGGGACCGATCCAAGACCATGCCATATTCCCAAAATCGAGCATATGATCGAGGCACCTAGAAAACCCAAATTTTTGGCCTTCGTTTGAAATCCAAACCCAAAAATATTTTCCCTTTAGGATTAACCAATTTGAGCCTATAAGCCTAATTTTTCTTTGAAGCCCTTCATATTATTCCTAGCCTTACAAAAAGACTAAGAAATTCAAACCCAAGTGTGTAAGGATGAATTCTATCAAGGCATTACAGTTTTTGATCATCAATGAAAACTATAAATCGGTATTCTATAAACCGATTCATAAAAAAAAAAAAAAAAAAAAAAAGAGAAGAAGAAGAAGAAGTTGAATTTCATTCAACATCAATACATCGCGAATGACAAGCAATTAGACAATAGTCTAATGTCATGAAAAAGAAAACCAAAAAGAGAGAGACATTGATGATCATAAAGTTTAAATAAAAATGCCAAGTTATGATGGAATTAATTCTTGCCACTTCTTAGCCCAATAATTCCCTTTTCCCACCTAATGTTACAACCGTAAGCCCCGTTATAACCCTTGAATAAGACCTCGTGATCTCGATTTGAAGAAATGAGCCGGTGGCGAGTTGGTCTGATTGCAAGCTTATGGGATAATTTAATTAAATGTGATTTTGAGCGTTCCTGATTAAACCCCAATTGAGAGTGAGTAAATTTTTCCGATTCTCTTATATGTGAGGCTTTGTCTTATTACACATATTCATGTCATCCTCTAATTCTCATCCCTAATCTTTGCATTTTTCAAACATGATATTCATGAAAGGTTGATAATAATGTTTGATTTGTAGGCCCGATGTAGTGAGCAAGTATCATTTCATTAAACACTGCAATCAAGGGTATTTAACACTTGTAGTTTTTTATTGTCTTATCCCAATTTAAAAAGAATGATATTTTTGAAGCCACGAAAATGAATTGAATATGTAGAGTCCGTGTTCCTAGGAACATTGACTCTGACTGCTCGGGGACGATCAGTATTAAATGTGAGGATGTTGATAATGGCCAAAAATGACCATTATTTTCAATCCATTTCCGTGTCTTAAACGGGCATTTGATCGCATTCCGGTCTTACATTAAGTAAGAAAGCAGTCGAATTGGACTGATTTATGCATAATTGTAAAAATAATAAGCTGGTGTGAAAAAGACATAAATATGTAATTTTATTACATATTTATGTTAGAAAAATCCAAGAACATGAGAAAAAGAAAAGGAAACAAAAAGATGGGAAAAAGATAGAAAAGCCCACAAAAAGAATATTTTTGGCCCATCTGGCCCAATCCAGCAGGCCCAGGAAGACCTTTGTCGCGGAAGCCCTTGGCGCGATGCAGTGTTCCGCGACAAAGGGCATGTTCCGCGACCAAGTGGCCCAAATGAAGAGGAGACCAGCCAAGCCCCTTGGCGCGATGACCTTTGTCGCGATGGCATGCTCCGCGACAAAGGCATGTTCCGCGACCAAGATGCACAAATAGAGACACAAGACCCAGTCGAGAAGCCTTGCCACATGCAGTGTGTTCCGCGACCAACTTGATGCTCCGAGACAAAGCTGTGATGTGTGTGATGTCTTAAGACACAATGGGCTAGAATCAAGGCCCATGGGCTTAGGGTTACACTTCTATAAATATGAGGTGTCTCCCATGAGCTAAGAGAGAGTTGGTTGGCCAGTAGAGAAATTATTGTAGAGCTCTTGCAGGCAAGCTTAGTAGTTCTTCCTTAGGTAGAGTAGTTTAGGTTTATTTTCATGTATTATTTAATTTTTGCTCTTAGTTTAGCTTAGTTTAGTGTTTTACTGTTCACAGTGCTTAGATAGCCATTTTTATACCATGTTTTGGTTTCTAAACTCTTGTTTTAGGGTTTGTAATACCCAAATCATGGGTATTAACAATACCTCTTCAATAATATGGGAAAACATTCAGCATTTGTGTCCCAAATCATGAAATGGGTCTCACACCCCATGGATTTATGCTTTCTTTTTCATTTTGGGGTCATTTGACCCCCATTTTGTTATTTTTATGTTTACTGTTGGCATATTATGGATAATGTTGTGTGGATGTGTGATCAAACCCTAGATTAGGACTCCTGCTTTATTTTAATATTCTGCCCATCCTTGTTATTTTTGTTTAAGCATGTTCTTCTTTATTTTGAATGTTTCTTGCTTATTTTTAGCTTAGAATAGCTTTTTGATCTGAAATAGGGTGAGATCACGCTGTTTGCATGCCACTATTCATTTCTGCTTTTTCTGACTTTTGTCCTGAATCACCTTGGGCGCCAACCGCCTTCTGGCGCGGAACCACGTTCCGCGACAAACTGGCTGTTCCGCGACCAAGGTGTTTCAAGACACTTGTCTCCATAATTTAAAACCCTTTGTCGCGGAATACCTTGTCGCGGAGCCACGTTCCGCGACAAAACTGTCCATGCATAGCGACAAAGGAGCCAAAATCTTACATTTTGTCTTCATGGCTTTTTGTCGCGGAATCATCTTGTCGCGGAGCCACGTTCCGCGACAAAATTCCATTCTGAGACAGAAAAATTATGCCATGTTCCTTGACCTTTGAACACCTTGTCGCGGAACACCTTGTCGCGGAACCACGTTCCGCGACAAAATTTCCATGCATAGCGACAAGGGTTCAAATGCCTTAGAATTTTATGAAAACACTTTGTCGCGATGTCACTCTTGTCGCGGAACCACGTTCCGCGACAAAATCTTGCATAGCGACAAAGAGGCGTTATGCTGCCAAAAATTCTAAAAACTTGTCGGGATGTCCATGTCGCGGATCTCGGTCCGCGACAAAATTTATGATATCGCGACAAGGGTTCCTCTCCCTCTATTTAATCTCAAACAAACTTCATTCTCTCTCTATTTTATATTGCAACACTCACATCATAGCCCCACGGGTTAGGATGTAACATTCTGGAATTGCAATATAGGGTGTTATGCTGCCCAAATTTTGATTCTCCATTTGCATCACTTAACTGATTGAACCCTTGACTCATTAATGATTAAAGATTGAGATTAGCAATAATCAAACTTCAATAATCATCATGACTAAAGGACCTTTGTTCAATTGCCATTAAAACATTCTTGTATAAACAAAATCTCGATGGCTTAAACAGATAATCTGGACTGTAATTAATTATGGTAGGAAGGATTATTTAAGACCATCACATGTGGACCCAATCCACAACCTTGCATGAGAAACCAATGTCTCTCATACAAGGGATCTTCTTTTGTTTCTTATTTATTTTGTCTTTGTGTGTTGTGTGGAACCATTAGTAAAGAATACATCAGACTAATGTTGGCGGGTACTCCCTCATGGATAACTAGCTCGTATTCTGGGTATTAGTTACTAATTGTTATTTTGCATGGTCTGGATGATTGTCAGTGGAAGCCTTGGCGGTTCGCCCATCCGGGGTTATAATAGCTGCTCGGCTGACTCCCATCCAGATACAGTTTTATTTTTATTATCTTAATTTCCAAACCTGAATCCCAATCCGTACTGGGAGTCAGTTGGCATCAGTCAATGCCAACTGATGATCATTATAGAAGGGAAGCATGTAGGTTTTTATCCGAATTCACAGACAGTGGAGCCCCAACTGGTGTTGACACCACCATTATAGGGTCTAAGCTGTCTAAATCCGCTCCATCCGAGTGATTGGGAAATTGGACAGTAGATGTTTACAGTCCACCTGATTATTCTGCCATGACTTTGGTCCCTTGACCACTTCATTCTGTGTTTCACCTTCTGTCTAGACCCGCATCTATATTTTGGGTCAATTAATTTTACACTTCCATATATCTTTATGCATGATAATATTATGTACTATTGTGGTCTGTAATTATTTTGGGATCCTTCCCTTGGACAATAGAAGTCTAGATCTTAAACAGATATTGCTTTATAAATTTCCAACAAAAACCTCTTTATAAAATCCGGATCTGAGTAAGGGATAAATTCTTCAGTTATGACTAATTCATATTCTGTCAAGGGTTATATTTTGGGGAATTAAGAAGCAGATTCAGCGATTAGGTCTCACCTAGACTGAAAGGATCTGTGTTTTAATTGAGAGTCTAGTACCTGACAGGGAATGATTTTCAAATCCATTATTTTCCAAAATTGCTGATTGATGGAAATGTAAGATTAAGTGCTACACCGAGATGGGGTCCACTTGGATTCAAATACAGTGTAGTAAATAATCTTAGAGGAACATCATCCAGGCCTTGGTTATTTTCGAAGATAGGGTTGAGTTTTCTTTCAACTGCTGTCCTCTTCTGCCAAAGCCTACTTTTGAGTCCTGAGTGAGTGCATCCGGAACGAACTAATTTATTAGTTCGTTTCATTAGTTTGTATCTCATAATCTCCCGGAAGGAAGTGAACACACTAGTGGTTCACTGAGAGCCGGGAATTCTTGATCCATACTCCTTCATCCTGATGGGGAGCAGTCTTTTACTACCAGGGTCAGATTTTCAAAACCTCCGAGTGATAGGATTTTAAATGCTTTCTTTACCGCTTTCTTTTAACCGCTTTCATTAGAGGTCACTCGGTTGTATTGAGAGTTGTGTAACTGCTACTAGGATTGACAGTTAAGGGATAGTTTAGGGCTGAATTCAAATCTTTGGGTGTGACATGGGAGATTGATAGTGGTACTTGGCATTTCAATAAATGATGTGTCGGGTGTTGCTTTTCCACCACAGATGAAGTAACACACCCAGGCCAGGGCAGTTACGAATCTATGGTATCTTAGAATTTGCGGTCTTAAGAACATGTGAACTCATATAGCAAGTACCTGTCTGTTAAAGGGAAAGCCTTATTGAGAGCATGAGA
Source organism: Hygrophila difformis (assembly GCA_030278955.1). Lineage (NCBI taxonomy): Eukaryota > Viridiplantae > Streptophyta > Magnoliopsida > Lamiales > Acanthaceae > Hygrophila > Hygrophila difformis. The sequence goes on along the minus strand of JAOANR010000010.1, from coordinate 16,012,637 downwards.
ATTAGCTATCTGATAGAATTATCCCAAACAAAGATCTGCGTATGAAAATGGAAGTTTAATATTGTTGTATCTCGCTCTTGTCCAATTTTCATTCTTTTCTTCCTGTCCTTTCTGTCTACATTGTGACTCAACTTCACGGTTGGCACAATGCACCTTTTCCCTGCTTTCGTAGATAATGTTTACTGCATTCCTAGAATAATTCTTATCCGCTTTCTAGAATAAATTTATTTGCTTTGTAGATTAATTTAACTGCTTTCAAGATCTAGTTTAAATTCCCGTCAGTAGATATTAATCATCTTTCAACCCTATTGAGCAATACGAATGGAAAATCTAGTAAAACGACGTGGGACCTGCTTCTATCGCACATCCTCCAGTGAACGATCCGGTCTTACTATAAATTACTGCAATTTTTGACACCGTGCGCTTTCGGGAGCACAGTTTCTTAACTACGAGCAATAAAAACATGAATACGTATAAATATATCCCTAATCACAACACCGCCATCATAAATTGGTTTCATTAAATAAAACCTAAACCAGGATCACGAATTTTCAGAAAATACTCATGTAGTGGGAGCCAGTCAAAAGTTTCATGGCAGGAAATCTTATGGCAGGAATTGATGAGAAGTATCATGGCATATTTGCCGGGGATCCTCAGTGTGACAGGCTGAAGGTCAACCTATCCCGGCTATGCCATGAGATTTGTCAACATTTCATGACAAAGAGGACCACAGCGCCATTTGAAACCAAAGCACCATACTTGAGTAATAAAAAGACTAATAATCTTGATATATCCCTAAACCCTTTCCCGTGAATCATAACGCTTTTCATTTAATAAATCTGACCTGGTATAATTTTAGAAAAAGCTCGAGTTAACGAAACTTGTCAAAAGTTTCAAAAAGCTGATCATGTTTCCTTAGATACGACATCTCCCGAAGATTTGGGAATTGGAGATTGGATGATAGTTAAGCGACGTAAGCCACGTCAACCAAACCCTAAGCAAAGCTCCATATTAAAGTTTAATGGGCTGGCTAATAAGGGAGTGGACAGTCCACCCATTCCTCGACTGGACAAGGCGATGAGGCCTCTTGGGCCTGGAAAACCTCGGACCCCCCTTTCTGCCAAGACAATGACCCGAGGAAAGGATCCGGGGAATGGGGCTAAGCGAATCCGGATGGAGGATCCTAGCCCAGACAAAAGCAGCCGTGATGCTGCTACTGAAGTGGAAAAACGATTACCTGCGAAGTTTGCCCACCTCCTTAACAGAGGTACTGGAATGGACATTGTTATCTCACCAGGGCTGGTTGTGGGGGCGGACAATTCAGTGGAAGTGGTTGGGGACGTTGCAATGGCGAATGTCTCGAACCACCTGGAGGAGGGCAGTGGAGATGTCGCTATGGCAGGGACATCCGTATAAGGTGTTCCTTTCTCCCCAACCTTATTATGATGATTGAGTTCCGTGAATTTTCAATCTTGTCATGGAACATTCGTGGCGCCATGCACAAGAATACTCAACGCCACATTGCCGATGTCATGAGGACGATTAAACCTTCCCTTTTAGTTCTGCTCGAGCCTAGAGGGGCGTTTGACCGCTTGCAAGTTTTTTTTTCTACAATATTGACTACGAAAGGATTTATATCGAAGACCCGGTTGGTCAAGCGGAAGGCCTATGGGTGCTTGCTCGGATTGGGATCCCGTTCGCCATCACCGTTATTGAGCAGCACCCTAGAATGAGTACGATCAAAATCTGCCGAGGAGTTGCATCTTGGACCTTTACGGCTCTTTATGCAAATCCTTGTGTAGGTATGAGAAATCAGGATTGGCGCAATATGCGTACTATTGCTTCGAGTATTCAGGGTCCGTGGTTCGCCATGGGAGACTGAAATTCCATCGCATCTGCTTCGGAAACGGTTGGCATGCAATTCCAAGCCACTCACTCGGCTCCGTTCTGTTCTATGTTGAGCGATTGTGGCCTACAATCAATCCATACTGTTGGGGACACATTTACATGGCAACGTAATACTACTGGAGGGCGGCTCGCTAGGAGACGGTTGGATAGAGCGGTAGCTAACATCGATTGGGCTACCACCTTCCCGGAAGGGTTTGTTGAGGTTCTCCATCGCCGGGCTTCGGATCACAATGGTATCTTGATGAGATGTTATCGACCTGTCACACCAGTTGCTATCCGGCCTTTCAAGTGGGAGGCTATGTGGGCTTCACATCCGCACTATGAGCACGTCGTAGACTCCTCATGGTTACTGGGTGGTGGCACGCTTAGTGAGAAACTCCAGCAGGTTAAAGACTTCTCCATCAGCTTTAATCAAACCTGTTTTGGGAACCTGCCTCGTCGGAAACGTAAGTTAATGCGCAGACTGGACGGTATCCGTCGCATACTAGCAAGAGTTGATTCGGCCTGCATGATTAGATTGGAGCAGGATTTAATGAAAGAACTGGATGTGGTGTTGGCTCAGGAGGAGATGCTCTGGTTTCAGAAGGCGCGAGATAAATGGGTTACGATGGGGGATAGGAACACCCGTTATTTTCACTCCAAGACCATGATTCGCCGCCAACGAAATAATATTTTGGGCTTGGAAGTTAATGGCCTCTGGCACACTGATGACAGTACTTTATAGGCGCATGTTCTCAACCACTTTGGTATGATTTATGGCACTAATCCACCAACTGCCAACACCCATCCACCTCTATCTTCCCTTCCAACTGTGGCCAACACTAAGGAATTGGACAAGGAGGTAACGATCCAGGAGGTCAAGGAGACTGTCATGAGCATGAAGGGGTTTTCGGCTCCCGGCCCGGATGGCTTTCCTACGATATTCTATAAAAATTATTGGGATATTGTCGGATTCTCGGTCTTCAGTTTTGTCCAGGATGCCTTCCACCGGGGCTGCTTTGATCCCACCATTGCGGATACTTTTATCCGCCTTATTCCCAAGGTCGAGATCCCTAGAGAAATCCGCCAGTTTCGTCCGATAAGCCTTTGTAACGTGAGTTACAAGATTCTTACGAAGGTCATTGTTAATCGGCTACGGCCCATATTGAAGGAATATATAGGGCCTTTTCAGTCGGCTTTTCTCCCAGGCCGGGGCACCACTGGAAATGCTATTATCCTCCAAGAAGTTGTTAACACTTTCAACATTAGACATCGGCGTAAGCAAGAGTTCCTGCTCAAAGTTGATCTTGAAAAGGCTTACGATAATGCGGATTGGAGGTTCTTAGAGTGTTGCCTTGATGAGATGGGGCTGCCTTACCCTCTCAAGCGTATCATCTTGTTCTGTGTTAGGACGCCTGTATATAACATTTTGTGGAACGGCAGTATCCTTCCGCCTATTACCCCTTCGAAAGGGCTCCGGCAAGGCGATCCACTTTCGCCATATCTTTTTATCATTGTGATGGAAAAGCTGTCTCGAACCATTATTGAACGGGTTAATATGGGGCAGTGGAGACCGGTTAAACTTGCTAGACATACTAACACCATCTCCCGTTTGATGTTTGCAGATAACCTACTCATATTTTCTGAAGCCACGCTGGATTGTACGAGGTGCATGGATGAGGTTCTAAGTAACTTCGCTGCCCAATCAGGATTGAGGATTAATATCAACAAGTCTGTGGCTTATGCATCCAGATCGGTCCCTCCTCATCAGTTGCAGGCCATCTCGGCTATCCTGGGGGTTGCCTTTAAACCTGATCTTGGGCATTACCTGGGGTTCCCGGTCTTCCATGGGGCGGCTAGGAGCCATCATTTCCAGTTTCTTGTTGATAAGGTGGCGGCTCGACTGTCAACTTGGAAGAGAGGTCTTTTGAATAAAGCTGGGAGACTTACCTTGGCAAGGGCGGTCCTTGGTTCGATTTCTTCTTATTGTATGTAGGTCGCGTGGCTCCCGGAGGATATTTGCTGTAAGCTGGACACCATTGTCCGGAACTTTATATGGAAAGACTCCACTGGCCGCGGCCTCAACCTTGTCAATTGGAAGAAAGTTGCTACACCTAAAAAGCTAGGTGGTCTGGGGATTCGTACGAGTAGGGATATGAACGTTGCCCTTATTGGTAAATGCTACATGTATATTCGATGCCTTGCCAACAAACCCTGGGTTGAGCTGTTGGTGCAAAAATATGGCTGTGGAAATGGCATCATTTCACAGCGTCCGGTTGCGCCGGCCACATTCCGCGCCATGTGCAAAGTCAGCCCTCTCCTTACTGGTGGCCTGCGGTTAAGAGTTGGAGCTGGCAATTGCAATTTTTGGACTGAGGCGTGGCTATGTAACGGAGCCTTGGCCGACAGAATGCCGGCCATTCATGAACTGGATGCGGCGATGAAAATTAATGAGGTTTTTTATAAGGGGCGTTGGCATTGGGATGTTCTTGCCACTGAGATTCCGGAAGCTATTAAGGCTGAAATCATCATGCATGGGCCGTTAACCCTTCATGCCGAGGCTAGGGATACCTTGTGTTGGCTTGGCTCGACGAATGGGAAATACTCGGTGAAGACTAGGTATGCCTGGATTCTGTCCCAAAGAGGTTTGGTGTTGGATCGTGAGAGGTCGTGGGTGTGGAAGATTCAAGCCCCGGAGAAAATCCGTCTCCTTGCATGGTTGATTGTTCACGGAGCCCATCCTAGTAACGCGTTGCGCCACCACCGTGGAATGGCTATCTCCTCCACCTGTGGTATCTGTGGTCGATTTTTTGAATCTATCTCACATATTTTCTTTCAATGTCCTTGGTCTATGCAGGTCTGGCGTAAGCTGGGGTGGGCAGCGGAGAATTGGTCGGTCGGAGATGATGATCCTGCTGCTACATTCCACAGGCTGTGCCGCAACTGGACGGGACTCCATTGGGCAGCTTTATGGTGTCTTTGGAAAGGGCGCAATGCAGCGGCTATTAGGGGAGTTCAGGTTAATATTTCCTCCACTGTGAGGGATGCTTGTCACCTTGGAGAATGCTTCAACAGGGTTTTTGCTAAGCCGACCAAACGGATCTCCATCAGGTGGGTTACTTGGAATCCTAGGGATGTCTCGGGGATCACTCTTCATGTGGATGGTAGCGCTCTTGGCAATCCTGGCCGTGCCGGGTTGGAGGAGTTGCTCGGACTGGAGATGGCCAATGGATTGAAGGGTTTTCAGGATTTATAGGGATTAATACGAACATCGTTGCTGAACTCCAAGGTATCTGGCATGGACTGAAGATCCTCCTTGCCTTGGGTTTTACAGAGGCTACATGCTACACTGACTCCTTAGCAGCGTTTACAATCCTTCGGAACGGCGTGGAGGAGGAGAGTTGGCTATTCCCATTGGTTCTTAATATCAATCTTATGCAGGGGCAGATTCCTGGTGCTAGATGGTATCACATTTTACGTGAGGGTAATGCCGTTGCAGACTCGTTAGCCAAGAGAGGCGCGAATTCAGAGGACTTTTTTACCACTTGGGCTTATCCGCCGGATGAATCTCGAGGGGCGCTCTCGGCGGATTTGGCTGGGACTTGCTTCCCTAGAATTTAATTTCTTTGTTGGTTTTTCCTTTCTCCCCTATTTCTGTAGTTTTTTTTAGCTGTTCTCTTTGCTGACGCTTCTGCGTCCTTGTTCATCAAAAAAAAAAAACATGCAATATTAATTTTATTATAGTAGCAAAGTAGAAAGAGCTTTTTTAGTATTTTCATAGTACAACGTCAATAGGCATGAAAGTTGAGACGCGTAAATTACGCGTAGGTAGGGGTGGGCGTCGGGTCGGGTTATCGGGTTCGGGTACCCGACACTAGGGGTGAGGAAAACTCGACTCGATACTCGATGAAATTACTAAATTTTAAAAATATAAAAATAAAAAACTATTAGACACAATTTAAACTTTATCAAGCCTAACAATTACACATTTTGCAGATAATAAGTAAAACTGTCAATTTAAATTCAAATTATATACTATCTAGCCTAGTTAAATTCGGGCTATAACTTTAAATTTTGTTAGTTTACAGGCTCGATACTCGATCACCCCTACCCGACACTATCGGGTTTCTAAAACAGCTACCTGAACCCGACCCAAACAAAAGCGGATACCCGATATTTGGGTATCCGACTTTATCGGGCCGGGTTTGTCGGGTACCCGATACCCACAAAATATTATTTTTTTAAAAAAATATATTCCGTTTATTTAGTTTTACTTTTTAAATTTAAATTACAAATGCTAACCAAAGTTACACAATTCTTTCAAGAAAAAAATTAAGATTATTAATATTCAAGCAAATATATAGGTATATTCATCTATATTGTTATTAAATATTTTAATAAAAAATTCGTATTTTAATTTAAAATAATAATAACTATCAATTCAAATTTTCTGAATTTAAAATAATACTGTAATAACTATGATGGTGGTACTAGTAGATTTATTTTAAATTTTTCTTAATTTAAAATAAAAGTAACTATCAATTTTTTATTTAAAATAATAAATTTCAGTTTTATTTATTACTACATGTCATTTTATTATTGGTATTATTTAATTAAATTTTAGTGTTCCACTGTGACAATATTAGTTAAAATAAAAAAAATATAACTCATCATGTCGATTCTTGAAATTCATTGTCATATACTCATATTTAAGGTTAATTATCCATTACTAATGCAAAAATAAATTCAATATCTAAGACTTTACAAATTTTTCAAGCTTATACTTGGTTTTCCACGACATAAAATAAAAAATACTAAGTATCAAATAAATATGAATATTGTAAAGCAAAATAAATAAATTAATATTAGAAAAAATAATAAAATTTATTTATCTATTTATTTTGTCGGGTATCCGACTATAAACCCGACATCCGACCCGATAGATGATGGGTTCTAAATATTGAAACCCGACAAAACCCGAACCCGATAGGTACCCGGTACCCGACAAAAATGTCCACCCCTACGCATAATGTCAATAATTCAATTAATGCCATACTTATTAACTAACTGCCCTCTACCAGTGGCTATGTGGCATTAATTGGGAATGTGGCTTGCATGCATCAACTAACTACTTGCTCCGTCACACTTAAAATGTCGTGTTTCATTTCTGTACATAATCCAATGCACTTTTTTTATCACTAATATCTCAAAATATATAAAACTAAAATTTATGCAAAATACATATTCTAAAACACACGATTAGATGAATCTAATAAGACCGAACTCGATTATTTTTTTCAAATATATACTTATAATAATATCCAATCAAAGTTGAAGAATAAACATTGTCAAAAAGTGAAATATAATACTTACCGGTATATATTACACATACATGCATAATAAACGGGATTGTCACAATTCGTCCATTACGTACCACCATGCAACTATCCTTCAATTATTTAGTTTTTTATATTTCATTTTGGGGGTGTTTTCAATATGGTTATAGTATTATCATGTGGTTGAAAAATAGCCAATAGGTCCTCACTTACGTAAGAGAACTAATACGTAAATACTGCCACGATACACTTGACTACTTGAGTAATATTTAAAATTTAAAATCAATGAATCATTTATATGAAAATGTCTACAAATACAGATTGCTTCTACCCTAAAATTCATTCCCAATAGTATAGTTAACCAAACAAACAACATGATAGAATCAGATCCATTACTGTTACAAGCCCCCATTCAATCTGCCAATTCTCCGCCGCCGGAAGTGGCAGCGTCGGACCACCACCACCGCCGCTCTCTGGATGACATAATCGAACACTGGATTGGAAATTTTAGCCGGACTCAACTTATACAGTCAACCATCTTGTCCCTAGCTTGGTTTTTCGACGCACAGCAGGTCTTCATCGCCGTCTTCGCCGATGCAGTTCCGAAATGGAGTTGCAACGATTCCGCAGCCGCTTATACTTACCGCCAATCCTCCTGCAACGCCACCGCCAATTTATGCCAGCTTCCTAAAGATTCTTGGTCGTGGCAAGTGCCGGAGCATGTGTCGATCATATCCGAGTGGTCTCTTGAATGTTCTGGCTCCATCATCACCGGACTTCCGTCGTCGTGCTTCTTCTTAGGCTGCCTCTTCGGAGGTTTCACGCTCGCTACGCTAGGGGATTCTTCGTTAGGACGGAAGAATTTGTTGGCTTTGTCTTGCCTGCTGATGTCAGTGCCAGGAGCGTTGACGGCAGTTTCCACGAGCGTCTGGATGTACGCTGGGTTGCGATTTTTCAGCGGATTCGGACGAACTACGATCGGAGCGTGTGCGATTGTTCTTTCTACGGAATTGGTGGGGAAGAAATGGCGAGGAAATGTTGGAATTCTTGGATTCGTTTGTTTTGCTCTAGGGTTTCTGTCGCTCCCAATTATCGCTTTCCTGCTGAAAAGTCATTCATGGAGGTTTCTCTACCTCTGCACTTCCCTTCCCTGCATTGTTTACTCTTTCATTGTGTATTTTTCAGTTCATGAATCGCCGAGATGGCTTTTCATCAAAGGGAGAAAGGAAGAATTTGCAAAAACCATTATTAGCCTGGCGGCCTCGTCATCGACGCCGAAGAGTGATATCTGCAATTTAACTGAAATATCGTTGGATAATTTAGTGGGAAGCGAGGCGAACCCTAAAGAGCTCAACATTTACAATGCGATGAAGGTTTTGGCGCAGAAACGGTGGGCCTTACGCCGGCTATCGGCAATGGCGGCGGCCGCTTTCGGCATCGGAATGGCGTACTACGGGATTCCATTAGGAGTGGGCACTTTCTCCTCCAATTTATATCTCAGCGTGGCTCTGAATGCGATGTCTGAATTTCCCGGTTTAGTAATCATGTTCTGCGTGATCAAGAAATTGAACAGGAAGGATTCGGTGATTGGATTAGGTCTGTCATGCGGCATATGCAGTGTGGCGAGCGTGGCAATGCAGGGAAAGACGGCAGGGCTACAGATAGGGCTTGAATTTGCGGCGTTCTTCTGTGCAGGGTTGCTAGTCAAATTATACATGATATACATCCTGGAATTGTTCCCGACGTGCGTGAGGAACACTGCGGTGGTGGTGGCGCGGCTGGTGTATGGTCTGAGCGGCGTGGTGAGCCCGGTGTTGGTTGCGGCGGGTAGGGAGAATGGGTGGTATTCGTACGGGGTATTTGGGGCGACATTGATGGTGTGTATGGTGTTCGTTTGGTGGTTGCCGGAGACGATAGGAACCACGTTGTCTGACACCATGGAGGAAGAAGAGTTCAAATTTAGGGAAAGCGTGGTTTCATTAAACTAAAAATCTAGAATTGCATTTCAGCTGGTAAATTGATATTATGTGTTAGAATTTGATGCGTATGATTGTGTAGTTTGATATTATGAGGTTATTTGGTGGATATCGTTTCTATATTTCTGTCGTATTATCTTGTGATGGAATTTGTTGAATGCTTCTCTACTATGATTTGATTGTATAGTTGTATTTGCTTTGTGTGCGGTGTATTGATATACCACAGAATTTAGTCTGTTTAATTTTATTTGGAGCAATTCGGAAAATTTGGTTTGATGTGCTGGAAGCAAGCCTTAAAAATGAAGGTATAGGAAGTAAAACGCTTTTGCTCATAACGTCATATAGAAGGGTAAAAATTGATGTTGTACCCTAGATATGGAATGGCCAGCAAAATAAAATACAATGATTCCTTAGTTCATAGTGGAGTGGACGGAGGATTTGGAAGGGCAAAAGAACGAGAGAGTGAATTATTAGAAGAGTCATGGTTTATGCTTCATTTAATGTATTTCAGATACAATGAGCGATTTATGAGTGGTTCAATGTAGTGAAATAGTTGTTAGATGACTCCTTTACTAAAAGCATGCTAACTAAGTTGTATTTCCGCTTACCTTACTTTGTTCAAAGGAAGCCTTAACATATACTTCCTTCATCTCATTCTAAATGATACGTTAGACTTTTTATTACTATTCACTGTTTAAATTTGACTCAAACTTTTATTATATTTATTCAAGTAAAAATACAGTCAAGTGAGATCTTGATAGATTCGTCTAATCTTGTAATTTTACAATATCAACTTTTTATAATTTTTACTTGTTCACAATTTAAGTTATTACTCTTTTAAATGTGCATCGGCATGCATGCCTGAGCACAAGGTAATAATTACTTTAAGCCGGAGGTAACATTGTTTTCAGACAGTGAAATTATGCATCAAAATGTTTGTTTGCATAAATTTCAAGTTGCATATTTTCTGGTTTGGAAGTGAATGAACCATTTTCCCTCTTTCGTCGTGTTTCCCTGTTGTTTTGGATAACTAGGTGTTTGCTTCATTCTTAGAAAGTGAAATTAGATTGGAATTGGATCAATTTTAATGCTTATGAACCTTTGAAATGAGAGGGTTCATTAGGAGTCATTCTGCTTGGAACTATTCCGGGAGAAATCCACTCTTGGTCCCGTTAGATTCAATTTTTTCCCCCACTTTTGGTCCCACCTTTAGTTTTTGGCCAAAAAAATCTATAGTTTGACCGTTAGTAGGGTAAAAATAATTTATAGAAAGTTAAATCTTTCTAATAATTACTAAATGACCCCTATCTCCATTTTCAAATACAACTTACCCAAACTCATTACCAGCCACGATTAGAAACCCTATCCCTAAAATATTTTAGATAGATTTTCACATAACATATTTCAACGAGATAAAAAAGAAGAGATCAAGAAAGGAAAAAAGCTATGAAATTTGCTAGTCATAAAACTTCCACACAGATTTCCTTCTCCGATTCTCCTTCCACGCAGTCAAGGAAAAAAAATCATTTAGTCTCATAAGTTTTTTCAATTTCCAAAATCATTCCATAAATATCGAATTAGACGAATCTATCCCATATGTACCTTAATCATCGTCGTACCCGTCCATCAACCGGTTTTTTTGCTAATCATCGCTGAACCCATCCTGGGTAGTTATGAGATAGGTTCGGCGATGATTAGTGAACACAGTATTCATGGATGGGTTCGGCTATTATTAGGGTTGTTATGGGACGGATTCGTCTAATTCGATATTTGTGGGACTATTTTGGAAATTTTTTCAAATTATGGGATGATATGAGTTTTTCTTTCCGCAGTCAATTAAACTCTTACTGCTAGTGATTTACAATTTTCTAGCTATGAAAATGGTACGGATACGGTCGGATAGTGTCGGCTACGGATATTATCCATATTTTTTTTTCCAAATTCGGAATCGAATACGGATGGGCCGGATACGAATACAATTTCGGATATTTTGGATTACAGATATAGGACGGATATATGACGGAGACGGATTTAATCGGATACAGATTATCCGAAATGGTGTTGCAACGATTCCGCCACTTATACTTACCGCCAATCCTCGTGCAACGCCACCGCCAATTTATTCCAGTTTCCTAAAGATTCTTGTTCGTGGCAAGTGCCGGAGCATGTACGATCATATCCGAGTGGTCTCTTGAATCTTCTGGCTCCATCATCACCGGACTTCCGTCATCGTGCTTCTTCTTGGGCTGCCTCTTCAGAGGTTTCACGCTCACTACGTTACGGGATTCGTCGTTAGGACGGAAGAATTTGTTGGTTACTAATAGAGTTAGCTGGACTCTCATATTTAGGGATACTTTCCCTATTCTTTCGATGTGGGACTGGGTTTGATACCCAACAATCATCCCTTCAAACTAAGGACCGCAGACCTCGTGGCCTCCCCTCGAATGATAATCAACTTAATCCGCCAAATCATCTTGCACCGCCGCACCAACCAGCGGGACTCGCCGCCTGACCACCACGATATCGAGAAGACTTTCGACGCAAGGCACCGAACACGGATCCAATTGTGAGGGCACAAACTGAGGGTCTCCCACACACGCAGTCCATCGCTGCGTCTGTTGCTGACTCGATCCCCAAACCTGGCTCTGATACCACTTGTTGGCACCGAATTGTTTTCCATACAAACATCCTTCACACAGCTCAAGCTTACCAATCTTAGGCAAGCCATGAACCATGCCTTTTCTGTTTAGCAACTTCAACCCATGCACATTCAAGTGAGCATAACGTAGGTGCCACAGCTTTGTATCATCATCTCCTTTGACAATCAATGCCCTGCTCAAATTTCCAGACACATCTAATGCAAACATTCTATTTTTTCCCATGTTAACTTTCATCATAATTTCCTTGGATTTTTTGTAACAAATCGAGCATGAATCATTCTCAAATAGCAAAGAATAACCACACTCCAGCAATTGACCTACACTTAGTAATTTATGAGCCGATTTTGGTATATATTGCACATCAGACAAGAGTTTAGTGTTACCCCATTTAGTCTTGATTGTAACAGTACCTTTTCCTTCTACATCCAACTGCTTCGCGTCACCAAGTCTGACTTTGCTCTTCTTCGAGTCATCCTGGTCTTTAAAAATGGAGTTTGTGCTCGTCATGTGGTTGGAGCAACCACTATCAACGAATCACACACCTCCGCCGTCATCATCAGCGGTACTTTGAGCCACAAACAAAACAGGGTTGCGGAGCGAGAAAATAGAACTGTAGTGGAGATGGCAAGAAGTATGTTAAAAGCAAAAGGGATACGGAATAAGTTTTGGTGCGAAGCAGTAGAAATAGCGGTATACATCCTCAACATTTCTTCAACAGTTGCTGTCATGAATCAGACACCGTTTAAACAGAGGGACGAAACCATCTGTAAGTCACTTAAGAGTTTTCGGTTGTATAGCCTATGCTTTGGTTAATTTAAGAACTAAGCTTGATGACAAGAATGTTAAGTATGTATTTATTGGCTATGCCACCGAATTCAAAGTGTACAGGCTATATAATCCTCTTATTGGCAAGATTGTTGTTAGTGGAAATGTGGTGTTTGATGAAGGTTCAGAATGGAGTTAGAAGCAGGTGAATGACGAGAGAATTGTGAAAACTGTTCCTTTTTATTCCTCCATCAACACCATCAAACCATGACAGCTCCTCAACTTCAAATCCACCAGAACAAAGTTCCACTCCATCAATCTCTTCAAGTGACTCGATTCATGGGTAAAATCCTTGGCTGAAATTTATGAAAATTGTGCTTTTTCTTTGATGGTTACAGATCCATCAAACTTTGAAGACGTAGTGATTGAAGCTGAGTGGCAAGTTGCAATGGAAGATGAGATAAGGTCTATTCAAGAGAATGAGACTTGGGAGTTGCTAGATTTTCCTCAAGGGAAGAATGTGATTAGCTTGAAATGGGTTATTAGAACCAAATATAACCACGATGGAAGTATTGCATAAGGCTCGACTCGTAGCAAAAGTTATGCTCAACGAAAAGGGATTGATTTCGAGGAAACATTTTCACCTGTTGCAAGGTTTGAATCAGTGAGAGTAAGACTTGCTTTGGCCGCACAAATGAAGCTGGAAGTGTTTCAACTTGATGTGAAGCAGGAAGAGGTGTTTGTTGAGAAACCACAAGGCTTTGTAAAGGAAGGAGAGGAAAGCAATGTCTACAAGTTAAAAAAGACTTTATATGGTTTGAAACAAGCTCCCCGAGCTTGGTATAGCAAGATTGATGCATTCTTCCCCAAAAATCAGTTTGAAAGAAGTGAGAATGAGCCAACTGTGTAATTGATGAAGCAAGGTGTATGAGAGTTTATTGTAGTATGTCTTTATGTTGATGACATTATCTATTTTAGCTCTTCAAAGGCTTTACTGGACGAATTCAAGAACTCCATGATGAAGGAGTTTGAGATGACAGATTTGGGAAGTTTAAAGTATTTTCTTGGTTCGGAGGTGAAATAAAGAAAGAGTGGTACTTTTGTGTGTAAAAAAAGTATGCAAAATATTTGTTGAAGAAGTTTCACATGGAAAGTTGTGATATTGCTAAAACACACACCGATGAACACCAATGAAAAGTTGCAGCTTGAAGATGGCACAGAGAATGCTGACGGGAAAGTGTTTAGAAGCTTGGTAGGAGGCTTGAATTATCTCACACACGCGTGCAGACATTGATTACAGTGTGAGTATAGTGTCAAGGTACATGAAAAACCAAACCAAGCAACATCTTGGAGTTGCAAAGAGAATACTCAAATATGTTGCTGGCACAACCAACTATGAAATCTGGTATGAAAGTGTTGAAGATTTTAGATTATGTGGTTATACAGATAGTGATTTGGCAGGGTGTATTGATGCAGAAAAATCACCTCTGGCTCAGTGTTCAGTTTTGGCTCAGGTGCAGTTACATGGAGCTCAAAGAAGCAAGAGATAGTGATGTTATCTTCTTCTGAAGTTGAATATTTAGCAACGGGATCGGCGGCAAGACACGGAATTTGGCTAAGACAATTATTGAGTGATCTATGTTGCACACATGAAGGAGCTACTGAGGTGATGTTATCTTCTTCTGAAGTTGAATATTTAGCAACGGGATCGGCGGCAAGCCACGGAATTTGGCTAAGACAATTATTGAGTGATCTATGTTGCACACATGAAGGAGCTACTGAGTTGTGGTGTGATAAAAAATCAGCAATTTCAATGACCAAGAATCCAGCTTTCCATGCCAGAACAAAACACATTAAAGTGAGAAATAGAGAGCATAAAGTTTTCTCTGCAAGCCTTTTTCCCTTTCTTCGATACTGCTCCATCTTTCTTTTTATTTATTTGAACCAACATGTTAGGATATTTTTAGTATTGTGAAGATGTTCGCTATATCCGTTGTTGTTGCAACATCGTGTCAACGACGCTTGTTTCTCTTCACTGAAAAAGCACAGAAAAGTACAATGACGTGGCATTTCCCCTTAGCAGGCTTTCAAGGGTTTAGATGGGCCTTAAAACCCATATATATATCTGTCTTCGTCCTTGAGGGATTTGAGAGTCTTCTAGCCGCAATCACAGCTCAATTTACAGAGCATTTGCAGATTCTTAGCTGAGATTATGGTGATTTGCGAGCTGTAAAAGAATTCCCCTGAAGTTCATTGTTTACAGAAGACACCAACAACCACTCTACAACTGGTATAGCTTTAGGTGTTGTCTTCTGCATTTCAATGGGGTTTTGGGGTTGTGTTTAGACGTTTCTGGATTCATTCTTTGTAAACACAACATGTGCATATTGTAGGTGTTTTTATCACCATCGTGCTTGATTAGTTGAGTAGCCAGGATTGTCCAAACACCACCTTAACATTTGCTAGTGAATTGCTTGCATTTGGGTAGATAGTTGATGCTCCCTTGTGTTTCTCTAGTCTAGGATGATTAGATAGAGAAGTTCACTGGAATGGAAGGATGTGTAAGGTGTATTGATGTGTGATTCAATGGTTTGGGTGAATCTAGTGAAATCCTGGCTTGGAGCCCCCAGATGTAGATCGGTGGATCGAACTGGGTAACCAAACTCTTTGTGTTCTTATGTTTTCTTCCGCACTCTGTTTTGTGTTTGCCTCTGGTTGTGGTTTGCATGTTGTTGAGACTACGCTCAAACAACGTCTACAGGGTTTTATCTATTAGCTTGGGCCTGTCACAACAATCGTCTAATTTTCTCTAGCTAGGGTTTCTGTCGCTCCCAATTATAGCTTTCCTGCTGAAAAGTCATTCATGGAGGTTTCTCTACCTTTGCACTTCCCTTCCCTGCATTGTTTACTCTTTCATTGTGTATTTTTCAGTTCATGAATTGCCGAGATGGCTTTTCATCAAAGGTAGAAATGAAGAATTTGTAAAAACCATTATTACCCTGGCCTCGTCATCGGCGCAGGAGAGTGATATCTGCAAATTAACTAAAATATCATTGGATACTTTAGTGGAAAGTGAGGCGAACACTAAAGAGCTCAACATTTACAATGTAGCGGAAGACGGTGGGGCTACAGATGGTGTTTAAATTTGTGGCGTTCTTCTGTGCAGGGGTTGGTGGTCAAATTATTCATGATATACATCCTGGAATTGTTCCCGAAGTGCGTGAGGAACATTGCGGTGGTGATGGCGGACAGAGAGAATGAGTGGTATTTGGGGTGACTTTGATGGTGTGTATGGTGTTCGTTTGGTGGTTGCTGGAGACGAGAGGAACCACGATGTCTGACACCATGCATAGTGGAAGAAGAGTTCAAGTTTGTGGAAAGCGTGGTTTCATTTAACTAAGAAATCTAAGATCGCATTTTAAGTGTGATTTCCTTATTAAATGGAGTACTATATTGGTAGATTGCTTCCCAAACTGAACCGGGTCAACAGTTTGACCTAAATCGCTCTTGTTCGGCATCGGCTATTCCTACACAGTGTTAAAATTTGGAATGAATTGCGAGAGATGGAAAGTTTTGTTGTCCGCGATGCAATAGACGCTCCAACCAAATGGGATTTCAGCTGGTAATTTGTTGTCCTTAAGCTTTTATATTGTTCACTTTTACCCCCAAAAAGTTTCTAAATTTTGCAATTTAGTCCTCATTTTTTAAAATATAAATATTTAACAAGGACTAAATTGCAAAAAATAAAAAAACCTTTTGGGGTTAAAAGTGAATAATTTAAAAGTTTAGGGGTCTAAAATTGAACATTAAATGCATTTGGGGCTATTTCGAAAAAAAATATAAAAGTTATAGGACCATTTAAGATAATCAAATACTTTATTGATCAAATTGGATAATAATGAAACTTGCAAGACTATTTTTGGGTATTTATTTCTATAGATATTAGTATTACCCGCCCGCGCGATGCGCGGGAAGAGAAGTTTCTAAAATATCAAAAAAAAAAATTTAGAGATTCAACAAAATAATAAATTGTCCTCACGATTGAATGAAAGAAAATGTATAAGGTAAAATAGTTGACTATTGAAGTAATGATTAAGAAATTGATCAAGATTAAAGGAATGAAAGTTTTGACTGTAAAACTGAGGTTTAACTGTCAAGGTTGAAGGAATATCAAAGTTTTCCTATTTATTTTCTTGATCCGGCTCCTCTAAAGAAAATAATTTATACATGCGTAAAAGTAATAAAGGTGAAAAAATATTATTTCTTAAAAGAAAAAAGCAAAAAAAAAAATTCTAATAACGTCCTACATTTCTTTCCCATAGCATTTCTAAAAGAAATGAATTGCTTGACAATTTCATGTCACTAACCACAGGAATAAAATTGCCCTTATTTAAAAACCAAAATGTAGTTTATTTAAAACTGGCGATTGTTAATTCCATTCTAATACAAATTATGGAATAAATATGTTTTTAAATACAATTAAAGTTTTTTGAAAATAAAATACAATTAAATTTTAAATCAGCAAGTAAGATCATAAAAAATACAGTTTCATAGCCCATAGATTTTATAAATTAGATTATCTAGAACAGATCAGTGACAACGAATATGTAAGTCTGGATCAAAAAATCAATATAAAGTTTATAATTCTTAAAAATTATAACTTAAAAAAACCTAAAAATAAATGTAATGCACTTACAATTCCTGTATATTTATTAGCATTGCGACAATCAAGTATACAATTCATTTTAAAGTGGCTAATATTTAAAGAATCAAACAATGCTTCATTAAAAAAGATAAATTATAAAGCGGTTAATAAAATTTATCAAACAATATGTAATCGTCCGGATCATAGAGCAAAACATTAAACTTCGATTTAAACATTCATGTTAACAAAATCCATCATAGCACATCACTTGAAGATTTTGAGACATCAATGGCGATTAAATTTAATAGTCAGTTCGATAAGACCCTTCATAATATCATAAAACCAAACATCATCAAACTTTCTCAACAAAGGTTTCGCAACAAACATCCTCAATAAAGGTTTCGCATCATCGAAATAGTTACCCTTCATATACTCAGAAAAAACGTCCATTTGCGCTACAATACATTCAAACATAGCATCTGGAACGGCTAGAAAGTTACATTGTCCAGTCATGTCTCATTTGTTCAACATCTTATCATCATCATTGGATAAAATTCTCTAGTCTTTATGTATATGTTTAATAAATGCAGCATTTATATTTTGAAGGAGAATGAAAGTATAGACAGAGTATTTCTACTTGTAATTTTTTCCAGGCAGAAATTCGAGGGGATGACCAAAAATTTTGTCAATAACTTGAGCAAATCTAGATGAAAAAGCATTCCCCATTGATGGTAAGATATAAATTTTTCATGTGCTTGTAGAGATTAGTCTTCTGTTTGTCACAACATTCTGCAAAATGATAATTGTATATGATTAAGATTCAGTTCATAATTGCAGTAAACATGGAAATAAAATTAAAAAAATAAAACAATTGATTCAAAACATCATCACCAACACGCCTTAATTTTCAAGTGAAAATTAAGCCTGTGCCGCATACTTGCATTCCATTTTCTAAATTATAGCCCAAAGTGCAAGCTATATTCAAAGCCAAAATTAAAGTTAAAAAATTCATTTAAGTCTGAGAAACTCCATGCCATTGGTACTATATTCAATATCCATATCAATATAATCATGGAAGTTTCTGCAAAATCAAAATATTTTGTGCGAAATAGCCTTGCTCCTTTTTGTCCAATGGGATGACCTGAATTCATTTCAGGCAAATGTTTTGAATTCTTGTTAGTTATTAGCCAATGTATACATCTAATTCATGTTAGTTATTAAAACCCTAATTATTTTATTTCCTTTCATCATCCTTATTGTAAAAATTCTGCATCTATTTTCCCCATCACCGCAAATCTCATTTGCACAAATAAATAATTAATACATATTATATACATATTTTATTACCATCATGATTTCTCCATCATTATTTTATTATCATATAATTAATAATACATATTTATTTTTCTTTCTAAATTAGATTTAGTCCGTGCTATATTTTTGGCATATTAATTTTTCCATCATCATTTTCTATTATTAATTAATCAAAAATTGTACACTTAAATTGAACAGCCGGGATCTCATTTCAAAATTTTCAAGGTGGCCAATATGGTAATAAATTATTTGATATATACATAATAAAATAAATTTGCAATGATTAACATAAATGTCAACCATCTTCATAAAATATATGGGATTCAATAATTTATCTATAACCTTTTTTAATTTGATAGAAATAACACATAAATGGTAACGGATTTTTAATAAAGTTTATAATTAGTTGTCTAATATTATAAGATCTACAAAACGATACATAGTAAATATACAGAATTAAAGTAAATTATCATTTTTGACAGGATTTTAACTATCCAATTAGTAATAATGTTTCCCAAATTCCACCTTTTAATTATGGGATCATTTCATTCTTTATTAGTGTATAGGATTTAAATATTTATGATTTTTGGATCTAATAAAGTAACACACATTTTTTAAAATTTAAAACCACATATTTAGAATGGTTTATATTAAAAAAAATACATATTCTAATATTTAGTTTTGATTTTTTATTTAATATTTAGTTTCCAAAATACAGGTATATTTATATGGAAAAATTTAGTTGGCAATAAAATATCGTATTTGTAAAAATCATAGTAATAGTTGAAGGGATAAATTACATTAATTATTCTTTATTTAAGGGGTAATTTATTTATTTTCATTGATCATCTCATCTTTTACGATTATTCTTTGATCTTTCCATAATCATTTTCATTGTCTATAGTCAACATTTCAGTTTTGTTTATCCAATGGAAATCAATTTAATCAATGTAATCAATGTAATAAATATAATCAATGGAAATCAATTACCCCATCATCTTTGCTTTATTTATGGGGTAATACTTAGTTTTTCATTTTTTTATTTGATATTGTGTTTTCAAAATACGGATAAAAGTTTAGGGGTCTAAAATTGAACATTAAATGTATTTGGGGCTATTTCGAAAAAAATATAAAAGTTATAGGACCATTTAAGATAATCAAATACTTTATTGATCAAATTGGATAATAATGAAACTTGCAAGACTATTTTGGGTATTTATTTCTATAGATATACCACAGAATTTAGTTTGTTCAATTTTATATTAGAGCAATTTGGAAAATTTGGTTTGCTGTGTTGAAACCAAGCCTTAAAAATGAAGGTGTAGGAAGTAAACGCTTTTGCTCATAACGACATATAGAAGGGTAAAAATTAATGTGGTTCCCTGGATATCGAATGACCAACAAAATAAAATACAGTGATTCCTTAATCCTCAGTTCATAGTGGACGGAGGATTTGGAAGG
Organism: Hygrophila difformis; assembly: GCA_030278955.1. Classification (NCBI taxonomy): domain Eukaryota; kingdom Viridiplantae; phylum Streptophyta; class Magnoliopsida; order Lamiales; family Acanthaceae; genus Hygrophila; species Hygrophila difformis. Next base: position 15,992,593 of record JAOANR010000010.1, on the reverse strand, counting down.
GCAAAAAATGAGAGAGTGAATTATTAGAAGAGCATGATGCTTCATTTAATGTATTTTAGATAGTACAATGAGCGATTTATTTCCGGTCAAATATAGTGAAATAATTGTTAGATGACTTTGCTAAAAGCATACTAACTAATAAGATGTATTACAACTTACCTTACTTCAAAGGAAGCCTTAACATATACTTTCTCCATCTCATTCTAAATGTTACGTTGGATTTTTTTTCTTACTATTTACTATTTATCTTTGACTCAAACTCTTATTATAATTATGCAAGAAAAAAAACATATAATCAAGTGAGATCTTGTTAGATTTTTTTAATCTTTTAGTTTTATAATATCAATTTTTTTATAATTTTTACATGTACAAAATTTAAGTTATTACTGTTAGGTCCAAAGTGACGAGATGACGGCTAAAACCTGTTTGTCCTGCTAACTTGTTCAAACAATTTTCATGAACACCCGTTATTCAGTTTAAGATAATATGCAGCGGAAAATAAAAAATTGAAAAACGTAAAAAGAATAAATACAGTAATTTGTTGACACAGTTCGGCCGTAGCCTACGTTTGGGGATACCAATGCAGGAGTCTCCACTATTTGTTCGAACAGGATCCGCGATCCAAACAATAGTTATTTGAAATCTGCCGAACTCCGTTCTCCAAGCAGATGAATTGTCAGACCAAAACTCTCTCTAGTTTTGGTGAAGATCTCCCCGACCTTGCTTCAATTCCGTGAAGGCTCCCCCTTCAAGTTTCTCTTGGACGAAACCTGTCCGCAGACCCTCCTCTTCAAGATGTATCTGTTGAGCGTAGTTAACCACGACGAACGCCTTGGATAATCCCCTTGAGTACTATTGTCACCTTTAACCAAAGGGCAAGTAAACTTCTTCTCGATCCAAAATCTACCCAAGGCTCGGTTGCATAAAGGTGATGAAATCACCTGTATACAAGTGGATCAAATGAATTCTTCACGGATTGATGAACGCAATAACACGAGTGAAGAATTCTGTAGACACTTCGAATGATGAGAGGAAAAATTGTAATTGTGCCAATTGATCTGTGAAAATGCATGGCCAGCCAACTTATTTAAATCCTCCTCTTGAAGTGCAAGAATCGACTCTCTATGGAAGCTAAATAATCTTCCTTGTATGCAATATCCCATCTCTAAGGAAGGAATATAATTTCCTTGTATCCAACCTTTCCTTAGTGATATTTCCATAGATGATGATTTTCTTTCCATAACACCAAAGTCAATCTGCTGAATATATCAAGTAGTTGTTGTACACTATCTCTGCAGATCTGCTAGCTGTCCTTCCATAATTAGGTCCGTCTGGATCAGATTTGGCGGGAACCACGAAAGGTGTTCGAACATCGGTTGTGAACACATACTGCCAAAACAGATTCCTAACAATTACTCGTTAAAATGTGCATCGACATGCGTGTCTGGGACCAAAGTAACAATTACTCTGAGACGGAGGTTGTATTGTTTTTAGACAGTGAAATTATGCATCAAAATGTTTGCTTGCATGAATTTGAAGTTGCATGTTTTGTGGCTTGGAAGTGAATGAACCATTTTTCCCTCTTTCATTGTGTTTCCCTATTGGTTTGGATAACTAGCTAGGTGTTTGCTTCATTAGTAGAAAGTGAAATTTGATTGGAATTGAATTAATTTTGATGCTTCTGACCCTTTGAAATGAGAGGGTTTCATGGAGTACAGTTAAATTAAGAGTCATTCTGCTCGGAACTATCCCGGGTGATATACACTTTTGGTCCCTTTAGATTCAATTTTTATTTCACTTTTGGTCCCGCTGTTTGTTTTTTACCAAAAAAATCAGTAGTTTGACCGTTAGTGGATAAAAAAAAATTTATAGAAAATTAAATCTTTCTAATAATTGCTAAATGACTCCTAGATCCATTTTTTTTGTAAACAGTGACACTCATGTGTCGGCAAAGATGTATGAGAGCTTAAATCACACAAAGGGGGATAAAGGGGAGGGATAGAGGGCTGGGTGGGAATCGAACCCCCAACCTATGGTTGGGAGACGGGGGACTTGACCACTAGGGTAAGTCCCAAAATTACAACCTATCCATTTTTAAATACAACCTATCCATCCTCATTAACCACCCTAATTAGAAACCCCAACCCTAAAAGATTTTAGATAGATATTAACAGAACCTATTTCAGCGCGAAAAAAAAAAAAAAAAAAAAAAAAAAAAAAAAAAAAAAAGATCGAGAAGGAACACAAAGATGGCCAAATGCTTAGGTGAGTGAACAAAGCGAAAAAAAATTATTTGATATGGTCATTTTTCTTTCTAAAATAATTCAAACTACACCTTTATTTTATTTTATTTTTTGTCCCTGTTGGTCTTCTAAATTTACATATAATATCCAAAATACTCCTTTTTCTCACTAAACATGTACTTTGAGCTAATTAATTCATTAATTATGTCTATATGAAATATTTAAAATTTAACTACACATATCACATGCCAAATCATAAATATTAATGAAATAATAAAATAAAATTGATATTAAATAATTAGATTAGAAAACTTTATTTAGATATTAAATTTTAATAATTATATTTAGAAGAAAATAAACTATGTTATATAAAATTAATTAAAATAATTATTTAAATTTTGAAGCATGCAATTGCCAGAATGGTCAAAGCTTGGATAAAGACTAGAATAGACACGCTCGCTGGAGGAATGGGTTGATAGAAATCTCCAGCAAGAGGTGCTTTTGCTTGTTTTTTCATTCTATTATTGCCACAGATCTAACTTCCCAAGGTCAATCGGATCAACAACGAAATTAAAATGGATAAGTAAGCTACCAATGAAGAAGGCGATTTTGGAATTAACCTAGAGACCCAACCCCCCCCCCCCCCGTTCTTCATCAATAATTGATTCACTTCGTAAATGTTTCGGAATTCCGACGTGATATGCACCTAGCTCAAGTCTAGATACAAATTGTTTGAGCCGAGGGCTCGATTGAGGGTTTTTGGTTCCCACAAACTCTAGTTGGCCTTTGAGAGAAAATGAAACATAAAAACATTTAATATTTCATAATGTTCAAAGGTGAGGAGTAATGTTGGGGGAATGCCATATAGGGGTGGGCACGGTTCGGTTAACCTGAATTTTTCAGGTATTTATATTTGTATTTGAACCGGGCAAATACTTCATTTTAGTATTTGTATTTGTAACCGGAGTCCTCGGTTAACCGGGGGTTCGGTTTCGATTAGATTTAGCGGTTAAACGATTCGGTTCGAATATTTAAAAATCTACGAAACTCAAAGATTTAAAAAATGAAAACTTGATTATACATTTTAAGAGGGTCGGACGATGTTATTACACTCAGAAAAAAATATACATATAACTATGGAATCAAATGGTTCTTTTCAATGTAATCAAAATATGTTAGTATATGTAACAAATCTTAATGTAGAGCTATATTTTAATAATAGGGTATTCTTAAAGACAAAAATCAATATATGCTTATTAATTATGGTGATATATTTTGATAATTAGCTCTTTAGTTTTTTATATTTGTTTTATTATATACTTAAATAATTAAATAAATAATGATATATATTATCTATATAATTTTATACCATCAAATATCTATAATATTACACTATATATAACTTTTAAAATAAAATAAATATATTCGGTTCGGTTCGGTTATCCGGGGGAAAAAAATTAAAGTATTTGTATTTGTATTTGAACCGGACGAATATTGAAATATGATATTTGTATTTGCTCCGGGGTCCTCGGTTAACCGGAAATTCGGTTCGATTCAGCGGTTCAACGAATCGGTTCGAATATTTTGCCCACCCCTAATGCCATATATAGGCAAACCCTAATTACATCGATTAATTAAGCTAAATAATTAATTAGGGGCTTTAATCAACCCATTACAATAATTAAACAAACCCTAATATATAAACAAGCCATCCGAATTGTTGAAGACGACGCTAGCCCTGGAAAGGAGGAATACGTCCGGAAGGAAAAAGGGACGACGCGAGAGATGGCCATAGACGATGCTAACGACGTGAACTGAAGAGGGGACGACGCCAAACATGGCAAGGATGGACAACGCGGAGCTAAAGGGCGACGCGAGACATGGAAGACGACGTGAAACGCTATGGACGACGCGGACCATGGAGGGACGACGTGAACCGGGAGGAGGGTTGGCGTCGTAGGTAGTCTGGAGTTGCCGGAGACGATGGAATTGCCGGAGACGATGAAAGCAGTGGCGGAGTGAGCTCTGGCCGGAGTTGGATCTTGCGGCGGCGAATCGGAGTTCTGTTGTTCGACGATGTTGCGGCTTTCGGGGTTCGCCGGAGACAATTGAGGAGAGTAGCAGCTTCGGGGTGAGGAACGGGAAATGATGCAGCAGCTGCTCGAGAAGCGGGAGGCTCGCCGGAGGATAACTTGAGGGTTTTTGAGCAGCAGCCGGAGTTGCAGCGGCGAGGGTTCTTCCCGGAGGCTTGCGGAGGTGGTTGCTCGTTGTTGATGGACGCGGACAGATTTCCGGGGATGGAAACTGAAATGGTGACGATGGCGGCAGTGGATAGTGATGGTGGTGGCCGATCGGAAATGATGAGGAGCGGCCGCCGGACTGGATAGCAGGCCCGAGATGGTAACGGGACGGCCGGAGGGTGGAGAAGGTTGTAGCGTGGCCGGTGGTCATGTGACACCGCCGATGGAACTTCGCTGGAAGCCGACGGAGATGGAGACGCTCGCCGAGGAAGATGATCGGAACTGGGGTTGTCGATTGGAACGATGGCAGGGGCGACGATGGGCTGCTTTACTTGGGCCTGGGGAGTTGACGGGCCTTTGAAGGTTGTGGGCTGGCAGAAAATAAGAGTTGGGCTTATTGGATCAGGAACTGGTCCGCATTGAGGGGTGTCTTGGGCCGGTTGGAATGGGCCAAATAAAATGGGAACTGGGCCGAGCCTAAGAGGGATGGATTGATGGAGTCTTGGATCTGTTGGGCTTCTAAAATTAATTGAAGGAGCCCAATAACACTTGGACTTTAAAGGCTCTCTTGAATTAATTTGCTTTAGCCCAATAACTTCATTCCGCCTTTGCTGGAACATCGTCGCTGCTGCCGTTGACCAGCGTTGACCGGTAGAATTCCGGTGACTTTCCGGCGGTGATCCGGCGACTTTCCGGTGAAACTCCGATGAGGTTCCAGTGACCCATATGATCCGGATTCCTGGTTGGGTTGACCCGGGCATCCTTGCCAATTATGCTACAGAACTGTTCCTTGAATTCCAGAATAAATACACACTGCACACTCAAGATTATACAGACATCAATCTGCAAGCATTTTATATGTTTTGATGATGTTGCAAAACATTCTCCATTCTCCAATCTCCACATCATGTTGCAATTTTGATGTTTAGAAAAAGTAATTTGTGCAAACACTTTCCTGTAATTGGATTCATTCCTTATGTTTCAGATATTCCTTTTGTACATTTTATAGGTTTGGAATCCGCGCGCCAATCAGGATGGATGTGCTCCTTCAGCTGTGGAGGCTTGGAAGAGTATGGCAAACGACACCAATTGCAAAAGAACACATTGCCGCTGCCAAAAGTGGTCTTCATATAGTTTATTGCTCCATGAAAATATTGATTTTGATCTGGATTTGCATCGGGTAGCGTGCGACCGAACGAGCTCCAGTATATATATATATATATATATTTCGTAAATAGAATAATATATATATATATATATATTTAAACCATTGTGTTAAAAGATCGAGTTCGATGCCTTATTATTATTTTATTATTATTTCTTGAGGGTATGTACATTCGGTGAAACGTTTTATTTGACACCCTCTCTCGTAGTCAAAACGGCATTGATTTAATGGTGATGTATGAGTCTATACTCCTAGATGTATCCGCATGGGTTATCTGGAGCTCCGGAGTGTGTCGGTATAGAGTCTGCTGCATGCGCTTACCTCGTGGGTACGAGTCCCAGAGGTTAATCCCAAGGGTTCGTCCCTAGGATATGTTTGAGTCCTTGTGGGTATAAAGTCTCAAAGATTGGTCCTGTGGGTTCTTCCCAATGATATATTATGGGGTGTCATCGATCATATTGAGCAATGGTAAAAGATTTATTTTTGGCATATGCGAGGCTTAAAATAATTTTATTCATGATGTAAATTACCCGCTTTTAAATTATATATATATATATATTTTTACTTTTCTAAGATTTCCCAAATTGTTGTGTGGTTTGTTAACTTACACAGTCTTTTTGTACTGATTTGTTGTTGTCATCATTTTTCAGATACTGAAGAGTAAGCATTGCATCACGACGGGATGGGATTTCCTTTCGAAGGACTTGTCGAATTAAATTTTTAATTATTTCACAAACTTTTGGACTTGTGTTTTGGCCGTATATTTTGGTCCTTTTAACTTCCGCATTACTCATATACTTATGCTTGTGTGATGTTTTAAAAACTATTTTGAACTCGTGCACTGTTTTAATTAAGCCTTAGCGTCTTATTAAATGAGTTCGACTTGGCCGTATCTTGTTTAATAAGGTGTGGCAGTAGCGTTCGGTCTGGGTTACTGGAGTGTTACAGTCAATATTATTATTTGCTAGGTCTGTCAATAGAACATTATGTTTTAATGTTCAGAGTCTGTGTCAACTTCCCATTGGTTGGAGTTAGTATATAATTTTCAGTCTGTGGGGTCGGTAATAGGGGAATTGGCTTGTGTCTTTTGCAAATTTTCTAAAGTGTTACAAACTAATTAATCAAACACTTATTTGAGAGTCAATTCGTCCCTGGTAGCCCTTGGAGTCAAATTGGGTGGTCTGTGTATGAGTATTTCTATATATATAATGGCATGTATGGTATTAGATATATATATACACGTATAAAGGCAGAAAGATAGGCACGTGTGGATTTTATTTACTAATTCTCTTGCCTTTGCAAGTGATTTTGGAGTTTTGTGGTCAAAATAACTGCGTAAATAGATATCTAATCTTACTTGAATGTGTGGCAGTCTCTTTCTTTAGTGGCAGTCAAAATTACAATAACAGTGTATGTCGGATACAAGTAATATAAAGAAATTGTTGGTAAAAATTTTCTTCTTGTGTGTACAAATTGATATTGATGAGTAGGTGCTTATGTGTTGATTATATGGATTATGCAGATTATGCGGTTGAGGGCAGGACCGTGATGGGTCTGCAACGATGAAACTCGCCCCCTCTGTCAAAAATTTAATTAAATCTAGGTTGACGAACCTTTGACTATGCGGTATTGTGGGTCTAACCCCTAACCTCGCATGCGGGCTTAGGTTAGGGCACCACTGCTATAGGTTTAGACGTCCTTCCAACAGAAACTTGCGGATTATGCGGTTAATGGTGTCATCGTCAATACTAATTCACCATCAACATTAATTCACTATCACTATAAATTTTGAGGTTGCGTCGGTTCTTTATTTGTCCTTGTGGAACTTAACTTACCAGTTTATACTGAGTTATGTGTGCGCGCTTTTCTTTTCTCTTTTTCAGGATTTGGAAATAAATCATCATGAGCACGTGCACATTGGGAGCTTAGATTCAAGTTTAAAATTTTATTTTAAATTATATTTTAATTTTAGCCAATAAAACCACCTTTTAAATTCATGATGTATTATGCACAATTACTTTTGAAACTATTATGGATAATAAAAGTTATGTTTTCTTAATTGAGCATTTGCATCTCTTGGTTGATTTGTGTGTTATAGTATTGTATCAAAGAGATGTGGCGGTAACATCCCTTTATTTTGATGTTTAAAAATTGGGGGTGTTTACATCTTTTATTTGTTCTTTTCGTTTTGTGTGCTTAAAAATTTCTAGATTTATTTTAGTTGCTACACAGATTTACAGTTTGTTTTATTTGGGGTTGGATAATAGGTTAGGGTTTTTAATTGTGTTGGGTAATGGGTATGGGTGGGTTGTATTTTAAAATGGATCTAGGATATTTAGCAAATATTAGAAAGATTTAATTTTTTTGAAAATTGTTGTTATACCCTACTAACGGTCAAAATATTTACTTTTGGTCAAACACTAATGGTGGGATGAAAAGTGGAAAAAAAATGAATCTAACAGGATTAAAACTGGAAAATTTTAAAACGTGGGACCAAAAGTGGGTGAGAGAAATTCTTACGGGACCAAAAGTGAATTCTCCCCGGCCTATTGCCATTCTTATAATTAATACTTATGCTAAACCAATTAAATTAAATAATTAATATAATCACATGATGGATCTCATGTTGCTATTCTTTTGTTTCTTTTTTGCGTATACCAGATATCTCAGGCTACATGTGGCTATTTTTGTTAATAAGTATTGCTCAAGCTTTGAAATAATAACAACCATTAAATTGGAATTCAACAACTATTACGCTTAACTTAATCAGTTGTCAGCAACATTCGTTGAATAATACTTACACACTTGTTATATTCTCCACGTCTATTGAAACCATTCTTCGACCCGTCCTCCTCCTCCAATTGATTTTGTTTGATGCCCCTCCTACAATACATGGCCCGAGCCAAATTGATTATTCAACTATGCTACTTAATTCAGCTATAACATATGTTTCTTCTGTTATTTTTAGTTGCTACACTTCATGATTTCACTCAATCCAAAACATATTTTTAACGCTTAATATCTCAAATTGTGTAAAAGTTAAAATTATTAAAAAAAATTGATACTCTAAATCTATACGATTAGACGAATCCAACAAAATCTCACTCTATTCTATTTTATCATTTATAATTGTATTAAAAAAATCGAATTAAAGTTACTCAATAAGAGATAATAATTTTTTTAGGCCATCGGAAGGAGTCATTTCCAAATTTTAACAATTATTTATTCATTTAGAGTTTTGGCCCACTACAAGGATGTTGGACCCAAAAAAGAGCCAAAAGGGCCGCATGTTGTTAAAATGGCCTCTTTATGGCCTAAAAGTGACCTTTTTAAGATTTTTATTTTTTATGTAATTAAAATAATAATATTCCTTCAATCCCATTATTTATGTTGAATTTTTCTTTTTTGACCGCCTGAATAAAAAAAAAAAAAAAAAAACACACACACACTCTTAATAACAACATGTCAAACCACATATCGAGACCAATTGCTAAAATGGGGTTGCTCGGTGCCTCGGTATTCCTCTGTCACACAAATGTGTGCCTTCCCATCGGAGACCCATCATCCTCCCGATCTTCAATTTTGTTTCACGTTCTCTTAATGGTTGGAGAGACCTTATTTTTTGTAATGTCATTTCGTAAAGAAATATATGTTAGCAACCGAAAAATTCGGTAGCTAATGTTTCTTTCCAAAAAATGTATTTTTCTTTTCATTCTCTTTCTTTTATTTTTATTTTATTGAGAGCCCAATTCCCGCAAATTACAAAGATTATGGAGGGAATGGATAGGGGCACAGGAGGGAAATCGAACCCCCAACCTCAGTTTGAGGGTTCTCTGCTAGAAAGACCCACATTGGTGTGACAGAGCATTACTAATGCACTGAGCAACCTCATTTTAGGCTTCGAGATATGATTTGACATATTGTCCTAAAATGATAATTTTTTAATTCAAAATGCAGAAAAAAGAAAGTGATACATAAATAATATGATGAAATGAATATTATTGATTTTAATTACATAAAAAATTAATAAAAAATTAAATAGGTCATCAGAACGATGTAATTTTCATTTTTGGGCCATAAAGGGCTATTTGAACGACACGTGGCCCGTTTGGCCCTTTTTCTGGGCTCGAAATCCTTGTAATGGTCCAAAACTCTAAATTAAAAACAATGGTCAAAATCTGGAATTGACTACTTACCTAAAAAAATTATTCTCTAAATGGTAATTAGTATGCAAATGTAACAACTAAAAATAGAGGTATACCTCTAAGATTCAAACGTAGTACCAATATTGTATCAAGATTGGACACATGTTTATTACTATTCCGGGGGTGTTTGGTGACAACTACTTTAGGTGAATACTATGGTATCCTAGGCCACATTGGACCCAAGACTAATCCCTCGAGCATCGGGTGGGCATTAATGTGAGATAAAATAGCTATAGTGGCTGATCAATTTTATTTGTGAAATCATTGCAATTAGTAGCATTTTGGATTTCAGCTTAATGCAGACAAAAAGTTGGTATCTAAATTAATTTATTATTCACGTAATCAATTCATACTTAAGAGCTAATTACCAAACATGTAATATTAATTTTATTATAGTGGCAAAGTAGCAAGAGCTGTTTTAGTAGTTTCATAGTACAACTTTTTTTTTTTCCCCGAAACAACCAAGGAAGGCGTAGGGAAGTTTCATAGTACAACTTGAATTGGCATAAAGTTGAGTCGCGTTCAATAATTCAATGTGATACTTAAATAACTACCAGTCTACCAGTGGCAATGTGGCATTAATGTGGAAGGTGGCCTGCATGCAGCAACTAATAAATGGGATTATCACATTTCGTCCTTTACCACCATGCACCACCGTTCAGTTTTTTATTTTTATTTATTTAATATCATATTCGGGGTGTTTACAATATTATTACTTATTATTTTGTTATCATGTGGTTGAAATTAAATTCCAGCAAGTTTTTTTACAAAGAAAAGTAGCCAATGGGTCTCACCGTACAATAACACATGTTTTGATTTTTCATTATCTGCCACGATGCACTTGACTACTAACTACTTGAGTATAAAAATTTAAAATCAATCAATTATTTGTATGGAAATGTCTACAAATACAGATTCGTCAACACTAAAAAAAATTCATTCCCAATACATCCCAATAACTAGTCAAACGTTGGAAAGTATAATTATTACTTATGACATACACTATTGACTTGCTCTATATGCAAACACTTGGCAAATTTACAAACCACAAACAATTATTCTCTTTGTCTCGGGTAAGTTGTCTTATTTGACTTTTTGACACTGTTCATTATTTAACTTTGACTTCATTTTACTGCAAATATATATTTGAAAAAAAATAGTCGAATTTGGTCTTATTGGAATCGTATAATCATGTAGTTTTAGAGTATATTTTACATAATTTTTCGTATACATATTTTGAGATATGAACGGCTGAAAATGTGCATTGAATTGTGTGCAGAAATCAAACGAGGCATCTTAAATGGACACAGAGAGTAATATTTAATAACAATCATGCTAAAGGGATATGATGATGATATATATAGTCGGTAGAATTGGATAGAGTTAATAGTTAATTTAGGCCATAACAAGTAGTCATTTCCACTTTTGAGCCATAACAAGTTTGAGTTATGATTTTAGGCCATAACAAACCACTTTTGTTCAATTTTGGGCCATACAGACTTTTTAAAATAATAATTGAGCCCACCTACTCTCCTTTATTATATTTTGACCCCATCAGTTGACTTATCAACTTTTGCCCTTTTACACTTTGACCCCAAACTTTAGATTTTTCATTAAATTTAATCCAATAACTGCCCATCATGCTTCCGATAATTAAATTAAGCACTAAACTTCATACCTTGGCTTTGACCGCCTTGCTGCCGGGTTTTCTAAGCTCCGGGATTTTACGGACTTCCTCCAACCACGCAGCCGCGACCGATGGTTCACCGATTCTTGGCTCCTTCAGCAACAAACAGCACAGTCCTATTTCGTTTCCTACCTTAGGACGTATCAAGATATGAATTAAGGGTTTTTAATAATATTATCGGAGTATTTGGGATATTTGGAAGCCTGGATTTTACTGAAGAAATATTAAAAATATTATTCAAACATTATTTCCCCTAATGGAGAAAACAGATACTTAGTTCCTCATGGAGGAAGCAAGACTCTTGGGGATGCTCCCCATAATATTACAGACACAGAAAGGAAAATTTGCAGAAAGGAAATATTACAAATGTTTTGAAGAGTTGGGAGAATTTTTCGATGCCTTCCATCTGCTTCAAACTCCTTTATTTATAGGCGCCCGCGGACTTCAGCCCCGGATTCCAATCTTCCTCTAAATCCTTGTGACGTCACTGCGTTCGTCACTTGGCCTTAATTTCCACCGGCTACATTATTGTCCTTTTTTGAATTATTGCGTTAGGTGGCTCTTGTCAACTTTCCACCTTCTCTTGTTGGCCACTTTCTGCCAGCCACTCTGCCCTTCTTTGTCGGCTTTTAATTATGAGTGTTGCCGACACCTCTCTTTCTTTTACATCCAGCTAATCTTACTTTGGCTTGTGAAAGTTTTTTGGACGTTTCTTCCCTTTGTCCTGTTCGGGTCCGGATTTTTTCTGGGTTACCCGGATCTTTGTGCCGAATAGGGGTTTCTCCTGTTCTGCACAATATGGGCATATGTGGTTATCCCATTGGCCAACATGCATCATATTGCATGCCTTTTTTCTGGTAGACTCGGTTGCTGGCAACTTGTTTTCCCAGATGAGTAACCTCTTCTTTTCAAATGAGGTTTCCGCAAACTCTGTGCTTTTCCCTATTAAAGAATTAACCAGGAACGATCCATTTAAATTGTTTGAGAATATTTTAAACGGATATTTAACCTTTTCCATCTCGGTGAGACAGACCCAGAATCCCCATGCTCGTCGGGTGGAGATTTCATCTTCGCTGATTGAAGATACCAATGGTGCCTTCTCATCCATAGACTTAACTCTGTTGAAGGCAATCATATCAGGTCTCTGTAATTTAATAAATTGAAAGACCGGATAAGAACCTTTTCCGACTATCTCTGGTGCCGCTGAAATGAACTTAAGCTCCAGAATATCTCCTCTTTGCAGGTGCGGGTTGTTCTGCCATGATTCGTGCACCGCACTACTTATCCATCCCGGAAGTTTTTCGATTTCCGGAAACCCTGGTGATGTAGTATGAACAGATGCTAATGCTCCAAAGTCATACCACTTCCGAACTTCTTCTGGTTTCGATCCTTCGAGCATCCATACCCTGTTGTATCTCCCGGATGTCTCGATTACCGTTTTGCTAGGGTTAATTCCCTTTTTGGAAACCAGTTGTTCCCATTTTCCTTGGTAGTCCAGCCAGGCAGTAGATAGGACCTTCTCGTCTGAATTAACCTTAGAGGTGCCTGTCATTGGCCTAAGGTTAATTTCTTCCTCTTTCACCCCAGAGGCAGTGGGTTGACTTGAGCTTTCGGAAATGTGACTTTCCTCTTGCTCAACATTTTTGTCGGTATCCGACAATGGTTCCTTTGAAGCAGTGCTTGAATCTGCTTCTTCATATGTGACCACTTTAGCTTTTTGGGCACATTTCTCTTTGTTTACCAGGGAAGCTGACGCTTTCCTGATTGGCTCTAATACTGTTTCCCATAGTGCTGTCATTGCTATATGGGAGGTTCGTATATTGTTGCGGACCATGTCCACATCGCTCTGTTGTATTTGGCCAGCTGCTCGTGCATTGATCTCGAGCTGTCCAAAATGCTTCGATAGCTCCTCTAGGTTTTCTCTGAGGTGCCTGAATCTCGTAATGATGGAATCAGCTTCAAATGCTTCCATCTCTCGTCAAGAAATCTGCAAGAACATTTTCATGAGATTTTATAACATCAATATCATAAGTATAATATTGACATTCAGCTTGCCATCTGATAATACGAGCTTTTTCAATTTTTGATTCAAGTTTATTTTTTAAAAAAGCCCTAACATTAGTATTATCGACTTTTAATACAAATTTCTTTGCAAGTAAGAATAAAGGCCATTTTTTAAATGTTTTCCATACTGCAAAGAATTCCTTCTCGTTAATATGCCAAAGTTTGGCTTGTTGTTCAGTGAACAACCCTCCTGTATATCTACAAGGTTCTTGACCCGTAGTTGTTTTTCTCATGAGCACTCCTGCCCATCGAAAATCATTGGCGTCTGTGTAGACTACCAGCTCATCCTCATCCTGAGGTATCGCGAGTTTTGGCAAGCTATTGCAGACTTGCTTTAGTTCACGAATTCTCTTGGTATGGATTTCTTCCCATGTCCATCTAGAGCTTTCAGTCTCTTTCAGGAGTGGTCTAAAATCCTTTCTATATTTTGCAAGGTCTTTAATAAACATACCCGCAAAATTTACAACTCCTAAGAAACTCTGAAGTTGTTTCTTGTCTTTTAATATATCAGGAAAATTGCGGATTTTCTCCACAATGTGTTCCTGTAACTCTATTCCTGCTTCATCAATTTGAACTCCTAAGAATTCAATTTTGTTAGCAGCGATAGTGGCCTTTTTCTCAGAGAGAACTAGACCTTCCCTGTGACATACATCAGAAAATATTTCAAGATGTTTAATATGCTCTTTAATATTTCGAGATGCAATCAGAATGTCATCTATGTAGACGAACATAAACTCTAGGTAATCCTTAAATAGATTATCCATCTTTCTTTGGAATATCTGAGGGGCATTAGAAAGCCCCATTGGCATAACATTCCAAATATATTGCCCTTGTGGGGTGGAGAATGCTGTGAATTTCTTCGACTCATTCTCCATCTTAATCTGATAGAAACCAGATTTGCAATCAAATTTAGAAAACACTTTAGCACCTTTGATGCAATCAATTAAGTGTTCTCTACTCGGAATGTAATAACCATCAAACTGTATTATTTTGTTAATACCTTGATAGTTTATTACCAACCTGGGTTTACCTCTCTTTATTTCACCGTGGTTTCTTACCAAGAATCCAGGGCTACTATAAGCTGAGACTCCAGGCTCGATGAGTTTAAGATCAATATGCTCCTTGATAATTTGCTGCATATCTTTCTTATCCTGCATATTCATTAAGATGGGTTTGTATCGAACATACTCATATTTATATTGTTCTTTTACCTGTAGAGTAGCTTCGATCTTGTTTTTATCCCACCATGCCAGAGGATCCTCGTTAAAGTTTCTCTGGATAAGTCTTTTGACATTTTCGAGGGACAATTTAGTTTCCCCATCAATGTCTAGTGAAGTTATATTTAATGACTTCATTTCCTGCATTGCTTCTTTGAGGTTTATAATTTCCTCAATAGAAGCTTCATCAAATCCTTGCTGTCTAAAAGACAACAAAGCCTTACCAAACTTTCTTTTATCCTGCATTTTTGGATGGGTTAGTTTGGCATCATTATCACCACGTTTGCTGCGAAATAATATAGGCATTAACCTGTTGAATGCCTTTTCCCTGCGCAACACCTGTATCTCATTTCCACAACTTGTGGTAAATATTAACAAATTTCTTTTGTTATCTTGAACATATTTTGTAAAGGATTGTATAAAATTATTCCCTAACAAAATATCCGCTCCTGTGTCATGAAAGTAAATAGGAGGCGTTTTTACCTTATACCAAGGTGTACCAAATGCTCCTCCAATCATGATATTGGCTTGTCGAATACCCTTATTTAGTACTAGGATTTTTTGGGAAAAATCTCTTCCTGCAATAATGGGTAATGATTCCATAGCTTCGCTAGGGAAAACTCCTGGTTTTGCCGTGCAAATACCTGATCCTGAATCAATATAAGCTGAGAAATATTCTGACTTATATTCTTCATATATTATACCTATTGAGATATAAATGGAGAATGGACTTGTCATTTAATTCTGATGGTGTGACCCTTCAGATTAAATTCTATACCATTATCCTTTCTTACCCATGGTTTATGATTTTCGAGAAAACTTAATCCCAAAATCATAACCCCATTGTCTTTTCCGGCGGTGCCTAAGACTCTGATCTCGTGTCCTGCAATTTCAATTGTTCCTTCATAGGTTCCAATTGATGGCTGCTGCAAGTAGTATAAGTCATCACATGGAAAACGGTTAATCTTTTCAGTGATGTCGAATATTACTCGTATTTCTTTCCATCCTTCAGGGCATTTTATCTTTATATTATCTACCCCGATGGATTGAGGAGTTAGATCTTTTATGAACTCCTTCCCTTTATATGCCATAATTCTGTCTTCCGAAAAAGACATACGGCTTGCGTACTCAATTCTAGCACTCGTTGATCTGTCTAGAATTGGATGATCTCTTATTTGTATGTCTACTCCTCCTAACCTTGGAATCTGGGTAGGATTTGGAGTCATGACTTTAGCAAATTCCTTGAAAATTCTAGGAATTTCTATATATTCTTTCCTGAGAAATAAGTCAGAATGATGACTATTGGAAAGTGCATAAGAGATTCTATAAGTTATAGAATATGGCCTGTTCCCTTCTTTTATCAGATCTTTTCTTTTAAAATCCTGATGAAGGGTTAGAACTCTACTAAAATCTTGGTCAGCTAAGTTATAGGAAATTCTGGGATGTATGTCAAACATTAATTTTCCAGCATATAAATTTCCTACCATAGTTCCAAGAAGACCATCTCTAAGGTTATTGATTCTTCTATCAGTGACTGATAGATGTAATTCAGAATCAATGCCTTCTTTGAAGGTTGCCTTAATTACTACTTCAATGGCTCCTATGTGTATCCATTTCATAGTAATGGCGATTTCCTCCTTCATTCTGCTTAATTCCTCAAGAATTTCTTCTTTAGGAATTAATTGCATATTCATAACATTACAAGTAAGTTCCATAGGAATTGCAAACTCACCTGCACTTACCTTGTAGATGATGTTATGTCTTCTCTGGTTGAGTCCCATCTGGTTAAGAACTCGTCCAATCCCGCCAATTCTGAATCCGTCATATGAGCAGAGGTTGGAATCTTGTCGCATTATTCTTTCCATGGTTCGATTTGAGATCGTCATCCTTGAAAAGAATCCAGACAGGTTTTCAGTGGTCTGAATCATGTCTTCTTCAGTCAGACTCGGTTGAAGATCCATCTGAATATGAGTCCGAGTCACTTCTTAATTCTTCCTCATAGATGCTTTCATCCGAGGGGATGTCCTCAAACTGATAGACTGGTACCAGCTTTCCCTGGTAGACTGCTTCCACGATATCCTCCGTGGCTTCGTACATTCGTACCTCACGATTCTGAGGGCAATCGGGTGAGATATGACCTCTGGCTCCACACTTCCAACAATTGCAGTCCTTGAAACTTTCGTTGGCTCGGGTAATGGCTCTTCTGAATGTTCTCTTGGACGTCGTTCTCCCCGTGCTCCTTGCTGCTGAGCTAGTTGAACCTTGGGATGAACTCTTCGTCGTTCCCGTTCTTTGTCCAGTTTTGTATGATCTGGCCTTGCTCTTGGACCACCATGCTCTTCTTCTTCGGAATGGAGGTCTTCTGAAACTCCTACTGTATGAGCCTCGACTCTTCTTCTTTTTCCTCTTTTCTCCTGATTCTCCTATAATTGTTGGGAAATCGTTATTTTCACAGCAAAGAGGAGTTCTTTTTATTTTACCTCTTAGTCTCTTGATGTTCTTTTGGGCTGCTGCCTGTTGACACCATTCTCTGAGTTTATCCTTTAAGAAGGACATTCTTCGAGCTATTGAGTCCATTGTACCAGAAGGTACTGTGTACGATTGGATCAACATTTCTCTCCATGGGCTGCAGATCTTTGCAAAGAACATGGGACATGCTACTTCAGCTGTCATTTCGCTCCGAAAATAGTATTTACGAAACCAGTAGATGTATTCGTCTACTGCGCAAATACTTCTTAACTCCATACCCAATAATGCTTGGGTATAGACCTTGATTTTTTCGGTTCTCTGTTCTTCAAAATACCCATCTCCTACAAAATGGGTTTTGAATAAGAGGCCAAATCTTTCACAGATTGTGCTTTTGAATTCTCCCTCGAGTATTTGCTCTTTTAAAGCAGTCGTGGAGTTTTTCCAGCCCAGCTTTGCCGATCCTTCGAGACTCAGCTCTATTAATCTGACAAAGTTTTCTTTATCGAGTTCCAGGGTGGTTGCTGCAATCTTCATTGAAGCTACCCATTCATCGATCAGGTCTTCGATGTTTCGGAAGTCGATAACGTCGAGGTTTAGTGTTATGCCATATGGATTTAATGGTTGTAACATCGTCTTGGCCCACGGTGTGGATTCTGGTGCTCTACTTGGGTTCCGTCCTGGGTTTCGTCTTGCATTGAGATGCACCTCAGGATACCTGTTCATGTAGAAGTCTGTACTTTCTCTCATTGGGACATCAGGCGGTCCATCGTGGGTCACGTTGGATCCTGATCCTTCCGTATAACCCAATTGAAGAACTTCATTGGGTTTTACATTAACCAGATCCATAATCCCAAGTTGGGAAAATGATTCTGCTAATTCTTGTAGATCTGATAGATCTGCCCTGGAAACACTCATTCGACTGTTTTCAGGAGATCGATCATAAGCTCTTCTTGTGATTTCTGCTTTGGAACCATAGTCGCCTTACCCTTTTGATGTAAAGCTTGTACTGGTCCGAATGCATCTCTAATATTGGCTTGGTTATTCTTGGAAGATCCAGGAATATCCTTCTGCCTTTTCTTGATATCCAAAATGTCAAATTTCAGATTCAAAATTTCTTTCTTTAGGTCTTGAAATACTTTCAAGATCTCATCTGTTGTCTGATTCAAGTTATCTATTTTCCCAGGTATAATTAATACCTGGTTACCAAAATCTTGAATCGTCTTTTGGATTTCTCTTAAGTCTTTTGATAACTTAGAGCTATCCGGATCAATTTCTTTCCAGTCCGTTCCTCTCATTTTTAGGAAAGAAACTGATTTTGATAATATCTTGTCTCATGGACAAGTTCAAGAAATTCCTTTGGAATTTTCTATTTTTTATTTCCAAAATTTGGAAATAACTCGTGAGTTTCAAATTATTTGAATCCATTAAATAATTAAATCTTCTCCATTAAGAAATAAAATATTATAAATAATATAATTAATATGTTCTTCAATAAAACCTAGGCTCTGATACCAATTTTCAAGCGCATTAGGAGTCATTTGCATAATGAAAAATTAAGTATATTGATAAATGACTAAAGTAAATAAAGTCAAACTTCCTTGGGGTATGAATGAAATAAAGAAAAAGTTGTTGGATTCCTTTATTAATTTCAAATTGGTCCTATGGCCTAAATTTTACAAAACTGTGTTTGTTATGGCCTATTTTCATAATTGTAACTTGTTATGGCCTAAAAGCGGAATAGCCTCCTTGTTATGGCCCTTTTTAACATTTAACCCAATTGGATATTATCATGGCGCATCACGTGTCCATATCACTGTCCACATTTAGCATTTTTCCCTATATTTGGCCTAAATTTTGGGCTTGAAATCCTTTTGATCGACAACTTTCCTAAATCAAAATATCGTGGTCTAAAAGTGGAAGAGACTCATTATCGTGACCTATTTTATTTATTACTATCTCATATATACTAGCACATCCGCCCGCGCAATACGCGGTAAGTAAACTTTACATTTTTTTGTTTTATAAATATACATAATACTTTAAAGTTCAAATATACTTACATAAACTTAATTGGGTCATGCCCATTTTCCGACTATATATTATTGAGGAAAAATGTGACAAAAAACAATGATAAAATAGAGACCGTCCGATGAATTTTAAAGTAATCTCCCTACAAAAAAGTCCATAGCACAAGGATTATTAATTTGTGAATATGTTCAAGATTGATTTATGAGCTTTCTATATTATTTTTGGATAAACTAATTTATTAAGTTTCCAACATTGATTTAAGAGCTTTCCATATTATTTTTCTCAATCAAGAATTAAAGGCAATTTATCCAAATTTAGAACAGAAACATCAAAGATAATGGAGATTATTTTTCATGTTAAAAAAAAGAAACATAAAAGAGAATATAAATTATTTGAAGTGTTTTTTCAATAATCCAAATTACTGAGCTCGTTTTGTTAATTGACTACTATTTTTTATACCTTTAATAAACACATTAATTCACTGAAACTATCAAAACTGTTGATATATAATGCACTGTTATAGTCATCCATCTCTAATAAATAATGCAATTATATATGTAAATCAATTACACACAAATTAATTATATATTGAGTCTTTTAAATAATTTATTATATAATTAGTGATTCAAATTATTTTTGTTTGAATAACTAATCATTTTATAGATGCAACAAAAGATAATTATATACCTAATTCCAGAAAAAATTATTGATAATGTACATAAAAATAAATCTATCTTAGAACATAATGGGGGTATTTGGAAAAACAAATAATTAAAACAACTCATTTGTGTGACAAAATGACCTTCATAAAGAGACAAAATAACTTATGTCAAACAACTCTTTTTAAATCCGTTGTAATGAGTATTATTTTGGATTTCAGCTTACTATATGCAAAAATTGGTCTCGAAATTGTCAAACAACTAATTTTAAATAATTTATTACGCATGTAAAACATGGCCAATAGTTAATTCTATTTTGACATTTGCAATTATATTAAATAATGTATTTAAACATTATTTATTATTTATTAAAACTTTAATTGAATATAGAGAATATGAGGTTGATTAAAACTTTAAAATTAAAAATTAAGTTAGACCAAGTTAAATCTTTTTGAACTTTTAAAAAAGTATGGTTGTAAATCAAATTGATTATAAATATAATGTTGGTCTAAAGAGATAACTATATGGTAATGAAATAATTCTTTTTCTAACAGGCTTATAGAATAAATTAAAGTACACAACAAAAAATATAGAGGAAAGATAAAGACAAAACATGCCATCCATATTATTTTCACGTATAAACATTAAAATTAAAATAACATTATAGGATCCAAATAAATCTTTAGAAATCAAATCTGAATGATACATTGATTCACTTTAAAATTAATTAATTTTTAATAAATATACAATAGTTCATTTGAACATGAAAAGATACAATTATATGCTCTAAATATCTTTAAATAATAGATTAAGCATTGACAATTTTTTTTTTGAGGAACAAACCTTTTTCATTCAAAACCGATCCAGGAGTAATAATACATCAAGTTCAAAAAGAAACTGGACTCCATGAAACAAAACCACAAAAGCAATTAGCGACCATCAACAACTCAACATATAGAGTCAAACATCCCTGTCCAAGACCAACAACTCAAACCTGCACAATCAGCCTGCTCAACCAACTAAAGCTTGTACACACAATAATGTAAACTCACTCCACCGGTAGCATTCAGCAGCAACAAACCGCACCATCAGGCATACTTCTACGGCATCCAAGAATCATCAAAATCATCATGGCGCATCACCACGCCCGTCATTAGCAACAACAGATATTATCTCATACAAGTATTAGCACATACATAGTCAGTAAACAACAAGCCACTTGATATCAAGAATCGTGAGTGTTTTCCTTCGCGTAGAGACATAACCGAGGAGCTCGAAGGTGATATAATCGTGAGACAGACTCAAAAAACTTACTTCAAAACTCACATCATCCCTGCGTAATAACTCATCCATTGCATCGAAAACTAAGGGTGTGGGCAGTAGTGAAGACAAGCAGGGTGATAGTTTAAAAAAAGGACAACGCAACAAGGAAGTGAGTCTAAGAAATGAGGGACCATCTATGCAATTTCAATCAATAAATAAACCCGTGTTGCGAAAACGATTCCTCCGTTGTCCCAAGAGCACTTCCCCTAAAAACAATCTTCCCATTTAGTGCGTAGAACATATCCATATACACAACTCCCAATCGTACAATCTAATCACTCTCCAATAAAAACCACCTCAAAATCTAAGTTCAAACCTCTTTCAAATTCTTCCCTCTTTTTTTTTAAAAAATATTTTTTTTTCACCCCTCCAACAGCAAATACTCTTTTCTTTTTTTTTTTTGCCAATACTTTTTTTTTTCAAAACTTCCGTCTACCTTCTCAAAAGCATATAATTATGTCCTCCTCCCATCCCAAAACCACTCCAACACCCCAAGAATCTCGGCTACTTACTAGCAACACCGGAAGAATTTATTATTGAAATGCATATCTAGTCCCAAAAGCAAGACCAAAGATATCTGTATAGGAATAAGGGGGGAAGAAAAAAGGATTGTGGCTCGTGTAGGAAAAAAGAAGCATAAGGGGAACGAAACTGTTCCCAAAGGCTTGGTTCTCAAAACTTGTTCAGGATGATTACAACAAAAAGGTGCCCAAGAAACCATATCATTTCCAATGCACCCGAATGAATTACTGCAGGTTCGACATGAGAATTGAATTAAGCTCGAGACTATCAGAGAAAACATCACCTGTATTCACATTCGAAGAAGCGTATGTTCGACTCTCCCAGCTTCAATTGTCTGATGACCTATCATATATAGTGCAGGAGGTAGATATTCTCGTACCAGTAGCAACAGCAATGAATCTTGTCAATCCCCAAGACGCCCCGTGAGACGCGTCGAACTCTGACTTCAAAGTGCATTCAAAACAAGCTATCTACTCACATGAATCAGCAACATCGATCACATATGTGTTACCAGTTTACTCCAACAGCCCTCCAAAGAATCAATCAGACCTCCAGAGCCATTACCTACAAGACAAGAAAACGGTTAGGAATCAAAACCTGGCAGCATCCCTTTCGTGCCACCACCTTCACTCCCCGTGATATGTCCCCACCCACTACAGCCAACCTTCAATTTTGCCTTCCCCCGCCGCTCCTCTCCTTGCCCATAAATCCGCAAGCTCATTTCTTTCTCTCAAAATGTGATTTACTTTAACATCACCCCCAAAATTTAGAATCGCCAGGACTGGTGCCAAGTACTTAGATAATCTACATGGGGTTTTTACCGGCTCCTTCAACCAACGTACCACGTTCTGCGAGTCACATTCAAAAATAATTTTAGGGATAGGGAACCCTTGATCATGAAGAATCGCCTTGCATACCCTATATATAGCTGCCATCTCCGCTTCATTTGAGTCTTTGCATCCAATATTGTCCGAAAGGATGTAAATCACCTCACCCCTGTCATTCCTTATCACCCCCCCAACCCCGGCCGGACCCGGATTCCCCAAAGACGATCCATCCGAATTTACTTTCCACCAACCAACCCCGGGCCTTTCCCATACCAATCCCTTTCTGTGTATTACTGTTCGATTGCCAACCTGCCTTGACAGCCCTCCTAGTACACTTTCATTCATATATGTCAAGTTGCCTTCCAATCCTCCTCCATATGCTTGCCACCACAGACCCAACCTCCATTTAATCTCATCTGCTACTATGTTTATGTCAAAAGACACCCCTTTGAAAGCAGCCTCATTGCGCCACCTCCAAATAGAGTATGTAATAGCCACCCCACCCAATAACCAAGTCTCCTTCTGCCCCTTTCTAACCTGCACTCCAAACCACCAACTCAACAGATCATCCACCTTGCCTGGCCCTGCCCACCTCAATCCAAACCACCTTACCCCCTCATACCATAACCCACTAGTTGCTGCACACTTACAGAACAAATGATCTAATGACTCAATCTCGACCCCACAACATGGACACAATGCATTTGACCATGGGATGCAATTTCTAGATGCCAATAGCTCTCTGACTGGGATAGCTCCATGGAAGAGTTTCCAGACCAATAACTTTGCTTTAGCCGGGCATTTCAGCTTCCACAGGCTGCTCCAAGGTCCCTGAGCTCCTGTCCCACCTGTTGCTGTACTGTGTTGCCAGCATGATCGGGTGGAAAATCTACCATTGTCTCCGTCCAAACACCAAACGCGGTCCTCCAAGTATCTGTTTAAGGTTTGAGTGCCAAGAACCTGTATGAAGTCATCCCACACCTCCTTCTCCCAATCAAACAGTGGCCTCCTCAATTCAATATTCCACACCCATTCGAATCCACACCATCGGCCATACTCCATTATCCGACCCTCTTTGTTCAATGCTAAAGCAAATAATCTTGGAAAAGTCTCCTTCAACACTAATCTACCATCCACCCAGCTATCGGACCAAAACCTTGCCTTGCCACCATTTCCTACTTGGATGGCGATTTTACTCACCTGTTCCCCCTCGCTGCCCCAGGACCTGCACAGCCTTCCCCACACCGAGTTTCCCAACTTGACCCCAGGAATCAAAGGGGAAGATCCCCCATAATACTTGGCGTCGATCACCTCCTTCCATAATGCATTTTCTACCCCAAACCTCCACCGCCACTTCAACATTAAGGCCTTGTTAAACTGCTCCGTGTTCCAAATACCCAGTCCACCATCATCTCTATGCGCACACAACCTGTCCCACCTAATAGTATGCAACCTTCTCGATCCCTCCCATTCATTCCAAAAAAATTTCCTTTTAAGCAACTCCAATTTTTCGGCTACAGCTCTGGGGATTTTAAAAATTGATAAAAAGTAAGTCGGAAGGCAATTCATAACCGACTTAATCAAGCAAAGTCTCCCAGCTTGTGACAACAGCCTTCCTTTCCAGCCCGCCATTCTCTTTTCTATCTTCTCCATTACTGGTCTCCACAATCCAATTCCATTTAATCTTCCTCCAATTGGGATTCCCAGGTAAACCATAGGCCAAACCCCTTGCCTGCACCCCAGCATATTTGCAGCGTCATTCACCAAATCTTGTGGACAATTAATCCCAAATATTCTACTCTTCCCAAAATTAATTCTAAGCCTCGTTACCAAATATAGACACCTAAATATCCTCTTAATCAAAACTACTTCCATTAAGTTTCCTTCGCAAAACAGGATGGTATCATCCGCATATTGCAAGTGGGTCACAACAGGTCCATTCCCCCCGCTCGGCAGCCCCCTAATCAGCCCCAGCTCCGTCGCCCCGCCCTATCAACCTATTAAGCACCTCTGCCACCAACACGAAGAGGTAGGGTGAGAGTGGGTCGCCTTGCCTCAATCCCCTTTGCATTTTGAAGAACCTGGTGGGTGTCCCATTTATGAGAATCGCTGCAGTTGCTGACCTTATACATTCCTTCATCCACCCAATCCACTTAGTTTCAAAATTCAATTCCTCCAATATCCTAAACAACGCCTCCCATGAGACATTATCGTAGGCTTTTGCAAAATCCAACTTCACAACAAATCCACTCCGCCCGGAAATTTGAGTCGAATGAACCACTTCAGCCGCCACTAACACCCCATCCAATATTTGTCTTCCTTTCACAAAGGCCATCTGAGTAGCACCCACCACTTGGCTCATTACTTCCTTCAAACGCCTCGCCAAGACCTTGGCTACTATTTTGTATATGCTGCCCACCAATGAAATCGGCCTGTAATCTCCTATCTCCATTGGATTTGCAACCTTAGGTATTAAAATGATGAATGATTTCCCAGCATCTCTTGGCAAGGTTCCTTCACAATCCAATCTCATGAATACATCCAGCACCTCCTTTTTGATAGTTTCCCAGTACTTTTTAAAAAAAGCAAGGTTAAAACCATCTGGGCCCTATTGATAGATCAAGATTGGAACTTGAGTTCAATCTATTGATAGATCACCTATTGATAGATCAAGATTGGAACCTGAGTTCAATCATTATATTTGAGCTAATGAATAAATGTTCATTCAAGACATGAATGAATTAAGCATTAAGGATTGACCATTAGTTTAATTTTTTGTATTCACTAACGGTGATGAACAAATCAATTCAAATAAACACAATTGAAGCTCTCAATCACCATAAAGGAAGCTAAACTTAAAAAATATCCACAATTTCATCTTCCATCTCATAAGTCTATACTATTTTGTTACTCCGATTGACTTTCAACTTGCACTTTAGAATTGCTTCAACCAAAAAGATCAATGACCCTTTTTCACATACATACAAGAATACACAATAATCAAAAATGAAGAAAACAATGTATGTTTGTTATACAAAAGCAGAGATAGAAGAAGAATAAGTTAGATTGGAGTAGACTGTATTTTCCACCATACCCGATAGCAGTTAAACAATAAAAGGAAAGGAAAAAGCTAGTGCAAAAAATATATCACCAATCAAATAAATTGTAATATAATAAAAGAACACAATATTAAATTGTGAAGAACAAAAATTTGCTAACGTGATCAGCATGGTTAAGAAAACTGCACCCACAATTTTTTTCTGTTAAAACTTCCATATGTATAAATATTATGAATCCACTAAACTTTCATGTATTTTCACCAGGTTTCCATCTGTCAAGAAACAACATTTAATCGAATACATAAAAAATTCCATTCATATTACACAAACATTAAAAAAAAGACAAATATTTAAAGAATCAGAACAACAAATATAATTATCCTCCCAATTTCATCCATTAATATGCTTAATTCAAGTCCCTTGGGCTGCTTAGAAAGAAAAATTCAATTTTGATAGGTAGTGATTGATTTTGGAATTTGTAGGAAGATGAAACTGGTAGGATTGTATGATAAAATCTAATCTTCTACTAATTAGATAGAAAATGCCATATTTTATAGGTAAACAAAATAAATCTAACTACGAACTTAATCAAATAAATCTCAACAAACTTAATGAACAAACCTAATCAACCATATCTTTAACTTATTCAAATATTAATATATCATACTTTTATTTTTTAAAATTATCTACCTTATAATATTTGATTTTTATATTAATATATCATACATACAAAATGATATTATTAGGATATCCAATAAATACTCCTATGATAAATCCAAATTCCACGATTTTAGATATAAATATTGAGAATAATTATATGTGATCTCAATGAGATATAATGGAAAATCGGTAATTGTATATATTAATTAATGATATTATATGTAATTCAAATATATATATTAGATTTTTTTATTTTAATTATGTGAGTGAGGTTGAAATTAAGAGTATTATATATATATGATAAAATTAAGAGTATTATACTCCTATGATAAAAGAGTATTATAGATTATAGATTTAGGAGTATATATATGATATGATTGAATTTGTTGAAAATAAATATTAGATTATATATTCCCCCGAAAAATATTAGATTATATATATATATATTATAGATTTAGGGAGTATATATGATTGATGTAGTTGAATTAGATTATATCTATCTACTATTATAAGAGGGAGAGCCCAAACTCCCCATTGGATTCTCAGCCATTGGATCCAGAATTTAATTAAAATTATGACCGTCGGATCTATCCTTCCTCAAACCAAACCTAATTGCTCCACACCTGGCTTCCACTTCGCAGACTTTTTTTTTTCCTTCCGCTCCCAATTCCCCTCAGATTCGACGTCCAATCTGCTGATCGATGGCCCTCACCCTCCGTCACACGCTGCCGTCGTGACATCGCCAGGGTCCGCTAGCCGGCGTCGCCGCGGCCATTTATTGTTCGTTGTTTTCGTCTCTGCATCAATCGAATCTTTCTACCATCAATCTCCTCCATATTTCACCCTGTACTCGCGCCTCCTCCTATCCAGCTCGCGCCGCCTCCTGCCCCGCTCGCGCCGCCGGCGATCTTTCTGCCGTCCGTTTTCCCATTAGATCTCCAATCGCCTTCGGAGCCCTTCGTCTCCTCCCAAGGCCCCCCTCTTGTGCGTCGTCTCGGCAGTGGCTTATTAAGGTGCGTGTTGTTTCTTTTCGACGCGCACACCCTGCCATCTTCCTGCGGTCATTGTTTGTTGGGTGCGAATTTTGTTAAATTTGTTTTGTTTTAGAGTCATTTGTTCGCTTCGGCAATCACAGGTGCTGGAAGAAGAAAAGGGAGGGTTATAAATTTTAGGGTTAATTTTTGGGGGTTTGGAATTTTCGTTCTTTGGGGTTAATGTTTTGGGGGTTTGGAATTGTCGTTCTAATTCATTGAATGTTTGATTTCACGGGAATTAGGAGGAACCCGCGCCGGCGCCCCCACTTGCTTTTAATCCTTGGAGCCACTTCTCGCACCGTCTGACAGCGCCGCCACCACTGATCTCTTCGCCCTGGTTGCCGAAGACATTACCCAGTCGCTGACCGTAGCCATCGCTGTGCTACTTCAACAAACTCTTTGTTCTCATGTCCCTTTAACTAGCAAACCTTGTGTCTGTAGGAAGCTAAGAGCTGGGATGACAAGATTTCAGTTGAGACATGCCCCCACTACCTGGCCTTTTGTTCTGAAGCAATTCCAGATGGAGATACCGATTCAAGTGTGCTTCACCTATCCGAGCTGCAGACACCATAGACAAACTATGGAAAGCTCTGCCGGTATGCAGAATAATTTAAGCTATTTGCCTGCCTTTATCAGATTTGTTTTACCCAGTAATTTATTTGACTTGTGAGGCTTCGCGTTGCAGGATGGAGACATCAATATGTTGCGTTCAGTTTATTTGACTTGGCATTAAATACAGTGGTGGTGGCCGTAGCCATTGCCACCACTGTCTGACCGCTTTTGCTTGTTATTGCAGTATTTCATCTCAATTTTATTATGATGCATGTTGCAAGTAATGCTTTTGTAAACCTTGGCAAGGAAGAAACTGAACAATCTGATTCTCCATACCCGGGAGATTCTGAGGTCAGACATCTGGTTGTTTCATTGGATTGCTATTGCCTGGTTATGTTCTTTCTTATGTGAGAGTTTATCTAATTTATGATGGAGAATAAAAAAGTTAAAAAGATATATGCTATGTACCTGTTTCCAAACATGAAAACCATTCAGTCCTGATTGTTTGAACCCACTACAATGTCTTTTTGATTGTTTTAAGAGATTGAATTCAGTCTTGATTTGCGTAAATTCTGCTTCTAGATTTTCATTTGGTACTTTGCAGTGAGCATTTCTTCTAAGTGGCTTTTTGTGTCGTGGCAAAGGTTTCATCTTTACTTTGAAATTTGGTTGCTGCTAACCGGAGGTCCGTTCCTTTCTGCGTTGATTCAACATCTGATCAATTCTCGCTTTTGCATTTTTTTTGTTACTTAATATAAAAGCACTGCGTTTTTAAGTCTCTAGAGGACGCTTATTTGTTGCTGGTAGTTGGAATTTTACCTCCTTGTGATTTAATTTATGTGATTGTGTACTGTTGAAAAAGTGCAATTTAGCAAAATGCTTGGAATTGTGGTCGTATTCAGTTATATGTTGATGTGCTCAATGTTTAGTGTGTTAAAAACTTCTGCTGTTTTTGTTGGAAGCATTTGATTTAGTTCAGGCAGTTTAAACATAGTGTACGTAATGTTCTATTACACTTGAGGTCGATAATGAATTTATCTTAAATGAGGTGAATTGTGAATCGCAAGACATGGTCCCCCCCCCCCCCCCCCCCCCCCCTAATTATATCCATTATGTTCCACTTCCTCATTTTGAGTTCATTTGTATTATCTATTTTAGTCGCCTGTTTACAATGACAGGCATTTACCCAAAACCTTTTTAAAGATTTATAACTCAATTTACTCATAGAAACACTATCATATCTAATGCTCAAACCCGCACCCAGAAAATTAATAGAATTGCAATAGTAACTTTTCAAAATAAGTTTCAGTTAGTTTTGCAACGGAGTTACCTTTAATGATAAATTGGAATCAGTGCACATGTCATCAGTTTTTAAGTGTGGATCGATGCCTGCGGCAAACAAATATGGAAAAATCTTAGAAGATACTGATGAATCC
The DNA here is from genome assembly GCA_030278955.1 of Hygrophila difformis. Lineage (NCBI taxonomy): Eukaryota > Viridiplantae > Streptophyta > Magnoliopsida > Lamiales > Acanthaceae > Hygrophila > Hygrophila difformis. The sequence continues at coordinate 15,963,203 of JAOANR010000010.1, read as the reverse complement.
ATAAACTAATTAAATTACTCCATTAAACCCACTCACTTTTGTGACTGCAGCGGAAGATAGGTTTCTGAGATTGATATGTAGCCATATTTGTTTCCATGTACCGCACGATGTTACCTCTTATATTTGGATGATAAGTAAATAAGAGTTATATATAGCGAAAACAGAGAAATTCATGTAAAACTTACGGTTTCAATAGATCTTTATTGGTGACCGGCCATTTTTGCACGGGCTCTGAAGCGTATGCAATGTGCATTTGACACGTGACATGGCATGGTTATGTTTTCGAAAAACAAGGCTGTACTGCATTGTCCAATTCAGAAAATCATGATCTTAGAATATTTGGTTAGTTATCTCTTTTCCTGGAAATAAATTTTAGACCTGGAAGGGTGGACCCTGCTTGGAAATGTCTCAGCAGGAGTTTTTCAGTGCTTTGTTTGTTTACGACTTCTGTGTTCATTGCTTTTTGTCTTCAGGAAAGAATTTCTGTATGAACCAGATATCAGAATTATCTGCCAATCCTATGGCATTTGAGTCCACTGAACAAGTTCAAAATATCCTCATGTTCCTAAGCCGACCTGAAGGCCTCTCCAAGCATGTAGATTCGTTCATGCAGATGTTATCTCTTGTTATCTTTTGTGCAATTGAATGAGGTGGATCAATTTGTACTGTCGCCCTATCTTCCTGATGAACGGCGTACACATAACTTCTTCAGGTTTTACCGGTGATATAATATTATTGTATTAAACTATTCATATCTGATTAAATGGATAAATTTATGTTAGTCTTTTTTGTAATTTTTGCTTGTTCTGTTTATTGCTACAGGCACTTGGATCTGTTAAAAGAGGATGATGAAGATGATTTTGATGTCATTCTGGCTGAAATGGAGGAGGAAATTTGCATGGCTGATGTGATGAGTGAACTAGGATATGGGTGCACGGCTGATACTACTCAGTGCAAAGAAATATTATCTCTTTTCTTACCACTATCAGATGGCACTATTGCAAAGATTCTTGGTACAATTGCTCGAACTTATGCAGGCCTTGATGATAACCAAAATATATTTGCTACGTTCCACTCTGCTCTTGGGGGCAATAGTGCCATGGATCTACCACTTTTGAGCTCTTGGAATGTGGATGTCCTAATAGATTCAATTAAGCAACTTGTACGTTCTTTGGTTTTATTAACTAGCTTTAAATGCAATTTCCATTTGAATAACTGTTCATTTTTGCTTTGGTAATTTGCTGCAGGCACCCGGAATTAACTGGATAAATGTCATGGAGAATCTGGACCATGAGGGCTTTTATATACCCAATGGCACAGCATTTTCCTTTTTTATGTCTGTTTATAGGCGTGCATGCCAAGTATGTTCCATTACTTAACTTTTGATCTTTTATGTGTTATCTTGGCTAACTAATGTTCTTCACTTATCCTCCTTTTCTTTAATTTTTTTTTCAAAATTATTATTATTATTATTATTATTATTATTATTATTATTATTATTATATTTAAATTTTAAATTTGCATTTGTTGAATATTCATGTTTCAGGATCCATTCCCCCTCCATGCAATTTGTGGCTCTGTTTGGAAGAATGTTGAGGGTCAGCTTTCATTTCTAAAGTTTGCGTTATCCACTCCTGAAGAATTTACATTTGCTCATTCTGAGAGGCAACTGGTGTGTTGTTTATTAGCACTAGATTGTTGTTGAATATCCATTGACTTTTTGAAAAACTATCGTTTTTGACTATCTTAATACGAGCTGTATGGTTTTACTTATGCAGTCCTACGATGATGCTGGGACTGGAAATACATTTTCACCAAGTCAATCAAATCATGCCTGGTCATGTCTTCACCTCTTGGAGGTGTTGTGTCAACTATCTGAGAGGGGCCATGTAAATGTTGTGCGATCCATCCTTGAACATCCACTTAATGAATGCCCAGAAGTTTTACTTCTTGGGATGGCCCATGTGAATGTAGTGTTCTTAATACCTAAAACTGTGATGTCCTTCTTGTGGCCTTATATTTTTTTGACCCGTGCTATATGACATGCATACACCATACAATCTAATCCAGAATGAGGTATCTTCGGTGGTTCTTCCTGTGGCACTCAAAAGTGTTTCCGGGAATAGTTTGTTTCGTAAAATGTGGCACGCAAACCCAACTTTGTTGTTGCGGGATTTGTAGATTCAGTGAACCTTGATCCTGATAATATTTCAAGGATTTTCGATTTTTGCCATGAGCTGAAGGTTTGATTTCTTATTGGCTTTTATTGTAAGATGCTTTTATTAAGAGTTTAGTTTCAAAGCTAAAAGACAAGTACATATTTTTCTGCATGAAAAGTCATGGAATCAACTCAAATGCTTTTAGCTGGTAGTCTGGTATCATGATATCTGTAAGTTTTTGAGTGGTGGATGCAACTACTTAGGGTATTAGGATTCTTTTGTATCATATTCTGTATTATGATTTAACTACATTCCGTTGTATTTCTCGAGTGTTTTTTGAGTTTGCTTCTTTAGTTCTTTATCTTTTGCATGTCAGACACCTTCACCTGCAAAAGGTCTAAACAAGACCACCAGTTTAACAACTTAGCTTACAATATGTTTTATTGTGTTATCTCTTCACTCAAATCATATTTCTGTTTATTGATTTCAGATTCTATCTCTTGTGCTGGAAATGGTTCTTTATTACTTTGGCATCCGGTTAGCTGCACTAGCTTCCAAGAAAGAAATTTTGGACCTTGAGAATTGGTTGAACAATCACTTAATCACTCATAAAGATGTTTTCTATGAGGTATGTATTTCCTTTATCTTGGAAATGATTCCGATATCATATCTCTCATCTCTCCAGATGTAGATAATCCCCCAAAAACAACTTTCTGAAGCTTAAAGTGTTTTTTTATAATCAGGAATGCCTCAATTTTCTTAAGGATGTTCAGTTTGGAGCTCCAGATGTTTCACTTATTTGGGGAGGAGACACTTGATTTCTCAGGCCGGTGTTTGGGTGTTGGGACGTGATATGAGATGCTTGCAGAACTATCAAGGCGAGAGCCTCAGGCTGGAATCTTACCTGACCCTGTGCTTGATGCGTCTTTGAAAGCATCATTGTTGGGTCAGAAAGCAATTTTGGTCACGGGTTATATTCTTAAGGTTGTATCTTCTAATTTACTGTTTCTGAACAAATTGCTTCAGTTTTGAATTTTAACCAAAGGTCGAATTGGTTTATTGACAGGTTCTTGGTTTAGATATATGTGCAAACACTATGGTTGGTGATAATATGAGGAGGAATTTCAGGAGGACAAAAGAAATGTGTGACTACTGGTCAGATTTCAACAGCAAAAAGTATCTAAATTCACTTGATTATTAGTATTAAACTTTAAATTCCTACACGTCACACCCCATATTTCTTTGATAATCATATACACTGGTGAGCTGTTCAAATGCATCAATTGTTAGCCAACCTGTGTCTCTTCATTATTCCGACTTCATTGGTATAAATGGCTTGACATTTGGAAAGTTGAATAATAACATTATTAGTTTAAGTTTTTCAGTCGAGAAGAATCCACAAGGTTTGGTTACGTTGTTCCTCAGGCAATAAAGAAAAGAACTGTCCACTCAATGTGTTCTGTTGTGTCTTTTCATCAATGGCATCACTTTGAGATACATAATTTAATTTCTACTTTGAGGTTTCTATTGGTGATCGTATATGTGCTTCTACGGTTTGGGTTAGCACAGTGTTTCTACTGCTAATCAGTTCTTGTCACAACTGAATGACAGGGGAAATGCTTGACAACCTCCTTCGGCGAATCGTGAGCACCCGGCTGGAGCAGGATAGAAGTTGTTGCCCTCCTTTTGTTTTGTCTCTTCAAGGTTTTTATATTCTTGTTTTCCTACTGATTATTGCTTTTATCACCCTTCAATTTGTGGTTTAGGGGTTTGAGACTTCAATGTCCATTGCTGCTTTCCTACTATGAAAGTCAATAGAGCATAATTAACTTCTTTGCTTCAACAAGTGTCGGGATTTTCTAGATAATATATAATTTGTCCTTTCATTTACAAATAAAATACGTCTCTTGTTTAGTTTCTCATTCCAGATGTTGTTCTTATTGAATAGTTACATATTAGAAAACGAGCATCTTATATATAGATCTACTAGATAAATAGTGAAGGCAATACCAGATCTTTGGAATGAGGTAAAGTCATTTATGTTGTTTATATATAAACTTTTAGATATTAATACACTTTTAGATCCATGCTTTGTGCTTTTGCTTCAAAGAAACATTTCAGATAAATGATGTGAGAAGCCGAGCTGTTGGGGTGCGGCTAGCTGCATTTCATAGTATATGTATTAGCGGGATCTTGTGCAAAATATAAAATAAATGAAATAGCAACATGCCTTATGAGGTTATGGGATGTAAATCCACAAAAGACACGGACCAAGGGAAAAAATGAATGAAATAAAGGTACTGATTAGGGCTTTCGATAAGAAGAAATTTGGGGATTCTGGTGATCGATTGCAGCCACCCTGTGAAAGATAATTTATATATATATGCCTTTGTTATGTAATGATTTTTTTGTTTTCTTCCCATTAACAGCACCAGTTTGATGTGCAGCCTTGAACTTGCAATTTTGAGACTAAAGGAGCAGGAAACGGCGTCCAACAAGCCTCTCCAGAGTCTTAAGGTTTTCTTCTCTAATTAATTTAGAAGATACTTTCAAACTTTCATTTATCTTGTTGTTCTAAGCATGTCTCATTTACAGAATCTTGCTAAGGATGAGTATGAGACCAACTTTGTTTCCACCAAGTGAGATTGGTGTCCAATTCGATCATGTTGGTGCCCTTGAAGATGTAGAGAAGGTACTGAATGAACTTGTGATTCTCCCAATGCAAAGGCCTGAGCTTTTTTCTCATGGAAATTTGTTGCGGGTAACTTGTATATGTATTATGTGAATAATGTTCTATTCTCAATACATTTACAACATTCCGAGTTTCTCATGCAGTGGTTTGGAGATGCCGAAAAGCTCACCAAGGCACTCATCTCGTTCGCTAGCAAGGTGGCTCCTCTAATTATTTTTATCGATGAGGTCAGCTTATCTTCATCTGTTATACATTTTGGTGAGCAATGAGTATAAAGAATAGTAGTTAACAGTCACCTTCGACGATATTGGATTACTCTATACTATTGGAAAACCTAGAAAGAATTGGATTACTTTTATTCCCTCTGCCTCACAGCTTCAATTCATCACATTGTCCTCTCCTTTTCACTTTCTGTATTTCAGAAATAATTCCGCATTTTATTTTTTCAGACACAAACAGGTTCATAGTTCTTATAACTCATTGCCATTTGATGAAGTAAAGAAACAGGTTAAAAGGGGTTGTTACTTAACATCACAGTGTGTTTTTCTATTTCTACTTATGAACAAATCATCCATCAACAAGTGTAGAGTCAAGGCTAGCCAGTCAAGGGTAATCTGGTCAAATCACCATCAAGCTGTGTTCCCCTTGAAGCTCTTGCTCAGCCATATTGTTGTCTCCCGAGGCGAGGCCTTCTCCGGTCCGATTCGTTTCAGCAGCACTTGGAGCTCTTCAAGCCTTTCTTGCTGCAGCAACTGGGAAATTTTTCAAAGACTTGAATACTTCCTTTCGAATACTTCCCCAAAATGGCTAATTCTTTGGAATCTCTTCTTGAAAGTGGGGCGGACAGGGACCCAGAGATAATTGGGCAGGTTTAGGAATGTTTTCATATTATCTCGTCATATTTTTTATTGATTAAGAGTTAATATATTCATAGTGTTTGAGTTTATATTCAAAGAGAAAAAGAAGAAAAGATTTTGTTTGGGGGTTTCATAATGGAAAGAAAAAAGGAAGTGAGTGAATGGCAGTGGATGGACACTCTCCTTATATTCTACTGACAACTTCTGTCGGAAATTTACAAATTCTAAGATTGTGATTGTTCTTTGCAGATATTTACATCTTGGTCATATATGATGATGTACCTGCACAAGTATCTCATAAAAGATGTTGATTTTATTTTAAGGTAGTTTACTTGACTACATTCAATTTTCTTGCTTACTCTTTTTTCTCCTTTGTAAGTAAATATATTAATCTATATTTAATATTAAGTTGATAATCGATATTTAATATTATTAAGTTGATGACTATTGACACCATTTTTTGCCCATTGATGTGCATATTTACGGATAATTTAATTTGCTATTTGCATTATTTCATTCATGCTCTTAAAGTTTTTTCTGTTTGACTTCAGAAAGTAGTCTTTAATTCATAGAATATCATGTGCTCTTGTAATTACCTTAATGTTGAATAATGATGTATGTTAACACTTAACATAATAAATCAACTTTAACTGCACTGTCTGGAAATTATTTTGGTAATTTTTGTGGGTTGTAACTGTAAATATTGGATTTTGTGTGTGCCATTAATCTTTAAACTGTTTATTTTGCTTTTGCATCCATTTACAGCTATGTTGCTCGGACTCGGGTACGGGTGTCCGACACGGGTGCGGCGATATGTGGCGGACACTTAACATTTTAAAAAATAGGATACGGGGACACGGCAAAAAAGGATCCGGAATTAGGACAAGGGTGCGGGGACACGTTTCAAAAAAATTTTATATATATTTTATTATATAAAATTAATCAGAATTCATATTTTATAGGTAATTTTCACTAGGTAATTTTCATATCTGGAAGATGACATTTGAAATAAAGAAAATGAAAGGGAATAAGGAAGAAAGAAGTGGATGCCTGGGGAGGCGTGAAAGAGAGAATTGAATGGAGGAAAAAGAGAAAATAGAGGCAGCTGTTAATAAATAATTTACTACTGATAGAGTAAAATACTACCAGCCTCTTTTCACCTTCCCCTGATAGAGTAATAGAGTAAAATAATAAATGCTATACCACTCTTTTCACCTTCCCCTATTCCCCGCCTCCCTCCCCACACTGTAACCCTAATTCTCTCCTCTCCGCCGCTGACTTCCCCGATTTGGAGAGGCCAGCCTCTCCCCTGCTGCCCGGACTGATTTCTCGAGCCACCTCTCCCTGCGCTCCACCTGATTCGCCGCTCCAATCGCCCGCTCCTCGTCACCGCTCTCTTGCAACCACCGCGATTGGCTGCGACCTGCAAAATATGGCGGAGTCCGGCGAAAATCTGAAGTACCCGCCTCAGATCCCGTACCGGTATCCGTGTCGTGTCCGGCGGACACCGGTACGGCACCCATTTAGACGAGTCCGAGCATCATAGATTTACAGAATTACTGCAACGCTAAGATACTACCAGAAGGATTATATTCGGGAGTTCATGGATGAGTCAGTATCATTTTTATTAAGAAAAACACCAATCCAGCAGCTGAAGAAAGGTATTGCTACTGTCTGTCTGAATCTCATAGAGTTCATGGCTGAGTTTTTTTCCCTCTGCCTTCTTTTGTTGTATTTTGGGTGATATTGTAGGTTTCAGATCTCTATGAAGTAGTGCCTCCAATCCTATTGGAGCTTGGAAAGGTACATGAGTCTTTGCTTGTGTGTCGATTAATGTTGCCGGGAAATTTTGCAGCTGTCAATTGTAACTTAATAAGATTGTCTGCCAATTAGATGTGATGAGTTTTTAAGATTGTGATATACTTGAAGTTTGAGTGACTTGTTTTCTTACATTTTTCTGAATTTGTTTATTTTATTTTAGGCTTCCATGTGTGGTTCTAACTTCTAAGCACTCCTTAAATTATGTGTCAAATGCCACGTGGTTGTTGCAGAGTAAACTGGACTTAGCATGGTTGTTTTGATTTGTGGATGGTTCAATCCGTGTCATACAAGGTTGTCGTCACTTTGTGATCTCCTGCATCCTCTAAATTAAGATCTAGAAGTGTTCTTTTACCAAATTATTTGTCCTGATTGCCTGTGTAACCGAGTTTCCCACGTTTCATAGAACTCTGCTTTATTTTTGCTACCACCTGGAATTTGTGTAGCAGAGACATGGTTTTTTTCATATTTAATTAATATGATAAGTGCCCTTATTACACATAGACTTGTCCTAACAGGCTCTATGGAAGTATGTTACATTACAAATCTGTCCAAGGGCATAAATGCTTCAGAGCATAAGGAAGAAACTATTCCGTGCATTCTGAAGTATGAGACATCTGCAGCTGCCATTTTCTACAGCATGAAAGTGAAGCCTGAATATGTTGATCATCCAATAATAAAAGATGTGGTTGGTGACAGAACACCTATTTTAGGAAGACGAAATGGGATACTATTCCTTGGGTTAGTTAAAAAGTATTATTTTTTTATGAATGAAGGGATTTTCTGCACCATTTAGCGGCTTTAGGGTCCTCTTTCTTACCTTTTCACACTTTAGTATTGCTTTCTTCAAATATAGTTTCCCTTCCCTCTTTTAAAATTGATCTTTCATGTCTCTTCATTTTTGTTTTTGTTGGAGTTTGTGATCTGTTTACATGATTGTATTCATTAATTTCTCTATTATTTGTCCTCACATTTTTATCACAACTGTTATCTTTTCAATAAATATTTCCCTTTTTGCTATTATTTCAGCACCATCCGCCAGGGAACGGATGTTCAAGCCTTTTCTATCCACTATCGTTTCTGACATTTCTAGGTAAATGTACTTCTGAGGTTTAGCTACTGAGTTTTTGATGGCACTTTTCTTGGCATCGGTTCAGCTTTTTCTACTAAGTTTGTGATATTGTCAATTCTTCAGGGTTGCAATAGTACCGCCCTCAGATCCTGTTTATGTTTCTGCTAAAAGAATGCATGCATTAAGGGTCAATTCTGTGTTAGTTATGACAGGAAACAGCATTCCAGGGATACTCATGTACAGTTTTTTTTTTTTTTATCTGGAAAACTATGTCTTTTTAATGAGTTGATGCATATTACCAATATTTATGTTATATGTTTGTCTTGCTCATGTTCAATTTTTGGGAATTCGTTTTTCAGTTCCAAAGATATACTTATGCGAGTTGTGGCCCAAAATCTCCCACCCAAGTTGACTTTAGTGGAGAAGGTTTGAACATTTTTCAGTGGTTTCTATATATATTGCAGTTGTTCTGGTTACTTGGTTAAATTGTAACCTTGTATAGAATTTTTAAACCCAGATGACTTCTATAGCTATCCTGCAGATGTTATCAAAGGTTACCGACTTTGGATAGATGCTTTTATAGTTGTGCGGTTCGGATTACTTTAGTGGGTTCATGCTTAGTGAACTATTTGAACCCTGTTATGTGTTCCAATTTTTAAGGAAAAAAAATATGGCTATGGCTCCTTGATCTTTATTTACTTGGCTTTGGTCTCATATTCATCTCTTTATTCTTTGAATGTGCTCAAAGAAATTGTATCATTGTTCAAGATGCTTCTGTTTACTTGTCTCATTCAATTTATTTTATTTTATTTTATTTTTTATTTTCAGATTATGGCGCCAAACCCCGAATGTGCTACAGTAGAGACAAGTATTCTTGAAGCATTGCATGTAATGCGTGATGGGAAATTTTTACATCTTCCCTTTGTTGACAAAGGTGAGTGCTAGATATTGTATTTTATTTTCTGTCCTTAACATGCTAAATTTTTTTACATCATTTTGCTTGGCAGATGGATCTGTTGTTTCCTGTCTCGATGTTTTGCAGATAACTCACCTCGATGTTTTGCAGATAACTCATGCTGCAATTTCTCTGGTAAATTTTATTTCTTTGTTCATAGTTTCTTGATGATGTGGATGGCTTTGTTTTCTTTTTTTTGCTGGGAGTAATCTGAGTTGATTTATAGCATTGTTGAAATTTTATATTGCGATTGGGGAGAAGACTATCTTTGACTGAATTTTTGTTGAACTGTGAATTTTTGTATTTCAGGTTTAAAAGTCTAAGCCACGATTCTGGAGAAGACTATCTACACGGGAAAAGATGGTAACTTTTGTTCAAATACATTGAGTATTGGATCTTCAAATTGGTTGATGGTGAAACTCTTTGGCCCTTTGTTATAATAGAAACTGAAGTGACAAATTTAGGGGTTAAGTTGTATTGTTCATGCTAAAATTTTACAAAAGTGAGTTTTCCTCAGATTCAATAATATTCATATTTGTGAGATTTAAATGATTGGTAGTCTCAAACAATGTTGCTTAGAGATTTTACTTACAAGGAACCAGATGGTAGAAATTTTCACAGTAAGTACTTAATATATACCAGAGTATTACACAGAGATGCACATAAAGTTTATAAGCTAGGTGGAGTAGATTTCCCCCCATTACATTCAGATTCAAACAGCTTTAGTTGTTTTCTTTTGTGTGATGTATTAGATTCAAACCAAGTTTGATTTGATTTTTGTGAGTGGGATAGTTAAATGACTGAAATGTGTATCGGTGGCTGAAGGTTTTCAACTTTTAGTGGTTAGAATAACTTGGGGTTTTGGCAATTCCTTAACAGATGAAGGATATGATGGTATGGTGTGAAGGCAAGTTCATGTTTTGTACTTTGAGAAACGGTGCTCATCACTTGAATGGGGCATTAGGACTTGTTAAAAGTTTCCGCATGATCCTGAATTTGAAAGTTGAAAAAAATAATATCCACATTCTTTTATAATCTGCATGTTATATTATCAGGTTGAAATGCCCCTGCCTATTGTTTTTGGTTTGCTGATGATTCTTATGAATATTAACAAGATATTTAAATGCCTTGTAACCGTGCATACATCCATACACAATCTTCAATCATTTAATGTTATGGGGATGTACGGTGTACTTCGAATGAGTACGCGTCCCAATGCCTTCACGAGGGTCAAACCATCGACATTTGAAGAAGGCAGTTTGTTTGATAGGCAACGTTGGATACTCTATGACTATAATCTCTTCGATTATACCATAGTAGTCTCCGTGAGACAGCGACGCATTACAAACACCACTGTTGTATGTCGATCTTTGCCTACCATGAGATTCTGTGTGAAATTCCATCCCATTTATAAAGTGCATAGGATACGATGTACCAATGGGAAGTGGGCCATGTGTTATGTGAGAAATTCATGGATCATCCGGTTTATATTACTGATGGCAGTAGTATGTATTGAATGGTGATTGCGTTCTATTCCACCATTTTCCTTCTTGACTTGGCTTTTCATTTTTATTAAATCCATGTATTTTGCATTTCTTTCTGTCAAGTGTTAGACAATTTCAACTCTAACTAAATTTTATATTGTTTGATTTTGTCTTCTTCAACACTACATAGTTGTCTTATAAACTAAATATAACTAGACTTCTTTGAACATAATAAATATCATATAAAAAAATCACGTACACTTACCTACAATTATTTTTTCCCTCCAGGGGCAGTTGTAGACACTAAATACGCTGTGCATCGCACAGTCCGCCAACTAGTATATACATATATATTAGATTTATTGAGTATACATGATTGTTGAAATTGAATAAAAACGTAGGATGAGATGTTGAAAAAGGGGGTGGGGAAGTGGGGAAAATTAGACTATACTCCCTCCGTTTTTTTTGTTAGCTACTGTTGACTAATAGGTACTGTTCACTTATATACTTTGACTTAAAGTTTTCTCATGGTTATACAAGTTAAAATATGGCCAAGTGTGATCTTGTTAGATTCGTCCCCTCTTGTAGATTTTAAATATCGAACTTTTAGAATCTTTAGATGTACTGAATATGAATTATTAATGGTTTAAAATGTGCATTGGACTGCGTGCTGAGTGGGTCCGTAGCTATCTTTAAAAAACGGAGGAAGTATTACTTATATATAGAGATATATATATATATATATATGGATGCATTGACATCATTAAGAAAATAGTAAATATTTTTAAGTATATACTCCCTCCGTTTTTTTTTTTAAACTTCACCGATATTGTATTCCACGCAATCCAATAACTCAAAATGTACAAGAGTAAAAATTATAAAAGTTTGATATTCTAAAAACTATACGATTAGACGAATCCAACAATATTTCACTTGACTATGTTTTATCTTATATAACTATATAAAAAAGTTGAATCAAAGTTACTCAATAAATATTATCAACTATTCTAATGGTGAATTTATAAAAGAACCGAGGGAATATTAGTCAATCTTTAATTAATACTACATAAATATTTTCAAAATTGTATTATCATGTTGTTGAAATTGAATTCCAGTAAGTTTTTATAAAGAAAATTAGCCATAGGTTATAGGTCCCAAACGTCACTGATCACTCTACGAAATAACACATGTTTTTGACTTTTCATTCTGTGTCACGATACACTTGACTAGTTGAGTATTTAAATCAAATCAACGTAAAACCTAAATACAGATTGCTTCAACCCTAAAATTCAATCCCAATACAGCTAACCAAACAACATGATAGATTCAGATCCATCACTGTTACAAGCCCCAACTCAATCTGCCAACTCTCCGCCGCAGGAAGTGGTAGAGTCGGAGCACCGCCACCGCTCTCTTGATGACACTATCGAACACTGGATTGGAAAATTTAGCCGGACTCAACTTATACAGTCCATTATCTTGTTCATAATTTGGTTTTTCGACTCCCAGCAGGCCTTCATCTCCGTCTTCACCGATGCAGTTCCGAAATGGCGTTGCAACGATTCGGCGGCCCATATTTACGGCCAATCCTCCTGCAACACCACGGCCAATTTGTGCCAGCTTCCTAAAGATTCTTGGTCGTGGAAATTTCCGAAGCACGTGTCGATCATATCCGAGTGGTCTCTTGAATGTTCAGGCTCCATCGTCGTCGGACTTCCAGCGTCGTCCTTCTTCTTAGGCTGCCTCATTGGAGGTTTCACGCTGGCTATCTTAGGGGATTCGTCGTTAGGACGGAAGAATTTGTTGGCTCTGTCTTGCCTACTGATGTCAGTGACAGGAGCATTGACGGCAGTTTCCACGAGCGTTTGGACGTATGCTGGATTACGATTTGTCAGCGGATTTGGACGAACTACGATGGGGACGTGTGCGCTTGTTCTTTCTACGGAATTGGTGGGGAAGAAATGGCGAGGAAATGTTGGAGTTCTTGGATTCGTTTCTTTTACTCTAGGGTTTCTGTCGCTCCCAATTATTGCTTTCCTGCTGAAAGGTCATTCATGGAGGTTTCTCTACCTCTGCACTTCCCTTCCCTGTGTCGTTTATTCTTTCATTGTGTATTTTTCAGTTTATGAATCGCCGAGATGGCTTTTCATCAAAGGGAGAAAGGAAGAATTCGCAAAAACTATTATTAGCTTGGCCTCATCATCGGCGCCGGAGAGTGATATCCATAATTTAACTGAAATATCATTGGGTAGTTTAGTGGAAAGCGAGGCGAACACTAACGAGCTCAACATTCAATATGCGATGAAGGTTTTGGTGCAAAAACGGTGGGCCTTACGCCGACTATTGGCAATGGTGTCGGCCTCTTTCGGCATCGGAATGGCGTACTACGGGATGCCATTGGGAGTGGGCATTTTCTCCTCCAATTTATATCTGAGCGTCGCTCTGAATGCGATGTCTGAATTTCCTGCTTCGCTACTCACGTTTTGCGTGATCGATAAATTGAATAGGAAGGATTCGGTGATTGGATTTGGTCTGGTGAGCGGGCTATGCAGCGTGGCGAGCGTGGCAATGCAGCGGAAGACGGCGTGGCTACAGATTGGGCTTGAATTGGCTGCGTTCTTCTTCGGAGGGATGGCGGCCAACATATTCCTGATATACGTCGTGGAATTGTTCCCGACGTGCGTGAGGAACTTTGCGGTGGCGATGGCGCGGCAGGCGATCGTTTTGAGCGGCGTGGTGAGCCCAGTGTTGGCTGCGGCGGGTCGAGAGAACGGGTGGTATTCGTACGGGGTATTTGGGGTGACTTTGATGGTGTGTACCATGTTCGTTTGGTGGCTGCCAGAAACGAGAGGAACCACGCTGTCTGACACCATGGAGGAAGAAGAATTTAAATTTGAAGAACCACGTTGATATATACTTCTACATTTAAATAATTAATTTGAGTCTTAATTATTTGGGACCAGACTCCAGAGATGACGACTTCTTCATTATAGATTTCCAATTTTTAAAATATATGTAATTTTCAATTTATACGGAATCCTACAATATTGTTCACTTTTTAAAAGATTTAAAAATTTAAAAATTAAAAATTTAAAAAGATTTTAAAAATTTTAAATTTTATATTTATATAGAATTTCTAATTCCAATATATATATTATTAATTAATATGTATTTATATCATTCTAATTGTATATAAATGCTTCTATATTCAAATATTTTTTACGGACCCACTTTTCACACAGTTCGGTGTACATTTGAAATCATGAATAACTCAAATTCAGTACAAATAAAAATTCTAAAAATTCGATATTTAAAAACTACACGACGAGACGAATCTAATAAGATCTCACTTAGCTATATTTTAACTTGTATAACTATGATAAAACTTTAAGTGGAAGTCTGTGTGTAAATAGTAACACATTTACAAATGTCAACAACATTTGAATACAGAGGTAGTAATATGAAACTTATTTATATTTTATTATATTAAAAATTATGCAAAACATTTAAAATTATTAAATTAATTGTGAAAATTCATATTATGTGAATAATTGGTTTGCAATAAATTAACTATTTCCTTAAAAATATTATAAATAAAATAATGAAGGTGTATAAAGAGTTATTGGAGTGCGAATGTATCCATTATTAAATAAAAAAAGAAAAATCAAATTTATTTAATATACTTTTTAAGGAAGAATTCGTTAATCTATGTTTTAAAAGATTTGCAAATGACAGAAGAACAAATAAAAATTTAGCTTGGTTAAAAATTGAAAAACTAATTGCTGCAAATTCTATAAGTTTAAAACTTTTTTCTGGAATGCCGGTATCAGATGAAGTTTTAACTTCTGAAACAGTGAATCTACTAATACTAGAAGAGTCATATTAAAATAAGAAAAATATATATATATATATATATATATATCTTTTTTCTGTAATTGCTTGGTCATACTAAGCTATTACATTGGTTGATTGATGAGCAAATAATATATATATATATAATAAGATAATGTCTGCAGTTGATAGTGGTGAATGTGGATTCTTTTTTCTTTACGTGGTGGAACTGGCAATACATTTATCTGGAAACCATTATGTTCAGCCCTTCGTGGAGGTGTGATATTATATTGCTTGTAGTATCAAATGGAATAGCATCTATGCTAGCTCGTCGCAAAGCTGCAATTTAAATATTAGTCCTACACCACAGAAGAAGATAAATAAATGTAATATATATAGTGAGTAGGGTCGTCTCCACAGGGAACTTGCTCAAAGAGTTTATTTTCAATCACTTGATTAATTATAAATTATATTTATATTTATAAAGATGGGGGAATTTGATTTCAACTAAACTAGTAAAAAGAAAATAACAATTAAACAAAAACAAAAAAAAAACAAATGCAAGGTAACAAGTGAGCTCTTTAGGATAATTAAAACTCTAGTTTAGGCATGAATTATGTGTTGGATATGGAATTGATCATTGACATGCATTTAACTTAATTGGTTAATTGACTAAATTGGTTAAAGTTGGTCTACAAGCGTTTCCCAACCAATTTTTCCATACTTATTCGATGGCTTAGGTACGACCATAAGCCATTCCCCTAATCAAGTGTGAATACTAGGTACGACCATAGCATAACATGACTTGATAGCATTTAGCACAAGAAAAACCCAATTCGATTCAACACTAATCCTACGAGGTAGTGTTTAAAACCGATTTTAATCCCTCACTAGAGTATTCTTCCTCTAGTTTGCTACTTGATTGGAAAATTACACAATTACGGATGCACTTCCCAATATAGCAATAAATTACTCAATCAACACGCGGCCGCTATATCAATCAAGCAATTCAAAACATAATAAATAGAGGAATTAAAAATACCCAATTCAATTAAGCATAAAAATATGTCAACAAAATAAGTCTCACAATTCCATATCCACACACAAATTCAAAGCCTAAACTAGATAAGAAAACTACTCACAATCCATCCAAAACATAACCAAATCCATACAATCCAACATGGTAATCAATTATAGAAATAGAACAAGAAAATCACCCACGAAGGATCGAATCCTTATTGCCCTTGGAATCCTCCAATTTTGTAAGTGCCAACAAAAATGGAGTATTCTCTCTAGTGTGTCTCCAATGGTTGGAACCTCTTTTTGGTGGAATAATGGCCAATGTGTTGTGTGTGTGTTGTGTAATTTTTGCTCTTTGGTCTCCTCCTATTTATAGCAAAACAAGACCAATTTTTAATTCTTCTTTCTCCCTTTTTGCATGTTCATGGTAGTAGCCTCCTCAATTGCATCCAAAAGCCTCCCTCAATTGCATCCAAAAACATCAAAATCATGCCTTTGATTATTCTTTTGTAATTGATTCCCAATGATTTGATGCCCAAGGATTTGATGCCAAAAAATCTGAAAATTGATGCCCAAAGATTAAGATGCTTCAATTTAGCCCCAAGGATCTTTTTGCAAATTTTGATGCTTCACACATAGACCCCACAGCTGTGAATTGGACCTTAGGCGTGGGCACGCCCAACACTTCAAAATAGGCTGCCCCATGTTGGAAATTTTGCCACCTTTCCTACAAAACCAATGTCCCAAAAATCAATCCAATCAAGGCCATTTTTATTAATTTTCTCAAACAATTTAAGTTGACATATGCATAAAAATATCATCAAATACAACATATATCAACTCCCCCACACCTAATCCATGCTTGTCCTCAAGCATATATCAAGACCAAATATCAAAAGTGCATGCCAAACCAAGTATCATTCAACCATGTCAAAGTTTCATCAAAATCAAGGTATGCAAAGCCAACTATCCTCACAAAATGGGAAAATATAATAAGAAATCACTCACCCTCAAGTGTTTAGGCTAGATTTCACTCAATATGCATAGAGAACTATCAATCCCATAGGCTTGCTATCAAATCACAGTAAATTCACATCTCAAATAAGAACATGATGCTCATAATCAAAGGGTCTTTATTAGGGTTGTAACGGGGCTAAGGTTGGGGTAGGAAAATATGGAATATGTGGGTTAAAAGGAATTGAGGGAAATTGTCTAACCATCAAAACATGCTACGAAACATAAGTTGCACAAATTCTTTTTGACATCAATGATCATGCTGCTCTCAAAATAAAGAATTACACTTGCAGCTAATACAAACATGTCTGCCTCTCTCTCTCTCTTTTTTTTTTTTTTTTTTTTGGTGGCCTTCAATAGCTTGGTACGTTTATGAGAGGAATTCCATTGTCTGAAAATTGCAGACAGAACTTCAACTCTTTGTTCATAACACTCCGGTTAGAGGAACACGTTCCAAACTATTTATTTCCACTGCCCTGGTATTTTTTTTTTCTTTCTTTCTTTTTTTTTTCTTTTTTTTTTTAGAGAGAGGCAGTACAATAACAAAATCATATGTCGAATACAAAAACTCAATCAACTCACATCAAGTGCAACCTTTAACCAAAATCACATGTAATGATACTTAAACAAATTTCCTCATGTTCCTAGGGTTCAAATGAGTGTATGGCCATAATCGAAGAAAAAGGTCTCAGGCTAAGGGGTTAAACATGAACCAAGAAAAATGGATATATCATCAAAAGGCTCAGAGTGGTTCACTAAAGGATAAACATGGGTTAAGGGGAAAACAAGGCCAAAATGGGGTATTCCTAGTGCCCTTATCATTTTATTTGCATCAAGATTAAAAAATGAGAGTACAATCAACTATGTATAATCAACCAAGTTCTAGAAAATCAAGTCTCATGCGTTTCACACAACAAGAAAATTTGAGCAAATATGTGATGTTTTTTTTTTTTTTTTTTTAAAAAAAAATTTTTTTTTTTTTATTTTTTTATTTTTTTATTTATTTTTTATTTCATTGATTTTTTTTTTTTTTTTTTAAAAAAAAAAAGGCTCAAATAGCTCACTTAGGGTTAAGTGATAGAAAACTAAGCATACCCCTCAATTAATTTGACTAAGAACATGGCAAACTCTACAATAGTCAAGCAATGCACATTTGACTTGGCAAGACAACACAAGAGGACAAGCTAGGAAGTTCTAAAATCATATTCATGTGTAAGCATATCCTAAAAATCCCCCCACACCTAAATCATGCAATGTCCCTATTGCAAAATAAAGATGAAATTAAGAGGAGGAGATAAGAAACTTCCCTGGATTAGGTGGAAGCGCCCGCGGGGCCTATTGTCTGGCCCGGAGGATCTCTAAAATAGAGTCCATCTTTGCTTCAAGGCGAGCCTGGGAAGTTTGAATTTCGGTCTGAGATGCTTTCAAGGTGGCAACTTTGTTGGACCTTTCTTTGTTGGGGGTTTAGAAACCCCTTTTGAAATAGGTGCCAGAGCCTTCTTTTTGGACCGGGTAGCCGGGGTGTTGGTCCTCCCCATTGTAGGTTCCTGCACTCAGAAAATACCAACAATGCCAAGAACAAATATGCAATCTAATACATAATGTCCAATGCTAAACCATGACAAAATAAATCTCAATTAATTCAGAACTTCCTTGATTCAATTATCCAACAAACCAACAAGCAACACGATTCCACAATTATCCAACTTCTATTCCTCAATCAAATTGAATCCAATTATGCGATGTGCACAAACCTTAACAACAAAGTGATAAGCAACAAGCCCTAAATCAAATTTTCCAAATGTTAATCCAATTTCAACACTTACCACAGCAATTTTAACAATTCAGATTTGGAATTTTGACTATTGAAGAACTAGGGCACAAATTGAAAATAAACAAAAGGGGAAGAAGAAAACTCACAATCTCCCCTAGGGCACAGGGGCGGCGGCGATCGGAGGATGCAGGGGCGGCGGCGATCGGTGGCCGGAGACGCGAGGCGGCGGCGACGTCGAGCTTCAGATCCTGCGAGACAGAGACGCGGAGGGGCGGGGATGGCGTCGATTCGCGACTGAGGGGCGGCGGATGGAGCGGCGCGAGGTGGAGGCGCGACGGCGGCGTCGATTGTGAGCTGGGGCGTCGCTCGCGAGGTGGATCGGGGGCGGCGACGGCGAGAGATCGATGGAGGCTGGGCGAGAGAGAAGGAGGGCGGCGCTGTCGTCCTTCGCCGAGCAGAGGGCGGCGACGGGGCTCGCTGGTTTTCGCGAGACAGAGAGAGGAGATCGGCGCTCGCTGTGGTTGAGCGACGGGAGACAGAGACGCGGAGGCGGAGGTTGAAGGCGACGAGCGGGAGGCGTTGGTGAGGCTGGGAAAGGAACGGCGGCGCTGGGCTTGAACGCGGAGGCGCGTGGTGGTTCGCGGTGGCGAGGACGGCGCTGCGACGGAGGCTGCGGCGCTGTCGAATCCGCGAGAGAGACGGGCGGCGGACGGCGGACAGGGGTGGTGGTGTGCGGTGGCCGGCGGTGGGTGGTGTTCCGGCGGGCAGGGAAGGTTCCGGCGGGCAGGGAGGCTCGGTGAGAGAGAGAGAGAGTGAGAGAGAATGAGATCTAGAGTTTGGACTGATTTTTGCCTTATGTTCTCTTTAATTGCAGGCTATTTTTGTTTCTTATGTGTGCCCACGCCTAGGGCTCTCATTTAGCCTGGTGGACCTCCTTCCTTCCACTCCAATACCAGTGTATATTGACTCCTTGGGCGTGCCCACGCCTAAGACTTCAAATTATTCTGTCCGTCCTCTTTTCACTTGAACCCAAATTCCAGTGTAATTTTACTCCTTATGCGTGCCCACGCGCAAGGCTTCTAATTACTCTGTTTCTCCATTTTTTTATGAATTCCAGAATGAATTTTTGCTCTTAAGTATGCCCACGCTCAACATTAATGTTTGTCCTGCAATTCCAAAGGCCCCTCAAAACAAAAAGTAAGATCCAAAACCAAAGAAAACTTTATTATACTCGAATCAAGACTCGAAAATTCAACTAAACAAAGCGAAATTTAAATATGAAACTTGGGTTGCCTCCCAAGAAGCGCCTTTCTTTTAGGTCTTTGGCTAGACATATCGTCAAAGTTCCAATTAACATTTTCCCACTTGGGACTTCTGGGAGTCATATACTCCACTTCTTTTCTTTGCAAATCCCTTGTAATTTGGCTTAAGTTGGAAGCCATTTACATTCACCTTCTTGTCCAAGGCAAAACTTGGGGTTGCCATTTTATCAAAAGAATCATTGTTAGATTTAGTAAATGGACAAATCTCACAAGAACAACTCTTACCTTGATCAAATAATGAAGAAGATCCACAAAATTTCATACCATTTTCTTTTAAAAGTGGTGGATCTTCCTTGTACACCATGACATCCCCTTGCATCTCTTTCCACACTTCCTGCACACAACTATCAAGTATATCCACTCCACACAATTCATTAGATTCCATAGGGTATTTCATAGCATCAAAAATGTTAAACTTTATTTGTTCCCCATCAAATTCCATTGTGAGAGTTCCATTTTTTACATCAATTTTAGTTTGCGCAGTGCTCATAAAAGGTCTTCCTAGCAAAATAGGTGAGGGATTTGGTGAATTTTCGTCATGCATGTCCAAAATATAGAAATCAACAGGAAATATTAACTCATTAACTTGGACTAGGACATCCTCTACAATCCCTTCAGGGTAAGCATTAGTCCTATCCGCTAATTGAATTATTATGCCCGTTTCTTTAAGTTGTCCAATGTTCAAAGAGTTAAAAATAGATCTAGGCATTACATTAATAGCAGCACCTAAATCTAACATAGCCCTTTTTACCTCCATTTTACCTATCTTGCATGGAATGACAAACATACCGGGATCTCCGCATTTTTGTGGAAGTTTCCTTTGAAGCATGGCGGATACACTTTCTCCCGCTATCACCTTCTCATCTCCTCTCATTTTTTGCTTGTTGGAACATAAGTCCTTTAGAAACTTTGCATATCGAGGGATCTGCTTGATTGCATCTAACAAGGGAATGCTCAATTCCACTTTTTTAAACACCTCCATGATTTCCTTGTCCTTGTCTCCTTTTGAAGGCTTCACCAACCTATGAGGAAAAGGAGCAATATTAGATTTTGGAGTAATTGGTAAATTTAATTTTACCTCATCACTTGATTTTTGTGCTTCTTGCTCCATTTCTTTTTCAATTTCATCCTCTGCCTTTTCCTTTGAAACGATCTCCTTTGGACCTTCTAATTCCTTTCCACTTCTCAGCGTCATTGCACTAACATTTCCAGGATTAGCATGCGTTTGAGCAGGCAATTTTCCTTTTTCCCTTTGCTTCATATCACGTACCTCATTCACTACTTGGGACATTTGATCCTCCAAATTCTTTATACTTGTTCTAGTTTCCTGTTGAAATTGCAACATATTAGCTGCCATATTCTTAACTAGATCATGTAGAGAATTACCTGGGAAGGGAGCTTGTGGGGCTGCCCTTTGTTGTGGCGGCAGTGGAGCTGGTTGAAAACCCGGAGGTTGTTGTGTAGGAGCTTGTTGATTCCCATAACGCAAATTGGGATGATCCCTCCATCCCGGATTGTACGTGTTGGAAAATGGGTCGTAATTCCTCATTTGCACAAATCCAGCTGCATTAACTTCTACTTCCTCAGACAACGTGGGACAAGCATCAGTGGAATGATTCGTGTTTGAGCATATTCCACAGGCCTTTACCTGTGCATTCCCTACAGCAAGCTTACGAACAAAAGATGTTAATTCAGTTAATTGTTGCTGTAAAGAACTTACTTCCCCAGCTTCTTTCACTGGAACAACTTCCCTTGTCCCAAACTGCTGTGAATTCATTGCCATATTATTCAACAATGCCCAGGCCTCCTCCGGTGTCTTGTTCATAAGTGCACCTCCACTTGCAGCATCTATAAGCATCCTGTCCATAGTGGTTAAACCTTCATAGAAATACTGGATTAGTAATTGCTCGGAAATTTGGTGTTGTGGACACCTAGTAATAAGTTTATTGAACCTATCCCAGTATTCGAAAAGTGACTCCCCTGTAGCTTGTTTAATACCACATATTTCTTTCCTCAGATTTGCAGCTCGAGAAGCAGGAAAATACTTCTCCAAAAACTTACGCTTCATCTCATTCCAGGTGGTGATACTACCTGCAGGAAGGTTGAACAACCAATCCTTTGCTGCATCTTTCAAGGAAAATGGAAATGCCCTTAGCTTGATTTGATCTTCAGTGACACCAGCTGGTTTCATGCTTGTACACACCACATCAAACTCCTGTAAGTGTTTGTGTGGTTCTTCTCCTGACAAACCATGAAAGTTAGGCAACAAATGTATTAGTCCAGTTTTCAACACAGAGGCCGCATTGTCGGCCACAGTAGGAAAAGTAATACAGAGTGGCTGTTGAGCCAAGTCAGGAGATGCTAGCTCCCTCAATGTTCGCTGTTGTGCCATAGCAGGTTGAGGAATTTCAGTTTCCTCTTCCACTTTTTCGCTTTCCTCAGAATCTGATGATGAACTTGAATCCTCCGCTTTTTGAATTTCCAAATTGAGCAAAGGTGTTGACACCTCCGCTTTCTCCTCTCTCCTTCGTTCCCTGGCTTCTTTACTCAAACGGCGTGCGGTCTTTTCAATCTCTGGATCGTAATTCTTTTCACCACCACGATCTGTGCGAGGCATATACCAATAAGTGGAAATAAAGATTAGAGAAATATATATATTTTAAATTAACCAAGGTATGAAAAATCCTCTTTTGGCGATAGTCCCCGGCAACGGCGCCAAAAATTGCTAGCTCGTCGCAAAGCTGCAATTTAAATATTAGTCCTACACCACAGAAGAAGATAAATAAATGTAATATATATAGTGAGTAGGGTCGTCTCCACAGGGAACTTGCTCAAAGAGTTTATTTTCAATCACTTGATTAATTATAAATTATATTTATATTTATAAAGATGGGGGAATTTGATTTCAACTAAACTAGTAAAAAGAAAATAACAATTAAACAAAAACAAAAAAAAAACAAATGCAAGGTAACAAGTGAGCTCTTTAGGATAATTAAAACTCTAGTTTAGGCATGAATTATGTGTTGGATATGGAATTGATCATTGACATGCATTTAACTTAATTGGTTAATTGACTAAATTGGTTAAAGTTGGTCTACAAGCGTTTCCCAACCAATTTTTCCATACTTATTCGATGGCTTAGGTACGACCATAAGCCATTCCCCTAATCAAGTGTGAATACTAGGTACGACCATAGCATAACATGACTTGATAGCATTTAGCACAAGAAAAACCCAATTCGATTCAACACTAATCCTACGAGGTAGTGTTTAAAACCGATTTTAATCCCTCACTAGAGTATTCTTCCTCTAGTTTGCTACTTGATTGGAAAATTACACAATTACGGATGCACTTCCCAATATAGCAATAAATTACTCAATCAACACGCGGCCGCTATATCAATCAAGCAATTCAAAACATAATAAATAGAGGAATTAAAAATACCCAATTCAATTAAGCATAAAAATATGTCAACAAAATAAGTCTCACAATTCCATATCCACACACAAATTCAAAGCCTAAACTAGATAAGAAAACTACTCACAATCCATCCAAAACATAACCAAATCCATACAATCCAACATGGTAATCAATTATAGAAATAGAACAAGAAAATCACCCACGAAGGATCGAATCCTTATTGCCCTTGGAATCCTCCAATTTTGTAAGTGCCAACAAAAATGGAGTATTCTCTCTAGTGTGTCTCCAATGGTTGGAACCTCTTTTTGGTGGAATAATGGCCAATGTGTTGTGTGTGTGTTGTGTAATTTTTGCTCTTTGGTCTCCTCCTATTTATAGCAAAACAAGACCAATTTTTAATTCTTCTTTCTCCCTTTTTGCATGTTCATGGTAGTAGCCTCCTCAATTGCATCCAAAAGCCTCCCTCAATTGCATCCAAAAACATCAAAATCATGCCTTTGATTATTCTTTTGTAATTGATTCCCAATGATTTGATGCCCAAGGATTTGATGCCAAAAAATCTGAAAATTGATGCCCAAAGATTAAGATGCTTCAATTTAGCCCCAAGGATCTTTTTGCAAATTTTGATGCTTCACACATAGACCCCACAGCTGTGAATTGGACCTTAGGCGTGGGCACGCCCAACACTTCAAAATAGGCTGCCCCATGTTGGAAATTTTGCCACCTTTCCTACAAAACCAATGTCCCAAAAATCAATCCAATCAAGGCCATTTTTATTAATTTTCTCAAACAATTTAAGTTGACATATGCATAAAAATATCATCAAATACAACATATATCAATCTACTTCTTTCAAGGGGTAGGACTGCACATTCTAGATTTAGTATTCCACTGAATTGTGATGAGAATTCTTCCTACAAAAGAATTACCTCAGAAAATTATTTAATCTCTATTCTAATTAAAATAAAGCTCATTATTTGGGATGAAAATTCATGATTGGTATAATGATTATGAGCCCATCTGATTTAACCAAATTTCACATTTGATTTCAGAGGAGAAAATTCTCACTCGCAATTTGTTTTGCTATGACTATAAATAGAAGTCATTGTCAATCTTTAAAAATGTTGGACTCTGCCTTCCAGAACTGGTTTTTAGAGGGGACTCGAAGTATTAATATGCAATTAAGATGGATTAACTCAAGATATAATAAGAAATATTGTCTACAATGAAATTCATATATGCCAAAAAATTGCAAAATGAATACTTCATGCAGTTGATGGTAATTGGTAAAACTGGTATTGACATGAAGATGTACAATCAGGTGTGACATTTGAAGATGATTTTTTTATGAACTCTACAGGTCGAAAATTGTTGAGATTATATATACAAATATAAATTATACAACTTCAAATCCAGATATTTTTAAAGATGTTGCTGGACTAGCCCCTACAAATGAGATATTGATACGATGAATGATAAAATTATGGAACATATGTCTACAAATGAAAATATATTTCTCAGTTCTAACAATATTTCTCAAGATGATGAAAGTATATATAATGACGATGAAATATTTTTACCGGAATATCAAAGTATGATCAAGCTTTCAAGATTACCAAATCATGAAATAAAATTGAAGCAGGACATCGTAGTCATGCTTATTAGGAATATAGATACATTAAATTATGTAGTGGAAGCACATTCATAGTAAACAAGATGCGGAACCATACAATTAAGGCTAAATAATTTTGGGAAACTATGAAAGTAGAAAATTCTTGATAGAATGATTATAAGCCTGTCGGATTTAACCAAATCCTCATTCGATTTTAAAGGAGAAATTTCCCACTTTATTTTACTGTGATTATAAACAAAAGTCAATGCCAATCTTTAAATAAGGTTGAACTCTATTTTTCAAAATCAATTTTTAGTTTTGAATAATTATATGTTGTGATATATCGTGTTATTAGCAAGAGAGGAATCAAAGTATTAATATTTAATTATGATGAATTAACTCAAGATACTACAAAAAATTTTGTTTACAATAAAATTTATATACTCCCTCCGTCCCACTCCAAGTGTCTTGTTACTGTTGGGCACGAGAATTAAGGTAGAGTTGGTTTGTGAGTATATGGTGGGGTCCACATAGTTGTTGGAGGGAAAATTATTTCTATTTATAGAAAGAAGACATTTGTAATGGGACATCCAAAAATAGTAATTAGGACATTTGGAATGGGACGGAGGGAGTATTAAAATAATTGCAATATGGATACTTGATGTAGGTGATGGTAAAACCGGTATTGATCTTAGAGATGTAGTCAGATGTGACATTTCGGTATAATATTCTTATAAACTCTACAGGTGATCTTATATTAGCAATTTTTCAGTGTACATATACAAATATAAAACTGCATCACTTCAAATATAGATATTTTTAAATATATGTGTTATACTAACCTCTTCCAAGGAGAAGGGTTGATAATATTAATGATTACATCATGGAATGTCTGTCTACAAATAAAAATGTATATCTCAGTTCTAAAAATATTTATCAAGAGAATGAAAGCATTGATATCGCAAATCGTCTCAACCTCGCAATTAGGATTGTTATTTTCCAGCCCATCTGCTTGTAGAGGTTGTATATGACTTGGGCCTACTATATCAACTGCCCAATCTTCCTTGCTTCCCCCATCTAGACAACCTGGTTCCGGCCCCAATTTACCTTCAACCTGCGGCCCAACATTGGTCTTCCATTCATACCTCTTATGACCTTCTCCGCTTCCTCTCTACGCTGGAACCAGAGGAAACCATATTTATATCCTCTCTCCGCACGCCCATGAGCAGGAAAGAACCAGTCCCGCACCCTTACCACCTTGTCCACCTCCCGCAAAATATGATTGTTTGAGGTCTCAACCGGAATATTTCCAATGAAAACCCCAAACAGTTGTCTGCGACCGCTAGGCCCCCCGCTTCCTTGCCCTTTCCAATCCCTACGCTGCCATTCCAACTCTTTCATCGCCTTCTCTTTCCTCCGGCCGCCTGTCCTCTCGAGAGTATTCTCGATTCTATGTGGTTGTATTCTTTTTATTTGGTTTTTTATTGTTTTTTCTTTGGTAACGTTTTCTTCCAAATTTTAGCTTAAAAAGTTTTTTCTTAAAGATTTTAAATCTCTTTCCTTTCCTAAATTTTCTTTTTATTGTCTAAATTTTTTAACTCTTTTATTTTTTCTATATTGCTTATTTTTCCCCATACAAAATTTTCTACGTTTTCTTGACCACATAAATCAGCAATTCTATTATATAATTTAGTGTAGTCTAATATTTTTCTTTGGTAACGTAACTTAGTTATTACTTGTCTTATTAATCTTATTCTGCTTCCTAAATTATTTGGATAGTAGTTTTTATTTTGAATTCATGTTTTCCACATGTATTAATCCAATGGTGATGGTAACTTTGAAAATATAGAATTCATAGTATGTGTAACACCCCGGTTTTGGTCACCCAGGCCGGGATGCTACCGCCACACCTTCCCAAGCAAGACGCGAACCATTTCGAGCTCACTTGAGAAGATGCTAAGGCTAAGTTGTACCAATACTTAAAAATAATTTAAAAACCATTCAATAAGTGCCCGAAGGTTTAAATCAGAGTTAAGTCTAACATACATAATTTTAAACAGTGCGGAAGGTAAGGGCCAAACACGGCCAAACATGAGTTTGGGATTCGTAAAAGAATTTAAAAACAAGTGCGACAAGTCTTCGGAAATTCCCATCCCGTAGTGCCATGACTTACTCTGCGAAAAATGGAAAACAACAATTTATCAGTACAAACGGTACTGCGTAAGTTAATGTATAGCATAACAAAATTTAAAGTTTTTAGAAGAGTAATAAAAGATAGGAATTTAATTTTTAAAATAGACGAGTGAATTAATATACGGGAATTCTAATACTTTACCACATACATCATTACCAATGCTCACACGCTTAATTACCAATGTTCATTTTCATCGAGAATAACCATTCTTGGGGAATCAAACCCGCAAGAGCCCAAACACATTATTTTACCATTGTTTGTTTTGATCGAGGACATCCAAATTACCCGCTTGGGCGCTTATGTCCACAAGCCGTCGGTATCAACGATCCTGGGCCGAAGCCTTTTCAGATCAACATCCGCTTGGGCGCTTATGTCCACAAGCCGGCGATAATAACGATTCTAGGCTCATGCCCTTTCGAATCAACCCACCTCTGGGACTCGTACCCACGAGGGATGTGAAAGCAGTGACCCTATACAGACCGCTCCGGAGCCCTAGACAACCCATACGGATACATCTAGGAGTATAGACTCTTACTAACACGAAACCACAATATCATATGCGCCGTTTTGGCCACATAAAAAGAGGGGGCGGCCCAACGAGCTCACGCCAAGTGCACTTACCCTCTAAAACATTGGGCATCCCACTCGATCAAAACTTACAAAGTTTCAAAACCATACTTTTACACTTTACAAAATCACACATGTCCAGATTTCACATATTTCCAAAAATGAGAGCCATTCGACTCATAGATCATCAAAATACACAAGTACGATTTACCGACAAAAATAGTCCTTTGGGCAGTTTCAGAAATCGCATATGGAAACTTAACAAATCATTTTCAAAAATTCCGAAATTTTTACAGGAGCTAGAACACACCCAAATGAACATTTTTCATAGAAATAGGCTTCTTCAAAATCGGACTCTAAGTGACCTAAAAAAATGATTTCAGATCCATCTTTTCCAAAAGTGTAAATCCTACTGTTCATTCGACCACAGTCTTTTTAAAAATTCATAACAAATTCAAACTTACTCCAAAAATTATGAAATTTTACAGAGATGATCTAGACACATAATGGAACAATTCTTATGAAGACTTCAAACACGAAAAACTATCATAGGCAGGGTGAAACGAGCAAACAAAATCTGATCCCATACGAACACCAACACTGGCAGCAGATATATGCAGAATACCAGATTCGATTTTGATGAACAAATCATGTCCAAAAATTATGAAAATTTACAGAGATCATATTCAAGGTGTTAGGAACATTTTTGATTTAGAAAAGTTTTCCCAAAAACGAACGGATCTAGACGAACAAGGATGAACAAAAGAAACTATCCTGAAGAAACCCTAAATCACAGATTTGACAAGGAATGGATTTCGAGTTGTATCTCCATTAATACTCAACCAAAAGCTCTAAAATTTGAAAGGCACAACACTAACTTACATTAGAGTTGATTGGAATCAATAAATCCTCAAATCAAAGCCTTAAGATTGCCCCAACACTTGCAACACTCTCCAATGAACCTATTTTTGGATGGAGTGCAAATGGGTGGCTTTGGGGGCTGATTAGTGTATCATTAAATAATGAATGGGATTGGGAATAATTACTAGGCATGTCATGGATTGGGAATAGGTTGGATTGGGAATAATTGCTAGGCATGTCATGGATTGGGAATAGGTTGGATTGGGAATAATTGCTAGACATGTCATGATTGGGAATAAGTAATGAGATTGGAAATAAGTTGGATTGGGAATAAGTTGGGAAGGATTGCTAGGCATGTGACATTTCAAATGCCATAATTCCTTGACAAATTTGGTAGTCTAGATACAATCCTATGCCAATTGAAACTTATCCTATAATTCAAATATTAGAAACGGCAATTGAGAGTCATCCTCATTATTGACATATATTAACTTGAAATTTCTAAAATTAAAAGGATTTATAATAATAATAATAATAATAATAATAATAATAATAATAATAATAATAATAATAATAATAATAATAACAACGGAACGGAATTCATTCGGGTAATTTCTCGGGTATTACAGTATGTACATTACTTTGTGAGCTTATATAGGTTGTATAATAGTAAACTTTTAAATTGTTCAGATAATTGATCAAAAATGCATAAATCTCTTGGTCTTATTTTATTTAATTTTAATGCTTTATCTCTTTCTTCTATTATTGCATTATTATCTAAGCTTTGTACTCCTAAGAATTTTTCTTGTATGATATTGATAAATTCCTCTATTCTTGTATTTACATCTTGTCCAAATCCTTGGGTAATTGTATTCATACAAGTTTGTTTTATATTTGAGAAAATTCCTGCAATGAATTGTGCCACATTTCCTTGGGCTAGATTCCATATTTTTAATGTTTTTACTCTTGGGGTAATTATCTGTTTCGATTTTTCTAGTTCTAGACTTGGTTGCTTAAGACAATCCAAATTTAAAAATATTGCATCTCATGGTCTTACATTTCATATTCTTGTTTCTTTTAACTCAAAATCTTCATTGTATTATTGTGTCTTTTGCAATCTACTTTGATAATTGTCTACATTTTGTCTATTCGTAGTTTGACCTACTTCCATTGGTATAGTTCATGTTACACCTTCTCTTGGTAAGGTAGTACTACTTTCTCCAACTACTTCTGATGATGGTAAATATAATCTGTGATTATTCATAAAGACTTTATCTTGTTCTTCCAAATCGCTTTCATTAGTTTCTAAATCGGTTTCTCAAAATGTTCCTGTATATATTGGTTCTAGATTTAGTCGTTCTAAGTCACTACTTAGTTCATTTTTAAGTCTTCTATACTCGTATTCATTATGTTTCTTCTTTATTGTAATGCCCTGAAAATTCAAACCTGATTTTCGCAAGCATTACCTCTGTACTAATTATCCTAAACTAGTGACCAGCTAATTTAAAACAGCTAGTGCAAGGCTGAGTAAACCTAAAGTGGTCATCTGATTAATCCAGTTTAATGAGGAAGCTAAAAAAAAATAAAACACATAAGCACATAGGAGGTCTTACCATAATAATCAAATAAATGTTCCAGCAGCTCATTCAGGCTGAAACCTCTCAAACTGCATCTTAACAGCATATCAATATCTCAAATAGGGCTACCAGCCCAAAGCAGGGAATCATAAAGGCCATATGCCGACAGGAAGTAAATCCTAGGCTCACAGGCCTCAACTACTCAAAAGCAGGTATCAAATAATAATAGCAATGCCAACGGAGTACCACATAAACACATATAATATGATGAACAGGAAAATCATATCTATGTGATCTCTCATCCCCATACCCAAATCATGCTCCAGCACCTCCAGCAGGATCTATAAAATAGACAAAAGCAAATGGAGTCAGTACAACATACTGAGCAAGGCTACGTGCCGGGGAGTAAGGGAGAACAGAGCAATAATAAATAATAATAGATAATAGATAATAATAACATGTATAACAGAGCAAAATACAAATAAAAGTAATTAAACATCACACCGTCCCATACCGGTGCTTCGACCACCTATCTACCCTATATGCAAATGCAATGAACATTCCTAGCCGGCACCTAAAAACCCGGGCGGTATGAACCTACGGGTGAGGATAACATCAACTCCAACCTGTTACAGGTAACATACACCATCCCCGAAGGGACCGCATGCATCATAGCCCAATCACAGGCATAACAGCCAAATCACAGGCATCACAGCCTAATCTTAGGCATAATAGCCAATATCACAGGTAATAACAGCCATATCATACACCCCCAGGGTAATCGGGATTCAACAACACCTGTGAAGGCTACCCGATCAATCATATCACAGGCATAATAACCAATAATACAGGCATCACAGCCAATCAACCACCCCGCAGGGCCATCGGACTCAACAACACCAGTGAAGGCTGCCCGATCAATCACATCATCATCACAACCCATCGGGTCCATAATCATCAATACCAATGCAATGTCATGCATATACAACTATCATAGAAGTGATCCAACACCTAACACTAGGTTCACATGCCTATCAACGCATTAGATAAATAAACATAACCCCTAGACTAAGGTATAATTTCATAATTCATTCGACAATATATAATCAACATTTCATTATTCAACAACTCCTCCAAAGAATTCAACGATTCTCACGAGTTAACAATCACCTCAAAATCAGTAATTAAAGTAGGAGAAAAACCAAAACAACTCAGAGCACGAATCGAGGCAATTAAACATCAAGAACGGACATAACGACGCACGAAATGTCGCCCCTACCAAGCTGGCGCGGCCTTGGGTCCGTTTCTCCCCAGGTCGCCCCGAGGTCACGCCACCTGCTGCTGCCCGGCGCTACAGCGCCATGTCCGGCGATTTCGCCGGAATCGCCCCCGATACCCCCAAACACGTAATTTAAGCTATAAAAACCCTTGCCTGATATCTTTCAACAATTAACAAGCTTCGATTCATCCAATCCAAGTCTCGACCGCTCAAATCAACAAAAAAATACTAAAACCTAACATCGATGAATCATCTCCAAATCAACACCAAAACGAATGAAACTGCACTCAAATCGAAGAGGGGAATGAGATGAATCACTTACCAACGATTGATTTCATGATCTCTAATAATTTATGGTGATTCGAACAAGTCCAAGATCACCCCCTTTTCTTTCCCCAACCGATCGCCCTTCTCTCTCTTTCCTTCCAACTTTTACAAATATGAAAAATGGCCACAACCACCTTAAAAACCTAGTTGGGCCACACCCGGGATTGTGCTGGAATCTAAATAACCCCAACATAAATCCCGCAACCCAATTTAAATAAGTCGGGCCATTACATTTATCCTCTCTATTTTCTAATTTATCTTTCTCTATTTCCTCGTTTATCTTTTTAATTTTTCTACTTTGTCTATTAGGATTCTAATTTTATTTTGTTTATTTAATTTTTCTATTTCTTTCATCATTACTCGGTGATATAGACTTCCTGGTTCTGGTGGTTTTTTCCATTTTGATAGTGGGAGTAACTTTTCTAATTCAACTTGCTTTTGTGGAGTTTTAATCATTGTTTTGTCTATACATCTTTCATTATTATGGAGTCTTGTATCTAACTTATCATTAATCCTTTTATTATTTCAATTCCATCTTTTTTTGTTTCTAATTCTTCTAGAGAACTCATCTTCTAATATTTCTTATGTTTCTAATGAAGGCATTTACTTCTTCTATTCCAGTTTCCCATTCTAATTCTTCTATTTCTATTATTTCTAATTCGTTTAAATACCACTCTTTTATTAATTCTGATTCTTCTTTTTCTGAATATATATGTTTTTGTATAATTACATATGCTTCTCTTTCATCCATCATTTTAGAAATCTTTTGTTTTATTCTTAATAATTTTTGTTTCATTATTATGGTACTTATGTCTTGGGTTGACTTTGTATTTCTCGAATTTTATTAGTTAATCTCTCTAATGTCTCATTTTCTAATTTTATCCCTGACATTTTAATATTCTTCACTATAATCTAACTCTTGATCTAAAAAATCTAGTAAAGGTGCCCTAGTAAACATAGTGTTATGTATTATATGTCCTGAAAACATTCTATAAGTGGTAATTTCATTAAAGAATTTGGTAATTTGTATTAAATTGCCATTATATTCTTCAGTTTTTATTCTATAGTTTTCCATCCAAAGTAATCTTTTTCCTCTATTTCCTAACCTTATTCCAAATTCTTAATCTTTTTCCTGTATTTCCTAACCTTATTCCAAATTCTTGATCGTTTATCAATCAAGTTATTCTTCTTCTTCTATCAGTATATATTCTTCTTTCTCCTATTTGTTGATCCATATTTTCTATTTCCCTTATTTATTTCATGACTAGGATTAAATGTAGGTGTTAAAATCCTTCTTCTACTGTTTGGTATTATTTCTGTAAGTGGTCTTTTTTTCTTTTTCTTTTTTTTTTTTTGAGAATCAGTGTTTTTATTCCAACAAAACCAAGTGTCCAAGAGAAATCTGAAGCCAATCCCAGTTACATTGTTCTAGTCTACTGGGCAGATGTCACTACAAAATCAACAATCAAATACACAACAAACGAAACACATGAAAGTCCCCCTACCGCCATTCCTCCATTTTGCTAGTTCCCATTGCGCCTTGTTTAGCCAAGTTGTCTGCCATTCCATTCCGTTCACGTTATATATGTTGGATCCTAACCAGCCCACTGCAGCACATCACCGCCGAGATGGGAGCCATCAAATTATGTAATCGCCAAGGAACTGATGAAGGGTCTTTAAGCCATACAACAACGTTCAATGAGTCGCATTCAAACACTAATCTGGGCAGGGGAAACTTTTGGTCTCTTAGAATGGCATTGCATACGCTGTTGACAGCCAAGAGTTCTGCTTCTGTCGAATCGGTCATTCCAATGGAATCAGCCAGGATAAACAGCACGTCGCCCTTCCGTCTCTTATCACTCCTCCTACCCAAGTCGGGCCGGGATTCCCCAATGAGGACCCATCCGTATTTATCTTCCACCACCCCTCAAACGGTCTTTCCCACACCAACCCAATACGAGGAACCTTCCGCCCCTTCCAACTTGTAGAAGACAACCCAACTGGAAAACTGTTCTCCAAGCAGCCCGCCTGAGAACCCAACGACCTCTCCCCAAGTTTCCACCATGTGCCAACTCTCCATTTTACTTCCTCCAAAACTTCCCGATTATTAAAGGACTTCCCCTTGAAGATGGCCTCGTTTCTCCACTTTCATATAGACCAGATCGCTGCCACACCAGTTAACCTCCACACATCTCCACTTCCATATGTAAGTGGTCTTGTTTGTGGTTCTAATCCTGTTATATATTCTATTCTTGCTTGTATCATTTCACTACTGGTGTTATTTTGTTCATATTCATTATTTCTATTTATTATATAGTCTTCTGAACTGAGTGGATGAATTTTACTTAGTGGATAATCTATTTCTTGATTTTCATTTAAAGAGTATCTTGTTGTTGGAATATATTCTAGATATAATTGTTCTGAAGTATCTAATCTTAACCTTGACATATGATAATTTAATATATTATCGTTATTATAATTACTCATGTCTAAATTAATCATTCTGAGCTCTGATACCAATATTTGTTATAGTTGTGTTAGTTTTGAAGCTTTTAATTAATTAATTATAGATTGTTTATTTAATCGGAGAACCAATATTCACCATTATTACTTAAATTTTATGGAGAGTTATCATCATAATTTTCACTTTCTGATCCAATTTTAAGTAAAATTATTTTATCCCAAAAACTTTTTTCTTCCGAATAAGGATATATTTTTTTTATTATATTCAGTTAAAAATATGAGCATAATGTAAACAATATCATTCCAATTTTCAACTCTTTCTTCCATAGTTTGTAAATATAATCCATATTGATATATTAATGAATTTATTTCTTCTTAATTCATTTCTTTCTTTCGTAAGTTTACTTAAAGGTTTTGATCTTTAAAACTAGTAAATAGTTATCTATGGTTAATTAGAGGTTTATTATTTTTGTTGTAGTGGGTTTGAAAAGTAAGGAGTATCTTTGGTAATGTAAAACTCAATTAGAAGGATTTTTAACTATTTTTTGTGTTTAAGGGTAAAATATGTATTTTTTTCACAAATTTTATCTCTCTATGGGTTTTGGAGGAAGAATTTTTTAAGTGGATACCTAGGAGGGATTTATGTTTGGTGTTGGGGGTTTTATAATAATTTGCTTTTATATTTTCTCATAGCTGTTGGCAGTTACAGATCACTTAGTAACATGGAAAGTATTATACAGAATTACTGATCATCATTATTTAACACGAAATTCTTTATAATCATACAATCATATATTCATACGCGTATCATTTCATCATACAAATAATTACTTTGCCACTGTGAAACTCTATCCAGGAGGACTCATTTCATCACTTATTTTGATTATTGAATTAATTAAATGCAGTGGGTACTGAAGTGTCATGTATTTTTGCAGTGGATACTAATACATAAGGAATATATATAGTATAGAGGGTCTGCAGTGGTATAGGTTTTGGAGTGGGGTATTTAAGTGGAATTTCCCCTTTTTTTTTAACATAAATAAATAAATCGCAAATGAAGAGTAGAAAAACTAGCGACTTTGTCCAAATGTATAAAATCTCCATCTTTCCCTTGTCTCTATGTTTTGTTAATAAATAGAGTAGTAATTGTTTAAAGTTGTTAAAAGAAGCTAGCTAGTGTATAGTAGTAGCTACTCCAAAAGGCTGTATTTATTTAAAACTTGTGGTTATCCACTTAAAATCACAATCATATCAAATAGTAAGGATTATGATGATAAAATATGCCTAAAGGTAAAATATGCCAACTGAATGAATCAAATAATCAGTTTCATCTTATATGGTACTGTATAGATATACCATATAATTTAGTTTGTTAAATTTTATTTGGAGCAACTTGGAAAATTTTGTTTGCTGTGTTGGGAAGCAAGCCTTAAAAACGAAGGTGTAGGAAGTAAACATTTATGCTCGTAACGTCATACAGAAGGGTAAAAATTTATGTGGTATTACCCTGGATATCGAATGGCCAGATAAATAAAATAGATTGATTCCTTAGTTCATAGTGGACGGAGGATTTGGGAAGGACAAAAAAAGAGAAAGTGAATTACTAGAAGAGACATGGTTATGCTTCATTTAATGTATTTCAGATACAATGAGCGATTTATGACTGGTCCAATGTAGTGAAATACTAATTGTTTAGATGACTTTGTTAAAAGCATGCTTACTAAGTTAATTGCATGAGTAAGTTATTTTCAGACTGAAATTATGCATCAAAATGTTTGCTTGCATGAATTTCAAGTTGTATGTTTTCTGGTTTGGAAGTGAATGAACCCTTTTTCCCTCTTTCATTGTGTTTCCCTGTTGTTTTGGATAACTAGGTGTTTGCTTCATTCGTAGAAAGTGAATTTAGAATGGAATTGGATTGATTTTGATGCTTCTAACTTTTTGAAACGGGAGCGTTCCATGGATTAAGGTTAAATTAGGAATCATTCTGCTTGGAACTATCCCAGCTATATACAAGAAGTGGTCTGGATCTTCAGAAATCATTCTACTTTTTGGTGGAGAGAGCCCTGTTTTTGGATGAAGAGAGCCTTGTTTGTGCTACCCCTGCCAGTTTTTTTTTTTTTTTAGAATAAAATTTGGTAATGGTTGTTCGGTTACAGTATGCCGATTCTATTGATTTGTTTAATTTGAAGCATTCTTGTGATACTTATGGGTGGGTTTAATATGTGTCACTCTCATTGTCAGATGGTGCATAGAGAATGATATTCTTGTTGTTGACATCAAAACTTGTTTACTGCAATTTAGAAGTAAATTATGAATCCGATGAAATTGCCCAGGTTGTTTATGCTGCATTAGCTGTTGATAACAATGTTATAAACCTAGTAGCCTATAACTGCTTCTGAGTTTCCATTGCGTTAAATTATCTAAGAGATTTTTGTTTTTTTTTTTTTTTTTTTTGGTTTCAATATAGCTGCAACCAGATAAGATGAAAAGGAAGATGTCTGTCTTGCTTTGTATAAAAGCCCGATTAGCAGAAACTCGTTTGGTGTATTCATGCTTCTGTACTGAAATTGGATTGCCATTGCTTTTGCCAAGGCATTGATACAGTGTACGATTACATTGGAGGAAACATATGAGAATTCTTCTTGTTTTATTCCTCTGAGACAATTTTGTATTGTTCTCCCCTATTTTTCTCTTGGAAGTTTGAACATACATTTTCCATAATATCCATCTTGTTCACGTTCGGGCATTTACTGGAGGCAGTAGAAGCAAGGTTTCTTCGTGCATCATACAGCGCTTTTGTTGATGTCGTTATGCTTGCTTGCAAGCAAGACTATCGAAGAAGAAGAATTCGCTGAAGGGATTTCACAATTTGATAATAATAGCTTTGAAGCTTCCATTTGTTATGGTCTACAGATTTTATGTTATGTAAACTAATAACAACAGCAATTGGAAAAATATTGACTCCTAACTACACCGAATTCACCACTTTGGTACCCACAATTTTTTCTCGCCAAAATATATGCTTTTAACTATTCAAAAATGACATCCACTATTTTACTATGACCATATGTAAACACCGACAAATTTACAAAGCTCACACAATTATTAGTATTTAATAACAACTTTACTAAATATAATGATGCTATAACAATAAAAATAAAGGAATTTTTATTAAAAAAAAGAAAGAAAAAAAGAGTGAAGGCCTGGTAGAATTGGATATTATCATGCGCATCATCATTCCACCAAATGGCTTCCAAGATAGTGACACCATAAATTGTTATCTATTCTACACAACATTTAAGTACTACTCCACTACACTAGCAATTAATCATGTCTCTTCATTATTTGCAACTTGCAAGGCCATTCAATATTCCAATTATTCCCCTTCTTAAATTGATTGCGTAGTTATATTTTTTTCGCAGCTATTGATAGTTTTTTTTAAAATAAATAAATAAATTGTATAAAATCTCATTATCCCCTTGTCTCCATGTTTTGTTAATAAATAATTGTATAGCTTACCCAAAAAAATAAATAATTGTATAGTTGTTAAAAGAACCTAGCTAGCTAGTGTATATTTAGTGTATATATATAGTAGCTACTCCAAAAGGGTATAGTATTTATTTAAAACTTGTGGTTATCTACTTAAAAGCACAATCATATCAAATAAGGGTTATGATGATAAAATATACCAAAAGGTAAAGAAGATTCTAATATGAAGTAGAATTTATTAAAATAGTGTTGTTAGTGAAGTGTTGGTGAGCTTGTTTAATTTCCATACATAGGTGCTTAGTGGTGCATGAACTTCACGTGCCTAAAGCTAGCATAGAGTATTGTCTATTAGAAAATAAGATTTAGAAAAAAGATTATAAATCTAAACATTAATTAAAATTATAATTTATAATTTATGGTAAAAAAAATAGTTCTTGATTGAGAAGTTTTTTTTTTTGGGTAAACATGACGCACAAGCGTCGGCTAAGAATTGAGAAGTTTTAAATACTACTAGTATTTAATATTAAAATTTAGAGAATATAATATGAATAGCTAACTGCTGGTGCGAGGGCTGCTTCTTTTCCGTTGCTGTTTGCTTTCTCTTTTGTTTTGTCTTTTTATATTCTTTTGTTCCTTTTTTTGCTTGTTTGCTCGCCTTCTTAGGCTGTGTTTTCCAACAAAAAAATAGCTAACTGGTGAAGGGTTAGCTTAATTTTAGTAATTGATGATTAGAATGAAGTAAATATTTGTTATTTATAGTTTTCCAAAGAAATTTATAGGGCCTAATTGGCAATTAGTGGTTAATTGATTACATGAATTCTATACTAATCAAATCAGATGTTTTTAAGACCAAATAACATTACTATAAGTGGATGAGGAATTGGCCAAATGGGAGCACAACAAATTATAAAGGGACAAAGGGGATTAGGAGTCGAACCTCCAACCTATAAATTAGGAGTCGGGGACTTGACCACTAGGACAAATCCCATCCCGACATTAGAATTTAATTGTCTAAAGAATAAAACTACATAATTGTCCTTGTTTAATTCAATAAGTGCTTTTAATAGTCTTCTTTAAAAAACGATTTAAAATTATACAGTAAATGATTTAAAATGTAATTTATCGAATGCCTTTTAAATATTTGGTGGTTAAAGAAAAGTATCATGTTTTGTTGTCGGTACACCCACATTGGTTTTGTAGTGCTTAGCTTCTCGACAACTACTTCATAAAATACTATGGGAATATTGGGCATTGAGACTTGGAAATATGAAGTATATCCTAGTTGATACCTCAATGATACCTAGCTAATAAGTTTGAACCCCAACTCAACACTTTTGAGTACTTTTTTTTTTTCGAAACCAAAGCTAGAGAAAGATGTGATTGGAGTTCATGACACATAAATTATAAAGTGATAAAAGAAGTGATAGGGAGCCGAGTGGAAAATCGAACCCTAGATATAAGAGTGACTGACAAAAACTTGGCCAGATATAAGTTACTCATTCATTTTGAGTAGTTGAAAAATACAATGCAAATGATCTTGGATTGAATATTTTTTTTTGGTAAATATTGACACTCATGTATCGGCAAAAATGTGTGGGAGCTCAAGCCACAAAATTATAAAGGGGGATAAAGAGGAGGAGTAGAGGGTTGGGTGGAAATCGAACCCCCAAACCATAAAGTTGAAAGCCATGAAATATGACCACTGGGCCAAGTCCTCATTCCCATCTTGGATGAATATTTATTGTGTGTAAAAGTATGAGACTAATATTTTTTAAGCGAGTGGGTTACTGTCCGGACTCCGCATATGCGGATGTGTTCTTTGGATGAGTGTGTTATGCTCTTATTCCCACTATCCATATATGGCAGTATATTATGCTATATTCTTTCCTTTTTTTTAGTTGAGTGATTGGTGGTAATTAAGGTATTTTACTTGTATGGTTATTCCTGAAATCATGGAGAATATTGTAAAGAATGTAATTGTTACATGTGTGATTGCATAGATTGTGGTCCCAATTTTCTTTATTCTCAGTTCAATCGGTGAAGGCTGAATCTAAATTATTCTCATTTATCATTATTCTCATTTCAATCGGTGAAGGCAGAATCTAAAATATTCAACGTTCCAGTTGCCAAATCACCTATTAAAAAAAAAAGACCTAAAATGACCTACGTTAGAAGTGTTCTTTACATTGCATTCAAGTGCTGTGCTGGAACTTGTGTTGTGATCCATATGCATTTGGAAATCACGTGTGCTACATTAACATAATATTTCTGATATATCAATTGCATCAAAATGTTCTAGGATTTTGACAATGAACAACCACATACTAGTTATTGTGGCATGCCAAAAGCATTACTAATTAGATTATGTTTATTAGTGCTATCATCCAGTTGCCAATATGATACGTCACTGCATACTTGATGCTATGAAGTGGATTTATATCTAATATAATAGTGCTGCCATCCAGTAATGTTTCTATCCAATTATCAATTATGTATGATTTGTGCTACATCAACATAATAAGTATGATATATCAATTGCATCAACATGTTCTAGGAATACTTGATGCCATCCAGTTGCCACTATGATATGTCACAATATAGTAGTGATGCCATCCAGTTGACACTATGATATGTCACAGTATACTTGATGCTCTGAACGTCCCAAATGCACTTGCTATCTTTATGCCATAAATATACTCGTACATGATCCATGCAGATTACTGTCAGTTTATCTTATTTTTGAATATAACATTATGTCCTTCGCTACACATTTTTCGTATTCTTTGAATATAACATTCTGTCAGTCATTTTATTTTTGAATATAGCATCCACCTCACAACAGATTTATCTCTCGCTACACATCTTTTGTATTCTTTGCGCACCGAAAACCCACGGCCATGTGCAAAGTTGCAGTATGCACTATAAGCATCCCTAACAGTTTTGAACTCTCAACCTTCAAAGTCTTTTATATCTGGAAAATAGTAAGAAGAAATAATGAGTTCGTTCCTTCAAAAAAGCATTACAATTGTCCACACTCAAAGGAATTGTCTGGAAAATATTGAGAAGAAATAATGAGATAATTATCGTCTAGAATAATACATCCATTACAATGTCTTCATTCAACACAATCTACCATAATCGTTACCTGAGAACACTAGTGTTACATGGCTACAGGAGGCTTCGTCATCATCGGTATCAGTTTCTGAGAACGGCTCGGGAACCGATTCTATACCCGCTACAACATCACCACCATTTTCTGTCATTCCATATTACCGATGATGTGTCTGTCTTGCAAATGAAACCCCAGAATTCAATTTTTCCCATCCATTATGCAACAAAGGGAAGTTACAAATGATCCAATCATTACCCCCACTAATTTGGGTAATCAGTGATCCATTTTCCATATTTAATTAATGCGTCTGTATGGAATGTAATCACTGGCCCTTGACGCGTAGCACAAAGTTGGCATTGTAGGAACACGTCTGCATATGGGCACTATTAATCATCCGGATAGTAACTCTATTGTTTTTTAAGGAATGTTCCATGTCAATCAT
The DNA here is from genome assembly GCA_030278955.1 of Hygrophila difformis. Taxonomy (NCBI): domain Eukaryota; kingdom Viridiplantae; phylum Streptophyta; class Magnoliopsida; order Lamiales; family Acanthaceae; genus Hygrophila; species Hygrophila difformis. Next base: position 15,921,859 of record JAOANR010000010.1, on the reverse strand, counting down.
TAAATTCGCCACTATAAATATGAATAAAAGAATGATGATATTAAAATTTTCCATATTTTCATTAATGAATTCCATCCATTGGAGTTTTTATGAATGAATAAGGGAATGCCACGTGGGCAAATGTACCAAGGAGTAGAGTGTAGAGTGATTAGTGAACCATGATGATGAATGATGTTATGATGATGCCCGTTTGAAATTCATATCATTTAACCAAATATGGGAAAATCTGTGGCAAGTATTAAGGTTTCCATTTCATTGGCAACAGAGAGAATGCCACTTCTAATTTCTAAATAGCATACGAAAAATAAATAAATGTACAAAAGAACAATAAGTAGTAGTATAATGTTATAATGTCAAAATTTGAAATAGTGAGAATACACCATATATATCAGGAATTCATCATATTTCAACTTCAGTGGCACTGCTAATTGACCTAATATTTGGAGTCCCTTCACAAGTCAAAATTAGGGATGGCAATGGGTCCGGGTCAGAACCGAGAACCGAGAAAGACCCGAGCTTGGGTCGGGTCTTGGGTCTTACAAAAATGGACCCAGAACCGACCCGTTGCCATCCCTAAGGATGGCAACGGGTCCGGGTCAGACCCGGAACCGAACCGAACCCGAGCCCTGGGTCGGGTCTTGGGTCTTGGCGGAACCGACCCAGACCCGACCCATTGCCATCCCTAGTCAAAATACCATATTACTGGATTCCCACTTCCAAGCTTCACTCAACATCATCAACCTCTACTATATATATAATGTGAAATGTCCATATATTATAATGGACAGTAGAACAAATAGTGATCCAAGGCCAACCAAATTCTCTTGTTTTCACTTTTATAGTGCCTCCCATTAAAACCATAAACCTCAACCTCAGTTGATTGCCCACTCATATTCATGAATAATAATATTGCCTCCCAATTTGGGGTGATCCAAAACCCCCATTTCTTTGTTCTATTCATTCCACCAATCATTCCTCCTTTGAATCCTATCTCTCCCTATGCCTCATGGCACAATCATCAATTCATCATATAACATTCTGCCTCAATCAAACTGTGCAAAACACAGCCCTCTTCTGCAGAATGTTCTTCTCTGTTGTTATGCTCATCACCCTATTCCTGCACCACCATTTCCTTCCCATATTCGGGTCCGGACACCATCCGCATGCTCGCCACACCATCCGCACGGATAAAGACGCGCTCCTCGCCTTCAAGCAGGCCATCTCATACGACCCGTATTCAGTTCTCGCCAACTGGAATGAGGCAACCCCTGTCTGTAACTTCACCGGTGTCACGTGTGGCTTGAGGAGCCACCGTGTGGTTTTGATCAATCTCAATGGCTCTGGTCTTGTGGGATTGCTGCCGCCTGTGCTTGGCAATCTCACGCAGCTTCGTTACCTTAAGCTCATCGATAACCATTTCTTCGGAAACATTCCTTATGAGATTTCTCTGTTGAGAAATCTAGTGGAGCTCAAACTCAGCAGCAACAATCTGCAGGGGCCAATTCCAGAATCCCTCTCTTCACTCTCCCAACTCAAGCTGATTTTCCTGAACGCAAATTCGCTCAATGGTTCCATCCCAGCAGGCCTCTTCGCCAACTGCACGCGCCTCAAGAACGTGGATTTATCCGAAAATGGACTGACGGGGAAAATCCCATCAGAGATTGGCAACTGCCCTGACCTTTGGAACCTCAACCTGTACAGCAACAACCTCATTGGTGACATCCCACGCTCTTTAGGAAATGCGACACGTATGAAAAGCCTGGACGTGGAGAATAACAGTCTTTCCGGGGAATTGCCTTCGGATGCAATTGCAGAGCTACGAAACCTGTGGTACCTTCATTTGTCAAACAATCAAATGATCAGCCATGACAATAACACTAATCTTGATCCATTTTTCAAGGCCTTGGTGAACTGCAGTATGCTGACTGAGCTGGAACTGGCAGGGCTGGGACTTGGGGGCACCATCACCAGCTCCATAGGAGCCCTTGGTGTATACTTGGAGACATTTCAGCTTCAGGACAATCAGATACATGGATCACTCCCCCCTGAGATAGGAAATCTGTCCAGTGTGGTCCTCCTAAATTTGACTTCCAACTCTCTAACTGGAACAATCCCAGGTGAAATTGGCAACTTGTCTAGTTTGGAGCGGCTTTGCCTGTCGCAGAATTTCTTCACTGGAATGCCGCCTGAGTTAGGTAAGTTATCCAGGCTGGGATTGATGGATTTATCGCACAACAACATCTCTGGTTCGATTCCAGGAGAGTTGGGAAATCTTGGAAGAATAAGTATCTTGTTCCTCAACAACAATCAGCTCTCGGGGAACATCCCTTCCAGCATAGGGAATTGCATTTCCTTGCAGCAGCTGGATCTTTCTCACAACAGATTGACTGGAAAGGTCCCTTCTTCGATAACTGGATTGCACGAAATGCGGATGTTTCTTAATCTTTCACACAATCAGCTCGAAGGGCCACTGCCGATTGAACTGAGCAAGCTGGCAAGTATCGAAGAGATTGATTTGTCATCGAATCACTTCACAGACATCATCTTCAGCATGATCTCCAACTGCTATGCTGTGAAGCTGATAAACTTCTCCAGAAACTATATCCACGGCCATCTTCCGGATTCATTAGGCGACCTCAAGAGCATCGTTGCATTAGACATTTCGTGGAACAATTTGTCCGGGACAATCCCAACTAGCTTGAACAGAAGCAGAACTCTAAAGTTTCTAAATTTTTCATACAATGATTTATCCGGAGAGATCCCAACTGGAGGCATCTTTGATAGCCTCACGGCTTCATCCTTCTTGCCAAATCGACATCTTTGCAGCTCTAAAATCCAAGGCATAGCAAAATGCAGGCATAAAAGACACTACTTTAGGTCACGTCTCTTCCTGATTATATTCTGCATTGTGATATTCATATCAGGATTCTTCTCGACTATCTGCTGCGTGATCGGATATCAGCGCCTGAGACTAATCATTTCATCCAGACGACCGAGGAATGAGCGGAAACAGCCACCTCATTTAACGCAGAACTTCCCAAGAATAACATATAAAGAGCTTCTAGACGCCACGGATGGATTCGATGACAACAGGCTCGTCGGATCAGGAGGCTATGGTCGTGTCTACAGGGGGAATCTTCCAGATGGAACACAAATAGCCGTCAAAGTTCTAACACTTCAGACAGGGAATTCCACCAAGAGTTTCAACAGAGAATGCCAAGTGTTGAAGAGGATTCGCCACAGGAATCTAATAAGAATCATCACAGCTTGTAGTTTGCCAGAGTTTAAGGCGCTAGTTCTGCCCTATATGACAAACGGAAGCTTAGACGCCCGTCTGTATCCTCATTCGGAGAAAGGTCTTCGATCAGGATCTTCTGACTTGAACATACTTCAGAGGGTGAACATCTGCAGCGACATTGCTGAAGGGATGGCTTATCTTCACCACCATTCTCCTGTCAAAGTCATCCATTGCGATCTCAAGCCTAGCAACGTTCTCCTCAACGAAGATATGACAGCTCTCGTCTCTGATTTTGGGATTGCAAGGCTTGTTATGACTGTTGAAGCTGGAAATGGAGGCGCAGTTCCAAATATAGGCAACTCCACAGCCAACATGTTGTGTGGATCTGTTGGATATATTGCACCAGGTATGGCTACTCTGGATCACACTTTTTATCAGCCTAAGTGCCTAGAAATTCCTGCCTGATATTCCTTCGTTTTTTGTTCCAAAGAGTACGGATTTGGATCGAGTGCATCCACAAAGGGAGATGTCTATAGCTTCGGAGTATTGGTCCTAGAGATTGTCACCAGAAAGAGGCCAACAGATGAGATGTTCACTGAGGGGCTCAACCTGCATAAATATGTCAAGAGCAGTTACCACAGGCAGACCGAAAACGTTGTGGATGCTTCGTTGGTCAGAGCGTTGAAGGATCAATCGCCTGAGGTCAGGAAGATGTGGGAAGTGGCCATTGGAGAGCTGGTTGAGCTGGGAATCCTGTGCACGCAGGAGTCCCCTGCAATGCGGCCCACGATGCTGGACTGCGCCGATGACCTGGATCGTCTCAAGAAGTACCTGAATGGAGATACCACAGCAACATTTTCATCATCTCTTGGAATATCATCTTCAACTTTCAGTGATAGCTAAAAACAAAAAAACAAAAAAAATTGTAGGGTATATGATGAATATGGCGGATGCCTGTTCTGCCTTCTTTTGATTGCTGTCTGAAGTGTAAGTAAAGAAAAAGCTTTCATGTTCATCAGTTCATATGCTCGCTGGAATTGCACAGAAACATTAAGAAACTTGTAAAGACTGCTGTTTTATTTTTCCACAATAGTTCAACATTTTTGAAACAAAGGATGGGCATTCACTTGTTGGGAAAAAAGAAAGACAAAAGAAAAAGAAAAACAAACACCAACAATTTGGTAAATTGGAGTATGATTAAAATAAGATTGCTGACAAAGTTAAAGTGAAAATATATCTTTGAATTACTTTATTTAAAAATATTTTTTGTCTTTTAAAATGGGTGAATAAAATTGTCACTCTAATTGAACATGAGATTAGATGAGAATATGAGATGAGTGGGAATGAACCCTTCTGTAGATTGATACCTATTTTGTTATGTAATAGTCACTATTATGCACATTTTTTTTGTAACTTTGATCCTAAAGCCATTATCACTAATTTGAAAAAATAAAAATAAAAATAAATAAATCAAAGGAGAAATGATTAACCCCGTTTTTATGTAAAGCTCACAGCTGATATTTGGAAGCATCATGCATGTGTGCATGAGGTTTTCCTCTTTTTGGCCCATTTTTCTGCAAAATTAGAACCCTTTTTTGGTGAATACCAGGCATTGAAGGTTGTCTCTCCCAAAGCAGAATTTTGCATACAAAAGGCTCGAACCCAAAACCTTTGCTTAAGCTGCCAGAGCCCCATATCACTCAGGCTAACTGCGTTTGGTCAAAAATAATTAGAACCCTTTGGCTCAACTACTTTTAAGAGTTTATAATCATTTAGTATAAAAAATGCGAGAGGCTTGGATGTTGTATGGCTCGTTTGGATGATATTTTGAAAAAAGCATAAAACAAAAATCTATATAATAAATCTTGAATACTTTTAGCCTGTGTAGACTCTTTTATCCTTATTAAGTTTAATTCATCATTCTTAATTTTAAAGGGTTAATCAGTCATTATATGCTCATTTTTAGATCAACGGCTCTTATTAAAACACATAGGCAGACTGGGTTCACACGTAATCTGCTGACTAATTACACGTCATCGGACACATCATCAATATCTATATTTATTTAAAATTATATATTAGTCCATAAAAACTAATCACAACAAATATTTAAAATACAGTACGTAATAAAATATAAGTTTTAAATGATGAAAAGATAACAAAAGAGTATAAATAATATTTTTTAAAAAACTTTGGAGATAATAGTCAAAATGTACAACATATTAGGGAGTAAACTAATATCTTTTTTAGAACCTTAATAATGCAAAATATATTCCATCAGTTCCGGTAATACCGTCGTAAAACTTTTGGGCACAATATTTTAGGTATAATGAGTTATTTTGATAAAGCAGAATAATTAGTTGATGCGATGTTTTAGTTCATGTTTATGGAGTAAGTTTTTTCTAAAAGGGGAACTCTGACAATTGTAGTGGGACGGACCAAAAAGGAAAGTGAGACAGAATTAGTGGGACGGATGGAGTAATAGTTTTTTCTAATTTTGAATAGTTAAGGGTATTTATTTTTCACTTGCTATCATCATTTTATATATGAAAGAAAACTATATATATATATATTAAATTTTTTAACAGTAAAAATAATTTATTTTATATTATGTCCACCTGGGTTTGAATTTCTTTCATTCATCTTATTATCTCCTTTATTTTCCTTTTAATTTTTTTTGTATGCATTCCAACCCCTATTTAAGCAAAAGATTTTGAATTTTATGTAATCCAAAAAACACTATATTCTCATTTTATATCGTCATATTAGTTCAACACCCGTGCGTAGCAGGCGAAAAAATCTAGTAAAAGTAAAAGTGGAAGCCAAAAGCAAGTAGATTTTTTTTGAAAAAAAAATATGTTTGGATGTGTAAAAATAAAAATGCTTTGAAATATACAAATTACCAAAAAAATACATGTTACTTGTTTATATTCGAAATAGTATACTTCTTAATTTATAAATTCAAATATAAATATATAAATATAAATATTTTTCAAAAAATATTTATCCTTTAAACATTTATCCCAATTTTTTTTTTCTTTTTTTTTCTGAACAGCCTATACAGGCTAGGTTATTCCAAAATTGAATACTCAATAGAGTTTAAAGTGGGGAAAATTTGTGTATACAGAATTCTGTTTTGGGATATGCAAATCTTCAATAGTCACCAGATTCTTGAGGATTAGGCTTGGGCCCAATGTGGCTAGGGATACCCGGTATACGCCAAAAAAATAGAGTTTAAGGTGGGGACATTTATGAACTTTTCAAACCAAAAAAATAAAATAAAAAAGAAAAGGAAATATTTCTATAAACAAATGAAATGAAAGAAAATCCTCACCTACATCACATTTACATTTTCCAAACAAAGGAATTGAATATGACCAATTCCTAAAATCCAAATATTACTATGCTATACTTATTTTGGTCAAAAAAATCAAAATATTTTATATGACGAAAAATGAAAGATGACAAACCACCACGGTCCACGGATCCACTTTGGTTGGCACATAGAAAGTTGACAAAACGTTAACCTAATTGGGCTCGCCCAGAATGTTCATCATTGCCCCCCTTATTATTATTACTAGTTTTTTTTTTTTTTTTTTTTCTTTTCTTTTTTTCTTTTTCTTTTTACATTCACATGTACTAAACCCTAAACCCTAAACCCCAAATTTTTATGATAGCTATGTAAGAAAAAACATAGTCAAGTGAGATCTTGTTAGATTCATCTAAATCTTGTAGTTTTATAATTAATTTTTTATAACTTTTTGTTGTACATAATTTAAGTACTTAAATTATATGTATCGACATATGTGATGGGTGGATCCGTAACAAGAATAATGAAACGGAAGAAGTATTACTTGACCCTCCTTAGTCATTCTTATTATTATTATTATTATTATTATTATTATTATTATTATTATTATTTATAAATTCCAAATTTTCCAAGTAGAAATCGCGTTTAAACTTTCCATGTATTTGACTAAAAGCGTGAAACTCAAAAACTCTCCCTTAGGCCTCGTCCTTGTTCAGAAACTCTACAACACCCATGCCCACCCCCCCAACCCCCCACCCCACTCCACGCCCAGGCTCCGGGTGCCACCAAAATCACGACTTTTGAGATCATCCATCACCCCCAACCGATTGCACTCTGCAGGGGACTTGCAATCCTGCGCCATACGCCCTCTTTCACTTTTTTGCTATTGTACAGGTTCGTGTTGTTCCCATGAATGCTAATTCATGCATCTCGGTTGCACAGGCATTTTATTTTTGATTGTTGTGATCTTAATCTCGTGTACCTTGGTTTGTTCTGATTTTGACAATTTGATGCTTGTTCTTGATCCGTTTAATTTGCGTGCCTCGCATTTAGTTTTTTTTTTGTTTTGCTATATATGTCTCTGTTTGCTGAATCGAAGATTGCGGTTTTTTGCGAGTCACAGTGGGATTCGGAGTATGTACATATGTGCCTGTGTGTGTATGAAACTATGTAGAGCTCTTATGGAACAGTGAATTGCATTTTTGTTATGTTCTTGTGCAGTTTGTGATTGGGAGGCGGAGATTGTTTCTTTTGTATTTTTATTTCCTTTTTATAATTTAATAATTTGATAGATTGCATGATGGTAGTTGCTTGTTTTTTTTTTTTGGTGCTGATCTGTATCTCTCTTAGATTAGCAATCAAGGTATCGAGTGACTTTGTCTGTGTATATTATGTGCAATTTGTAGTTATTGTGGTATTTAGGGAATTTTTTGCTCTGGAATCCTGAGCTGCTTCATATTTGTGGTATGCAACTATGATCTACTCAAAGGTTTCTTTTCCATTTGTTTTATATCAGGAATACTTTTAAAAGGTTTAGCATATCTTGTAGTAGCTGACGTTGACTATAAAATTGATGGAAAATACATGGATGAGCATTTGCACTTTGCAGAGTCACTTAGAAAAGTTTCAGATGATACCTCTATACCTCATCCATTTGTATAAAACTTACTTTCTACTGTTTGGTAATAATTAAGAGATGACTGGATTCATATTTACCTTCCTAACGGCACAAATCAGTAACCAGTGCACCTTGAAAGATGTCAGATGTTGCTGAGGTGATGCCATAACTTGACACCAGTCCTTAGATAAGAATTACTTATACATGACTATTTCTATGTACAGAATGGGTGATACAGAAAACCAGAATTCCTGAAGATAGCTACATATCTGAAGGCAGCGAATTCTTGAACATGATTCTGGGTTCTGGAAGATGTAAACTATGTCATGGAAATGGCCTACCTAGGAATGTTAACTTTACTTGTAGGGTAATTGGGTATCGGGCACGGGTAGGGTAGATATAATCGGGTAACAAGTAGGGTATTACCCCAAACCGAAATAAATAATATCGGATGCGGGTAGGGTACGGATTTGTTATATTTGCTTTAGCAGTTTTCTATTAAATATCTTTTTAAATTTTCAACTTAAATTTATAATGCATTTTGTTTTCGTGCATTACATGAAGGTTTTATTTATTTTTTTTTATGGTAAAAAATAAGTTTTTTCTTTTTTAAAATTGGAATGGGTAGAGTCGGTTAACCATATAATACTTAAGATTTCGGGTATCTGTTTACCTGGGGTAATCCGTATATCCGACGGGTATTACCCGAATCCTACCCGATGCTTGATTTTCGGGTAATAGGGTAGGGTAAGGATAGGATAATTATATTTCGGGTAGTGAGTGGAGGTAACCTACCCGTACCCTACCTCACCTGTTTACATCCCTTAGGCCTACCACTCTCAGGCTATACGTGCTTAGATAGTTTTCTGGGTCATATGATGGATTGGAGCTTTTGCATGTTATCCACAGCCTTATGTTAAAATTTTGATAAAGTGTTGTTTAGATAATCAAAGCTGGCTATTCTTGTCTTTTCTTTTGTCAATTTTGTCAAAGGACATGGCTTTGTATTAGTTTGATGGTGAAAAAAAATCATTTTCTAGTATAAATAGAAGTATAAAGCCCAGTTTGGATCCTTTGTATGAATATACTATTAGGGAATCAGAATTTTATTTGAAAACATATGATTATTGGTTTGTATTATAAGCTATCTTGCTTGATTTCTACCATTAGTTCTCTTCTTCACGGCTCACAATACCGTTTTGATCTATGTTTCCTGGTAATGGTTAATGAGCCCTTTCCCATTATGTATATATTTAAACCGAATAAGGTGGATTTTGGAACTAGGGTATTGTGATACATAAATGAATGTTGATGGAAATAGAATTTGATGGAGGTGCTGTCCTTTTCTGTCATTAATTCTTTTCTTTTCAATTTTTCTTTTGGGTGAAATTTTCATCATTTACTGTTTGTTTGGAAGGGGCATGTGGAGTGTGTGGTGTAATAGGGTATTACTTCAAGTTAGGTTTGAACTTTCGAGTCACATATCCTTTGTTTCCATTTGTTCTGTCATGTGCACATCCAGCTGTAAATTGACATTGATGTACTAGCTGATATGTGTTCAAATTTAACTATCCATGTCCTGCTCCTCTATTGGGATCCTTCCAGTTCAACCCAGCAGTGACACATGTGGAAATTCAAATATAATTTACTAGTCAATCATGACTCTCAGATTCACGATTTACCATAGTTCCACACCATGGTTGGAATATTGCCATACCTATTTCAATTTGGCATGCATAAACCTTTTAAGGCTTTAGTTTGGGAGTTTGTAACTTTGTGTCATATATGGAAAGAAAGGGAGAGAAAAGAACAAAATACAAACTGTTTATCATGAATTTCCATCCAAAATATTGGTTGGAGGGGGTGTCATTACACAAGCAAATTCTTTCGAACTCTTTCCGTCCCTTCTCAACTAAACTTCTAAATGATAGAAGATTTTTTTCACCAATCAAAACCTTTATTCCTTTCACATTAGAACTCCCGGACCAGGCAAAAGTGTAAGGAAAAATTGTTGATGTTGGGACTTCCTTGTGTGAGAGCAATTTTTGTGTTATCTTTTGTTTGCTTATGAAAATTATAAGATAATTATTTTTATTTTTTTTTGCTTTTATTATGTTACATTTGTTTTATATGTATGTTTTGTAAAAGACATTAAAAGTGTAAATATGGGATGCGCAATAATGTGTGCCAGGTCTAGAAGGCCATTGGCACATGGCCACCTTGTTTCCAATTGACAATAATCATAATCTTATACATTAGACAAATTTTCACGAGGTGTCTTAATCTCCTTTCGATATACTTTGATGCTAATTTTTGCAAAAGATGTGTACATGGAGGTTTTTATTGACATTAGCCACCAGTTAATTTGACCAGAAGAGAGCTCAGGAAAAAATAGAGAAATAATAAAATGGGCAACTGGGCAAAGCTGTTGCAATATCCACATGCTGGAGTTCATGCAAAATCAACCCGATTTTCAGAAAGTGGGTCCATATGAATTTTCATTTTGTAATGGTGGATTATTTGAAGGATGATTGCGTCCAATAACTCCATTCTAGTAAGGGTTAAAACGTTTTGATCATTTGGATTGTTGAGTGAATTGCTTTTTGATCCTAGATAATTTGGACTGCAGTTGAGCTTCTATAAGAGAGGGATATTGAATAATAAGTGGTGTACCGCATCTCAGACATGGTTTGTAGTTGAATTGGAATATCTAACTCCAAAATCTCATCAAGTTTATTAGAGTTTATGTAAACACGTCAGGTTGTATTTGGGATTGAACAAGGCCCCTAAGATCAACATGAGTCCCTTCAGTATGCTTTATCCTCTTTGTGTACAACTGTACACATACCTTGGACAAATTTACATAGGGTCAATCATTAAATAATTCCTTCAAAAGTAGGCATGCATGGCCTCGCAGTTTTATTGTGATGGGGTCTCCCCCCCAAAAAAAAATTATACCTTATTAAATGAGTAGTTTTTCAATGCTTTTAAGTTATTTTTTCACCATTGTCCATTTCAAGGTATTATATACATCTACACTTGCAATGCCCTAATTGCACTTCAAGTCTTCAGTTACATTCACAGCCTCATAAATCTTTAGGATTAGGTGGCTGATTATCACTCCCAAATATATGTGGTCACTGTCTCACCGGTTCACTCTAATATTAATTGTAACACTTTAGCCAACGTGGGGGGGATCAGTGGTAGGTAAATCAATGAAAATCCTTTTCAATACCTTTTTTTCCCATGCACACTCTTGGAAATTTCACGCTACCCATCCCACAATTACTTCAATAATAGTTCTGACTCTAGGCTTAACTTTGAAGTGTCTATGTGATGGGCCCCTAAAAGATAGGACTAGCTTATTAGTATAAGTAGTCTTTCTAAAATCATTTTAAGTCATTCTTCACCAGTATCTGTTTCAGGGTATTAATGCAGGTTTTCCTTTTCGCAATAATAAGTTATCTGTGACTTTTCCAAGGAGTAATTCTAGTATAATTATATTGCATGATATAATTTCTCATTAATCCGAAATAATGGCCAGCTTAGAGAATGAATGTGAAAGAGCTAACAGCCAGTCGGGCAGGTAAAATCCTCTGGCCTTGGAGAGGTAAATTGTATAATGATTAATGAGGGTTACTGAAGTTGGGAAAAACCTGAAAGTGTAGTTGATTTATAATCAATATTTAGGAATTAGGATACACATGATTGTGATTGTTTTATTGTGTTAACTGATATGCTAAAAAGAAATATATTGCCGATTATTGTTTTTTATGGCAATAAAGTAGCTAGCTAAATTTTTATTTGGTGCATGCATAATCATGATCTTTTTGCCCATTGCTTTAGCATGTACTTTATTTAACTGTTTCAGCTATGATAAACATGGATAATTGCTGTTGCAGGTTAGTATGGGAGTATACCTTAGCTCTCCCAAGACTGAAAAGGCCTCAGAGGATGGGGAGAATGGCAGGCTTAGATATGGCTTGTCATCCATGCAGGGATGGCGAGCTACAATGGAAGATGCTGTAAGTGATTTCCTTTTCATACATTTTCTTTTATGTTGATATGGCACAGCTCATCCATATGTAATCTTTTATAACCATCAAAATTGTACTTCGTTTGGTATATATATTTGTACTTTCTGCATAAGCCATGACGTGGAACAGATTATTATATTTACTGACATTTACTACAGAGCATGTAAGAATATTTTTTTTGCTATAGAGTGAATATTTTTTAAGTCTTCCCCAATTGATGCTTTATTTTTACACCATCATCATCTATGAGAATGTTGAGCTTTCTTTGTAAGAAGCCAGATATATTGTTCGCATTTGCACAAGATTATGTTCTTTTGTACAGACTTCAGATTTATTTTCTTTATTTGGTATCTCTAGTTAAGAAGTAATAACAGATGCCATGGAGATAGTACCAAATACCAATAAGTGTGGAAAGTATGGGAGTATGATTATTTTTTATTTTCTTTACATTTTAGTACAAAGTATTCATTTGACTTGCGCATATGTGAAGTGCAATAAATAATAATAAAAAAATTAAATTAAACTTAAATTGTTTAATAAAACATATTAACATATTAAATACTTCCTACATTCCTTTATAAATGTCAATTTAAGCATAATATCAGTAACCAAGAATTGCATTAATTAACTCATAAACTTTCACTTTTACTCTTCCAACTAAACTTTGTGGTAATAAATGTCTAGGAATAACATTTATGTAAACAAAAAGCAATATTGGAAAAATATATCATAAATGTCTAGACTGACAACTATTGTAGAATGCTTTTTATTTTCTAAAATGGCATCTATAAAAGAATGGAGGGAGTATGTAATAAATGATAGTATACATTCCCTGGTATTTCACTAGGAGACCCCTTGATGTCCCCATACAGTGGGTAAGATGTAGAGAGCTATCATTCTAAAGGAGGTAGGGGAAACCTTAAGGAAAATAAAGAAAAAGAGATTTGTTACCTTCCAATTTGAATGAGAATGTGTCTTGGATCTTATTCGATGAAAATGTGCAACCAATATAGTGAACCCACATATTGGAACGAAGGCTTGGATTATATAAAGACAATTTTAAGCCACGCAAAAAAGTGAGTCCCCTTTTGACGGAAAAATATGACTTGGTCATGCAGAGTCTGGTGGGATTGGTAGGGAAATCAATGTAATCAAATTTGTCAAGTCTGTATAGTTGAATAAATGAATATAAGATGCTGAAATCTGTAATTCTCTTTAGAGAAAAAAGGAATCAATATTGTCAAAGGTTTAGAATTCTTTATGGCTTGTTGGGTTGCATTTTTCAAAGTCTAGTTTTGAAACAGGGCTACTGATTTGGTGCAGAACCCACATAAAAAACTCAACCTAAAAGTAAGTCACAGAAATGTGCCATTGACTTCCTCCAACATGTAACAATGCCAAACAAATGAATTTCTATAAGTGCATAGTATTTGTACAGACCTGACCTCAAACCAGCTAAAAGTAAAAACATAGTATTACTGGTTTAAAAAATGGAAATGCACAGAAAATGATAAGTTCTATATAGCTGGATAAAGGTGCTGAATCAATCACATGGGTTTTTTAATACATATATATATATATATATATATATTTATATTGAATGGATTGAATGATGTTTGGATATCTCACTAAAAGTATGTGACTTTTTTATGGTTACCACTTTGGGAAGTTTTGTTAGATTAATCTGCTACTCATTTGTTTTGTTTAGCTATAAGTTGTTGAAAACCTTTGTTGCTATATCTATCATGCATGATAGACTTAATAATCTGTTAATTTGTGGTAGATTTTTACAACTTTATTTTTTAAATTTTTTAAACTCTTAATTTCTCAAATTTATGTCCATTTTTGGTTGTCTTTATTCCACAGCATGCGGCTTTCACAAATTTGGATCCATCCACTTCATTCTTTGGAGTTTATGATGGCCATGGGGGTAAACACAGATCTGATTACCTCTCAAGTTTATAAAGATCTCACTATTTGTCAGCAATTGCATGAGTGTATTACTTTCAGTTTTACATTTCCATACCTGTTTTGTTGATGGCATGCTTTTGGCAATGTCAGTATCTTAACCATTTTGTTGTTGAGATGTTACTTCCCAATGGATCTGTGGGCAGAAGTGTGTGCAGTCATTGAAAGACAAACTATTTATGGGTCAACTTTCTTAGACCTTTTCATCCCACATTTTCTTTTCTATTTATCAACTGGGGTTCATTTTACTTTGCAGGGAAAGAGGTGTCCGGATTTTGCGCAAAGTTCCTCCATCAACAAGTTCTGGAGCATGAAGCATCTGGTGATCTGGAAAGTTCGGTTAGAAAGGCTTTTCTAAGGTTATTCTTTCCTTTATAATAACTGATTTATATTGCCTTGTTGTTTAACCTGATAATTGTACTACTTATCCACCTGCAGCATTTAGTCGTGTTGTGGACAGTGTAATTGAATAATAAGTAAGTTCAGCCGTGAATTTGTTAGTGTTTATCACTGCTTTAAATGATGTGCTTCACCTAGTACAATGTGATCGATGAGAAACTATGATGGTTGCATCAATCCCTCCACCACAAGCTGCTTTGTCCTTTTGGGGGAAATTAAAAATATAATGTTGAGTTTGAGTTTTGAATTGATGCTGTTAACAAGTTTCCAATGTCATATTCTTTGATGCAGAATGGATGAAATGATGTGTGGGATGACTGGACAGAAGGAGTTGGCATTATTGAAGGGCAGAATGGACCAGTCTAATGGTGATGGACTAAACATACATAGAACTGTTGGACACAGTGAGCTGGCAGGCCGATGGCCTTCGGAGGAGGTCTGTAGTATTTGTTTCATTTGTTCAAATTTCAGTTACATGACAGCAAAAGCTAACACTTGCTAAAGCTCTGTGGTTTGAAGAATTCTATGCACATTCTGTTGAGTTTCCTGAACTTTGAACAAAAAATCCATATATGACCCTCCTGCATAATATGTGGTGGAAAAAGAGAGACAAACGTGAAGTTAACAACTTGTAAAATGTGCTAATTGCACATGCATTATGTATGTGTTTTTCAAAAAATAATTTAGTCCAGATCTGTTGAAATATTTATCATGGTTTGGCAATTTTTATAATCAAACTTTGTTGAGCTAGGACAAATTCTAAGGAAACATCATCTTTAGAAACTTTTGAATAAATTGCGTAAAAGATTGCACTATGTGATGTGCCATATAATGGATTTTGAAGAGGCTTTAGGAATAGGCTATAGGGTATTCAATAATATTCTATGATATTGATTGGCATCTTTAGAATTTAGTATATTAATGTCACCTATCTTATATTTTAAAATTACAGGAAATCAGAATTTAATTTAGGACGGGAATTTAAGTGGTGAAAGTTAGATAGTAGGATAGTGGGCATGCGAATTTAGGTAGTGCAAGTTAGGAGTAACTTTATACCAAAATAGAAAATGAATCAAGATTGGTGGACAACCCAAAAAGGAAAGGGGGCCAAGATTATTGGGACGGAGTGAGTATTAAGCAACGCTAGATACTCTAGCAATCATGAATCAAGAAAGTAGCATTGTGGCCTTGGTTTGAAGTATGGTTTTTGTTGTAGTGAACTTCATATGAAGGGTGTCTGACAACTAGTTTTTTAGATGGCTCCAGATTTTTTAATAGCCTTTTGCAATATAACTTGTTCAAGCCACTAATTTGAAAAAGCTAATAACCGAGTGTTTTGGAAAAAGAAAAAGAAAAAGCTACTCCCTCCTTGTTGTATTATTTGCACCTTTGGCATAGTTGAAACTGGTTATTGGTAAGTTTGAATAAATATTTTAGCACATTTATATAAGAAAAAACATAGTCAAGTGAGATGTGTCTTAAATTGCATAACATCAGGAAATGTCCAAACATTAAAATAGGGATGTAGTATTTTTAATAGAAATGCATGATAGTCAGATTGTCTTACTCGTTAAATAGAAGCTAGCACTAGCAGGGTCTTGGTCTACTGCCAGTTTATTCCTTTCCTTTCACCATGGTTCAACATCAGGGGAGTGTTGAATAAATATTATTATGGAATATTAATATTTGATGGTTTCATCACTCATCAGTATCTTTAGGATTTAATGTATCAACGTTATTAACCTTTCTGGGCATTAGAATTATGGAGTATCAGGATTTGATTTAACTTGCAATTAACTATTGTAATAATGCTCTGCACGGGAAGAGATCATTTATTATCTTCAATAGCAAAATTGGTCTTTTATTTGTCACAATGGAAATGGATAGACACATACTTCCTATTTTTAGCAACTGTAGAAGGATATTCTGTTATGTTGCATATGGAATAATTAACCTATTGTGAACATTCCATGTATGATTATTTGTATTTCCCAAAGTCAGAATTGTAATATTACCTGATTTCTGTGAAGTGCATGTGAATTGTTCCTGATAATGTGTATATACTGGGAAACCTTTATCGTCAGTATCAGTAAATCCATTCTCTGGTATGGACATTGAAGTTTATGCAGTTTGTGATTTTCCAGTATATGAATAAAATTTCTTGATTCTCCCATTTTTTTCTCTCCTTTCTTCCAAGTTCCCATTATAAAAATATCATCTCCTCAGTCCTCAGTCCTCACCACCTAGGCTTTTTATATAGCAACCAAAATCTTTTATATATTACAAATGAGTAAGATGTAAATACTATATACTGCATGTGTATTACTAATTACATTTCCTTAAAATGTAGGGAATTCATTCGGAATACAAGGGCCCAAGTGCTGGAAGCACGGCCTGTGTTGCAATTATCCGAAACAACCAACTGCTTGTTGCAAATGCTGGTGACTCCCGGTGTGTCATGTCCCGGAAGGGGAAGGTGTGAAGTTTGTTTTGATTTTCTAGGAGCCGTGTTTTACATTTTTTTTACCGGGAAGAAATGAAAATGCTTCATTTTTCCTTTCTTTTCTTTCTTTTCTTTTTACTTTTTTATGTGTATTATTATATCTCCCTGTTAAAGGCATATGAACAAAATTTTGAAGGTAGCACTTTCCTGCAGGCACTTGAGTTATCTAAGGACCACAAACCAGATCTTGCTGATGAGAAAAAGCGGATACTTGATGCTGGTGGATACATACAATATGGAAGGGTCAATGGCAGTCTGAACCTGGCAAGGGCGATAGGTATACCAATTCAAATGTGTATAGATTTGTGAGGACTAAGGGTGTATCGTCTTCCGTTCTTCACTTCTGGGTCCAACATTTTCAGGGGATATGGAACTTAAGCAAAATAAGTCATTGCCAGCTGAAAAGCAAATTGTAACAGCGTCTCCTGATGTGGTCAAGGTATGTGGGATACGGTCTCGTCGTTTTTGTTTGATTTCGCTCTCCTCTTGATATTTATTATATGAAGTGGGTTGAAGCTCACAGCCTTGAAAGTGCTTCAATCAAACTCTTTGCTGACAGATTCTAATTTGGAAATTGTGTTAGTGTTTTGTTCTATCTTCTAAGCAACAATTGCTGTCAATGTGACATATTTTCTCCTGTCCCCTCCATACTAGGTGGAACTTTCTGAAGATGATGAATTTCTTATAATAGCCTGTGATGGGATATGGTACGTTTGTTGCTGGTCTTCTATGTTTATGTTTTTCTTTTCTTCTGTGGTGAGAAGTTAATTTCTTTCCTAGAGGAAAGATGAGTTAGTGGTTACATGTAAAGAAACTCAATTGTGTATTATCATGCAACGCTTAAATAAGCCCTGTTACGTGTGTGTATGTGAGCTTATAATTACCCTTCTTGGTTCTGCAAAAATTCATGTACTTACTACCTGAAGATGATTTATTTGATATTAAAAGAATGCACCAAGCTTAATGGGTCGGTGTGCATGAACTTTAGACTTGGAATTGAACTCAAAAAATTAAGTGATGACATCATTCACCATTTTATCAAAATTACATTTTTCTTTACTTGAACAAAATGAACTCCATTTTAATTCAAGTATAAGCAGCTCGTAATTTAATGATTTAATCACTTAATAATTTACCTTTAAAACAAAAATTCACCTAATAATTCAGATTTCATTGTTCAAATTTCATGCTACATTTAATTCTATTAAATGCAACTTAGATTTACTTATTACACTTATCTTTGCCAAATTGGTGATCAAAACATAGCATAAGCTTTTATTAGCAGAGTTTGCTTTTAGCTTCTGCGGTACTCCTAATGGAATATGGTATATGCCAATGCCAATATATGTCTGGTGCAAATATCCAACTTGTATCAATCCCACTTTCATAGAATCACACTGTGAGTCCCAAGTATGAGCTTATTAACTAACTATTACAATTTTGTCACTCTGGTATGGTTATGGTGCTTAGTTCTACGTGTATCTTTGCCCACGTCATTTCGACTGTACATTCCCCATTTATTCCCCGATCTATATTTTGCACAACATATTTATTTATGCATTTTGTTTCTTTTCTGGTAGGGATTGTTTATCGAGTCAAGAAGCTGTCGATTGTGTAAAAGAGCGGCTGAATACTGTAAGTGGGTGGTATGTGTGTCTTGTAGAGCCACTTTAGCACATAATATGATGATAAAGCCTAAGAATCTCGAGTATCGTCCAGGAAAAGAAGCTATCCAAGGTTTGTGAAGGAGTACTAGACCGATGCTTGGCACCAACTTCTGGGCAAGAAGGCTGCGATAACATGACGATGATATTGGTACAATTCAAAAAACCTCTCTTTTCTGAAGAACAAGCAGCTGGCCCCTCGCGGTAAGCTAGCACAATACAAATATAACCAGAGCTTTTCTCCTCCCACTTTCCGGTAAAAGGGCATTTTCAGCCCAGTCATTGAAACCTTTATATTCACTTTTGGTGTGACTGACTCATTTTGTTAATATCGGTTTGTTACATGATTAGCTTCTTATAGGAGTGCATACGCCATCTGTGCCCAGTTGGTCATGGGACTCATGAAATTTAATGATGAATTAATTTCTCACTTGGAAATTATGGCATCCATGTCATTTGCTGGGTCAGGATTTTCGTTACCTACCATGTCGAACGAATAATAGACGATCATTTCTGTCTACTGCTCGCTCATGATAAATGATATCCCTTTTTCCCCTCATTCTGCGCGCAATTTTCCATTGGTAGATTGTTACTCATTTGTCGAGTCAGGAAATTATCGCACTGAATGGTGATTCGTGGTAAGAACCAAAATTTAGTGATCTTGCAAACTAGCTTAAAAACGTTGATGTAAACACCCTCCTTCCTGGAAGCCAGTTGTCTTTTGTTTGTACGCAAGTGCGAACAAAGCACGCTGGAAATTTAGACGACGTGCTGAAAGTGGCCCGTCGTCGCCTGCCTTTGTTTGCACACGACTGCGAACAAAGAAACATTGAAAAGGGGCCGTGTTGATCTAAAGCAGGTGGGAAGTACAATTGCGAAAGCAGGTGACTACTTCCTGCCCACTAGGAGGTGTGTTAGAATTAGTGTCTCCAACTTGTAGATATTTTTTACATGTAGAGTTGCATTTTATGCAATAGGACACATGTTTTTAACGAGTTTGGGGTGTCTAAACTGGACTCATATTCAATTCAGTTCATTTGATTTGAGTAGTTTTTCATTTTAGAAAATCAAATTGGTCAGAATGAGTTTGCTGGACAGATCTGTTCTGCTTTTGTTTTATATTTGTGGTGATATTTTGGAAGGATATTTCTAAAATAGAAATGGTTGGTTGAGTCCTTTGAAATTTGCTGCGTTTGAGTGGAGCAATAGTATTCGCAGATCATTAATACTAATAATAATGAATTATTTGATTATTAGTGATTGTTTAGTAGTAGTATATCTATCGATATAATAAATCCTGAATATTTTTCGATATATGCAGACTGTATTGCCCTTATTAAATATATTCCATCCTTTTCTAATTTTAAGGGTTATATTGTAATTATGCCTTGGGTTTCCACGTAAATGCTGATTAATCATCCAAAAACGTACAGTCATCCAAATTAATTACACGTTAGCGCTGAATCATCCTACTTGTCAAGTCAATCAATCTTTTAAATCTTATATTTAGGTAATAAATCTATTTAGTAGTATAAGAAAATCTTGAAAAAATCTTTTCATATATTTGAAAAGGATATAAATTGAAAATAAATTACAATATACTATTTGATATTATGATAAATTTAGTTAAACAATATATATTCTTTAATTTTTGCTCGACATATATTATTTAATTGAATATGTTATATTTTCAAATATATTATATTAGTTATATAAAAATTTGAGCCTGAAATATTAAACTACATCAATATAATTAATTAAAAAATTAATTAATAATAACCATAGTTTGGTTAATTTATCAAACTATATATATTTAGTAAGAAATTAAAATCCTTTATAAAAATATAATCATATTTTAATTTTTTGATATCAGGTTTAATTTTTAAATATAATTTTTAACATAAAAATAGTTCTAATAAACTACATAATATAAATAAAATAACTATTGAATTTTTTTAAAATTATAGGTATAAATATAATTATAATTTTGATATTAACAATTAACATATTCTCCATGCTCAAGGGTTAACAGTTAAATTGGGTGAATTGCATTTACATATGGCTAATTTTTAATTTAATTTGGCTTTTAAAATTTTGGTAACAATTGTTCTAGATAATTTCTTCCATCTTTTATATGAACATAATAATAGTACTATTATGAACATATATATATATATATTGTCTTCATTTCTCTTATGTCTTAAATATAAATATTTATGAACGTAATACTCCCTTCTTTCACTTTTGCATACAATCCAATGTACTTCTTTAATCATTCATATCTCAATATATATATATAAGTAAAAATTATATAAAATATATATTCTAAAACTATACGATTAGACGAATCTAATAAGACCAAACTCGATTATTTTTTCCAAATCTATACTTATAATAATATTGAGTCAAAATTGAACAATGAACAGTGTCAAAAAGTTAAACAAGACGTTTTTCTACCGGGACAGAGGGAGTAGTGATTTTGTATTCTTTAAGTTGCATAATGTTAGTGTAATTTTTACATTATCTACATCAGTTTCACCAAATTATTT